>CM063246.1:2804412-3473124 GCA_032158295.1 Pycnopodia helianthoides | reverse complement strand
GGACGTTGCCACTTTTTACTGACGCCCCCTCTTATTGTTATATTTTCACCTCCCATTAATTTGTTGACATCCTAGTGACTTCTTTACAAGCCCAGGTGTTGTCTATGATTACTTAAGCTTGATTTTGTTTGTTTTTAATTAATCTTTAATTAATTTGATTTTAATTAAGTAGAGACAAACAATAAAGAATTTTGGGTTGAAAACAAAAGTAATAAAAGAGTTTCAAATTTCATGTTTGTGTTATATTTTTCTCACTCTCAAACAGTATTTGATCAAAACATGACATGACAAGCCAAGCCTGTAACAGAGCTGAACAGATTGCTCCACTTATCAGTGGGTTAGATCTGGGTCATCTGTGTTTGTGTGCATTGGTATATAGCACATTTTGTGTACAGTTGTGTGCCAGGAACAAGTTTCACAGCCCATAATTATTATTTTTTTAATCTGGGAACTACCCCCCCCCCCCCCCCCCATCTTAGATATGTGGAATGGTCCTGTTTGGGATATCGTGGATGGTCAAGTCGCCCAGGGCTTTGCAAGTGAATAAAAAACAAAAAAACTTTAAATTTACCACTAATTGACGATTTGGGTTCAGGCTTATTCACGGATATTCACGGTGAAGCCAATGAGTCGTTCGTCACATGATGTCATTCCACTATCTATAAATAATGCTAACAATAGCATGACGTAAACTTAATTTATCACTATCTACACTCTGCCTTTAAATTCACCAACTCCACGTGCTAAAACAAACTAAAAAATAGTCAGGTAAGAGCTGTGGCACTTCCTGCCCGTAGAGTACACGGCATATAGAAGTCTGGGAACAGAAACGTTCATGTTTATGTACAAAACGATGAGTAAACCTCCGATGATAATGACCACCACACACAAGGCATTCCGAAAATCCAACGTAAACAGGAAGGTTGTCCAACGTTGAAACTTGCACTGCTGATCAAAAGTGGAAAAGGTAAAACTTGTAAACATTGGCTGGTGTCTGAAGGGACATCGAACATGACGTTGACGTCAATATATTCATGACAAAATTCACGACTTGTGCCCTCTATTTTTAACTTTTAATTTGTAAGTCTATTCTCGTGAATATTGATGCTGCCTTACCCAGTGCCAATAAATTTCATGACTTGTGCACAGTGCTGTGGTCAGCAAGACGATGATGATGATCAAAGTGCATTTTGAGTGTGTAACATTTACTGTTGAGCTCTGTCTGTTCGCTGATGTGTTCACAACAAAACAGGGCTCAATTTCATGGCTCTGTTTACCGCTGAATTTAGCCCCATTGTGTGGTCAAAGATCTGAATCCTTGGCATCCTCCCGACGGTCGGAGGCCGGAGGGTTACGAGTCATGCAGTGCAAAAAAGTGGCGAAATAAAAATTTCGACTATTTTGGTCAGACTAGTCACCAGATTTACTCAATTTTTACCACTTTCAAAAAACATGACACACATTCTAAAAACATGGATGTGATCATCTATGTGTCATGAATCCATTCGTATTACTCAAAACATCATTGAGAAAATATTTTAAGAAAAAAAGACAAAAACTTACCAGAGACTGAGCGAAAATCTCATGAAGCGTAGACAATGTCAGGTCCGGTTTTCGAACCTCGCGATTCGTGACCTAGCAACATCTCGACCAATCAGCGTAAGCCGACTCGTCGTTGTGCGCATTTTGTTGAGTTGCACAATCACAGGATATTTATGAGGAAAATTTTCCAGATTGAGCGCGCATTCTGGAATGCTGTTCCTGCAATTAATCAGTGCAAACTGCAGATGGCGCAAATCCGTTAAATACATTAACTGCGTGCACGCACAGTCGCAGATAGACAATCGCCACGCCTACATAACGGTTTGGTTTACGCTGATTGGTTGATTTAGGGGAAGTGCGGTCCATGGACATTTCGGTCAGTTTCTGGTAAGTTTTTGTTCGTTTTTTCTTCAAATAATTTTTCAACGATGTTTAGAGTGTTATGAATGGATTCATGACACACTGAAGATCAAATTCATGTTCTTAGAATGTGTGTCAAGTTTTTTGAAAGTGGTAAAAATTGGGCAAATCTGGTGACTAGTCTGACCAAAATAGTCGAAATTGCAATTTCGCCACTTTTTTGCACTGCATGACTCATAACCCTCCGGCCTCCGACCGTCGGGAGGATGGAAGGTTACGATTATCGCAACAAGTTCCACTGCTACAGTACTACAGTGCTATGAGATGATCAGGCTGGGTAAATGGTAAAGAACTTCTGGCTATGGGTTGGGAGGTTGATGGGCAGTCAGTTGGCAAGTGGGCTGATGATGAGCTGGTTGGATTTGACAGGTAGGGGAGATAGACAGTAGTACTACACTCTTGCCGGGGTGTGGCTGGCTGGACACTATGATGGGCATGATCCAGGTATATAAATTGTGCAGCTAAGAAGAGTAAACATAAACGCATTCCTGACGGGAGGGTCAGTGTTTTTAACCAACTAAATGTGTTCTCTTGGTCTTACCTCTTAGTCTTTAGCTTCCTTTGAGCAAATTGAAGAGGGTTTTTTTGCAATATCTTTTTAACAGGTTAGTAGTTTCACTTTTAGCAACCAAAACACTCGAGGGAAGCTAAGAGGTAAGGCAAACTTTTAAAAAAGACAAGCTTAGCGTCCTTCCTTTTTGAAAAAAACAAATGAGGCGGGCCTTTTTTTTTCTTTCTTTTTTTAATGGCAGCCTGACACATTTTTCAAGACACATTTCTTCACAAATATAATATCTCTTATTAATTATTTCATTCCAACAGGGAGAAAACATCTTGCTGTTTTTTTTTTTAGACAACGTGAATAACTGAAACAATCATGTTTAGTGGCGGGTTTAGATCTACAAAATTCTCCACAACAGCTCGTCTGTCAATCAACAGGTTGAAGCTTCTGGAGAAGAAAAAGAGTAAGTAAAAAGGATGATACCAAATTGCTTGTCGAAAGGGTAAAATCATCAGAATGTATTAAAAGAAGAACACAAAAGTTGTAGAAGATATGTTTTGTTTTTTTGCGCTACAGTGAACAATTTTCCTTGAACAGTTGAATAGCGTGAAAAAGTGCTACTAGGGCTCAAAATTAAACTTAACTGCAGGCCAGAGGCCAGTGGTTTTAGCGTTGGGCCAGTAAACTCAAGATTAGACAAGTCCAGCCATCTTGTGTTTTTCAACTGAATAATAATACCTCACTGTGTAATATCTTTAAAAACGAAAGTTATGTCCAGAGTTCAGACCATAACTTTGATTCTGATAAATATCTTTCAATTCTGTTGAGTATCGCAGCATACATGTACTTTAACAAGACATATGAGATAAATCTTCACATGGCACTTGTTCAAATAAAAACAGTGTTAAACTGAGCAGATGACTTTTTGTCATTTTGATTCTGGTCTTGTATACAAAATTCTTTTCCAGTAAAAATTGTGAGCTTTGTGGACTTTCCCCCAAATTCGAGTCCTTTGTAGATCAGATGCTACTTAAAAATCATCATAGGAATACTCAGTTTTAGTATTCATTCTGCAAAAAGCTTGTTCCGTCTAAATTGCTGAAAAGAAATTGTTCCCTGCACGTTATACACTCAATCGTCTTGCCTTCCAAGAAAGGTGTGAGGATTGAGCGAAGTCTAATGGGAATGATGTCGAAAGGGAATGATCTGAGATTGCAACATGCATCATTTGTAAAAAGATTTGGGTGAAACAACTTATTAAATCATTGACTTGTTTGGTACTCAGGGAAAGCCACAGTACATGTCAGACATTGAAAGTTATCATTGATAAGTTTTTGTTAGCAGGGCCTGAAATTTACACTGGGCCGGAGGCCTGAGGCCAGTGATTTTAGTGTCGAGCCAGTAAACTCTTGACTAGAAAATAATTTAATTTAATTTAGTATACTATTTTGTTGTTTATGAATGTTCAAATGTTGACTTTGAATCTAGTCAATACATGTATCTTTGGATTCTGTTGAGTATCATAGTCTGCCTACCCACAAGTCAAATGAGATTAATCTTCTCTGCTTAGAAAGAAAACCACAACAGTTTATAGGCCTCTGTTGAAACTGTGACATTGTCATTTGAGCCTGGTCTTGTGAAAACAACTCTGGTCTTGTATAAATAATGAGCTACAATCCCTGCGGTCTTGTGGATTTTCTCGAAAGAATCCAGCCCTGAATTCTGCTTGGTCTTCAGAGCCTGCCTATTTTTGCATTAAAAAAATATATATTATCTAAGCAACAAGGTACATTTGTGCTGATTTTCTGGTGAAAATGTGAGGGAAATGGACGTCACACCTCCTTGGGGGAGCACAAATGTGATCAGCAACTTTTTCAATCTTGATGAGATGCCAGTTTCAAGGCAATTCAAACTGAAGTAAAACCTCTCAGATCAGAACTGTTTGCCACACATCAGTTTTGCAGCTCTGTTTTCTTCACTTTACTATCTCATAAGAAGGGAGTTTGCAAAAACAAGAGGAGAAGTCACATGTAAAACTGTCAAAAGAGCAATTTGTGACACCCTATTCCAAGATTTAAAGTCTTGCTAAAACCTAGCCTGAAAATCCGACGTCGCACTTCGAGGCTCGTGAATAACGCCAGATACCAGCCTTAAGCACCTGGCAGGATCCTGCCAGATGTACCTTTGACTTTACATCCCATTCACGCGGACAAAGATTTGTAGTTTAAAACAACATTACATACATAAATGTACTTGTCATTATGCACAAGTGCATGCAGCAGATGATCGAAAGTGGGTAGCTGAAAAACTACAGATATGTTACAGACACTGCATGTTTGTTTAATGAAATCATTGGGCCTGTAGGACCAGTGCCTTTCTTTATCCTTGCTGATAAAGACAGGGGACCAGTCTAGCTAAAACCCTGTTGACCAATAATGTGTCATTGAACCTATGTTTTGAATTCACAGCTGAACAGGCACAGAAGGCAAGAAAGGAGATTGCTGATTATCTGGCCATGGGTAAAGATGAGAGAGCAAGGATCAGGGTGAGACACTCTTCATAGTCAGGGATGAAAAATTTCAGACTCTCAGACCTCTTTATGACTGCCTGGTGTAAAATATGGGTGTGTTTTTCTTCAGATATTTAGAAATAGTGCTATTTGGTGTACTTCACTAGCACTGCAGGAGGCTGTTCCAAAATGCTCCTTAAGGCCGGAAATCCATGTGTCCATGAATGCGTAGTGCGCAATCCTTTAAAATGAAAATTACACGCCAAGCAATGCACATCATTTTGACGGATAACGCAGTACACAATATGGATACTTGGAATTATGTGCCTTTCTTGGCGTGTACACTTTGCTCACAAGGCATGGCAGACACATGGCTTTCCGGCCTTATACAATCTATGATTCCAGGAATTACCAAAATTTTGACGCGATTCAAAAAAAAATGAGTCATGTTTTTACGCAGTCATCCTAGCCATGTCACAAGATCAAAGAAAAATGAGAGGTAACTAGTTGCTCTATGACTTGATTCCTTTTTTAGTGGGCTACCATACTTGAGTGTTTGCATAGAGTGGATCAGCCACGGATCTAATTAAAATGTGCCACATACATGTACTGGCACAAACCAATACCAGGCGTCATCAACCCTGTGAATTAAACCTGTTTCGGGAGAAGTGTTGGTCATGAGAAGAACCGGGGTTGTGATGTATTGACCCCCTGCAACAGCATCACAGGTGGTTGCTGCTGCCACACTCACCATTGTGGGAGTCAACTCATAAATGTGGAAACAACTTGTCGCCTAAAATGCACATTACACTGTATAACATTGACGGGGACATTGACTCTCAAAATAGTACAAGATTGTTGTGATGATGACGCCAGGTGAGATGGGCCAACACAACCGTCATGACTATTATTTCTACCTGTGATTTCTCAGAACAGACATTTCCCCCGAAAAAGATATGATTCACATGGTTGTTACCCATAAATCGACTCATTTTTTCAAATCCTACTTTATAATGAAGAAGAAAATGAGGATAAAGTATCTTTTTCTTGTAAACCTGCACCAAACACATTCCTCCTCCTCCGTGCAGGTAGAGCATATTATCCGCGAGGATTACCTTGTTGAAGGCATGGAGATAGTGGAGCTGTACATAGACCTGCTGCTTGCTAGGTTAGGTCTGATCCAAGCCACAAAGACCCTGGACCCTGGGATCGCAGAGGCAGTAGCCAGCGTGATCTGGGTCACACCACGAATGTCTGCCGAAGTGGCTGAATTGAAATCAGTAAGTTTTGTTCATTCATTCGTTGTTGGTTTATTCATTAAAAATATTACATGGCAGTTAAGGGCTGAATTGCAGACATTTTTGTACATCAAGTCAAAAAGATCAAAGGAGAGCTAGTCATAAAAGCAGACAAAACCATCCAAGTGACATCCTCCCACCACCCTAACTCAGATAATAAGAATAGGTAGCCAGGAGTGTGGTCTCATTTTTAACTGTTGTGTCACACTGCTTGCCTGCAGGCCAGATACTTCACATACATGTAGGCAACAGAGGCAAGTGCCTCCATACCCCAGATTATTGCCTTGGTGCCTCTTGAAATGTTCCAGTAGTCCCTCATAGAGGTGCCCTCAGTAAGAAAAAAAACACTTTGCTCCTTACAAGAACGAAGTATCAGGCCTGACTTTTCTGTCAACAAATACTTCACACTTCTACAAACTGAACTTATATAATCTTGGGTTGAATAAAGAAAAATTTATTACAACAGGACTTGAACCTGCGACCTCCGGATTAACGTGCCGGCGCTCTACCAACTGAGTTATCTAGCTCCAATGTTGGAGGTCTCCCTATTTTGTCAATTATTTGTTCGGGGTGCCAGTCAGAAGCCAATCAACCTGTAACTTCCGTATAGCCAGGGATTACACCCAAGTCACGCTAGAGGTCACTCTTAAAAAAAATTTTTACATTTCTAAATACACCTATATCTACCAAGAAAACACTGTGACAGAGTTATAGAATGAATAGGTATTCGTTTACAACGCTGTTTCTAAGCCTCTTTTCACCCCAGCCTTCAGGCAAAATCGGCACAACAGCAGTCTGTGCCAGAAAGCTGTCTCCAAAAATTCAAAAGAATAGTGACGTCGCAGTACGTACCCCTCTGTCAAACGGCTGTTTGTTGTTACTCATTGAGCATTGCTCAGTACAGACCATCCGGGCATTCAGTACGTATAGTGACGTCGTGTTTGTTTGCTGCCCTCATTTACAGGATTTTGATAAAATAATTTAGGCGGCGGGCTAGTGAACGGAGTAAAAACTCCCTGCAAATATCACTTCTTTTGTTAATGTAATGTTACAAAAGATGCAACAAATTATAGAAAGCAGAAAACTAAAAAATAACGTCAACTTCAATCACCATGGCCCATCCTCTTTAAAATCCTTTCTAACCATGCCTTGTTTATTCATCAGGTTTCAGAGCAGCTCGTTCTAAAGTATGGGAGAGAATTTGGGGATTCTTGTAAAAAAGGAGAGTCCGAATACATTAATGAAGGGGTAAGTACACATACATGTAAGAGTACATTAATGAAGGGGTAAGTACATGTAAGAGGTGATTGAGTCTGACATGTGATTATGTCTGACCCATAATATCCACTTTGGTTTTGAATGATAGACCAGTGCTTTGACCAGAAATGGCAATTCAAAGACTCATGCAATATACATAGCTTGTAAATGGTTACCTGTTAAATTTTCATGGGAAATAAATATTCAGTGCGCTGATCTAAGTGGAAGTTGGCGTTATACAAAAACTGTTCAGTATTATTTTTTAAAACCCTTACTCCCTAGGCCCAGTTGCCTACAGGTGGCATCAATCCTCCAATATCCTACAACATATTTGGACTTGGATAAGATTGGAATGTCTGACCCAGTGATGAGCGATTGTTATTTGGGCCTACAGCCCCACTCCTTCTGAATCCTTCTATTTTGGCAATGGAGGGTACAAAAGGATTTGGGAGGGATAGGGTTGATTTGCCAAGCAATATTTTGTGCCGAATAGCCACATGGACCCTGGTTTTGTTGTACAGACCCAAACTAACTCTTGTCGATATCTTGATGCAGTTGAAGCACAAACTGGGCGTTCAGGCCCCGTCAAGACGGCTGGTTGAGAGTTACCTCGTGGAAATTGCAAAGAGTCACAGTGTTGCGTATGAACCAGATCCATCAATTCTCAGTGTAAGTTTTCCCAGTTTTATAAATCATAATAAATATTACATACCGCACCCACAGATCCTTGTCATTTGATTGGTGGAACACGCATCACATGTCCAAATTTTAATATAGGAGTCCTATAGGGATAATTATAGGACAATTCGGACACTTAAAAGCGTCATTTAAAAAAAAAAATTCCCGCCCATTTTTCAAAATGAGGCAAGGCCGTGTCATGGTAGACAATCTTGTCACATTGTTAAGAAAGTTTTTTTTAAAGAATTTTCAGAGTGTGCAGTGGACGAGTTTCCGTATCTATTCTGTGATTATGAAAACAACTTAAAATGCCAAGGATCTATGTGAAAGTTATATGAATTAAATATTGAATGTATTTTGTTTGTGAATATTGAATGCATTTAGTTTGTGCATAGTCGCAGAATATAATATAATCACGCAGTGAAATCTGGCTTTTCCATTTCACTCAGAGAACACCTTGTGATTATATTCTGCGACAATTCACTCATACGCACATTTGACAAACGAACCCACAAATAGAAACCAGCACAAATCTGACAAAAAAGGAAGAACATTAAAACTGCATGTTTATAACCCCAAACCAAACAAAGAAGAATAAAACCAGAAGAATATATGTGTCAACGTTTAGTAATGGAACCTGCAGAATACTGTGTGTAGTTATCTGTGCGTATCTGCTTTGATGCATGCCGCTGGTTTAGCTGTATGGCAAATTTCAGCTTTCCCATTGGTTGATCACATGGTATTGGTATGCTATGGCCATAGCTGACATAAAGGGCGTGCACAGCAGACACAGACAAGACCTCGACATTCTCCATGTTCTAGCATTGTACAACATCAACACCACACTTGCTTACATCGACCCATTTCACAATGCAGAGTGCACTTCAAATGCCTACTGTCCGCCATTTTGGGAGTCAAAATATACGCGAAGGCATTGACTCAGAAATGGTGGACATGGTAGAGGCACATTATTTGTCAATTGTTCTGAGATGCATTCCACATCGTGCAAGGGGTCAATACAATCAACTTTCTGAGACACAGCTGAGCCAGACCCTAAAATTTTGAAGGGCAAAGAAACTTGTTTGTTCCTCTTTTTTCTATTTTTCTATTCTTTTTCCCTTTTTCGGGGGGAGTGTCAATTTTATAATTTATTTTACATTCGTTCAAGCACATTAACTTTTAACTGATTAAAACAGGCATGCATGGTAGAATGCAAGGTTTGTTATGAAACAAATTTTTTTATTACACATCCAATGGCACAATTAGCGCCAATAACAGGATGAATAGGAAACAAGAAGAAATCTTCAGTTTTAGATGTAGGAAGAAAACCCCAATGGGGAAAACCCATGCAATCAGGTAGGGACTGAAAACCCAATCCACATGCAAGGCTCCGGTCTGAGGTGGGAATTGAACCGGGGTCCACAGAGGTGAAAGTCAGGGAAAGAAACTACCGCGCCAACCTGATCGGAAGCCAGCCAACTCTGTGCAAAGTGCCAACATTAAGAGTACTTAAAACTTGTAACGAGTTACGTCACCACAGAGCTGTGGCACATAGCAAGAAAAACATAACCATTACAAAATGGTAGATCCCAACCCCGTGACACTTCATGATATCCTACAGTGTACCATTACACAAGTTCAACAGGGGTAGTCAATTTGGTCAAGAAGGTGGTGAAAAAATAAATTCCCATTGGACATGCACAAAATCCTATCTCTGTGTGAGTGAGTCACGGCTTGGTGATAAGGCATGTTGTGTCTGATCCTCGCTCTATGGTTCAATGGGCTCTTGTGAATGAAGGTCTTGTGTTCTTGTGCTGACAGTAGACTGGTTTAGCAAACATAAATCATTGAGATAAGGCAGAACAGACCCTCTTAACCTATCAATTGGGCCTGCCACACGTCTGTGACAGGAAACTGTGTTCTCGTTAGGACCAAACTGGTGTATCATTGCAAGGTTAAATACTACTTTTGACTGCTAAGATTTTTTGTTCACATGTAAACAGACATATTTTAAAGTGGATTGACATCCCTTCTAAAACGTGTAGCATGGTCTAGCAAATGATCTTATGGCATATGAGCAGACCAGAGTGTACGATGTGGTTAAGACAACGGAAATATTGAAATCTTTTAGCATGTGCTGACAACAGGCCTTGTCATGATTTTCATTGTCGCATCGCGTTATGGTGAGAAATAGATTTATTATTGTATCTATCTCAAGATGCTGTCGTGGTAAAATAAGTTCCTCTTTCTTTCCAGCCACCAGAGATTGAGGGTCTCCTCATGGATCTTGGAGATGAAGTCTTGTCAGGAAACAAGAAAGGACCAGGTGGTGGCGGCGGTAGTTCATCGGCCCCGCCCCAGCAGCATAGCTACCCTCCCCCTGCCCATGCTTACCCCCCACCAGCCCAAGCTTATCCCCCTCCAGCCCAAGCTTACCCCCCTCCAGCCCAGGCTTACCCACCAGGGAACCCGGCCTACCCACCAGCGAACCCGGCCTACCCTCCACCTGCAATGCAGAATTACCCCCCTCCGCAATCGGTAAGATAACAAACTCTTATTTAATTTGTTGCTAAGCATGCTTGGATGTCTTGTTTGATAATCTTTCATTTCTGTAACCGCTCTTTATCCCTGATGCAAGAATGAAAACATATGTTTGATGGCTAGAACTTATCTACATGTAGTATCATAGAAATAGAGAATGCTGAGCTCAGTTGTCATCTGTTTCTACTGTGCACGCCCTCTATGTCAGCTGTGAACATACATATAGAGTATCATTTGTTACATACCTACATGTACATCTATGGAAAAATGATTCAGCTCAACCAATGGTAAAGCTGAAAATTGTCATTCAGCTAAAAATGGCAGCACACATGAATGGCCTCAAAGTAGATAACTACACGCACAGTATTCTCCAGTTTGTATTTCTATGGTTCATTACATGTCTAACTCAATCACATTGGCATATAATTTTAATCCATGGTAATGACTTAAACCTTGTGTTTCAGCATTATCCCTGTAGGGTTGTCTTAACCCTAACAGACTAGACCCTTGGGTAAACATACTGCCCAAATCCTTCAATATCCTTCGGATTAAAGTGGTAATAAACCTAAAGTGCCCAAATCCTTCAATATCCTTCAACTTATTGTAAGTATACATATTAGCCCAATCCTTCAAAATCCTTTTGAGACAGAAGTTAGGGAGTCAAAAAATGTCAAAAAAGCCCAAAACCTTCAGAATCCTATTTTGGCTAAGCTGCATAATACATAAAACCTTCAAAATCCTCCTATGTAAAAACAGCCCGGTAGCGCAAGTCCTGCGAAATCCTACCCTAACAAAAACTCATTTTAGCCCAAAGCCTTCGAAATCCTCCTGTGTTGCAGATCCCTAATAGCCCAAATCCTTCACAATCCTGCACTTTGGCAATGAGGATATTGTAGGACTTGGGTTCTTTAGGGTTAATGTAAGCAAAACCCACAACCTTTGCCATTCTTCAGAATCTTCAGAAAATTTATACTGCTTAAACATGCCTAGGGTAGCTTTCTCAACATGCAGATATCTCACCAACTAGCCAACGAGAGTGCTCGCTCTCTCTTATTTTTTTTTTTTTTTCCAGGATGCAGGGGGAGTACTGAGAATACAGTGCTTAACACACATAGACACTTTCTGCAAAAAAGTAATAAAAAATGGTCTGAATAAGAGCTTACAAAAACATCTAATTGAAGCCTATAAAGTATTACTTCAAATATAGAATCTTTAAGACATCACATCGCATTGATATCACAGCTGATGTGTTGGTTTTCTTCACTTTTTGAATGCTAATTCAAATGCTAATGCTAATTCACTATGAGAAGTACTGAGAAGTACCTGATCTTGGCTCGGGTGATGACACATAATGAAGAAACATTCACATTTTCTCTGCTTGAAAACATTGATCTTTCCTATATTATTTGGTTTTACCCTTACACCGAAGTTTACTCACTACTCTTTCGAGTCATGCGGGAAAAAAATCCACAGGCATGGGATTCGAACCCATGACCTTTTGCCATTCTAGAGCAGATGTCTTACCAACTAGACCACCGAGATTGCCCTCTAGCTAAAGGCAGTTTGAATCCTTTATTTTAGCAACAATTTTATAGATGATAAATTTGCATCAGGGATAAAGAATATTGTTTACACTATTTACCCTTACACTGATGTGTGTGAAGCACTGTGTGTACTCAGTACTTTCCTGAGTCCTGTGAGAAAAAAAAACACGCATGGTTTTTTTACAGGACTCGGGAAAGTACTGAATATTGCTCTTTTCTGTTGCCAGCTGGGCTCAATTTCATAGAGCTGCTTAAGCAGCAAACAATGCTTATAAATTTTCTGCTGAGCAAAAAGAAGCAGGATACCAGTCATAAATGGTACATGTGGAATGCTATTTTGGCTTGTAACCTTATTCTGGTAAGCATGTTGTTATTATGCTTAGCTACTTTTTGTGCTTAAGCAGCTCTAGGCCCAATTTAATAGAGCTGCTTAAGCACAAAAAGTAGCTAAGCAAAACAAAATTATGCTTACTAGATTAAGGTTACCGGCCAAACTACCATGTCACATGTACAATTTGTGACTGGTATTCTGCTGATTTTTGCTTAGCAGAAAATTGTTCAGCAATATTTTCTGCTTAAGCAGCTCTACGAAATTGGGCCCTGATTAAAATGCTTCTCATGACTGTACCATGGCATTAAACTATTCCTACTGCATGGGCTTTGTGTAGTACATGTAGAATGTAGCTTTTCTGCAGCCCAATCCATTGGGCACGTCCTGTACTAGTGTTTTTCGTCAATACTGGGACGCAAACACACTTATCATTAATGCCTCTGTGATACATGCTTAAAGTGTAAATGCTTCCTAGTTATGGTTCCTTAAATAATTTATTATTTGTTATGCTTTCTTATTTCTAATTTGGTGATATCTGTTAGTGGCGGTTAAACCGCTGTTGGTTATCAATAAAGAAAGAAAGAAAGAAAGACATAATAAATAACGGTGAAATTGAACACATACAGGACAGGTGTAATTGACCTATACAAATGGATTGGTCTGTACTTTCTGTTTTGTTTTGTTTCTGGTACTTAATTTCTGCTTTGCATGTAGAATGCTGCATCAAGTTCTAACTCAAGACCCCCTGCTTACAACAGTGTCGGGGCGTCACGCGGGCCACCCCCTTTGCCTAACAAACCACCTGTTGGCCCTGTTGCTCCTAGGGTGAGTGAGGGTATTTGGGGCTAGCCAACATAGACCCCTTGCATAAGCGGTCATCGATGAGAACAAACAATGGAAATGCTGAATGCATGTACGCGCTATGCACAACTATTAATTTTTCTTTGACCTCAGTGAAGGCGCTGTTTGAGCTTGTGGCGTCACTAGTAAGGGGTCTATTAATATTAATAAATCTTATTAATAAATCTTATTAATACTAATAAATGGTTCAGCCATCTGAGGAGTAAGTCTGATCCCCCTTTGGTTGTAGGAGAATCCAACAAGACATCAGGGCCCAATTTCATGGCTCTGCTTACCGCCGAATTCTGCGCTTGCGATCACCATTCTTTGCTTACTGTGCAAGCGCCGAATTTCTGCACTAGCTGACTGTAAGCGAAGAATGCGTAGGAGTACGCACGCACAAAAGCAAAAATTCCCTGCTAACTCGTGATTTATGCTTGAGCATGGAATTTCCTGCTGCCGTAAGCGCCGATTCTTTGCTTACTGTAAGCAAAGCCATGAAACTGGGCCCTGTATGCATGTTTATTGCACGTAGTTGCATAGAATTGTTTTTTCTTGTAGTGTGACGCTTTATGTTTACCTTGGTAATTCCAATTTAACTCAAACTAATGTTTTAATGATGCATATTTTCTACATTTTTCATTGTAAGACACTTCTTACCAGTTTCAAAAATTAATTAAACATCTGTGTTATTGTATTCAGGCACCTGGAGCTCCTCCCAATTCACACAATCCGGTAATTTTGTTATCTTATTTCTTGTCTTCTGTTTTATACGCTTACAACTATTTTCACCATTGTCTTCAAAACTTTTCTCTGGTACCACACTCATCTGTCCTAAAACATTCTAGACCAATTCTTTTCAGACAATTTCTCAACCACAGGGATGAGAAGTTTTTGACTTTTATCTGAATTCAAACTTCAGTTTTGCTTTTTCATCATGTTTTTCACAGGCACCACCCTATGCGGAGAATGATCCAATGTGTAAGTACATTCAACACTCTGAACTGTATAATATTGTGGGTAGTTAGTATCAGGCACAGACCCAGGGAAGAAAGAAAAAACTTACACATACACAAACCTTACGGATCAGGTTTGTGGGGTCCATCCATTGTTCTTTTGCTTCCTTTTCTGATGAATTCCTCTGTGGAGTCCGAGTTGAACAAAGGAAAACTTTGTGGGGACTAGTGTTCCCTTGTGTAAAAGTCCCCTACAAGGACCTGAGCGTAAGAATGTGTTGCACACACTCTGTGGACATTCCGTGGTTCTGTGCACATAGAAAAAACATATACTTCAACACTGTAAAAAACACTGTGGGAACGTTTGTTAGTCCACATTGTGTTTCAAGTCCCCACATTGTGGACCTCTCTTGTTCTCGGGTCCACTTGAGTATTTTAGGCTTAAACACTAAAACAAAAAAGCAACTAGAATTGAAGGTCCTGATGATTGGTCCCGGAAAAAAATAAGAACCAGGCCTGTTAGCTCCATGGAGCTTACAGAGGCAATTGCCTCTATGCCCCTGGTCATTTGCCTTGGTGCCCCTTGAAATGTTCCAGTAGAAATTGACATTTCTCTCACAGAGATGTTCTTTATTTTGTATTCCTTTACCTAATTTGATGTACATATATGGAAAATAGAATATATGGAAATAGAAAGTATGGAAAGAAATGTTGTTTTGAATTTAACTGAATTTTATTAAATCTATTTTTTTGAGGAAAAAACTGCCTTCCCCTTTCAAAAATGAAGTATCAGGCGTGAGGACTCGCGTGTACCAGTCCAAATTTGAGACCAGATTTTTCTCTGCCAAGAGTGGTATCGGCAAAAAAACAGGTTGAAAGTCTGGACCTACATCACAGTTTAGACTGAATATATCGTCCAATTGTTTTCTACTACAGATCCGCAAAAAACAAACCCAGGAAATTTTGCTCCTTCTGCCCCAAAACCTGACCTTTCTGTTCCTGACTTACCGCAAGTCCCAACCAACAGCTTCCCTCCGTTGGACAACAGCGTCGGAGGAAATTCAGCCGGTGGAGAGGATGTGGATTTTGATGACTTAAGCCGGAGGTTTGAGGAGTTGAAGAAAAAGAAGTAGAAGAAGGAAATGTTCACGTTAAATAAGTGCAGCTCAAAAAATGTATATAGAATTGTAATAGGTTTACTGGACTGCATTTTCAGTTGAGCTAAAAGAATCTGTACAGCACTGATGTCCTGTGAAGTTTTCTTCTTAAATTTCAAATAGAAACCTTAAAATATAGCTGTAAATTGGTATTTCCTTAAAAACAAATTTGCTTAAAGCTTTTAAATTAAAAAAAGGTCCATTTTGGGATCTTTTTTTATTATTGTTCCACTTTGAAATGGAATGTATGCATGTACACACAAAAATAGTACTCTCTGTTTAACTGTAAAATTTTGTAGATTTTTGACAGCCACTATCGTCATGATCAAAGTACATGTGTAGGCCTATGGCTGTACATGAAATTGTGAACTCTCATCCAGTTACTGCACGCAAGCGCACCATCCGTAGATGTGATACGGAGGCAGGGCGCGTGCAATCACTGGGTGAAAGTTCGTAATTCCATGCAGAGCCGCTTGCCTGCTTTGATCATGATGACAGTGCCCCTTTAATTTCTATTGACCTAATTAACACTACATCTCTTTGAAGTTCCAAAATTAACCATTGCACACAGCCCTCGGTTAACATCAGAGACCTAATTTGCATATTGATCATGTGCCCAAGTCGCAAAAGTTAGCCTGCACTGGTGAAATCGATGGCCCTTTGATCTCCATCTTTTTCAAAACTGGTAAGAGCAAGGTTTTATTACCTGTAGGCTATAATATGAACTTCTCCAATCGTGATGTCGGTTCTCACCTTTGCAATCAATGTTTTGGCTTTTGAAGCCCAAAATGTTGCTTAAATTCAGGTTTATTCAATGTTTTATGTGGTTCAATTAACAAAGATGCAGTTTGGGATCATTTTAGGTGTCATGCAATCATTGACTTCAACTGTATGTTACAAATTGCTGATGAGTTTTGGTTGACTTTGTTAGCCAATCGAATACCGAGTTCGGTCACCTCGTTTCCATTTGGTGATATTCAGTCACATGTTGATCTGTGAAGTTTCTTAAGATTTAGGAAACCGCTATTTCTGAGATGAGAATGGGTGCTGGTCCATCAGGCAAGTTTCTTAAGATTTAGGAAACCGCTATTTCTGAGATGAGAATGGGTGTTGGTCCATCAGGCAGGCTTCTTAAGATTTAGGAAACCGCTATTTCTGAGATGAGAATGGGTGCTGGTCCATCAGGCAGGCTTCTTAAGATTTAGGAAACCGCTATTTCTGAGATGAGAATGGGTGCTGGTCCATCAGGCAAGTTTCTTAAGATTTAGGAAACCGCTATTTCTGAGATGAGAATGGGGGTTGGTCCATCAGGCAAGGTCGAACTTGTGAACCAAACTTCAGGCTTTTACCCGTTTTATTACCATCTATTGGGTGTTGGCCCACACTGCAAAATGTTTGTCAACAGAATTCAAACTTGGAAACACAATTTTGAAAGAAACCCACTTTTAATTTTGTTGGAAACATGGCCATTGAATCCGCCTGATTGTATCAAAAAAATAAAGGGCATTAGCAAAGATGGTAAATAAATGTTTATATATAATGCATAAATAATTCTTGTTTTCATTATTTTATACGATTGTTACACATTGTTAATTGTTGTAAATAAAGTAGAAATTTCATCCCAAGCTAAGGTATATATTTCAAAGCTTAACACTTCTTAATAGAATAGTGATTAATAAATGAATGGGTTAATGTCATCCATCAGGCTTGTTTATTTAGCATTTCTTCAAAACAAAACAAATGTGACGCCCGAAACCAACCTAAATCAGGGCAGTTCCAGAAAATAATGAAATGGCATTAAAAGTGCAAACAAAAGAAACGTAAGCCATTATACCAAGTTGTATTACGCATTCTATGTGTTGAGAAATTGTAACATTACAGGTCTTACTTGGTGTTATTTGAAAGTTCATCTATTTAATCAGCAAATGTCTTCTGAACGAACGATGAAATGCGCCTGGACTCAAGTGCTGGTGGTCAGTGTAGTATTGATCTGAGTCCCAGGCCAAATTTCATGAAGCTGCTAAGCAGTAAAATGAATGATTAGCAATTTTGATTGCTAAGCAAAAATGTGAAATGACAATAGAAAGAAGTAGAAATAAACCCAGTTCTGACTCTTAGCAGGAAGTGACTGGTTGTTGTGTGAAATAATCACAAATTGGTCAGGCAAATTATTGTAACAATTTATTTGAAATCAGTAGCCCTTTTCTTTAATATTTGTTTGAGCTTGGGCATATGCAGCGAATCCATACCATATATATGTAATAATAATTGAATGATTATTATAGGTGTTTAATATTAGTTTAATATTAGTCAATAAAACAATTTTTAACCTATTCGACATTATCTCAATATTTTGTGTAATAAGTTGTCTATTAGTGTTTTCTTTTAATAAAGAACAATTATTTAAAGTGAACAAATATAAATCATGGTATCATAACTGAACTTTTTTGAGAGTGTGAATGACATCCTACATGTACATGTACTCTTGGCGTAGTTCTTACAAGACCTAAACAACACCAAACTGCCGCCTAAAACGGCTACGGTATTTGTGAAAATGAGGATTGAAATCGCTGGCTTAACGATGATTTTTCTTTAAAATAAATACATTAGCCTATAACCCCCCTCTCGAGCGATGGCATTGAGCTATTTTTCGTCGCAAGGGGTCGCACTTCACCTGTTTTTTATTTATAAAAAAAGTCGTGCAGAGCGAGCACTAGCATAGGATAGGATGTGTGTGGACGACATACGTGAAAGGTGGTCAAGGACGGGGTTATTTGGTTAGTACTACAAATTAGATCCCGTGATATGGTGTTACTGTCAGTTTTTATTGTCTCCAAGCCTCGGCGACAAAGTAAGTTGTGTGGCAATTGAACTTATCTACATCTAGTTGCTGTAGTTGTGTTGTGAGTGAGAGGTTCTTCTTGGAAACGTTGATTGGCGCTGAGGTAGGTGAGAGTGAATGTAACTTGTAAGTCATGTAAGTCACACTAACACTAACAGCATGCTAACAATAACATGCTAACACTACAGTAACAAAACGTAACTCCAAGAATCTGTTCGTACCATGTCATGACCATTTTCTTCATCCATGGTGTTACTGTTCATGCTGTTAGTGTTACCACCGTGTCCGTGACCATATAAGGACTTGACCTTCCTTTATTCTTTAATACATTGTCATTGAGTGGACACCCTTCGCTTTTGAAAGAGAGGGGGTCATCGTATGTGTGCAGCCCACCTTGTTGGACTGTTTAGTGATTGCTCTTAAAAGGTGGGACTTACATGTACATAAAGTAAGACATGATATTCTTCCTGCTTAAGTCTGATTTCCTTGTACTCATAAAAAAAATTACTTTTTGTCAAGGGCCAAATAAATTAGCATGCATGTAGTGTGGTACCGGTACCACAGGTACATGTAGGTGCAGCCATGTTCTAAATTTATGTAACCTACTCCTAGAATTATGAGGTTCGATCCGCTAACGGCTCCATGAACCTCATAGAGGTCCATGTACAAACTACAATACAAAACTTTTTGTCATTTACGTTTCTGCACCTGGAGTTCTCATTTGAAATCGGATCTCACCAAAATTAGGCTCTACGTGTTCCTTGGAATCTCATTGAGCGTTGCATGGGTCAAGAAAATCCACTCCGCAAATTGAAAATTGTTAAAAAGCAATAAATTATTTTATTTCATAGAGCTGCTTAAGCACAAAAAATTGCTAAGCACAACAAAATTACGCTTACCAGAATAAGGTTACTGACCAAAATACCATGTCACATGTACACTTTGTGACTGGTATCCTGCTGATTTCTGCTTAGCAGAAAATTGTTAAGTAATATTTTCTGCTTAAGCAGCTCTATGAAATTGGGCCCTGGTGGTAGGGAGGCAAAAGATTTTTTTTTAAATATACTTTTGTTGGGTTGGGGAATACAATTTCTGGGATAGGCTGGATCTGTTAGCTGCAGATCCAATAGGGCGTCGTGCATCGAATATTCAATGTAAGCTAAAAAATCATTTCATTACTGTATGGGGGGGGGGGTTCTGAAAAGTCATCCAGTTTATATGCTTTAGATTTTCACTTTTGGTTCAAATGTCAACCAAACTATTTTAGCCAAAAGGAATACATTGATAATCTTGAATGCCTGACCACATGTTATAATTCTCACGGATTACTGATAAAGTTCAAGTTTATTGAATTGGAGCCAATATTGTGTAAAAACAACGAACTGATATTGCTCTATTCAAAAAGGGGTAAAGTTTATTGTTATTTAATATTAAATACTTGCATACTTTCCCTACTCTAATGTCTAAGGCCTAAATAGACCATCGAGCAAGGTGTGCAGCGTTGTGGAACACAAGGGGCACCAAGGCAATGACCAGGGGCAAACCCCTGCTAGCCAGCAAACAACAGAACAAGAAACTGAGCATGGACCTTATGCATTAAATGATTTCATCTGAGTAAGGCGCCCTCGGCTAGGGGTCAAAAGAAGGTTGCTCATTGGCCCAAACTGCGCGCCGTACGTATAGATGTGCATTTTCCATTGTTGCATCGTTGTTTTACCTCTAAGATGGCAGCGTGATGATGTCAAGATGCATTAAGGTCTATTGCTGAAGTCTTCTCTGTTAACCATTTTGAATAATGCTTTATGAACATCTACACAAACTTTCCTGGGGCCATTTTGAATAGAATCCTCATATAATGGATGAAAAACATACCTAAATAAACGTTGTGTTTTAGAACCCACTAGTAAACACATTTTATCTCAGACTCAAAATGAATTTCAGTATTTTTGCTTGTCCAGTGTGAACTTCAATGGTTCTCATCAATGTCTACTGAAAAGTGGCAAGATTATTTTTCTTTTTTGAATTGGCAGTTTGTCAAATTACTGGTGACTTATGGACTGATAATAATATGATAAATGGTCATGGTAATTTCATTTTATTCGCCAACAGAAACTGGCGAAAATGCACATTAGTCAGTCCTTCACAAAGAATAACACGTTTTGAAACTTGCTTAAAACATGTATTTGACAAAGAGCTTATCAATTCTATCTTTTATTTTGTTTAGATTCCTAATCCAAGTCAGTTTTTGAGATGATGTACATGTACACCTGTACTGTTTTGCAACATTTATTCATCTTGATAAAAAAATAAGTTTTCACATTTTCCATTCAGAATATGTTTTTGTTTTATGGTTTTGGGTTTAAGTTTTTTGATAGAGTATTGTTTTGAAGCTTATATGCAGCTGTTGAAAGATTCAAAGTGGTTGAATGCAAGTTACAAGTTTGTAACAGTTGACAGATGCATTCCAACTGAACTTTCTTTCTATGATACTTTTGAACTTGTTTTTCCCTCAGGTCTCTTGTCCAAGAGAGCTTCCAACAAGTTATGCTGGGGAGAATTTAAGAATTCTCCCAGGGAAATTGAGCAGGCTTTGGAGGATTTCACTACACGATGGAGTTCATGGGCGTCTCAAATTGATTCATCTTCATTAAAAAAAACATTGATTTTTCCGAGGAACAGCACTCTGTGGATATTTAACCAAATTCACCGTAACAATGGAGCCCGCACAGACGGCTCCGCCCACAAAACTGAAGACAAACTTCTTCAATAAAACAGACACTGACTACACGTCGGATGAGTCGTCAGCTCTCCTTGGCGGCCCCATTGCCGTCATCCCTGGGAGGAAATTTGTGCCTCAAGAACCAACGACGAGGAAAACGTCATCCTTCGGGGCCGTCTTCATCGTTGTGAATGCATGCATAGGAGCAGGGTTGCTTAATTTCCCTGCTGCCTATCAAGCTGCCGGTGGGATAGCTGTCGGCACCAGTATGCAACTTGTGAGTTTGGTCTGCTATTCTGACAGTCTGTTTGTATAAGTTTGTTAAAGGCAAAGTATACCTTTGTTTTGGGGACTGTTTGACTGTTTTAATCCTATATAAATGTTGACATATATACAACAAAACTAACCTGTGAAAATTTCATTTCAAAAGGTGGTAGCTTTTTTGAATTATCGCCAAAAATCTGGAGCGGTTATGTCCACGCATGAAGAATAGTCCCTAATAGAAATACACAATCTGAGAAACGTTTCTGACAGAAACGTCCAAAGGACGAAGCAGTCGTGGTTGAGTGTCTTGCTCAATGACACGAGTGCCACGACCGCGACTTGAACCCACACTCTGCTGATAAGTAACACCTTAGCTTGAGTCCAGTGCTTTTGACCGACTATGATACATGTATTTAGTATCAAGTAATAAACCACAAGGGAAACTGACTGGGTAGATTTTAAATAGTTTTGGGTTGAACATAGACAAATTTACTAGAGCGGGATTTGAACCAACGACCTCCGGATTAATGTGCCAATGCTCTACCAACTGAGCTATCTAGCCCTATTGGCGGACTCCCCATTTATGTCAATATCTTCATTTGGGAGTGCCAGTCAGATGCCATACAGCCGTTAACTGTCGTGTAGCCAGGGATCACATCCAAGTTCACGATACAACCTGGGAAGCGGCAGCCAGGGGATCACTTTAAGGGGATGCAACTTTTTTATATCAAGTATCAAGTAATAAACCACGAGGGAAACTGACTTGATATTTAATCACAAATCTTGTGTGATTTTATTTTTTCCTCTTCAGGGTTTTCTACTGTTTATCATTGTATCCTTATTGGTACTGGCTGTGTGTGCCGATGTACGAAACTCCAACTCTTACCAAGACATCATACAGTCTATGTGTGGAACCACAGGCAATATAGCATGTACAATCTGCATCATCGTCTACTGCTTTGGGACTTGTGTAACATTCTTCATCATCATCGGAGATCAGTTGGATAGCAGTAAGTATATCAACTGTGCAACTTTTGCTCACATTGAAAGCCGGTCATCATTTTTCTTTGTTCAACCCCAAACTAAAAAGTTAAATATTCAGAAAACCGCCTCAACAACAAATAGACCAACTGTAAGAACGAAAACAAAGATTTTGTAGTTTTTTTCTAATTTTGTAATATTTTTACCTACAGTATTAGCTTTAATCACCCATGAAGACGTCGAGCATGGTCATTGGTATACAGACCGTAGGTTCACCATCACCATCTTGGCTGTGTTTGTCATCTTACCTCTCTGTCTCCCCAAGGATATCAGCATCTTGAAGTGGCCAAGGTAAGGGAAAATGTTTCGCCTACGTTAAGTGTGATGTCACAATACAAATCACTATTGTGATATAGACGACTGATCTTAAGATGAGTCTCAGTGCTTTGTGAAATCTAGCTCTGGAGATTTTTTTTCGGGGGGTTTTCATTAAAGGAAAAAGATAGTAAACGATTTACATTTTTTCAGGGATTATGCACGTTCACATGGGGCTTATTGCAACAATCAAAATGAACAACAGTGGTTTTGGGGAGCTTCAAATGCTATTTCCTTGACTGTGAATATATTTCTCTGGAGGTTCGGAACTGAACTTTGTAATCAGTGAACTTTCAGATTGAAATTATTTTTTACATAATATACACATCAAGTGTGTGATTTCTTAGAATTTTACTTGATCTAAGGATTTTCTGAAAACCCCCTTGAGCCTTCAAATTCTTTTGAAAGAAGTAAAACACTCGCCAAAGGGAGAACAAAATAGTCCACAATGTGTCCTGTAGTTTTGTCTTCATGGTGATGCACTGAGTCTGTAAACCTCCTGAATTCTGAAGTCTGAGACGTTCTGGGTCTAGAATAAGCTGGAACCTAGGTCCACAAGCCACTTTCACGAATTTTCACATTCGTAAAATTTCATCTCTAAAATATAACCAATCCTGTTGTTTGTCTCAAAATAGCTTTGTGGGAACTTGAAATCATGAATTGAAATACCTTCTAGCAATTGCTAAATTTGCTAAAAGGTATTTCAATTCATGATTTACAGTTGATTGCAGTTTAATCGTTCACTTTTTATCACAACTCACTTCTCAGTGTGTCTTCTTCTTGTTTTGTAGTTCTGTTGGCGTTTTAGGAACTCTATACGTAGCCGCAGTAGTGGTTGCTAATTACTACTTACTCCCCGCTAATGCAGCAACGCACATCATTACAAAGCCTTCGTCATGGACTGATGTATTTGCAGCTATACCTACAATATGCTTTGGTTTTCAGGTAAGAAAGCCATTAAGCAGAAAGCATTAGGGGCACCAGTCACATGGATGTAGATAACACAGCATTTTGGCTGGTAACCTGTTTCTGCTAAGCAGGATATTTATGTGGCAGCAAATTGTTGTGCTTACAACCTTTTATGAAAGGAATGTTCCAGATGAGTGACTGAAATATAAATAACTTTCTATAACGTTTGAATTTGTACTTTGCACAATCTTTCCATATCTCAATAACTTCATAGATTTAATGTTTCTTCTAGTCTTATGAGTTGGGCCTAATTTTATGGCTCTACTTATTACAGAATTCCGAGCTTACAGTCACCATTCTTCACTTACAGAGTTAGTGCAGAATGTCTGCGCTAGCTGTGTAAGCAAAGAATGCTTTATAGTAGCGTGAAGTATATGCACACGCTCTGTTAGCAAAACCTCCTTGAAAGCCTGTGAAAATTGCTGACGTTAATACATGGATTTTCCTGCTGCTACAGTAAGCGCAAATTTTTCGCTTTATGGTAAAAATTAAATTAGGCCCAAGCAAAAATTCCTTGGTTACCTGTGAAATTTCCATGGATTTTCCTGCTTCCGTGAGTGCCAATTTTTCATGTACAGAAAGCTGAGCCATGAAATTGGATTTTGAAAACGACCGATATTTTACACCATGGATTTTTTTCAGAACTGCCACAGCTCATAAGTAAGATTCATTATTTGATAGCAGAAAACCATTCCAGATTCTACTTATAATCTTTTTCAGAGATATTTTAAAGAGATTATTTAACGATAGTATTTTCAAGAGAAATTTCATCTCATGTAACATTCATAGCAACAAATTGATTAATAGAATGTCATTTATAAAGCGCCAAAATCAAAAGTGTGCTCTTAACGCTGAGGCACGAAGTGAAAGGTTTGTAAGCCTGCTGGAACAGATGAGCTTTGAGGAGTTTATTGAATGTGTTAAATGAACTAGCATTTCTGACACATACAGGAGGCTTTACACATCTGGGGCCATAAAAAATGTGGAATACTCGGTCATCATTTTCACAAAGAAGAGAGCTTTTCAAGCAAACACTATAAATATCAGCTTATCAACTGTTGGATTTGGACACCTAGGATTCACAAATATAAGTTTGGTCCTCTGTCTGAACTTTTCTCTTGCAGTGCCACATTAGCGCAGTACCAGTTTACGCCAGTCTGGAGAAGCGGACAGTCAGCCAGTTTGCACTGGTAATCACTGGCGCCCTCGTCATAGCATCAGTAACCTACATACTGACCGGCATATATGGATCGCTCACATTCGGCGACCAAGTAGAGTCGGACGTGCTGCTGTCATATGAAGCGGGAAACATCACGGTGACGGTTGCCAGAGCGATGATTTTATGCAACATGTTAACTTCATATCCAATTCTTCACTTTTGTGGCAGGTAAATGTACAGCCTTAGTTGCTCCAGTGTTGGAGTCAATGTCCCCTTGATGTTATACAGTATATTGTGCAGTTAGGCTAATTGGCGTTTACATGCTTACCAAAAATTGTGCGTGTGCCATTTGACTCCCAAAATGGTGAGCATGGCAGACAGTAGCCGTGTGTAACGTTGGTGCAAGGGGTTATTATCTGCTTATTTTTGGATTAATTTACCTGTGACTTCTTTTTTTATTGGATTTGGTCACCCGTAACTTCTTTGAATTATGTAGACTATTTTATAGCATGTACTTGGCTTGTCCCCTTCATTACATCTGATGACATGGATAGAGTAGTTGTTTCTGCGAAAGCTCATGCAGTTTGTTTATCTAATAAGTTTGTCTTAAAGTGCTACCACTACCTTCCCTGCTTTATTTTTGGTAACCCTAGACTAGCGATAGAAACAGTGTACACCACAGCGAGGGGTTATCTCCTGCCGAGGCTGCACACAATGAGACTCCAAGGAGGATTATTGAGACCACCTCCTGGTTCGTCTTATCGCTCTTACTGGCTCTCTTTGTTTCGTCCATCGGGAGTGTCATTTCGGTCATCGGCGGTCTGGCTGCAGTCTTCATTCTTGTCTTCCCTGGTAAGTTTATATACGACATTGTGTTTCAGCCATGGTTAAGTCCACTACTGCAGGTTGAAGGCCTTGCCAGGATGCCACAAAATCTCTCTATTTCTAGCTAGATTTTACCAATTTACATTACACGAGTAGTATTGCAGCCATTGATCTCCATTAGTATTGACTGGATGGGACACATTGCAAATAGCCTTATTCTTGAAAACAAAATGTTGTGCTTAGCTGTTTCTGCTTTGCAGCTCTATGAAATTGGGCCCTGGCCATTAGGGTGGCTGCATTGTGCATTTAAACTGGAGTGTTGTGGCCAAGTGGTTTGGTGCAACGAACTCAAGCTCCTCTGTTTCAGCCAGCAGAGTATGCATTTGACTCCCGGTCTTGACACTTGTGTCCGGTCCTTATCTGGAAATTCAAACCTGGTGGTCCTGTCCAGTATCAACTTTAAATTTAAAAAAATTATTCATTGTAATATTTATCGTGTAGGTCTATGTTTGGTCCAGTATGCGCTGACCACTACATCAGAGATGGGCAGTAGGACACTAACGTGGTGCCAAGTGGGACTGGGTATCACCTTCATTGCCATGGGTGTCTTCATGTTTGGAGAGAGTGTGACGGCAGCAATAATCAAAGATCTCATGGAAACAGACTGAAGAGGAACTGATTCGACCCTTCAAGAAAGCCATCTCGTCAACTCTTTTCATGATGAACTTTAATAACACCACGCATCTAATTTGTTTTGTCAGTGTTTTGAAATATTGAAGCCACAGGGTGGGAAGGGCATGCAAATGCCACCACAATGAGTACACTTGATTGTTCCATTAACCACTTACCACCAGAACATTGGAAATATTTCCTCACTCACCAGTGGAATTAATTTTTTGGATTTTCGTAATGTTTTTTGTTGTTGAGAATATCGTTGTCGCAATGAAACCATGACTTCACCGAGTAAAGACAACAAGCATTCCCGTGAAATGTTCTGGGATTTTCATTTCTGTTACGAGAAAATGTGGCTTTTGTTCACCATGAATGGTAGCAGCCTAACGATCTCTCATAATCCTCATTTGTCAAACAAAAAGGACAAAGGTTTGGTATCTGGGACTACACAATAACCCCAAGAAAAAGGGAGATTTTGAGCATTAAATTCCAGTACCCTTTTCCTCAATGTTTTGGGCTAAATGAAGCATAACATGGTGCAAAATACACAATGGAATGTCCGGGGGTGTTTACAAGCTTGCCGCAGTTCGCGTTCCCGGGCAAATTGTTCCTTTGGGTGGTAAGTGGTTAATTATGCAGCTCATTCTAGAGTGAGTCAAAGGTCACAGTTCAAAGCAGCTGTATCCCATAGCAACTGCAGAAACCACAGAATTAGACTCAGTCCTGTGTAGACAGGTTTGTGGTACAGGTATGTGCAGCAGAGGCGGAACACTTATCAAAGTGGAGGGGGGGTCATAAATCATTACTTCTATGTGCAAAAAAGTGCCCTCCTATTATTTGTGAAGGAAAATTACACATTTCTTAATTGGTGCTTTATCACACCCGAGGGCGTCTCAAAAGTGTTCATTATTTTTTTCAAAAGGTATGGGGAGCTGTGTTCAAAAAGTAAGACCCATTTATTTACATAGCACCATGTAACAGAGGTGCTGTGGCACAATCTGCTGCCAACCAAACCAGAAAACACTGGGGCAAACCACTTCACTTCAACGATAAATGTACTTGGTTTTTTTAATGTAAATTACGCAACACACAGTATCTATGGCTTTAAGTCCTATCCAAAGGACAAAGCAATAATAGTTAAGTGTCTTACCTTTGGACACTCAAACCAACACTCTGCTGGTCAAAAACACTAGAGCTTGAGTCCAGTGCGCTTGGCCACGACACAACACAACAGGAAAATGTTTAAATAGTTGGGTAAAAAGAAGGGGCTGCATAAAAAGCTGTCTTTTGAAATGGGAGGGGGGGAGCAACAAGTACCGCTGCCTATAGTTATATGTCGTGCAAGAAACTTTCAATATTATAAAGTGACTTGAGATTTCTTAATTAGTATTAATTAAAACTTGCCGTTTGATATCTCTTTGAGGATGATTTTACTAAATTCATTATTGTTATTAAGTCTGCCAAATCAGCAAAATGTGGTTGATGTATGTGGAAATTGACTCATAAGGATTAATTTAGGGAAAATAATTACCATCTTGTGCAGTATTTCCCTCACCTTAGTATTTAAGCACAAATCATTGTGTGCTTGGGAGAAGGGCGTAAGACTCCATACCCTTCTTCCAGGCACACAAGGTACGTTTTTTTCTAGTTACAGAAGGCGGTAAGCATTAAAATGGCTCCTGACAACAAAACTTGGCATTACTTTTACATTTTTGTCGCTAGAATTACCTCTTTCGGGCACATACCGGGTAATAGTACTGGAATTTATTTATGTAAAATGTACAAAATTTCTTTGACAAAATAATGGAAGCATGTATGTACCTAGCTCGAACATCTGACGTCTAGCTTCGAGGCTCGTGAATAAAGCCAGAGACCGACTTTGAGCATTTGGAGGGATCCTGACAAACGCACCTTTGACCTCGCATCCTATTGCGGTCTGGCGGATAAGGACAGGGGACCAGTCTAGCAGTGACCATCATTTTGATTGATAGACCGGTTGCCTGTCCTTATATTTGCGGATAAGGATAGGGGACCAGTCTAGTATGTACCTGCCATGCACAACTATCACCTAATGAGAGGTCTTCCTTTGACCAAAAGTGGGGGTGCTGATTGAGCCTGCGGTGTCATATGCAAGGGGTCTGTACGTCAACAACAAAAAGTGTTTTTCCTTGAGCAAGTTTGGGTGTTAACCTTTAGTCAGTTTGCCACTTAAATCACGCATGCGTGGTCTGTGTTTAACTGGAACATGTCTAGTCGGTTGATTTGTCAAATATGGCAACAAGGCGACGGCGTAGTGAACAGAAAAATTGATTGGCCCATAATAATATAACTTGCAAAGTATAGTGCAATAATAACTAACATCTTAATGATTGACAGATTTTGTTAGCAAAAACCTACCATTTGTCGTTACTCTAGGAGATTTGTTAAAATTAACTTTTTATGTGATTGCAAAAGATTGCAAAACTCTCTCTATCTTGAAGAAGTGATGTAACTTCGCTAGTTGAAGAGAGAAACAGTGCTTCGGGGCTAGGCTGACTAGCTAGTTAAACCACACAGCGTTCGAGTGGCACCAAGATTGACTATGGTTAAGTCTAGTCAACTCTAGTCACTCACCCAAACTTGTTCTTTATTGCTATTGTATATCTTTGTTATTTAAATCAGGTTTGATGAAATTTGTAAAAGCAAGGGTGCTTGGGTTGTGAGTCAGAGCTGACTATAATGTGTGGAGTGGTGTGGTGAATTGATAATGTTGGCTCTTGCTTTGACTTACACTTTGTCTTCCATATTTAAGTCACAGCCAGAGGAGTAACAAGACGTCTCTAAAGATTTGTTAGTTATTTTGTTCTTCATATCTGGCAGGTTTTTCTCTTATTTTATTCTATATATTAAAGGGACATGTTGCCTTGGAATGGGTGATTCGGGCTATAAAAAAGCATTTGTTATGCATATGGTTGAAAAAATTTTTGAAAGTAGAATATAATGATCCACACAAATATGTCTCAAAATTTTGTTGTTTTCCTTTTGCTTCGTGAATTGACATGGGTAGCCATTTTGTAGAACACAATTTTTGACTCCACAAAATGGTGGACTGTGTTAGTTCACAAAGTAAAAAGAAAACCACACAATTTTGAGGCATATTTGTGTGGATCATTATATTCTACTTTTAAAACATCTTTCAAATCATCATTACATAACAAATGCTTTTTATAGCCCAAAGCGCCCAATCCAAGGCAATGTGTCCATTTACATCTTGCAAGGTATTTGTTAATGAATTGGCCAATAAGGAAAAATTGTCTTTATTAATGAGGTTGGGCCATGCTAGAGGTCACTCTTAAATTTTATTTTTACATCCCTAAAGACACCTATATCTACCAAGAAAACACTGTGACAGAGTTATAGAATGAATGGGTATTTGTTTACAACGCAGTTTCCAAGCCTCTTTTCACCCCCGCCTTCAGGCAAAATGTTTGTATCAGCCAATTAAAAGAATGCAATGTTCTAGAAACTTACATAGTTGGGCAGATAGGCAGTGGCATAACCATCGGACTGGTGGAGGAAAATATTTGTGGGAATTGTGTCTTTGATGATACCAGCATGGTATTTGGCACACTCAGAGTGTGTCATGAGAAAGGTATTTGGTTATAGGGCCATTGCAGAATTTTTGGGGGGAAAATAGCAAGTAGTGGCAGCCATTTTGAAAATTGCTTGTTAGTCTATCTGTATTTTTTCAAAGGCCAAGTATTTCATCCCACTTGCCCCCTCCCCCCCCCCACCCCACCCAAATATGTCTGGTGCGCCATACTGTCCTAGCCATAGGGGGGAATCAAACGTTAAATCTCTTCATTTTTTTTTAAAGGTTTATTGTGTTTTAATTTTAATAAGAAATTGCACACATTTTAAAAATGAATTTATAAAAATAGTTAATAATTAAATAGGCCTACTGTACAAAATTCCTAAATGCATTTATTTTTCGAAGTTATAATTATAATAAATATTTGATAACATGATGAATTCTAATTGTGATTCAGTTCGACCAATTATGAATTTAGGGGGCGGTGCAAGGGCAAAAATTAATAACAATTTTAATAATTTAAAGGTAATATTAATAAAAAACAAATATTTCGCAAAATAACTAGGATATTGAGAAGCTGTGTTTTATACAGAAAGTGATGAATATTTCTAATGAAATAATCTTGGGACTGTTGCACAACAAATTGCTGCCAGACCAATTTAGCTTCAAAAAATTTCTGTAAAATCAGAATCGGTAAGTTTTGTTTAGTTGCTATAAGCATACAAGGGTCAAGCTTAATGCCAACAAAATTAAGCTTTTAGTGGTGATGTCGAAGAATTAGTTGAAAATTCTTTCCAGACACATTAAAAAATTTACCCAGTCGGTTTCCCTTGTGGTTTATATAACTTGATATCAGACACACTTAAAGGAAACTTTTTTTCTCAGCTGAGTTTCCTCTGTTTAAATGATTTTCAATCTATTAACAGGTGATGCCAGTTGTATCAATTAACCCATCGTCTTACATCAATATAAATATTGTTTAGTTTCGTGTATTTCCCAACAAATTGTCAGTGTCGTTCGTCCATGTTGAAAAACAAAATTATCTTTGCATGTGGCCATTTTCCTCAACAGAGGGCGGTGTTTAACTTGACCACCCCAAAAAGTCTCTCACCACAGCACAGCACAGCACACCATATCCGATCCTGGCATGCAATGTACGAGTTGTGAGAGTACATGATTAATATAGTTATTTTTCTTATGAGTTTCTTGACTGTTTTTCGAAAATGTCGGCGACCCGTTTTACTGTGTCAAAGGCTCCGGATGATATAGAAAATGATGGTGCACCAACTACTCCAGATGTAGAAGTCGTTGGCAATGAATCGTCCACCAAAAAATACGGTAAGTTCGGGTTATTTTTCATGCAAGTCATGGTGGTGGTCTGGCATGAAATCGTAGCTGTCTGGCGGTGTACGCGCGCCGGTAGCTCTGCGCTGGCATGTAGTGAGTGGGCGCAAGAACGTCTAGGACATGACACAGTAGGAACGTCAACATTTCTGGGCCATCGCCCACACCGTATCTCGATAGTGTTTAACTGTTCGTTACTAACCATTTCCATTTTGTTTACTGGCATTGCTTGACTTACTGGTGGTAGTGGTAACAATAATTATAAAGCAAAGGAAAGGTGGCAAAAATGAATTATCCGTCTGCCGCTTTAGTTCCCTTAATTGTATGTACTTCAAATTTAGCCCTACTCAATAGTGCTATTTGCATTGGCACTTTTTATGGGCAATGGAGCTACATGTATGTAGGTCAAGTTATACCCTTACCTGTCGAGGTGCCAATTTCACAGAAAGTTCAGTTTAATCTTAACTGCAAATCAGTCTTAATTGCTAAGCAAAAGTGATGTCATAATACAAATCATTATTACAATACTGACAACTCATCACATGAAGATGAATCTTAGGCTTAGGGGGTAGGGGTGTTACTGAGTTCAGTGAGTGTGTCATGCTGAGTGTTAGTTACCAGAAAAGACCGGAAAACTATCGGGAAAACACTGGAAAATTACTGGAAAACACCGGAGAACAACTGGTAAACTACTTCAAAACAGTGTGACAGGCAGTAGTTCTCTAACATGGGTGCATTATCACGAATAATTATCCGATCAACAAAATCAACTTCTCCAAATCCTCCTTTTTGTTGCCGGCTGTTTCAGTGCAAGCTCAAAAGCTACACATTGTGCTTACCCACGTCTTGTAATTGCTTGGCGTGTACTTCATTTTCACTGGTTGCGCACTAGGCATAAAAATACGCACAACGCATGACAGACACACGAATTTCCGGCCTTGACGTAATGCGGGCGGCATTACACTTGCGCCTTGAAAGAGCATGTAGCTTTAAGGAAATGAAGTCCAACATTCATATGAAAAATCCCATAGAAAGTGGCAGTCAAATATGGACATTTTTTCGAAAAGGTTGTTTAACATTAAGTTCATGGCATTCCATGCCTGGTGATATGGAGGAAAGAAACTTGGGAAAACTAATTGGACCACTACATGTTTCACTGTTCATCATGTATTCACTTATAATGATATGACCCAGATCAATATTAATTAAGATACTAATTTAGTAAATACTATGGTCATAATTGAAACCAATAGAAAAATTGCAGTTGGATGCGGATTTTTTTCCATAATTTTTAAGTGGTGTATAAACTGATTTATGTTGGGCCTTCAAAGTCTGTTGACTGGGTTATCGCACTTTACTTTTCACCGTGTCCACCCCACCCTGATTAATCTATTCTTCCCCAAACAAATGTTCATCAGGTCAAATAATGATTTTAATGTACTGTCTCATGATGGAAAGACATGAAATTATGTGAGCATCAGTCAAGTGCAGGCCTGGAATTTCATCTTTGAGAGGGCAGGGCCATTTCTATATAGCGAAGGGCACTTCCATGTTGCAATATCCTAAAGTCTATGGGAAACTTTTGTAGGGGCACCATGGCCAAGACCAGGGCAACGGAAGCCATGACCTCTGTGGCCTCCGCTTAATTCCAGACCTGCAATTTGCATGCACTGTATTACCCGTTAAGTGTCCAGTAATGATAAAATAATGGCACCAAATTTAATTGCATTATATGCAATGATGCATACATACATGTGGTATTAAAAACAAAGCATGCCCAGAGAGGAGAACGACCCAATTGAATCAAATGTCTACAGCCCTCTAATTGCCTACCCCCACGGGCAATCAGAGGTGAATGCAAACATGTCATTTTCAGCTTGGTGAATTAAGATCTTTGGTGGGTTTAAAGCTTAGGGCGGGATGGGGTGGGGGGATTATATCTGTCCTGCGGGGCATATTTTCATGAGTTGGTTGGGTCCTGAATCTCATTTGCTGAAACACAATTTGCCTGTCCACTGGGACTGCAGTATCTTCCCAAGTAACCCTTTCACATTGATTGGTAGTAAATCTGGTACTGACAATAAACAAGTTTAACCCTCCTACTGTCAGTGACTCTTGGCAACATTTTCCAGTGAGTTGACCAACCATTTGAAACCATTCGACTGCCAAGGTTGTGTACGGTGGCACAACTGTGCACAGAATTAACTGTGCACTGTGTACATATGCATTCCCTCATGGTATAATATTTCAGGCTGGCATAGTTTATCTATTATTCAAAACCACAGTGAATGGTATTGAATGGTCAGACAGCAAGAGGGTTAATAGATGTTAAATTTGCACTGGGGATAATCAGTAATAATATTAATATATTCTTTATCCCCAGTGCAAATTTAACACCTATTAAATTGTTGTGGTACCCGCTGCTAAAATATAGGGTTCGAACTACCTCTAGCTACTGGACAATCTCGGTGGTCTAGTTGGTAAGACATCTGCTCTAGAATGGCAAAGGTCGTGGGTTCGAATCCCACCCGAGTATTATGCCTGTGGATTTGTTTTCACAGAATTCGGGTAAGTACTGAGTATACAGTGCTTTACACACATCGTTGAGCGGGTAAAACTAATAATAAACAAGTTATTGACATGTAAGGACCCCAATTGAATTCAACTTAAGTTATGAGTCCTTTGGTTATACTTAGATGAAGTGTACTTTGTTTAAATCACCGGTTGTTCTAACCTCCCTGATTTGAATCATATTTTTTAGGGAAGCAACCTGAAGTATTTTAAGCGGCATGCCGTGGCCAGCTGCAATCCTCTCGCAAAGCGTTGAGGTGGGTTTCTTTTTCAAAGCAGCGCTGCGCTGCCCTAGTATCCAGATTGCTCATTAGAAAATGCACTGAGCAAAACAATTTTAGTCTATATAAAACAAGTCTATAACCAGTAACAATAAATGACATACATTATGTATGCACTTAAATTCTTGAAAATTTATGTTTTCAAAATGTAGGGCTATCGGCCATAACTTCAAGTATCTGTTAAAAAATAAATTGTAATTATTGCTGGATCGTTCTGCCTTAAACTTTTGATTAATTTCATGGAAAATTTATATTTTGATAAGATCATCAATTTTGTATCTAGGCCACAACCAATGGCATCATATTTGTTCGCAACTTTTTTGGAACAATTATTTCGTTGTAGCCCTACCAAAGTCCGAAAAATGCTTTAAAACCAATGACTGAAGCCATAAGCTGTTTTTTTTTTTATCAGGGTTGCACAAATATGCTCTGGTTAGGGGCCATTCAGAGTAATCAATGTTTAAAACGTTTAATCTTTTTTCAAAAAAGTGGGGGGGGGGGTTGTCAAAAGAAATAACTGAAAATTGAAATTCATTTTCCAATTCAAATAATAGAGGAAGAAAACAAATTGGGGGGAAAAAAACAGAGAGACCTCTTCCAGATTGTCTGTTATGTCTTTGCAGTTCCATCGTTTTTGGTCAACCTTGTTTTGATTGCCGACCTCTATGCCATGGCCAGAATTTCCGCTTCGGTGTAAAGAGTTTAAGTTCAAGGTTGCATGCTGGAAGCCAGGAAAGGTCATTGAAACTCCTAAGCTGGGAGAGCATTTGTTTAAAATGTGTGCTTCATTTGAAGCATTACTTTGCAAAATCATTTCAGAAAAAAGAACAACACTTGAAATATTGACTATTCTGGAAGGCCCCTTACAGGTAAACATAAGAGTCCATTTCCTTGGTCTTTTCGTTGGTCTAGATGTTTCCATTGAACTGGTTACTACTGTAATAATCAATATTTATTTTGTCAGTACATGTAGTGTGTAGCAAGGCCAATATGGAGAATAAAAATAAAGATAGCCTAGTTTTTAAAATTTGGTTCATAAAAATCTGAAATTGTTTTCAACTGCAGAGTAGGTAGAACAGGGGACTAAGAGGGCTGCAAGGTGGCAGCTAGACTGGTCCCCTGTCTTTATCCGTAAGGATGAAGACAGGCACAGGTCTTTGAAACCCAATGGTTTCATTGGATAGAAATCAACATTCAATTACACCTTGGCCCAATTTCATAGAGCTGCGTCAGCACAAAATTTATGACTGGTATCCTGCTCATTTTCGCTTAGCAATATTTTGTTGCTTTAAGCAGCTCAATGAAATGACCATGCATGCTACTACCTACTAGCACATAGTGTTAGCCAGAGGGGTGTGTCTGGGTGTCTTTTGGACACCCTGTTTTAAATTTGGACACCCTGTTTTATCTGTCATTTACACGTAAATGTACTGTAAGTGAACAATTTGGACACCCAGTTTTTAGATTTCCAGCAAACTTGACAATCTTTTACCAAATCCTAGCTAAAATCTTGGCTATTAGTACACATGGGTGTGTGTGTGTACACACAAGGTCAACGATACCTGCCAGGAACCAGCAGGTCCTATATAGGCCGGTATGTGGCATGATTCACGCTTTCTGGACCACAGTTTTGCAAGTTTGGCCCACACTGAATTGAAAGGAGGTGTTTGGAATGTTGTTTACTTGATTGCTTGATGTTTTATTAAAAGTTCTAATATGTAATCTGGGGCATTTGAATTTAACTTATTTTATGTTTTTTTTTGTTTTGCGTATTGACCTGTACATTTGCGGGTAGTGATCTGATTCGCTCATTGCTTGTGCATGGAGAGAACCCTGTATGGTGTATTAGACAATTCTCAAAAGGATACAACGTAAACCACCTGATCTTTTACTCCCAGTTTACTGAATATTGAATACTGAATCCAATTATGTTTTAATTACATGTACTAAAAAGTCATAAACTTTTATTTGAATGCATTTTGGAGTGAAGTATTTTAAATGATGTTTTTACATGTACATGTAGTGGTAGTATATATTGTGTGTGGCATAAGTCTGTCTGCCAAATACAGCAAGATGAAAATTAACTGTACATGTATTGTGAATAGTGGCAGAATGGAAATGCACAATTTGGAGTTGTTTTGTTTTGTATTTTTCGTCGAGCTAACAAATTAAAATGTTTGGATATATGAAACACTCATATAAAGGTAAGTACCTTGTACAATACTATGTGGTTGAAATGGATGATTTTTTCATGTGTATCGATCCAATCGTTGGTACATGTACACCTTATGGTTACATTACGTACAATCAGCACTGTTGAGTCTCTCCCAAAAGCCTTGTATTTGACAAACTAAGGAGGAGATTATTTTAGTTTGGCTAACCCTTGCAAGTTTTACACCTTGTTGTGCTTGATTGAGTGCACTGTATATTGTGCACTCTGTGCTTTCTGAGGCCTTTGGGAATTATAAAATCCATTAGGCTACTCAGGTGGGAATTGAACCCATGACCATTTCTGAATTGTTGAAAAGGAGATTGTACAGTTGCATACACAATGTAGATTGTAGTGTTTTATCATCATTTTTTCAGGATTTTGAAATCACAAAAATGTTTACACTTATGCTGTACATGATTGAAGCTACACATACATTGTACATGTATCAAAACTGCTATGAGTATAGACTGTGTTAGTGTTGCGCGTTGCGTTAGGGCCCCATTGAACTGCTTCTTTCTTTAACATGTTGAAGGTAAAATATAGGATAGTATTCACCAACAACAACAAAATCTTTGTACTAGACAAGCTCACTAATTATGAAGTTCATGCCAGTACCAGTCTCGCATAGAAATATTTCTGTCTGATATGCAGTCAAATTTGAGAAAATTGAATTTGAAGATTCAAATTCTAAAATGTGTTTGGTTTTTCACTATTTTCTCCTGACTCGGATGACGGATTGAGCCAAAATATTCACATGTTTGATTTTTCATGTTTGTTGAGTCACACAAAGTAAGAGCAATGTTCTATCAAGTCTACAAATCCTGTATTTTACCTTTGAAGCAATGCAGTTGGGAACCAAAAATTAATTCTCAATAATGTTTTAATTACACACTGTGAGACTTGCAGGGTCTATACACATGTACTAGTATTAACCAGGATTGTTTGAACAGCACAATTATATGCAGCACAGCGCAGCTTCTTTTACATTTGGGAGTTTATGGAATCTACTAACACCGGCGGAGTTTGTGTTGACAAACCTGGGGGAAAATGTGGTCGTTTCAACTATTTTCCTCTCAGCCTTTTGGAGTTTTCAATTTTTTTATTTATTGGCAGTGTCGTTTGATTAACAGTTGATCTTCTGTGCTACTTTTTTTTTGTTCCCCTCCCGTGTCCGACCACAGCTCGTTTGGTTGATGGCCGTAACGATTATTATGGCAGTGTGAACAGTAACTGGAGTAAGTCAAAACGATCACACCGTGATCCATCAAGTATCCTCAGAAACATTTATTTATGGTGTACGGGCAATTGGTCTCTTCATGCGTTTCACCTCTCAACCTATGTGTTGCAAACTGGCAAACTATTATTTAAAGACGTGAGGTACATTTACGTAGCTCATTTGGTGATATTTGGAAAATTAAGTGTTTGTAATCCTAGAGCTTACTTTACATCAGTTCTGGGCCAGATTTCATAGAGCTGCTTAAAAAGCAAAAGATGCTGCTCAACAATTTTCTTCTATTAAAAGCAGAAATAAGCAGGCTACCATTACCATTGTACGTGTGACAATGTAGTTTGGCTGGTAACCTCATTCCGGTAAGCTTAATTTTGTTTATTCTTAGCTACATACGTTTTGTGCTTAAGCAGCGCTTTGAAATTGAGCACTGGTGATTGTAATTCTGTCTGAAATGCTGTCATCTTTTTAAAAAAAATGTTGTTTGAAGTTTTTCCCTGCAAGGGAATTTTCATGCTGTTTTACATTATTATGTAACAAAATAAATAACCTTTTCTCATTTTTGTTTCTCACAAATATGGAATTTCTGCAATTAGGGAGCGTTTCCAAAGTAGGAATGGTAGGATTCTAATTCGGATAAGTGTTTCAGTGCATGCACATAGATTGGACCGTCGGAACATTCAATTTTGTACGTTTAAAATGTGCGTATTCACTCGAGTAGGATTGCTCCCGTACTTTGGCACAATAATGCGGTCCAGCGGATCCTTCTAGTGGTCTAATGGGTTACAGGCGTGTGCCCGCGGGAGCAATCTTTTGCGCCTAGAACTTGCCCGACTTTTTGAGACGCTCCCTTAACAAGCTGTTTGCGAATTAGATTTTAATCATGTCTGTTACAATTATCTGCTTTTTAGTCGCAAGTTAACACTTAAATTTGAATTCCTCACTGACTAGAGACAGTCATGATTAGGGGCAAGCTCTCGCGTAGTTTCATACGCACATGTATGAGGCAGCAGTGAAAAACCTGAATGAATATCAAGGCTCAAATCTTTGTGAAAAATCCGCAAGACCGCAGGGCTTGTAGCTCAATTGTTTTTACTGGAGTAGAAACTTTTGTACATGACCAGAATCAAAACAAGAAAAAAACACTCTACACAGTTTTTACGTAAACAAGCGCTGAGACTTAGAGAAACCTTTTCTCATTTGGGTACATGTATTCTTTAATACTCAACAGAGTTGAAAGATATTTTTCAGACTCAAAGTCAACATTTCAACGTCATTTGCTTTTCTTCAAGATGTTACACAGTGAGTAAGGTATAATTATTCAATTGAAAAACACAAGACTGCCGGACTTGTTCGGTCGTAAGCTTACTGGCCCAAATGCTGAAATCATTGGCCAAGGGCCTGTTGTCCAGTGTAAATTTTGAGCCCTGAATATGTATGGCACAATGGAACCAGGCTTTGCCCATCTGGAGGTTGCTATACAAAAGCTTGCCCTAAACCATGAGGACGTAGGACTGTAGCAACAGTGTTTGTAGTCTGGGAATCCAATTTGAATGCTCAGTTGTGACCAATCTTGTCATTGTACAAGACATGCCAGACATTATCCAAAAGTCAGGTACATGTACAACTTACAATTAGCTTATTTCAACATTTAACTTGAAAATTGAACAGATTGAAGGAATGCTGACATCCCAAAACCGAATTGAAACCGTCTCTTTAAATGTCCCAGATCCCGTTTTATTAGAACGTCTGCTCAACATTCCTAAAAGTGTAACTTGACATTGAACAGCTGTATAGTTGACTCATGGACTCATTAGCTGATGAATCTAAAAAGTGAACTTCTGCAGCCTTTATTGTACCCTATCATCATCATACATTGGCTTGAAGATACACATTTATGTGTTTTGCAGCTTTCGTCTGCCTAATTTGCAACAATATAGATTTCAGGTTGGCAGAGGTCAGATGTAACCATAGAGCAAGGAGATGTAACCAAGGAATGTCATACATGTATGTACATGTACATGTATACCTTATCTACATGCACTTGCATCACTCAGAGGATGTACATGTACATGAGCTGAGAAAGTTACTGTTAGGTTCTTGAGGGCATGTTGAGGGTCACAATCAATACAAGCAATAATCTATAAGTGAGCTTTAGACATTTTTTTCATTCACATGTTTTTTATGAAGAATTTTTTTCTAATGAAGAACTTTTAAATACAACACACAACCAAGGTTTTTAGTTTCCTGAAAGTAGTTTTTTGTTGACAACAGATTAAAATCCTCTATAGTCCCTTTCACAATGTTCACACAACATGTATACTAAAGTTTTTTTGGAAATTCCTGGGAAATCTTTTCACACTGGAATTGCCAACCCTCACAAATTCCCGGAAAATATCAATTTCCTGGAAAGAGCAATGTCCCCGGGGAAATAGCTACTTCTGCTTCATGAGCTTGGGAAAAGGGTTAAACATTGAGCAAGGACTTACATGTAAGTACTGTGTAGATTTGCAAAATGTGTTTTTTTTAACAAAAGCAACAGCGAATAACAGGTGTAACAAATAAGCTGCTTATGTTGGAACCACAATGGGCCAATCACATGATTTCACTGCCACTCATAAGAATAACAAATTTATTGTAAGAACTACAAACCGTGCACAAGTATGTTATAATATCATATTGTAGGCTGGCATAGCTTATAAAATACATACATTGAATGGTACAGTGTATGAGGGTTAAGGTTGCTTTATCATTGTAGTAGTAGTACGTGTACATGATAAACTCACCATTACAAATGTGTATAGATGTACACACCCACGGTACAGTGTACATGGCACCTTGTGCACATCTTCAACACATATTTTGCATGGTGGAATAAACGAGAATGACATCGCACGATGTAAAAAGGTGGTTTCAATGTACATGTACAGTACATTATGACTGATATGGTAACCTTTTGCAGGGATGAGGAATGTCAGAATTTATCTGATTTCAGACATTTTATGTCTGCTCAGTGAACTACAACTGCCTCTATTTTCTTCTGATACAAAGAAGTCAAGCTCTCTGATCTACTTCTCTAGCACTGGTGATACCGTTTCCAAAAGCTCTTTGAAATCGATAACTCTAGGGGTTACCAAAAGGTTGAAAAGGCCATCATTTCAACTTACCTCCATAAATTTGGATCTTAGTTTCAGACCAATTTGTCAGCAATGACTCTCACCTCCTGCTTTTGGCAGGATTGAAATTTCATCTTTGAGATAGGGCAAGGCCAGTTTCATTTTGCAAAGAAGCTTTTGGGAAGCTTTTTAAGAGCCAAGACCAGGGGCAACAGTGGCAGTGGTCTCGTGTAATTCCAGGCCTGTTTTGGTACATGTCTAAATAATAATAGGTATTTATAAAGCGCTTTTACAGGGAGATCAAGAATAGAAAAATAAGTACAGATAGTGAATAGATGGATTGCAATACGCGTCATTGACCGCCATTTTTGATGTAAAACAATGGAAAAGTGCACGAGTGTACACACTGCGCACAACTCTCAACCAATGATAGCTCTTCACGCGTGCACAATTCATCAAAGATGGTGGTCAATGACATCTATTGCAATCCATCTATAAGAAGTGATTAAGACGCTTCCTAAAAATAGTATTCAAACTTTTAGTGTACCCTCAAACCTGCCAGACGGCACTTTGTAGAAAAGTTACTAATAATATTTATCTTCCGTAGAGATGACAGCCCTTCAGACAGTAGCATTGTAAATTTCAAATATTAGTTTCATTTAAAAAATGTTTGTGAAATAACTTTTATCAACTAATTGTAAATTTTTTGAAATTTAGCTTCTCTTCTTTGTAATTTGGTGCTCAGGGCTCCGTTGGGGTCCAGATTATATGTGAACAGGTAACCCTGGTCAAGATCAGAAATGACCAAATTACAAATTCCTTTTCACTTAAATCAAAATGTAAAAATTTATTTTGAGGTGATGCCTCTTTTCTAGGCCACTTAGCATGAAGAGACCACTTGTCCAATTGAGCAGTTTGCTTTCAGCGTCTGCTTCCGTCTGAATATCCAGTGTACGTCTGTGACTCTGGCACTAGTGCATTTTGTGTTAGTTTACTCGCTCTGTGCTTTTTAGATTGTAGTCATCACTGGGACCGCAGATGTAATCGCTCGGACTCCCATCATAACACAGCATGCATCTGTACTCTTCTGATTGTTTCGTTGTCGTAGTAGATTTAACGGATTGGAGAGATGGCATCCACTCCGTGCATGATCGTGCGAGGACGCTTTTTATCTTTTTTTTCACAGCGTGATGGGAAGAAATGATTTGAATGTGTATTGAACCCGCTTTATAGTTTTTTGTGATCATTGAAATGTATTTCTTACCGGAAGATGGTACTTTTTACACGTAGTCTGAAAAAAATTAACTAAGAAACACTGGGGCATTAAATGCACATTCCTACTGGGGACCTCCTTTTTTTTTTTTTTTTTGATGGATTGATACCGCATGTACATGCCGGCAAGAAATACCACTGATAAGTCATTGAACTTTTAGTTGAAAATCATCTAATAAATGCAAACTTTATCATGAAGTTTGATGTTGAGTTGCAACACTAATGGAATTTTTTCTTTTTTCTTTTTTTCCTTAAATTTATTTGTTGTTTCTATTTTATTTATTTATTTTTTTATTTGTTATTATTATTTTTTATTTTTTTTGGGGGGTGCGTTACAAGAATCTAAGCCAAAAATGCATTTGAGTGGGCGAGGGTCATGGAATGTTTCGGTTTGTACAGAGTGGATGCACGCAATGCTATGGGTCCATTTATACATGTGTATGTCTGCAGTTGCTTTATTTGAGTGCACATTGTACTAATCTTTGGTTACTGTTCACAATGGCTATTGAGCTAAGGACTGCAGAACTAACAAGATATGACAGACAGCTATTTGGAGAGCTAATATATCTGCGATTTAACCCTGATCTTTATTTTGATATTCACATTGTATTTTTAGTTTTCATGACTGAATACTTCTTCTACTTATTATTTTAAGAGAGAGTGTCAATACTTAACCAGGTCCATTACAGGTACCAAAGGAAAGGTCCAAATGAGAAAGAGATGATTAAAGTGTATCCCAAAATGAAAATATGACCAATTGATGACAGTTGATATCCACATTGGAAGAATGTTTTAATCGGGGAATACAGGAGTATCCCAATTGGAACATACATGTACTCAGTATTGACCAAGAGTCTGAGTGAGGGCAATTGGTGTCCACAATTGAAAAGGTTTCTATCTTGATATTAAAGTGTATCGCTAGCCCATTGGGATATACAATCAGTGATCATGACATCCACCCAATTGATGAACTTGAACCTATTTTTGATGTCACCAATGGAGTCTTCATTGAGAATCATAATGTCCCAATTGAGAATCATAATGTCCCAATTGAGAATCATAATGTCCCAATTGAGAATCATAATGTCCCAATTGAGAATCATAATGTCCCAATTGAGAATCATAATGTTCCAATTGAGAAAAGAGAGTCCCATTGAGGACCCTGTGAGACCTCAGTTGAATGGGTGATACAGTGTACAGTTTCGTTCTCTTTGACAATCATTCTAAAAATGAGAAAAGTACAAATAGATTCACAATGAATCACTAGCCAGAGATCAATTTCTTACTTGTGGAAATATTTGTTTGTACTGTTTTTCTAAACGGCTTTTTAAAAGGAAATCAGATGAAAGTTTAAGTTTTGATTTCCTTACATTTTTGTTTTAAATGTGGCCGTATTTGTATTGTGTACACCTTAAACCTCCTGTGGGCTCAATTTCACAAAGACGTAAAATTGATTTGATGTCGCAATACAAATCACCATGGTGATATTGACCACTCATTGTAAGATGAGTCTTGGTGCTTTGTGAAATCGAGCCCCTGTGCTTGCACTACAGAACATGAAAATCTGGGAATAATCATTCCCCGAACATTTCTCAAAATTCTAATGGACAGAATGAACTACATGTATGATGCCAGACATGTTAATTTTATCATCATTCAAAATCAAAGGTACAAGCTTGGAGGGTTTTATGCCTTTAAAAATACCTGGTGAACATTGGAAGGTTCCTGGGGCAAAAACCAAGGGGTTACGAGTTTGAAATGCTATCTCATCCATTTTTATTTATTTATTTATTGATTTTTTGAAAAACAAATGTGAATAATACTATCTCTGGACCTCCCAGTTTCTGTCTGTCGTCTATCCTACGGTGCTGTTTCAATTAATTACCACTAACATAAAATTTAAGAATATTATTATCATGGTGGAATGATTGCTAACAGATCACACAATTTATTTTGTTATTTTGTGGTGGAGTTGTGCATAACATCTTTTTGTTCGCTCTGTTATTTGTATTTTGTAAGCACTAATATTGAATACTTGAAGTAAAGAGTTTGACATTGGTGTACATGTAGACGAAATCAAGATTAGAGGATGGGAGGGTCTCCCCGATGCAAGTATTAAACATGTTGAAAGACCAATCAGAAGCACTTTTCTAGAGCAATTTAAATGTTTACTGAAACTCTTCTTTGATTGATGTTAATTTTGCATTGGGCATAGAGAATATTGTTTGGTTTTTGCCCTTATACCGATGTATTAAGCACTGTATTCTTGGTACTTTCAAGAGTCCTGGGAAAAAAAATCCAGGCAGGCATAGCATTATCCCACTCTGGTGGGATTCAAACCCACGACCTTTGCCATGCTAGAGCAGATGTCTTACCATTAGACCATCGAGCCAGCCCGGTGGCTAGATGCACTTCAAATCCTATAGTTTTAGCAGCGATAACTGCAATGAGTTAATGGATGTTCATTTATTTTTAGATTTTTTTATTTTTATTGTGACTAACAATAACATCTATTAAATCGTTGCAGTAACCCCTGCTAACAATATAGGATTCAAACTGACTCTAGCCACCGGGTTAGCTTGGTGGTCTAGTAGTGGTAACACATCTGCTCTAGCATGGCAAAGGTTGTGGGTTTGAATCCCACGCGAGTGATATACGAATTAACAAATGGATTTTTACTGTGCTTAAATCGGTGCACACGTAAGTGCAAAAACCAAATGGAAACTCTTCTTGTTGAAAAAATACTGAGGACCCACCCATCCACATTGCTAGCACTATTATTTGTAAAGCTGCAAGAGTCTTTTCTGTGTCCAGTTTTGAGGTGTCTGTGCATGCCTAAGCTTTGCCTATGACAGTATGTAAAAGTTCAATGCCACAATTTTGGGGGGATTCACTGTGCAATACAGCATCATCATTATATTATAAGTCAAAAAGGTTTGTACAGTAGTTCAATATTTTTCAAGTTTTTTCCCCCCACTTTAAAGATTCTAGGTCTGATTTTTGGCTGTTTTGACCGGAAAATTAAGATGTAGATTTTTGTATAGATTTCATTTAAGGTATTCATGGTATTGCATGGAAATTTCACCTAATTAAAACTATAAATGAATTATTGTCGGATTCCAACATTAACTCATTGTCCATCAGCAATGTAAACAATTTGGCATGTTACATGTATTTTGTGCATTGTCCTTGGCATACACGTACGTGATGTGTGTATATTCTGTTATGTTGACAAATACTTACCTTAATTATATGCCCTAATTTTAATTAGTTGTTCTTTGGCAGCTCTTGTTCTCATCTATTTGACGAGCAAACAATTCCAGCTTTGAGTTTTGACAAGAGGTTCCTAGTTCAGACATGGATTTGTCACATTTGTCTGCAAATGTTTTTGATTTTCTTTAACTTTGGTTTCTGAAGCGTAGGAAGTCAGTGATCAATGAAATGTGTGTGCACTGTTGGTTGTTTGTACAGCGGCTATCCTAATGATTTTTAGTTTGTGCATACAGGCAGGCTGAGGCTGGCTGGTTAATGCTTTTCAATGTTTGCAGTCTTGTGTAAGGGAGGCCCTTATTGAATTTCCAAACCCCTGAGTACCTTGATTTAATTGCAGAAGATATTGCTAAGCGAACCTGCTAAGCAAACTGTAACAGACTAAACTAGTCACCCACACCCAACAATATACATGGCATGAGAGAGTCTTGGTGCAAGACATACATTGTTCCTTATCCCTCGACTATTGCAATTTACCTTAGATCCATACACCAGTCCTGATTTCATAGAGCTGCTCAAGATGAAAATGTTGTTTAAAAAATGTTTTGCAAAGCAAAAATGAGCAGGATACCATTCATAAGATTATACGTGTGAAATACTAATTTGGCTGGTTACCTTATTCTGCTTAGCTTAACAAGTGTACTTAGCTAATAAACAGTTCTATGAAATTGGGCCCTAGCCTGATACTTCACATAGGCAGGGAGGCGATTGCCTCCGCTGCCCCTGGTGACCCTTGAAATGTTCCGATGGAAATTTACTATTTATTCAGAGAGGAGCCCTTTACCAAGGAGAAAATGCCTTGGTGCCCTTTCAAAAATTGAAGCATCAAGCATGCAAACACTTTGAAAAACTCCAACTTACCTAGTTCCATCACCCACACGTACTTGGCTTCCAGCACACGCCCTCTATCAGCAGGATTGTTGCGCCGTGTGTGTGTTTTCAATTGCATGGTTTCACTAACATTAACGTAAAAAACTGCCTGAACCAAGACTAGGCATGAGAGTATGACTGGTAATCCATGCTAAGAAAAACTCAAGATCTCAAGGTCAACACATGGATGAGTTGTACAAAAATCAAGTGACAACTTATCGTTACAGACTTAGCTACACATTTCTACTTAAAAGAATGATTCACCTCATTTTCTTTAAATTAATAAAGTCCAATATCCTGAATTCCCCTGAATCCAACCACAGGTTTTGTTGTTAGATGGTGTTATTTTAAAGGATAAATTAGTCAATGTCGTGATCGGTGTGATGCCAGGCAGGATCAGAGTTCAATGTTGCGGGTGTTGTGTTGAACTTTGTGAGATTTTGCAGGCGAGTGATTTCTCATGATTTTTCCTAATTTCAGGATTCTCTCAAAACCGCCTTGAGCCTTCAAATTTTTTGTTAAAGAAGTAAAGCATTCACAAAAGGGAGAAAGATAATAGTCCTCATTGTGTCCAAACCTGCAGTTTTGTATTTCTGGTGATGCACAGAGTCTGCAAAACCTCCTGAACTGTTACATCTGCGTGTCTAGAATAAGGGGGTTCAGACCCGCAAGCCACTTTTCAGGAATTTTTACTTTAGTCCAATCTCATACCTAACTGTGGGAGGTTTCTACAGTAACTATGAACTATAGAGCTACATGTTCACACTACAAGAATGTAATTTTTGTCTACGTTCCTTTATAGTTTTGTATCGCTTTGTTTTGGCATACTTGTATGGCAGTATCTGTGTGCATGGTGCATCTGTGTGAGAGAGTGCTCTGCACATTTTTGATATTAATTCTAAATTTTATCGCCCACATCTTTTTTATCTTGTTTTTTTATCAGAAAGTGTGCCACGGTACAAAGTACAAAGATATCTTCATCTTAAATTTTACATACATGGGATTGGTTTTTATCTGTATAAGTTTGAATATTGCCCCTTTTTTATCACATTTAAAAGAAACTAATTTAGTAAGTTACAAAGGTCGTTGTATTCTGTGCGGTAAAAAGAAAACATTTACTAATCAGAATGTAAATAGTAAAGTTATCAGTGATTTGAAACGCATATAATTGAACCCAAACTTTGCCAAGTTACACTTTACAGGGAACAGATATCTGGTCTCTCACGGCGGTAGAAAGTTGCAGTAAATGTTGGGGAATTTTGGTATTAACTCTGAACTCCCTAGAGTGATTTATTGGGATCCTTCCTCACTCTACCAAAACACCATATGGTTAAACTCAATGCCCAAACTGTCGGACTCTGATTATTGTGGTATGACTGATCACACTTGAAGTTAATGTAAAATCTGCATTTAACAAGTTTGGCTTTTTCCCTGGGGGGGGTTATATTTTAAGTGTTACATTTTTTGTGTTTAAATTGGTCATTGAGTATCCAGCTCTGCACACTCTCCCTGATTCTGCAAAAAAATCCCAGAAAATAAACAAATCTGTCCATGTTCTGATTAAAACAAATTGAAAATCACCCTGATCATGGAAACTTTAATATTTCTAAATATTTCCCTGATTGTTGTACAAAATCCCTGATTGAGAGAGATGCAAATGTTGGCAGCTCTATGAATAGCTTTGAATGGGAAGGGGTTTTTGGTCTATGCTCTAGATGTACATGTACAGTACACATGTGCATGTGCATGTGTACAACATAAATATTAATTTTTTGTGTAATAGTATTTAGAATGAGATCATGGAGTCTGGACTAAACATACTGTACATGATGTAAAATTTCAACCTATCTATTTTGCAATGCAAAGCTGCATGATGAAATGTGTAAATTAGCAATGTATTAATTTCTGAGCACATTTTAAAACTGCATTTTGTATTTGTTTTAACTATGTGTGTTCAAGTAGGCTTGCTTTAAATGGTTAAATTAGATTGTCTTTTAAAAGCATGAAACCTGTCTGTTGTTTCATTCGTGTTTTCACCACCTTTTACAGAATCCGTTTCTGCTCGTATAAAGCAAGCTGTTCACATCCCAGCCATCCATGTGCCAAACCGTTACAAACCAACATTTGTGCTTAGACGTGAGATTTCAGCTTAGCGCATGAATTTAGCATGAATGCCGCATCTTTGCCCGTGTGTCCTGCACGGCAGGAAAAACGTTGTTACATTTAATTAAGTCAGACATGCATATTTTCAGCTGATTTCCTCTTTCTTTTGAAAAAATAATGGTGCCATTGAAAACTACAAAAAACTAAACTGTGAAAACATATTTGTTTTCTTTGGTGGCCATTTCCTCTTTCTTATTTTTATTCCAAGTTGCATGTCTGTTAAAGGAGCATTACAGAATTGGTTTTTGTTAACAAAACAGTTGCTGGCAGTGTAAGCACTTTATGTAATCCACCATATACATAAACTGACAAACCTGTGGAAATTTGAGATCGATCGGCCATCTGAGTCACAAGAAAATAGTGAAAAATCGATTACACATTTGCATGAAATCATATAGACACAACAAATGAATAAAACGCTCACTGAGCAATAAACTCAAATCGGAAAACTAGTTTATTCATTTCTCATCAAATATGGCATTTCAGACAGAAATATTTCAAGGGATGTTTTCTACTGTCATCATCATTAGACCGTGTAAGTATTATGTCAATCTGTGATCAAAAGTATATTTTACAAGTTTTTTTCTTACCAATTCTGTAATGTTCCTTTAAATTATGTTTGAATGAACTGATCTAAAAGTGTTATTTTGTCTAACTTCATGAACTTACCCCTCTACGGATCTGAATTATTTTCAAACAAATTTAAGATCAATTTGGATCAACAGTTACGCTTGAACATTGAGAAAGAGATGGGCATTAAAGTACATCTGTGGAGAAACAAATATTTTCTAAATAAATGTGAAGAAATTCAAGAATTTATTTTTTGGGTGGGTGATTTCTCAGGATTTTTCCTGAATTCAGGGTTCTCTCAGTACATCAAGTATCTCCATCTTGAGCCTATAAAATTTCTTGAAAGAAGTAAAGCAGTCACCAAAGGGAGAAAGGAATTTTCCACATTTTTGTCCAAACCTCTGTCCTTGTTTCTGTCTAGTGATGCACAGTGTGGTATACCTCCTGAGTTGTAACATCTAGGAGGTTCTGGGTCTAGAATTGGGAAAACCCAAGCCGCAAGCCATTTTCAGGAATGTTCACATACAGGAAATTTTTTATCCCAGCCGCTGATTTCACGAAACTTTACGCAACTGCGTAAGTCCACTTGCACATTTTTTTTTTCCTGTAAGTTGTGCACCGGAAATCTTGCACAAGTGGATTCATGCAGTTGCGTAAAGTTTTGTGAAATTGGCTGCTGGTTTTACATTGTGGTGGAACATGACTTTTCATATAAAAATGCATAGTTTTAGAAGAACTGTTTTTTGTTGACTTCGTGATCACAGAATAAAAAGTCAGACTCAACTTTAAACTCATTTTCTAAAAGTGTAAGCTTTCAAAGAAGTACTTTATGTACACATGTTAGTCAGGATGTTATTTTTGTCATCCACAAGATATGTAGTCTTTTTTTTTAGAAATCAAGGCTGGCTTTGACTAGACTATTGGCAACAGCTTGCACTACATGTGTGCAGTTTTTATGTACATGTATGACACATTGTTATTTGTGTCATGGACTTTGAAAATACTGTGCACATGCAGTGTTTGATTGCAGTCGGACAAGAAAACAAATCCCTTCTTTGGCTTGAGGCAGATCCGAATATCTCAGGTTGAAGTACATTCCGAGATTGAAAGTGTAAGATAATCTCTTCTTTTCATGACTCGCTGAGGGCGTTTGTGTCGTGTCAATTTGGAGGACTGTGCAGTAATAACCCTTGTGCCATTGATGCTGATTCTAGGTGCACACAAAACATATGGCTAGAATAAAAATGTGCGTACATGATGGAGTACGTATTTGTGTACTTACATGCCCACAGCAGGTTTGTGTACAAGTGTAATGCGAACTGTTTGATGCATTTTTTTGAAGTGAAGGCATCGGCTGCATTTAGACTCTGGATTTGTTTCTTCACAAATGCCGCATGAGAATTATGATGCACACTTGAGGGGACACTGCACTACAAATGTACTGTGTAGAAAAGGGCACATTCCTGTATTAAGAATAATGCCTGACACACAAACTTATGGATAAGGTTTGTGGGGTCTTGCTGTTGTTGTTCTTTTATTCTCTTTTTTAAAAGAACTCCTCCATGGGATCCAAGTTGAACAAAGCAAAACTTTGTGGGGTCCATTGATCCATTGTGTAAAAGACCATACAAGGGCCTTTTCCTGGAGCCCACATTTACAGACACAAATAAAGAAACTTACAAAATGAATGTACAGAATTCCCTCAAAATTGGCGGCCAATTCATTTGAAAAAAAAAATTACATTGAACCATGACATTAAGGATTATGAGATAGATAACAGGCAGGGGGTGTATCAGAAATAGATAACAGTTGTTAGCGTGTGATTTCTCAGGTTTTTTCTGATTTCGTTATTTTCTCATAGTCTCCTTGAGTCTTCTAATTTTCTCGAAAGAAGTAAAGCAGTCACTAACGGGAGAGAGAAATTGTCCACCTGTAGTTTTGTATTTCTGGTGATGCACAGAGGCCCTAAACCTCCTGAATTGTAAGATCTAGGGAGGTTCTGGGTCTAGAATAAGGGGGAACCCAATCTCCTGAATTGTAAGATCCAGGGAGGTTCCCAGACCAAGCGAGCTAATTGTTTCAGGAACGTTCACACTCGTCCAATCTCATCCCTGAGTTGTCTAGTAAAGTGCCTTTCTGTATCAAGTTTCAGTATGTGAAAAACAAATTATGAACCTTTCCCTGGTAATCTTAATTTGTTCAATACAAATTTATGGAAGCTGTCGTTTTAAAATTAAAAAGATAGAAGTGATACATGTAGTTATTGATTGATGAGTAATATTTTATCACAACTTTCATATGTGTTAATTGCTATTTTAATGAGGACATTTTGTATCCCTTGAGGAAAAATATGAGGGTACATGTACATGAATAGAATGAAATTCTATTTGCATTAATTTATTTTTGAACATTGCATGAATTCACCGAGTTATTTTAGTTGTGTGTATCAAAATAAGTTCTTCTCATTTTCTTACCTTTTTTTGTCTTCAAGAATTTATGTATGTGTTTTTTACAGGTTTTCAATTACTTTCAAACTCACATTGTACATTTTTTACATATTAATTGATAACACTATTCTGCTATTTACTCTGTCTTTGAATGTGGAAACATCTGGAGAGTTGTTTGTTTTTAACAGGTTTAGTTTCCAATTTTCTATTTTCTTGTAGAGATTTCTTTTTAGACTACATGTAACTTTTATCTTATTGAAGATTGGGGATGAGGCAGGGGGGTGTATCAGAAATTGAAAATAAATAAATTAGTATTCACTGTGAAACACACATGTTTGTTGATCCCGAAAATCAAGGACTTCTCTTGGTTCTCCTATTGTTTGGACTTGGGTTTTTGTTTTTTTAGCAGCGTCCCCATGGTTTTAAACACCAAAGCCAAGTGAGGATGTGCTTTGTCAAAACACCCAGGTTCCTTGTTTTTGTAATGTAATTTTTTAATGTATTCATAATTTATTCAATGTAAAGATCAAAATGAATTTCCCATTAGGGATAATGAGAAAGTAAAATTGAATTGAATTAAACTCCTCTGTTTCAACGGATAGACACCCACACACCCCTGTCTTTGTGTCACAAAATATCACTTCAGTTTAACAATGATTAATCTTCTTGATGTTTCTGTCAATCACTCTGTGTGTTTCTGTCTAATCGTATTACTTCAGTGATTTCCCCTGGCAACACTTTTGAGATGGAGGCAAAGTTTCAATACTTTTTTAAATCAAGGACCCTGTGTTGAAAAACACCCTTTCCCCTTAGAAAGAAAAAAATCTAAACATGCACACAAACACGGGGAAACAGTTTTCATTACGAAAGTTGAAGCACGAGGGTCGTTCCTCAGTCATTGATAGCAGGTAAAGTGTAAAAGCAACTATCGTACTCTTTTGGGTTTTGCCAGGAGAAGCTCTGAATATCGTAAACAGGCAAGCGTTAGCACCTTGTGTAGAATATAGACTGCATGTTGCTTACGATACTAGAGTGGTTTTTGTTTACTAATCCAGGGCTTCAATATTAATACTTGAACTCTGATAAATTGCAAGATTTCAAGAGGTTTCATTGGTTGAACAAGTCGGTAAGGTGGTGTTATATTTAAAGGTAGGGTCATAGATTGGTTTTTGTCAACATGATGCTGATTTATAGGCAGTTTAAAAAGAATTATATAATAGAGGTCACATGTGAAAGTTTCAGCTGAATACAGTGTCTACTTGCAGAGAAAACAGCAAAAGACTGTTACGGTATTTTCACACAAACAAGGTGACAGCAGGTACCAACCGCATCTCTTGCCACAGCATTCGGGAACAGGCACAAACACTTAGAAATCTGAGAAACAAATCATGAGTTAATCGTTTCTCAGATTCAAATGTTTGGGGTGAAAAGTTATCCAAACCATAAACTACTTTCGAAGGGAATTCTTTCTCAACACCAAGTTTTTTATGGCCATTATTTTTTGGAGTACTTTCCAAACTATAACCCTACCTTAAAATGCATGTCAATAGGACGCTTAAGGACTGGTCGAGTCATCCGGAAAGTCCAGGGGTTCAGCTAACAAACAGTGTACATGTACATACTTAATCTATATCACTTAAAGTTAACCCATATTCAGTATTCATTCATAACAATTGTGACAAACAAACAAAGTAATCAGAAATTGTTTACGTGTGTTCATGGACTTGTGTTAAAATTATAAAAAGTGCAATTTGTCCCTAACCCCTGGGTGAAGCGAAACAGTAGTCAAATGTCACTGGAGTATGTTTTAAATATGTGCAGCATATTGTAAAAAGATTTCCGATCACAAATAATTGATCAGCTCAGTTTGTGACAGTTCAAAAAGGGTCTTTCTTCTTTGCGGACAGTTTGTTTACATTCAGTGCACTTATGTTTTAGACATTGTAAGAAATGTTTTTAAAATTACATTCGGATATCTTTCTAATCGACTGAATGCACTGTGAATACAAAAACAAACGATGTAAGTTCCTTACAAAATGATCAAAATAGTGCAGTCAGTTTTTAAGTGATGAGGAATGTTGTGTGAATTGCACATTGACCCTATCAGTGCATTCTATGTATTTTGAAGTGTACTGCCATGTAAAATTACTTTCATTTTTATAAAGTTGCAAATAGAAATTCTTTAAAAATGACTGCAGTCAAGACAGCACACAAGTTCAAAGCTGACATCCCAAGCTTTATTTTGGGTTAAAACTTGAACTTTCACAATGGATCGGTCACATTGTGTGGTGTAACCAATTCAAATGCACAGAAAAAAAAGGCTGATTTAATTGGCCCTGCCATTACAAAGTCCAAAATTTGGGCCGATTTTAGAATCCCAAATATGATAGTGTGTTTAGATATATGTAATCCCTTGATTGATTGATTTTATTTTATTTTTTTCATTCAACAATTTTCATCCACACACAACTAATAAATAACAAATACAGACATGAAATCTTTTCATACCTTGTGAAAATTAAGAATCCACGTTCATCACAACAGACATGTGTACGTATGATGTAACAATATGTAAAGTCAATAATGAAACATACTTACATACGTCCACCTCCGTAGTTTAAGCAAGAATAAGAGTGTTGCATCTACTTGTACATTGTACATGATAATTATCACGTAGGAAAGAAGACTAACTAATTTGATTTGATGTTTCTGTCTGGCAGAAGATGGAAGTCGAGCTGAGCGGGCGCCCTTCGTGGACCAAGAGAAGGGTATCTCACAGAACATGGCCCTGTATGAGGTAAAGACATTACCGTGAAATGAGGACTTAAAGAGTTACTGTCTTGTCCAGTGTGTCCTCTGTCATGATAGGACTGGTCTTACATGGCGCAATTCCAAAGCAATGGTCATTGCGCTTTTAACAATTTTACCCCTGTACAAATGAGTTTTTAGTCTCTTCTGGAAAATGTTCACATTTGGGGAAGTTGTGATGTCTATAAAGGGAGATTGTTCCATAAAATTAGTGCTGAACTGGAACATGCACGGCGGCCATCTAAGTTGAGTTTCCATTTGTGAACGTGGAGAAGAAGTTTATTAGAAGACCGTAAATTGCGAGATGATGACTGAAGTGGTATGAGATTGGTGATGTCTTGTTGAAGAAGTGAAAGTTCCTAGCTACAAGACCTGTGGTCTAGTGGAGACTATAATTATTTAAATTGGAGCCCCACAGGCTTCCTATGGATGAGTTGATGTATTTATTAATTGCAAATTGGTTAATGATCACCTCTCACAACTGTGGCCCTGGTTCGATTCCCGGCTAAGGACAGTTGTGCATTGGTTCTCTCCTATGCCACAAGGGTTTTTCTCCAGGCCCTCCGGAAAAAGAGACCTACTTTCGATCTGAGGCTCAGATCGGTGGTCATACATGTATATGGGTCGATGTGGCTGGCTGCTAAATGCGCCCTTGCATGAACACATACATTATATAGCCTGTGTCCTTCGCAATTCAGCTTCTCAGCTGCGAGTAAGGATGATTAGCCTCCCAAAGTGTTGTTATTATGTTGTTTGTGTGTGTGTGTGTTATTTTTGTCTTCAGGAAGAGATCGACCATCGACCTAAGATATCTTCCCTCCTTAACACCTTGGCTAACTACAAGTCTCTCCCTGAGCACACTGAAGAACCTGGAGACAGGAAATCAGACAGGCCAACAACGGTATACTTTGGAGTTTCTACTATTTTTGGTTTAATTTGGGGAGAGGGTGGAGAGGATTTTGGGTCAGGGGTTAGATGGGTGTCTAGATTCTACTTGTATGGGTTTTACCTGTAAGGAAAGCACAAGACAAGAAACAAAGTAAGGGAAACCACATTGCTTTCGTCACGCTTGCAGTTTTTCCAATGGTTATGAATCCTAAAACCACCCAAAACTGTTCCAGCATGTGAGCAGGTATGCATATGCATGCTTACACTAAAAATAATTTGAGTTGATTATTGAAATTGTATTTTTTCAATTTGCCTTAATGGACAGAAAAATTAGGTACTTTTTTCCATCAATTTGTTGATTGAAATTTGAGGATGGTTTGAAAAGAAAACTAACAAGTTAATCAAATTATTTCAGCATAAGCACATGATAAGCCTTGGAAAACCTTTTGGGTGGTTTCACGTAAATATTACGAGCATTGGGAAAAACTGCTGCATGACTGTTGCAAAGAATATTGAACCTGGAGACGGGAAATCAGGCAGGCCAACAACGGTAAACTTGTCACAATGCAAGATTTATCTTGGGTTTGCATTCAATCAAAACATTTTCTATGCTCCAATTCCTCTACAGAAAGGGGCTCAGATGGGCACCTTGATGGGTGTGTACCTCCCCTGTCTACAGAATATCCTTGGTGTCATCCTCTTCATCCGATTGTCTTGGATTGTTGGTACGGCTGGCGCATTGGAAAGCTTCTTCATTGTCTTGATCTCATGCTGTACCGTGAGTCCCTTTAAATTCATTTTTCAAAGTAGGCTCAACTTCATCTTGTTTGTTTGTCTGTTTTAGATGATCTTCCCAACAAGGGAACTCGGCAAAGCTTCCACAGGGGGATACAAGCGCCAAGCTGGCAACAGCCAATCTCTCTCATACAAACATTGGTTTAACGTCTATGATTATGAATTGCGCAAATCAATACATTGTGATTCAGTAACTAGATAACAACAATTACTCTTGTCATTTATGCAGCAGTGTTATGCAGCTGTGTAGTGGCATTTTAGGTCTGTACACGTTCGGCGTGTCATGGTCGAGCAGTCAAGCAAAATAAGGAGACTGTCAACATTAGGGCTAGATTGCTCAGTTGGTAGAGTGCCTGCAGGTTAATCCGGAGGTTGCAGGTTTAAGTCCTGCTCAATTCCTTTTTTCTTGGTTCAACCCAAAATTATATATTATTGTCTACTAAACTGATTGAGTGGAAATAAACTGAACTGAATCTGTAATACGTTGAATTCCCTTTTTTTTGTACAGACCTTGTTGACGGCTATCTCAATGAGTGCTATTGCAACCAATGGTGTTGTACCAGCCGGGGGCTCATACTTCATGATCTCTAGAGCGCTGGGTCCTGAATGGGGTGGGGCAGTAGGTGTCCTTTTCTACCTCGGCACCACCTTCGCCTCTGCCATGTACATCCTTGGAGCAATTGAAATCCTCCTGGTGAGTTTTTGTTGTTGGTAAAAGTCGGTCATTGTTTGTGTATCTTCCTCCAAGTTCAAAATGACTTGAGAAATTCCATTCACTTTGACAGTCATCATGCAAAATCGACTTTCCCTCGCCGAACACCTAGAATTATTCCCACCGAATAGTTGACCATGACTCGGTATGTATTCTCTCCTCATAAAATGTTAGCTCCATCCTTGATTTTGTAATGATTTCATCAAGATTTTTCCCGCTTGCAGTATGTTTTTGATAAATTTTTCTTTGCCTTTAAATTCCTTTATGGGATGGTGAACTTGTCAACAAAGAACGAAAACTTTAATGTTTGCAATTTTTCTGAACTAGTAAAACATCCAAGAGGTCCCCAAGGATTGTACCATGCCAACTGTCCTTTTAAAGCACTTATCGCCAGTTGACTGTGCTCAGCCACAAGATCCATTACTGGAATTTCTGGGTTTGTGAGATTTGTAAGATGACCCATCTTCCCAAGATGAGTTGATAATGCAGTAACAGATAGAATCATGCTCTTTTGTAGATATACATCGCGCCAAGCATTTCGCTGTTCGGTGACATCACAGCGCTGGGCGCCAGCCAGAGTTCTGCAATGCTGAATAATATGAGGGTGTTTGGCACCGGAATCCTCCTTATACTTTCCTTGCTGGTTTTCGTTGGTGTCAAGTATGTCAACAAGTGCGCTTTTCTTTTCTTGATGTGCGTTCTGCTGACGATACTCAGTATGTACGTCGGGTACTTCACACCCCATGAACTCGCGTAAGTATAACCGAGTGGTGTAAAAATTACTCAAGGCCTAACAGAAAAATTATTTCGTGTAACATGCTGAAAAAAAAAGGGTCGGTAGGTAGGGGGAAGAAACTTCTTTTTGAAATTTTGTTTACATTTGCACACCAATGACTAAGAGAAAATTTACCCACCTGCAAATGTTTTGTTAATTTGCATAATGCGATATGAAAGAATTCATACATAAAAAAAACATTTTTTATCTATTGATAAATGTATTTCAGGGTCAACAGGTTTTTTAACGATCAGTCGGGTTACAGGAAACAAACATAATGTTTTTTTGTTTGGCACAATGAAGTACCACTTAAATTTTTATTGTACAACAACAACAACGTATAGTGTCGCCAATTGTTTTTGTGTTCTCAACCGGGCTATATTTAAGAGAGATTTGACCTTTTGACCTTTTCAAACTCGCGCGTAACATGAATGCTATTTTCGGAGATATGACATTTTTGCACTGACATGATGTACTGATCAACCACCCTGACGAATTCTTTTTTTCTGAAAGGTTTTTATTTCAAGGTAAAAAAAACTACCCCAAAAGATTTAATAAGTAGAATTTAAATTAAAACACAAAAATATGGAAAGAAAAATTATTTTTGGGTGAGCAAAGAAAAATTACAAGAACAGGATTTGAACCGGCGACCTCTGGAGTAATGTGCCGGCACTCTACCAACTGAGCTGTCTGGTCCTAAAGTTGGTGGTCTCCCTATTTTGTCATTTGAAAAAGAAAATTTGTTAGGGGTTGACAGTCAGAAGCCATTCAACCACACCTCTTTTAAAAAAAAAGGTCTCTTAAAAATGATTCTTTTTCATCAGATTTCAATTCAGTGGTTGTGCTGGTAAATGCTAAATCACAATTTTGGTTTTCTTGACACAGATTCTGCGAACTTGATAAGAACATAGCCTTGCAGTTTGACTCCAGTGACGCCGACAACTGTAGCTTTTTCAGTAACGGCAGCGTTACTGACCTATTTTGTAATTTGAAAAAGAAAATTTGTTAGGGGTTGACAGTCAGAAGCCATTCAACCACACCTCTTTTAAAAAAAAGGTCTCTTAAAAATGATTCTTTTTCATCAGATTTCAATTCAGTGGTTGTGCTGGTAACCGCTATATCACAATTTTGGTTTTCTAAACACAGATTCTGCGAACTTGATAAGAACATAGCCTTGCAGTTTGACTCCAGTGACGCCGACAACTGTAGCTTTTTCAGTAACGGCACGGTGACTGACCTGGGGGAGATGTACTGCACCTCCAACGAAACAGACGGCTGTAAAGAGTACTTTGAGAAGAATGAGGTGCAATGGCAGAACGGAATCCCTGGAATTGGCACGGGGCAATTATTACGTAAGTCGTCTGAGGGGCCTGAACAGTTCAGAATTGGTTTGGTTGTACCAGAGCTACCAACTCTCCCTCCTGATTCTGTTGAAAGTTCCCTGAAAATAAACCGATCTTTCCATGTTCGAATGAACAATTTTGAAAAATCTCCCTGATTGTGGAAACTTTTACCCATATTATGTTGAATGTAATTCTAACCATCTCCCTGACTGCTGTACAAAATCTCCCTGATTGCAAGATGCAAATGTTCAACACTGTAGTTAAATAATGGTATTGATCCTTTGCGCGCACGTCACAGGCCAAGCTCACTAGTTTAGGAGTCAATGTGGGACTTTTGAGACGCTTGGTGGCAGCAGACTAACCAGGTAAATCCATTGTCCTCGGCAAAGTGCGCATGCTTAGAGCTACTTAAACAATGGAGTTTTACCTGGTATGTCTGCTGCCATCTGGTGTTCAAAAGTCTCTCATTGGTAGGCATGCAAAAGCTGTGTCGCTTACAATTCGCATGACACTGTATGACACACAGTGACATTGACTCCCAATACAGTGCAACCAAAATTGTTGTGATGATGACGTCAGGTGAAATTGGTCAATACTGGTGTATCCAAGTCCTGCGAAAAAACAAATATTGAAACTCTTTCTTAGGGAGTATGGATAAATTATGTCACGCGAACGGCCGCGTCCCACTGTGTTCCATCGCCTGACAACTCCAACAAAAGAAAACCAACCCAGTGGAACGTGTTCTCCTGCAACCACTGGTCTTGAGGAAGACTCACTGTATAACAAAGGAACAATGGTGTTGGCCAAATGCCATTGTGCAGTTATAATCGGCGTACTAGGTAGATAAACCCTAGGTTTTTTTCCCACTACAATTAAAGTCTACTAATCCTTCACTCCTTTGTAGGCTACTTACAAGCTGCCTTGTCCACGTAATCTGAACAACAAAAGGCACCAACAATAGAGTTTGATAATGGGGGAACCTACAAATCACTGGAGCGCTTAACCCAACTTGGGACGGCCGCATGACAATTTTGGAACGACCGCGTTCTGGAACAAGTCTGCACACGGGCGGCCGCGTTCTTAAATATCCATGGTTCCTTACTGAAAAGTCTACAAAAGCGTCTCCAGTTATGTACATGTAGGTCCGCCCTCGTCCTCAATAAAAATGTCCTACTTTTTTCCCAAGGGCCTGAATAAAAAAACAATATTCTATTTTATTTTTATATTTTTAGGTAATGCCTTTAATGAGTACCGTGAGTCGGGAGATGCACTTCCTAGGCAGAAAGGAATCAATAATCAGGTCGTGGCCGACATCACCACTTCCTTCTATGTTCTGCTAGCCATCTTCTTCCCATCTGTAACCGGTAAGACAATCAGATAATCTCTTCAAAAGAACAGCTTTTTTTCTCCAGCACCAGGGCCCAATGTCATGGAGCTGCTGAACCACTTCACGTCAGTATTAACAAAATTTGTACTGTGCCTTTGCCTGGTACTATTTGTTCAAGTAATAAACCAGAGGGGAAACTGAGTGGGCAAATTTTAATAAATTTTGGGTTGAGCACAGACAAACTTACTGGAGCAGGATTTGAATCTGCGACCTCCGGGTCAACGTGCCGGCATTCTACCAACTGAGCTATCTAGCCCTAATGTTGTCAGTCTCCCTATTTTCTAAATAATATTTTTTTTGGGGGGGGGGGTGCCAATCAGAAGACATTCAACTTGTAACTATCGATCAGACCCAAGTTTACAATACAACTTGGGAAGCGGCAGGAGAGGGATTCAACTTTTTATTTCAAGTATAAACTGACAACCACAAATGCAACTGACTAAATTTTTAAATTAAATTTGGGTTGAACAAAGACAAATTTGCTGGAGCGGTATTATTTTTTCGTAAGTCTAAAAATAAGTTGTTTTTGAGGATATCATTGTCACAACGAAACCCTGACTAAACATGGTAAAGACAACAAATATTCTCATAATATTCTCATTTCGAGATGATGCGGAATGCATTCACTGTGAATAGGTCAACCCTTGGTCGTAAGCTGTGGCCGATAATCGGCCATGGTATGCTGGAATCTCGGACTTGCATCCCATATGCCTAATGGTGGCAGCCTATCGATCTCCCATAACCCTAGTTTGTACTTCAAAAAGACGAAGGTCTGGAATCAGGGATTAAAATAATAGTCAACCCTAACCATTCCAGAAAGCGTCTAGAGTGTCATTTTCTTGTTGCAACATTTAGCTAGGCATTATACGAGTGTAGCCAACATGCACTTTTATGACAATATACACACGTATCTATGACATAAAGCAGGTGTTACACATATGTATTTAGAGAAATTGAGTAGCTTACACCCCCCCACCCCCCATTATTAGTCCATCAGCTGTTGGTTTTCATCTCTTGTATAATGTTAGCATATTTGTTGATATAGACAATTTTATTCTGAATGATCTCATTGGCATTGTCACACTGGGCAATTTTTACAGGCAAATTGCACTGCATACAAAAAGAACACTTTGGCAGTACATCACTCATTTTTCTATAAGCATCTTTACCATCCCCAAGAAAAATGATGTGGAAGTTGACATGTTAGTGTTTTTTGTTTTTTTTTCTTCTTTGAGGTTGTCTGGTTGCCTGTACAATGAATGCCCTGTGTGACATGGCCCTATTCTTGTTGTTATTTTGCAGGTATCATGGCAGGTAGCAATAGGTCAGGTGATTTGATGGATGCTCAGTATTCCATTCCAAGAGGAACCATTGCTGCTATTATCACCACCAGTATAATCTGTATCCTTACCATTACTAATAATAATAACTAGTTCTTATACAGTGCATTTTGCAATAAACGTATCAATGCGCATTGCATGAATGCCCTGGGCAGTGTGCCAATAACATTCCTTTCATCTTTCTCAGCTCCCTGGGGAGTACACAGCCCTGGGCTGCAGTGGTGCTCCAAATGCTTTTTGAAACACAATATCAACATCTCAACTCACAGATACACATTTATACCTGTGGGTGAAGAGAAGCAATTATTGTAAGGCATTTAGCTCGTTGACACAAGTGTCATGACCGGGATTCAAACCCACACCCCGATGACTTAACCACCAGAACTTGAGTCCAATGCTCTGGATCACTTGGCCATGACTTTAATATAATCTATATTGGTCATTACCAGGCTTGGATTTTCATCTTTGAAAGGGCAATGCCATTTTCATTTTGCAAAGGGCACTTCCATTGGGAAAAACTTAAAGTCATGGGGGAACTTTTTAAGGGGTACCAAGGCCAAGACCAAGGGATACAGAGGCCATGGCCGCCATGGCCTTTGTGTAATTCCATGCCTGCATTTCACAAAGCTCTTGGTATTTAACATCGAACACCTTATTGCTCTCATGCCTGTGTTGCAAACATTTGCCTGCACTGTTAGAAAAACGGTGTCGCAACTTTGGTGTCACACTGGTAGGAGCCAGTTTTCAAGCTAAAACTGAATAAATTTAACCTGTATGTTCAGTCACGACCTAGGGTCTCATCTCTGCAATTGACAATCTGTGGAGTTATATTTTCAAGTTTTGTTGGCTTTTGTAGCCCAAAATGTGTTGATAAATGAGGATATTTTTATGCGGATTTAGATACATGCAGTTTGTGATAATTGTAGTTGTCATACAGTCATTGACTTCAAGTGCCTATTACAATTTGCTTAATATTTATGGTACACTTTGCTAGCCAAATGTACACCAAAGTGACCATTCGTTCCCGTCGGTAATGGTCAGCCATATAATGGTCGATAGACCTGGTGCATCTACGGTAATTTGGCCACTGTGTCAAGATGACCAGCTGGATTCACCTTCCATACACAACCAAATACCTTTATTATGCAGTCATCATCTAGGTCTCATTCCCCGTCTGCAATAGCAATATCTAATAGCCTTTCTCATTATATAAAATTGGGACCAGACTGTTTTGCCCTTCCAGCCTCGGTTTTGTTTCATTGACTTGAATGAAGAAATTAAACAAGATGGCCGCACCATGGTGCAGTTTTGAAACACAAGTATGGCGACTCAATACCAACTTGGAAGAATTAAATGAGTTGAAACTACACTGGTGTTTTTTCTTAACTGTGCAATCCTCAGATCTGACATCTGTTCTTGCTTTTGCCGGCACAGTCAGAGGAGAGGTTCTACGTGACAAGTAAGTTTGTACGGTTCCATGACCAAGTCGAGGTACAAGACTTCAAATGAGCAATCCAATTTTGAACTGTGTGCTTCGAGGGCCGTTTACAAATTGGCGCAGCCGGCTATGGCTGGATTCCTCGTCATTATGCGTGGAAGTATAGGACGTCCTTAGCAGCAGTCGTAGCCGTAGCCACAAATTCGGATACGGCCTTATTTTTTTAATTATTAAAAGGAACATTTCGTCGTTTGTTCAGTCCTTAGTCTTTGTCCGATTTGTTGGCTGCAGCTATGACTGTGGCTGTTGCTATGGGCTTCCTATGCTTCAATGCATGTTCACATGACGATCAAGCCGCAGTCGCTAATTGGGATATGGCCTTGTTAAGTGTTGAGTTGAGTTGATTGGTGATAAATATTCCCCAAAGACTTTGTTCGAAAAAAGATTAGCATGAATTTTAGATTTATCTGTCATGTTTGATTGTTTTTTTCTGATTTATAGCCATTTTAGATTTATTGCCAATTTGATTACTAAAAATATGAGATTGCAATTGAGGACCTTAAAGCACCGAGTCAATGATTTTGTGTAAATTCATCCATCCTTTATTGTAGAGAATCATTGAGATTGGCTGTATGCGAACAGGAATATTGTTGTTATAATTTATTGTCATAAAAGTCTTTCATTCCTAATGGGTAGGATTCTGCTGTTTGATTTCTGATTTCTGCTGCAGTCTGTGTTTCTTTGTGGATACCACCCCTCTTGTGTGTATGTGGGAAAAAATCTCTTGTATTTTTTTTTTTGGGGGGGGGGGGGCCACCCCTAGTAAACTTCCTTGGGTCCACGCCTGTCTTGTATGAATATTCACACAACCACAAGAACTAAATTGGGGAGGAGAATCCAAAAGACCACAAGGCTTGTAGTTGGAAAAAAAATGAATGGACCAGATTTTTTTTACAAGACCAGAATCAAAATGAGAAAAAAGCTTCTTATTTGAACAAGTACTAAGAGAAGATTTATCTCTTTTGTCCAATGGGTAATGTTTACTTTGATACTCAATAGAATTTATGAATAATTATCAAACTCAAAGTCACCATTTGAACGTCGTTTTTTGATCTTAAATGTGACCAGGCACTTTTAGTGCACTGTCCCTTTAATTAAGGTAATTAGTTGTGCAACCCTTTAAGTACTGCTGTTGTCTAGCAACAACCATGTGCAGTGGACTTTGAGGTGTCTGTTGTTGTTGTTGCCGCCTTAAAATCTCTTGTAAAAAGAATTGACTGTGTCACATAACAGGTATACCATGTAAAGGTATAACATGTATAAGATGTACACAGTTTGTTATTTGGAAAAAAACGATACCCTTGAACTATTCTAACTGCTATAATCACTGGCCTCAGGCCTGCAGTCCAGTGTGAATTTTGAGACCTGAACAAATTAGCTGTTAAAGAGACCTCTGAACATTGTGAGTGTAAACGTTTGTGTGCTTGTTATCCTGGGTGTCAAACATGTACAGCCATGGTTGGGTTGGCGTAGTGGTATCTTTCCTCGCCTTTTACCTCTAGGACCCTATAATGAATTCCTCAGGGGGTTCATGGCTAGTATAGTGATTAAAAGGGCACTGTCGTCACTGTACGCGACGCCCTCCCTCCGTATCAGAATTATGGAGGGGCACGCGCGCCCATGCAGTAACTGGGTGAGAGTTCATAATTCCGTGTACAGCCACAGGCCTGCTTTGATCATGACAATAGTGTCCCTTATAGTTCACTTTTTTGAGAGTCCTTGGCTTCACAACCAAAATCAATGAAAAAAAAAAAAAAAAAAACACGGTTATGGTAGATATCAGCGGTCACTAGTTAATTTTTCTTAGATCACATTTTAATGTTTGGTTAAGTGGTCATCCTTGGTATCATTTTTCCTTTTTTTCCTTCTAGATATGGTGAGAGTGTGGGTGGTGTCCTCGTTGCAGCTGCCATCAGCTTCCCCTCGGAATGGGTAGTCCTGATTGGGGCCTTCCTCTCCACAGTCGGGGCGGGGCTACAGAGTCTCACCGGTGCCCCGAGGCTCCTACAGGCCATAGCCAAGGATAACATCATCCCGTTCCTGGCGGTGTTCGGCCGGGGGTCTAAGACCGGGGAGCCAACGTGGGCTCTACTACTGACGTTCTGTATCTCAGAGATTGGGATCCTGATAGCCAGCTTGGATATGGTCGCTCCTATCATCACCATGTAAGACTTACATGTACAGAATACTAACCGTTGTTGTGTTTGATTCTGTTGGACTGTGGACTGCACTTTTAAACCATGGAGGAAGAAAACCCATGATTAAACTGACCACGCTTTACATGGGATCTGGTATACGACCGTAATTATAGAGTCCAACAGTTTGGGTGATGAGTTTACCAACGGGGAGTGTCAAGCGCACCGGACTCAAGCTCTGGTGTTTCTGATCTGTCCTTAAGCAAGACACTTGACCATTATTTCTTCGTCCTTTGGATGGGACGTAAAGCCTTGGACCTTGAAGGCTCTTTTTTTCTAATCTTGTTATTATGAATAATTTGTTTTTGTGTTTGACATTGTAGGTTCTTCTTGATGTGCTACATGTTTGTGAATCTAGCTTGTGCTCTGCAGACCCTGCTGAAAACACCCAACTGGAGACCGAGATTCAAGTAAGAGCACCGCCATCATAAAGACCATGTGACCTGTGATGCCATATGTTTGCAAAAGAGCCACTGAGCCCAATGGAAGAAAGCGTAAAATATTATATTTTATGGAGATTGCACTCTCCGATTTGTATGAACCTTTGATATGAAGAAAGGGGGCCCATCTCAAAACTTGTACAGCTGATATTTTTATAACTCTTGAATTTATGTGGAAATTATGACACAAAATGTAAAATTTCTCATATGGCCGATGTAGTATCGCGCCTGCTGGGAAATGACCTGGAGTGTACAAGTTCACTCTTTTTGCAAACAAGGGTTACTTGGTCTAAACGTGGTTTATCTTTTAAACCAATAACTAGTTAAAGAGAAATGAATCCCAGTTTAGTCATTACACCACACGCATGCACATCTACTGTGAGAGGTTTGCTACTTTTAACTCCAAGGCTGGTATATATTTGTGCGTCAATTTACCGCAAATAACTCATTTTGTTGTTTTTATGTTAGGAACTGATAACTCTGAGAAGGTTTTGAATCTTTGGAAATTGTGGCTGAAATGGAAGTCCAAAAATAAGTTGTTTGTCCAGACGTACATTCGAACAGATAAAATTTCATATTGACTTCTGGTAATCATTGGAATGGGACTGTGTTTTATTGATTTGTTTGTTTACACAAACTTTTAATTAAGTGAACAATTGTTTACCAGTAGAAAATTAAATAAATTCAGACTACTGATCTTTGAATACAGGTGGACTCACAAAACAAAGTGATCAATTATATAATATAAATTATATACAAATTGTGAAGGAAATATAAAAAGTCAAGAAGACTTGTAACAGAATCCCATTTTTTCAACCCCCAAAACAAGAAAAAGGAATTCCTCGGCCCAGAAAATAGGATGGGACTAATGTAAATATGAGTTTAATTTGTTTTTCTGTTTCCATGGTTACAGGTGGTACCATTGGAGTCTATCGTTCCTTGGTATGGTCATGTGCCTTGCACTTATGTTCATCTCTAGCTGGTACTACGCCCTAGCTGCCATAGCATTAGCATTCTGTATCTACAAGTACATCGAGTACCAGGGGTAAGAGATATGTTATTGAAAAGGGAACTATTTTGAATAGATGTAATAATTGCATTGGGTGGCGTGGGGTAGCTAGTGCGTGAAGAACTCGCTTGTGGTGCTGGTTCGATTCCCGGCTAGGGCCTTACATGATTACACTTGTGGGTTGGTTCTTTACTGTGCAACAAAGGTTTTTCTCAGGGCCTTTTAGGTTCTTGTGGTGCTGGTTCGATTCCCGACTAGGGCCTTACGTGACTACACTTGTGGGTTGGTTCTCTACTGTGCAACAAGGGTTTTTCTCAGGGCCTTTTAGGTTCTTGTGGCGCTGGTTCGATTCCCGGCTAAGGCCTTACGTGATTACACTTGTGGGTTGGTTCTCTACTGTGCAACAAAGGTTTTTCTCAGGGCCTTTTAGGTTCTTGTGGCGCTGGTTCGATTCCCGGCTAGGGCCTTACGTGATTACACTTGTGGGTTGGTTCTCTACTGTGCAACAAAGGTTTTTCTCAGGGCCTTTTAGGTTCTTGTGGCGCTGGTTCGATTCCCGGCTAGGGCCTTACGTGATTACACTTGTGGGTTGGTTCTCTACTGTGCAACAAAGGTTTTTCTCAGGGCCTTTTAGGTTCTTGTGGTGCTGGTTCGATTCCCGGCTAGGGCCTTACATGGTTACACTTGTGGGTTGGTTCTTTACTGTGCAACAAAGGTTTTTCTCAGGGCCTTTTAGGTTCTTGTGGTGCTGGTTCGATTCCCGGCTAGGGCCTTACGTGATTACACTTGTGGGTTGGTTCTCTACTGTGCAACAAAGGTTTTTCTCAGGGCCTTTTAGGTTCTTGTGGCGCTGGTTCGATTCCCGGCTAGGGCCTTACGTGATTACACTTGTGGGTTGGTTCTCTACTGTGCAACAAAGGTTTTTCTCAGGGCCTTTTAGGTTCTTGTGGTGCTGGTTCGATTTAGGTTTCCTTTCCCCAGAAAAATCAAAAATATTTATATCTCTGGCTGTGCTCTGTGGTCAAACGTGTGGCTGGCTGCTAAAGGTGCCTTTACATGCCAGTAGCTAGATCACGTTGTAGCGGTTTCCTTTGCAGCTTCTCAGCTGCGAGTAGGGATGATTAGCTTCCTAAATTATTATTATTTTACCCTTATACCGATGGGTGATATGCCTTGTATACTCGGTGCCAAAATAAATCCACAGGTTTCCCGGTGGGATTCGAACCCACGACCCCCGGCCTTTTAGAGCAGATGTCTTAACCACCTGTTTTTGTTTTTCTGTGAACAGAGCCGAGAAGGAGTGGGGAGATGGGCTGAGAGGTTTGTCCCTCACTGCCGCTCGGTACAGTCTGATGAGGTTGGAGGAACGACCTCCACACACCAAGAACTGGAGGTAGGTCTTACAGTTAACTTTCTATATATCTTCTCTGTTTAAAGACACTGGACACCTTTGGCTATTTTTGAAAGATGGTTGCTAGCTTTTTTCTGTGTGTTTTTTTCTATGTGCTAAAGTCAAAAATACGATGTTTATGTTTTTTAGATTCAATTTTTGTTGACAGAGATAAAAATGGATCCTTAAAAAAAAATTTTTTGTTTTTTTAAGGAGGCGGCCTCTAAAAAGGAAGCGGGCAGGGACGCTAAACATGTTTGTTTTTTTATTTGGCCTAATATTCCTTTGTTATTTCTCAATGCTTTTTCTAGACCTCAGATTCTGGTACTGTGCAAACTGAATGAGGATTTAACTCCGAAATACAGACGACTCCTCACCTTTGCAAGTCAACTCAAGGCTGGTAAGTCCCTAAGAGTGTCAGGGTTCCTGGTTTAAATCGCTAGCAGAATCACTCAGACACTCACCGATATGTGTGAATATTTATCCAATGCATTACGACCAATCAGCATTCTCTAATAATATACAAATATTGGATGCGTATGAGTGCATTGTTGCAGAATATTATCCTGATGTAAAATTTTGACTACTCCATTGTTCTGAGATAATGCATGAATGGAAAGCTTTTAATATTTGTTTTATTTAACACAAACATGTATTTGACTTTTTTTCACAATAAACACAAAATAGACTCGTGCACCCCACACTCTGAAAATTCTTTTAAAAAAACCTAAACAATAAGGAAGACTCCATAAATAGACACCAACCTTATTTCGTTTGGACGCACAGGCAGGAACAATTATTTTGGAAAAGACGATGTGAAGAATCACTGCAAAGTGTCCTAAGCGTCCTATATTTATTAATATAGGACTCCTATATTAAATTTTGGAGCACCTTGCCTTGCTCCAGTAAATACATAGCAACATTTTGAATGAAGTATGATGCGTGATGCATGTTTCACCAATCAAATAACAAGGATCTATAAGTGCGGTATATGAAATGTATTCAACTATGGAATGTTCATAGGAATAAATATATAACACTAATTATTCTGTACTCCCAATTCAAATTTAACATCCATTAAAATCACTGCAGTTGGTACCCGCTGCTAAAATAGAGGATTCAAACTGATTGGTTGATAAGCCACATTGCCCAAAGCCAAACCAAAGTTGCCCGCAAAGATGGCGTCTACAGGAACTTTTTTTTATGAGATATTGCCTTACTCACAAGGCTGAACTACACTGTATCTGTAATTTGGATTGTCATTTAGTAGTAATTTGATGCAGTGGTTGTTGGATTTTTACATAGAGTCTCCATGCATCTGATACAGTTGTTCGTCATTACAGCGGTTGTTCATCTTGTTTCTTGTCGTTTTGATGTCATGTATGTTTATCTTATTTCAGGGCGTGGTTTGACTCTTGTTTCCGCTGTCCTCGAGGCGGATTTCCTCACACGGTTTGGTGAGGCTCAAGCTGCAGAACAGGTAATGACATGTTGTTAAGAGTTGTTAAAAGAAGAAAAATGTGTAACTTCTAACCGATTGCAAAATATTTTGTGTAGTTTCTATCCGAAAGCTTACTTGTTATAAAGATGGTGATGGTAGTAAGCGTTAAGCTTAGTAAGCATGCTGCAAAAATTATTTCGTCTGAAATGCCCCCTTTGATTAGAAATTAATAAAAATATTTGAATTTAAGAAATGATTCATGCATGAATCGTTTCTCAGATTTCTGAGGGTTAGTGTCCGCTCCCGAATGTTGAGGCCAGAGATGCAGTTGGTACTCGCTATCACCTCACCAAACGTTGATGGATTTGTCGTTCTTGTGAAAATACCGTGACAGTTTTTTGCTGCTTTCTCAGCAAGTAGACATTGGATTTAGCTGAAACTTTCACTGGTGACTTTCATTGTATCTTTCCTGATAATTTTGCCAATAAATCAGAATTACATTGACACAAGCAAATGATGACCCTACTTTTAACTTAAAGAGAGATGGCTTGAAGGGTATCACTACAATATTGAGATTGAAAATATAAATGTTCACAGATTTGCACACAACTTACATGCTATAAAGATGGTCAGGGTGGAAAATTTCCCTTGACATATTTTTGGCTGAAATGCTATAGTTTTTTTAGAAATTAGTACAATAATTAGTTTTGATCTCACTTTTCCGAAGCCTGATTTTTGAAAATGGTATGTTTTTTTTTTTTTTTTTTTTTTTTTCTTCTCATGACTCCAATGACTGATTGAGCTCAAACTTTCACATGTTTGTTATTTCATGTATATGTTGGGTCACATACGGTGTGAATACTGGTCTTTGACAGTAACAAAAGAGTTGTATAATAGAACTAGAGAGAGAGCACTTGTTTTTACGCCCATGTAACCGCGCTGTCCCACCATGAGCACAAATCTCTATTGTTAAATTACATACAGATGTCCACTTACAAAATGTCTGTTGTGTGAACTAGTGCATGACCTGTATTATATGATAGGTGAGCGCCATTTTTTCAGAGGCAAAAAAAAACCTTCTTGCTGGGCTGAGTGTTGATAATAACTAATGTTGTACACATGCTTCAACTGCAATTTGTACATGTTTTGGGGGGTTTTATTTATGTGTTTGTTTTCTTCTTTTTTCGTCTCTTCAGGAGCTTCGGAAAATGATGAACGAAGAAAAAGTGAAAGGTTTCCCAACTGTCCTGATTGCCAAAGATATTGTGGAAGGCCTCTGCTCATGGTATGTCACTTTTCTAGTCACGTTTGAACTTGTAAAATATTCCAAAAAAATGAGACAAAAGTTGACTTTATTTTTTGGAAATGAGGTTTTTCATATTTCTGTCAGGCATGTTTTTCGTATTCCAAGGAAAGTTTTGATTTGAAAAAAAATGGAAGAAAATGCAATTTCTTCATATTGAAGCTGTGTTTGAAATTGATGGCCGGCTGTGGCTATGGCCAGAATTCTGCAAAGACCTATGTTTACTTCATTATTGCTGCTGCAGGTAGTGATCATAGCCGCAGCCAAAGTCATTAAAGCTATTATACAGGATTTGTAAGGATAAGAGACGTCATTGTTTAATTTGGGTCTGAAAGCCGACTGATTATGAAGTTCATATTAAAGCAATTTTTTTCGGTGAAATATATTCCCTCTGAAATGAAGTCATTTTGAGAAACCCTGTATCTGAAAATGACAAGGATCCGTTTGTGCTGTATTTAAAAGTTCCTGCAACGATAAATTCACACAGACAAAAATACAGGGTAATTACTGTGAGCGCCTTAGAGATAAGCTTAATTTTGATTGTTGTGAAGTTTATTCCTTCAAATTACTACAAGTTCGTTCCCTCAGACATGAATAATGATAATTCAAATTGGCGCAGTTTATTTTTAATAACTTTTTATAGATTTTTTAACATGTGTTTTTATATATACATATTTTTATATATTTTTATGTGCCAGAGGTATTGGAATTGAAGGCCTTCAAGGCTACAGTTGTTTAATGTAAACTTTTTTTAATTTCAGGCATATGCCTCTTGCTTTTTTTATTTTGGTTTCCCTTTTTTTAAATACAAATTCTTTGTAAATGTGTGTTGTTTGTATGTGTTTTTAATGCCGAATAAATAAATAATAATAATAATAATCTATCTTATTTTCCACAGTGTACAGATGAGTGGTTTGGGAGGGCTGAAGCACAACACCGTGGTTATAGGATGGCCTTATGGATGGCGGCAATCAACCGAGGATAAATCGTGGAAAGTTTTCCTAGGTGGGTCTTGGACGTCCAGTGACATACATTGTAACAGACACTGAACAAAATGAAGTCTATCAAGGGTCCAGTTTCATAGAGCAGCTGAAGCACAACCAGTAGCTACAAAATTATGCTTACCAGAATGAGGTTACCAGGCAAAATACCATGTCACATGTACCTTCTATGACTGGTATCCTGCTTATTTATGCCTAGCATAAAATTGCTAAGCAATATTTTCTGCTTAAGCAGCTCTATGAAACTGGACCCTGGAGGTGACAGAACATTCCAACACATACCTCCCCCCCCTTCCCTGGAACCGGGTCCCACAAAAGTGTGAGGCAGGGAAAGAAATCACTGAGCCACTATATGGAATATAAATGTCCTATATTTTGAGAAATACATACATTACATGCCCTAGCTAGGTCTGTTTTGATCTGTTTTGATGAATAAATAATTTTCAGTTTTTTTAGTTTCGACAGAAAGTGCCTGGTTTTGGCATGGAGCGTTACAGAGTTCCCAGAGTGCTAAATGTGTAGCTGTAAATACCCTCTGTTGGAGGCCTGGAATTACACGGAGGCCACGGAGGCCATGGCCTCTGTTGCCCCTGGTCTTGACCTTGGTGCCCCTTCAAAAGTTCCCATTGACTTTAAGAGTTTCCAATGGAAGTGCCATTTGCAAAATGAAAACGGCCTTGCCCTCTCAAAGTTTAAGCTCCAGGCCTGCTGTTGTATTTCCACACTTGTGTTAATCAAATAACCTTCTTTTAAATTCATGCTTGTGTTTCTTTTTGCTAGATTCCGTCCGTGCCGTGTCGGCATCCCACAATGCATTGCTTGTACCAAAGAACGTGAATAACTTCCCTAGCAACAAGGACAAGTTTGAAGGTGGCACCATTGATGTCTGGTGGATTGTCCGTATCCTTTTCAATAGTAAAAACCATCTTTACAGCCTCTTTCCTCTGGCCGGATACTGTTTTTACGATGGCATTTTACACTCATATGAGGACTCTATCTATTGGAAAATAAGTACATCACAAAGTTAAATTTGACCTTGAAGCCCCTCTTTAAGGGGCACCAAGGCAATGACCAGGGGCATGGAGGCGATTGCCCTCATTGCTTCCATGAAGTACCAGGCTTCCTCTTCTTTTCATTCTCTGCTAATGCTGACTGTGGTTTCCAGAATCTCTGGCTCTCTAATTTTACGAAGCTTGTCCTCGTGAAGACATGTTTGAATTAGAAGCGGTTAGTTCAAAACTGACAGATCAAAAAGAGGACATTTACCACAATGTCACAACTGCCACATTCTTTAGCATGTGGCCATTTGGAATGTTCAAAAGTGTTTCTTCTTTTTTCATTTCAATTTTTTATGTAATGTATTTTTTTGTAATTTGTTTTAAATATGGCTCGATGGTTCAAAGAAAGTGCTTGAAAGTCAAAATTTGATTTTCAATTTTAAAAGAGACAGAAGATTAAAAACCAGACAAAAAGTGTTTAATGGTGGGTCAAAAATATTTGAGGGAAAAAAACTTAAACATTGCTAATTCTGAATAGCCCCTCAAGCTTTACACCAATGATAACAGTAATGCAGTAGTTTTACAGAAAGACAGAAAAAGGCTGCAGCCTAAATGACAAATCTTAATTGATATTTACACCAGTATACTTTTTTGTTAAATGTTTTGTTTTTTAAATAAAACATTTTTAGGGGCAAAACAGAAATATGTACACTTTTCCTCCATGCTGTTTTTGATAGTTTAAGGTTGCTGCGTTCGAATGCGTAATTTTCCTTAACAGCGCCCTCTACAGATGATGGTGGAATGTTGGTTCTTCTCCCCTTCCTTCTCCGACAGCACAAGGTCTGGAAGAACTGCAAAATGAGGATCTTCACCGTGGCACGTATCCTTTTTCACGACTTGAGATGAGACTAAGGAATACATTGTAATCACTCCTAAAAGTGGAATCCACAATCTGTTTTTGTTTTCAACCAACCTCTCATGCCGGCTCACTTAAATTTGGTTTACAAAGGAAGCATAGATTGCATCTAACGCATGGTTTAAAGGTATTATAGAGGATTGGTTAGGATAAAAAATATTATTGTTTATTTTTCAGTCTGAAGGCTTACTGATTATGAAGTCCATACCAGAACTTTTTTCTGTGAAATATTTCCCTCTGAAATGAAGTCATATTCAAGAAGACTGAAAAACCTTTTTTTAAATACGCAACAGCTGATTTTGGTTGTTACAACCAAGAAAGGACTGGTTTAACCACAAGAGGTTGGAAAAACAAAAGGCAAATCAAAGGTAGGAAGAGGGAGACAAAATAATGAATTAGTGAATGAAATAGACTGAAAAAGACCATAGTTTGTAGACCATGCAGTTTGACTCCCAAGATGGCTAGTTTTGCAGACAATAGCCGTGTGTGACATTAGTGCAAGGGGGTCAGTACCAATATTTATATGAAAGGAGTTGTCTGAACATGTGAACACACAATAATCGACCTTTCCCATGAAGTATGCTAATTACATTCGCAATGCGTACAGACACTATTGGTTGGCAAACGCCATAGAGCTGTGCACTAGGCAGATTCACAAACGCGTCTGGTCACGCCACCACAGTCCCATACAAGAAGGCACGATATTCACTCATTTTGCCAACCAGTAGGGAAAGTGCGCACGCAATGTTCAATTTACATATTCATGGGAAGGGTCTGTTGAGATGAAGTTACTTACTTGTTTTGCCTCCGTTGCTTCTGGACATGGCGTACATTGGACCTTAACTCAGGACCTTGTCTCATGCAGAACTGGAGGATAACAGTATGAAGATGATCAAAGATCTCAAGACGTTCCTCTATCATCTAAGGATCGAAGCTGAGGTGGAGGTGGTTGAAATGGTACGTTATCCTTCAAAACTGACTTCATATTAAAGCTATAAAAGGGTGTAGCGCTTTATTTAGTTGAATACAAATTGTGAATAGCCCATATGCATGTCCCAATGCGCATGATGGGTGCCTAAAGGATGATGGGTGATATCCGAGTCCGGCAACACTGGCATCCACCGCGGTGTGCTGATTTTGAAGCAATGCGGTACACAACTATAAAACCTGGCATAGTTACATGTAAACTACAGCATGTCGTCCATCTTGGCAGCTTGAGTTATTTTTAACTGTACTCGGTTTGCCAAGATGCATTGCATTATATTATTAAGATGGCGCGAATACTTGCGGAAAAAAATTGTAAACTTCTCGACAGACTTCGTTTACTACCAGCTGGTGAGTGAAAATGAAAATGGGAAAGTTAAGGAAACCGCGGAACGATGTTCCCAAAGCTGGATTTCACAAAGCACCAAGGTTCATCTTAAGATGAGTTGTCAGTTTTGCCATAGTGATTTGCATTGTGACATCACTCTTTGCTTAGCAATTACAATATTGATTTGCAGTTAATTTCAATCGTAGCTCGGGTCCTACTGGAAATAATTCTTACAAACCTCAGTACGTCTTTTAATGACTTTGTGGTTCTTCTGCATTAACTTTTTAGCCGGATGGTACAATTGCAGCGTACACATTTGAGAGGACGATAATGATGGAGCAGAGATCCCAGCTCCTCCGCCAGATGAAACTCAGCAGGAAGGAGAGCCGTATGGTGGTATGGAAATGTTTTCATTTTTTTTTTACCACAACAATACAAATACACACAAAAAAATAAGGCAATTCGAAGAACTATCAAACCAAGATAGAAACAACAAAGCAAAAAAATGTAGGTTAAGCCCCAGAAACGTACAGAATAGCAAAGTAAAAAAAGATGATGACAGGAGGGCAACTAGACGAGCATGGTTTGTACTCTGGTTACTCTGGTCGTCTTCTACTGGTTCTGTACTTTGTTAATACTCAAATGTGAAATGAAATAACAACGAAGACAGAAACAAAGTACACTGTTGTCTCAGAGTTGTCTCGGAGGTAGAGCTAAGTCACTGTTTTGTTTGTAGATTGTGTATAGCTAAGGTTTCATGGATGACTCAGGAGTGTTTTCAGAATCTTTGTTAATGCTCTTAACTCCAGGCCCAATCACTCGTCGATGAGTCCCACATCCCGAAGGTCATCAAAAGAGACACGTCCAACGACAAGAAGGTGACATTCTCAGAGGAAGATCCGACCTCTTCCCCCTTCGACAAGCCAGAGTTCTTAGAGGATGGAGAAGATGATTTGATATACGAGGCACCGAGCGAGGACACAGTGGAAGGAAGTGGAGAGGCTGTTAAAGACGCTACTGAGGAAAAGCCGCGAGAGGCCTCCCAGGTTAAGCCGAAATTGACGAAGCAGCCGTAAGTTTCTGACTGATAAACCATCTGATGATGTTTTAACTTTAAGAAGTTTCTTATAATCAAAAACAAAACTGGTCATCGTTGTGAAATACCTCCTGGATTCTGAATGACACTTTCAGAATTTTTTTTGTAATAGACTGTGCAGGTTTCATGGAGTGGGCATTGTAAAAGTTCTCATTTTTTTTTTTTTTCTTACATTACAGCAATGAGCGACAACAAATTTCAAAATGTTTGAAAGTTGTCATTCTATAATGCTGCATTGTAATATTGAAAAACTATGCCAGTAAACTCTTTACAATCCACAAGGAAATGATCGTGTGAGTCGCATGTTACAGCAGAGCCTTCTAAGTCTATAATAACTAATTAAATATATAGCGCTTTATCTACGGGTGTCTCAAAGCACTTATCATTATTTATTTCAAGACAGGTTTTTGAAGTTTTTGAATTATAAGGCCCTATTGTGTAACACCTTGTGAGGGTTTACATGGTGCTGCGGCGCATTCAGCTGCCACTGCCAGAAACACAGGGGCAAACCCTTCTCTTAGTGATAAGTGTAACTGGGTTCTTTTAAGTGCATTACACAACACACAGGACCACTGGCTTTACGTCCCATTTGAAGGAGGAAGCAACAATGGTTAAGTGTCTTGCGTAAAAGACAGAGGTGTCTGCTAATCAAGAACAACAGAGCACTACAGAGTCCAGTGCACTTTACCGATGCATTTTATCGGGCTTTTTTCAACAACTACACATTTTTGAACCACGTATAACAGCCTCCCTTAAACACCAAATTTTCGCAACATTTTTTTAGGTACAAAAAAACAATCGGTTGTAGATGAGTAGTGTAACTTGATATCATTAAGCTCAAAGGGTTCAAATGTATGTCATTCAAGTATTTATTACAGGTCACTGCTTGGGTGAATGGATTGGGCCTCAAGAATTTCATTTTTATCTCTTTTAACATTTTTCTGTATTTAGATCTGTGAGTAACGTTGAGCGAATGCACAACGCTGTGAGGTTGAATGAGGTCATCGTGGATCGCTCCCACAAGGCCAACCTGGTCATCCTCAACCTTCCTGGTCCACCCAGGAAGAAATATCGAGAGCAATACTGTATCCTTAAAATGTTTCTTACGATTCTGGTTATGACAGTATGAGGTGGGCTGTCCAACGCTTTTTTTTCTTAATTCACGTATTACTACATTTAGCCGCCTACTTTTGGTAACATTTTCCAGTAAATAACCACTGTAGTTTTGAATAAAGGAATACGTGAGTAGGCGACAAGGTCTTAACTCTTCGAGTGCCGCCAGCGTTCTGAAACGTCTAACTGAGTATCCATCCACAGGCCGCCAACGTTCCATTACGTTCTACTACACGACAAAATTTTTTTTATTTTTTTTTTTTAAATGGCCGGCCTGTGGATACAGAACTATTCTACTACTCGACCCAAAAAATATATAATTGCCCTCTGGATAAAGAAATGCCAAAACACGACCGGCACGGAACCCTTTGAGCGCCGCCACCATTCTGAAACGTCATACTGAATCTCTATCCACAGGCCGCCAACGTTCCAGTACGTTCTACTACACGACAAAATTTTTTTTTATTTATTTTTTTTTAAATGGCCGGCCTGTGGATACAGAACTATTAAAACGAGGCTGGCACTGTTAGGGTTAAATGTCCGTATAAAACTGGCAGAGCTGTTGCCGTGCGGTTTTTCATGTCTTTGTGTAAAAAGCCTTGCACTGCCAGCACCCAGCAATGCGGCGCGGCTTGCAGCACTTGTGTTCGTGCGGTTTGGTCGGTACCCATCACCTGGCGTAAAGTGGTTTTAGGTTTCAAATGGCTGGTCAACTCACATGAGAGTGTTACCAAGAGTACCATGATTTGGATATGGCTTGATTTGTTCCTTGACTGAGCTTGTTACAGATATGGAATATCTTGAGGTGCTGACTGAGGGTCTTGAGAGAGTCTTGATGGTACGAGGAGGCGGAAGAGAAGTCATCACCATCTACTCTTAAGACATGTATCGCGAAAAAGCCACACCCAAGAAGTAAGTGGTTTATGGTGCATTTTCTTAAAGCCAAAGGAGGAAGTCTTTGAGATAAGCAAGCCTGAGGCTGAGATGCAGAAAGCTGTGCCAGACAGTCGTTTGTATTGACTAGAGTGCTAACATGCCCTGCGTTTTGAAGCCATGTGGGCGCATCCATGTTTGTGTACAAACGTATGTAAAAGCTTGACAATTTAGAGTTATAAACTACAAGGGAAACTGACTAGGCAAATTTCAATAATTTATGGATTAAATAAAGAAAAATTGACTGGAGTGGGATTTGAACCAGTGACCTCCGGATTAATGTGCAGGCACTCTACCAACTGAGCTATTTAGCCGCATGTTGGCGGTCTCCCTATTTTGTCAATATCTTTGATTGGGGTGGACTTGGCGGGAACCAGTTATTAGCAATGCTCATTACATGACATAAGTGGCTGGAAACCTGTTTCACCCTCAAAATATTTTTTCCGCGCTAAGCATTTTAAGTTGTGCTTAACAGTCTTATGAAATTGGTCCATAATATTTTTGTCATTTTTGTGTTGTTTAATTTCAGAAGTTGTCAGAAGTTGAAGTGAATAGAAGCGTCACTCATATAGATCCTTTCCCGCAGTTTCAAAGTCCCAATGTGCAAATAGACCTTCTAGCTCTGTATAAAGTCTTAAGGACCATGTTTTGTTTTGTACTTTATCCTCAGTTAACCTTTGGTGCCTTTTAAGTTTCTTCATCGTTCCGTTTTCTTTGTAAGTTTAACTCATAATGTATCTGTGTAAATAGTTTGGGCATACCAGTGTAATGTTTCAGGACACTAGTGTAATGTTTCAGGACACCAGTGTAATGTTGCATGACGCCTTGTACTATCTTCAAGCAAACTTGAATCCTCGATTCTGATTTGTTGATTCAAAGCAACAAGAGTGTGATACAAACCTATACTAAGCGCTCATGTCAAGCCCTGTTCTATAACGCGCCATTTTAAGCTACGCGTCAAGTTTGCTTGGAGATAAATGCGTTATCACACGCGCACTCATATGGGAAAATGTAGCACGTCTGCGCCCCATATCCAATGGGACCCACGCTTGTGTGATAAGTAATATTAACCCTAACTCCTATGAGTGATTTACTAGGATCCTTCCTCACTCTTCCATAACTCAACTCCCAAACCTGTTGGACTCTGATTATGCCGTTATGCATGACCCTGTGTAAAGCGGACTCAGTCCAACAGAATCAAGCAAAGCATGCAGTGGTTTTGGGTTGGGTTTGGGGTACTTAGGGTTAATGTAGGCCACAGGTAAACCTGTATACAATTACTGACATCAACTGTAAGTTGTACACCACTTTTGTTTCTAAACACAAAATGAAATAAACCCTTACCTGCAAAGATTTCTCAGTCACCTGCAAAGATTTCTCAGTCAGTGTTATTTATACTTACCAACCATACAATTTGTTTCCATCAACAATTCCGTGACCATCCTAAATCCAGCATTTAATAATACCTGTTGAATTTGGCAAATTTGCCGCATCTTGTTGGACGTTATTACTCACTTCTCCTCAGCATTTGAATGTAGTCTGAATAAGCTTTTACCCTTTTATGACTGAAGCATGGGTGCTTCAATTAGGGACCTGACTTTATTTTTAACTGCCAGCTTCAGTCTTGTTCCACAGAGAGTATCTGGAAGATTGTAAAGATGACTGACACACTGGCCAGTGGCAGAACATTGGGGGGGGGGGGGGGGGCAAAAGCCCCCGCACAAAGAACCCTTGACCCCCCCCCCCAAATATGAGATGGAAAAGATTAACAAATGAATGGTTTGATACATTTCAAAGCCCCCTTAAATTACGTCTTTACCTGCACTTGCCTCCCAAAATGAAAATGTTTGTGTCATTGACACTGGCGGAGATATGCAGCTACCTCAGTACCACAGCAGTATCAAATTCGGTTGCAGAGATATATTTTTATGGTGTCAGTTTTGTGGAACTCAAAATTGTAAAAAGGTGTCATTATTTGTATTGGCTTTTTGTCAAAACCATAGAAATACAACTCAAAGAATGCAACTTGTGTAGTTATCTGTGTGCGTCTGCTTTGAGTCAATCTGTGTATGCTGCCATTTTAGTTAGATGGACAATTTCAGCTTTCTTATCGGTTGATCTGGTTAATTTTTGCCTATTGACAATCTATGCCCACAGTTGACAAAGAGAGTGTGCACACAGACACAGACAATAGACCGATCCACTAAGCTCCGCCCCTTACGTGTTGACCAATCACAACCTTGGCTATACGCCACCGAAAGTCCGACAAAGTCCGACACGCTAAAATCCCATTAGAAAAGTAAACATGCGTGCGCGCGTACTTAAAGCGCGCACGTTCATGTCGCGAGTGTGGCATTGGAGAGACGCACATGTGCTGCACACGTGTGCAGTGGTGAGGCAGCCAAAAGCTGTGATTGGTCAATATGCTAAAGGGGTGGGGCTTAATGGATCGGTCTATACATCAGCATTCTCCACATTCTAGTTCTATGGGCTATCGTTGTTGACTGTTCGGACTCGGACTTTATCCAGGTCTATTTCTGTTTGACTTGCATTTGATTAGTATCTTAATTTTTTAAGGAAATGAGAAAGAAAAAAAAAACAATTCGCTTTACACAAAAAATTGTTCAAAAGAGAAGAGAGACTGCCAATATTTTCAAAAGCTGTACTTAAAGTGTAATTTAGTGTAGTTTTGCTCTCATGTAGTTTGGTCTCCTGTTTAATCATTTCATATTTACGTTAGGGACTAGCATGGAGGTACCTCCATGGGACTAGGGAGTAGTGTGTTTTAATATTCACTCCCTTATGGAGACTAAGGATGAAAGGGCTCCATAAGAGAATTCTGTGTACAAAGTATGTGGGAGGATAAAGAGAAAAGAACAACAGATGTCTCCACAGGAATGTAAACATTTGAATGTGTGGGGCACTTTTTCCTGGAAGACCCAGTGACCCATAGACCAATCAATTAAGCCCCTCCCACCATTGCAACTACCCAGCAACTGCGCCCTCGTGGTAACACCTGCAGTTTGTGCGTCTGCGATTTAGTCAAAAGTAAATGCACAATGGCGCAACCCTGGTTGCAGCAAGCCTGTGTATAATTTGTAATGAGATTTTAGCACGTTGAACTTTTAGTCCTGCAGTGCAGGGCCTTGATGGTTGGTTCTATTGTTGCCAAACTTTTGTGTACACACCTTTTGGAGTTAAAAAATCAGTGGCTACACTGCTATTAAAAGTTGGCTCTGTTTTTTATGATCCAGAGTTAGAATGTGTAAATTTGTCAAGTAAAGCATGTGCCTTTGTCACAAGAGTGCGGTACATAGTCTTCCACACAGTAGTTTCACTTTGTGGCAAGACCCCGGTTCGAATCCCGCTTCCAATCCGAGCCTTGCATGTGGATGAGGTTTTCAGTCGCTACCTGGGCCCAATTTCATAGAGATTTGCTTCGGCAAAAAATATTGCTTACCAAATTTCTGCTAGCAGAAATGAGCAGGATGCCAGTCGCAAATTTAGACAAGGTAGTTTTGGCTGGTAACCTTATTCTGGTAAGCATAATTTTGTTGTGCTGAGTTACTTTTTGTGCTTAAGCAGCTCTATGAAATTGGGCCCTGTTTGCTACGTCTAAAACTAAAATGTTTTCATCATACTTCTGTTCACGGTACAGCTTTAGATCTTCAGGCTACAAGCTACAGCAGTGATTATTTGTTCATTTATAAGGCATCCATAATGATAATAACAATAATAATTTAACAGTCACGTCATTGCAAAAGCGTTGTAGCTCAATTTTACACCGCCATATTTGGCACATAGATGCTTCGTGCAAAAAACAATTTTTTTACAGTTTCAAACTCTCGCGTTACCTAAGTGCTATTTCAGGAAATACAACATTTTTGCACTGACACGACATAATGTACCTTGTTTAATTGATGCGCATCTTTTTGACAATGGTGCACTTTGTAAGGTCACTTGGAAAGTAGCTATTTTACCGATAAAAAAATAATAAATAAGTAAAATAAGCATGTGTTATGAATTGAAAATCTTTTTTTACTAAATTGTAAGTGCAGATTTTTGTATATTTTAATGTAGTTGTTTGTATGTATATAGAAAACAGTTTTTGTGTTGGAAAGATCTGTAAAAAATGTTCGCAATTAATTTGAACGGGTTGAGTATTTATAGGAAACAACTTGAGGTCTTTGTTTGAATATATTGATGGTGCTATGCTTGTTGAACACCCCTTTACCTAACCCAAAGACAGGTTTTATCAAATGCAGAGAGGGGAGCATTTTAGTAGTTCAAGTAGTCCATAGAGTTGATGTTATGCCTTAATTATAAAAATATTAAAATCATATTTGTATAGCTTGTATCACCTTGAGGTCCCAACGCACTGTCATGAATTCAAAGGTAATACAAATTAAACAGATTTGTCATGACATGGTTTTGAAACTTCTGATGTTTTGGCCTGTTGGATAACATATGGTATAAAGTTGTTTCATATTAAGAGTAAGCAGAAATTAATTCGACAGTGTGGGAACTATTGGACTTTAGTTTTAATAACCTGGGGGTGTCAGAGGAGATTTATGGGTAGAGGGCAGATTTCTAGTAGTAGTGGGTTTGTTTTCCTGTGTCATTTACTGCGTTACACAAGGTCAAAATAAACTTTGAAGTGTAAAACACACAGTAAATTATTTGAAACAGGACCATTTCTCAGAGTTTTGTTTTTCACAACTAAAAAGCCCTCTTCGTTTGTGTTCGGTGTGTACCTGGTTTTAGAATTGAAAATTACCTGTTGCAAAAGCTTAAAAACATTTTACTGTCGTATATATGATTTGTTGTAAGAATGCTAGTTAGGTCACTGCAAAAGTGCTACAAGATTTTAGGCTGAAAAAAATATATATATATTTAGAAGAAAAGAGGTGAACTTTCATGAAATATTGTCTGAAATGCCAACAAGCACAACATATTTTTGTATAAATTATCAGGCAGTTCAGATTGTAAAGCTAATCCAATATAGAGTAAGGCCGTGTCAGTTACAAGTATGGCTACAATGCTGAGTCATCATCTATTGAAGTATAGTCCGCCTTAGCATTAACCTAGCAACAGTCGTAGCCATAGCCGTAGCCGCCAATTTGGATACAGCATTAGATAGTTTGTATAGACGATGTGACCTGTGACATCACATGTTTACAAAAGCCACAGAGCCTGGGCTTCCGGCGGGCACATTTGTACACAGCTCAATGGAAGAATACAACAAATCTTATGTTTTATGGAGATCGCACTGTCTGATTTTCCTCAACTTTTGATATGAAGAAAGGGGGTACATCTCAAAAGCTGTACAGCTGTTGCTTTGGTAAATTTTGAATTTATGTGAAAATTATGACACAAAATATAAATTTTCCCATTGAGCCTGTGTAACATCTTGCCCGTCAGGAATAGCATTATAATGTACGAGGTCACCACTCTGTAAACAAATGTAACATGTTCTATACATTCAAAGGTTTGTTTAGGGAGGAGGAGGTGGGGGGCACACTTCATAAAAATAGAAGTTTATAAACAAACTATTGTGACCTCTGGCTGATCAACGACGACGACGATCTAAAAGTTTGTCATTCATTTTCAAATCATTGCTTTCTTTGAACTGTGTCATTGTGTGTTAATTTCTTCAATGTTGGTCGAATAATTAAGATGTTGTTATTTTGTATGTAAAGTGAATACTGATTGTGTGATATTTAACTTCTGGTGTAGTAATTTGCAAATGTAATTGAAATTATATATTTTAGATTTGATCTTTCCTTAATCTGTGTGTTTTTGTTAGGCAATACTATTTATTATCTGTAATTGCAATGTAATCATTGTAGACCTTCATCATGGATCGGCCATCTTGTCTCTACCATTTCAATCATTGTAACCAAACCGAGCCTGGGACGGCAAACTAGTCTGGTCGCGTTTTGGTATAATGGGAATTGGTATTCATTTTTACAGTTGCACACGGGGTACATGACAAAATGGCACCTGGAAGGGCAAACTAGTCTGGTTCAGTTTTGGTATAATGACAAAATGGCACCTCCATGATAAAAGGTATGTTAAATGGCCATGTTTGAATTGACGTCTTCAGCAGTGGCTATGGCTTAAGAATGCCTATTTGTTCAATTTTGACGCTGCAGCCGACAGCCATAGCCAGAGCCAAAGTTGCTAGATTCAGACAGGGTCTATTTTTAATTACAACTTTTTTTTTGTATAATCAGTGCATAATGCATGTGAGAAATTAGTGTGCTTTATTGTGTAGATTGATAATGATTAATTGCTTTATTTTTTTACCAACTGTTAAAATTGACTTTTCTGAAATGATAGGATAAATTTGGACTTGATAAAACAAACAAATTGAAATATTTGTCATCTTTTTGGTCTTCTTTATAAACTTAAGTTTCAAGAAAAGGTTTCTTTCTTGTCATTGTGATTGAATATTTATAATATTCAAGTTGACTGATTTACTTTGTGTGGAAAGCGGTAAAGCAAGACAACCATTCTGTTTATTAGTCTTAGCATTTTCATTATATATTTTTTCGTAACTATCTCACCTACTATATTTTTGATGATTCTAAACTGATAATTCGTCAATGCTCAATTATTTTATATTTTCTACTTTCTGTTTTGTTTATGCTATGCAAACAAATATGAAAACACCTTTCTTATAAGTTGATTTGAAAGATTTTAACAAATTTTAGAAACTTTTTTAGGTTTAAACTGCAAGGTTTAATGCACTTTTTAAAAACTTGTGTTTTTCTCTTTGTTGCTGGCAGTAGCTCTGAAACAAAGAGATGTTTATACTGATTTAGTACAAAGAGTGGATGGCAGAAGGTAGCTAGAACAAGTTACATTTTGGCTTCGAAATAAGTTTCACTTTTAGTACCTAACTTAACAAAATGATGTTTGCAAAGAGGTTAGAAAAGGGTCAATTAATCAAAATTCCTAGTCGGAAAAGGCTCATTTGGGGGTATTTTTTACAGAACCATTTAAAAGCGATACTCACAATTAAGTGTCTAATCTGTTGGCTTCAAACTTACCATATATCAAAAGTTAAGGGGGCTAAATACTAACTAGTTCTACCAATACTTTGCCTTCATTTTAACATTTTTAATTTGGGGTCACAATTTTCTAGGTCTCGATTTGCTTACCAAAAAAGTGAAGTTGAAACGTTGCATGACCGAACAATGCGGCGGATCTCCTGTAATGCAATTATTAGAATGTACAACCTTGATGACTGGATAGAATGGAATTGTAATTTCATACAGTTTTATTGTTGTGCTGTTATAATTGTTACTGTTAAAATCCAACTTTAAAAGTATATTGTTTGTAAAAGAGCTTTAAATCAATATGCAATTAAATGGACAATGCTGATTTGTTACTCGAAGTATGTAGTGATTTTGTTGTTGTTATAATTATTTATTTATTTATTTATTGTTTTGCTTTATTATAAAACAATCTTTGTTGGAGTGTCCAGATCAAAAAAGAGGGAAAACAAAACCTTTTTTCGGCAGATTTTATGAATGTCTGTTATTGGATAAGGACTCCAAATAGGAGATTCCGTGCATTCTTTGACCGAAATTGGAACATTGCCGAGTTGAGTTTGTATTGTTATGTAAATGAGGCGGATAAGGCAAAGTGGCGTAACCAGACATTTTCATTTTGGTTGCCCCCCCCCCAACCAAAATGAAAATGGAAAGGGGGAGGGCAAGATTGGTTGATTGATTTATTTGTTGTTTGTTGGGGGCTGTTTAATGTATCGAATCATTCTTTTGTGCGTTTTTAATTCTCATTATTTTAGTTACGACACTGATCATAAGGCGCTTTTTATTTTCGAATGCTCTTCGACAGCCTACACGACTGCCTGACCACGTGAGCAACTCTGACTGGAAACATGGCGTGCATGAGGGAGATTTTTACACAATACAAACTGACGTCGCCTTTCTGACGAAACATTATATTTTCTCTCCATTTTGAAGAACCTTTTAGATTAAAGAATATCCAAATGAGCTTTTGGTAATCTACTTTGGACATTAACCTTTTGGGAAAGTTTCTAACGATGGTGTTATTAAGTACCGACCCGACCCGGGCGACGAGTGGCCGTAATGGACGGGGATATTGTACGTGTACTCCGCTCACACCAAGGTGTTGTAACCTTTGGTTCACAGTTCACACCCACCTACCGGCCCGGAGTTCTGCCCGCCGGCCAGGGAAACCTGTTCTGTGCGCTGTGCTCGCCCAGGAAGTTGAAGGGGGTCTATGGATTGTGTGGTATGGGTTTTCTAACGAATTGGAGATCGGTACGGCAAGATCTTGGGGACATCCAATAATGGTAAGAGAAGACCTAACGTTAACCCGATTTCTCTTGCAGGTTTTGCGCCCCCCCCCCCACCTTCTTCCACCACAACCATTCCGTCCGATCTGTATTGTTTTGTCTACCTGTGTGTTTCAATTTGACGAACGCTGACGTTTTCTACTGGGCATTTAAGGGCATATTGTCGAAGCCAATGATGCTGTGTAATGTAGTCGACTAGTCTTATATCAATTGGACATTTTCTAGGGGGGATGAAGTACTTAATTGACATGTTTAGGCTTAAGTTGTCATGATTACGGAGGTTAAGCCTTGTACATTTATATGTTTTTATTTGATTGTTCACTTAGGCATGGACCTAAGGTAGTGGATATCTTGCCTGCACGGGCTAACTTTTAGTAAACATTAAGCTCGCAGGTCGCAGATAACGCCCTCTATAACGCGTATGTTGTTGATCACTAAAAACATTTTTTATGTTTTTGTAAGGGGGGGGGGGTATAAATGTGCAGTTAACATACTAGGTTCATACAGCACAGCAGATAAGAATTGATAAATTGTTTTTAAAACATAATTTGGGAAATATAACAACCATGAGGTTATCCAAAACAAACAAAATCTAGTGGTAAAAATCATCCCATTTAGTACGCACTTGAAAAACTTATAAGTGAATTTTGAATTGCAATCAGTCTTACTCCTCAATAAAAATTAAACATCTCAATGACAAGAATTCGTTCAACAGTCCTTAAGACCCTTTATATGAAACTCTTGGTTAGGAATATTTTACAATTAATTTAGAAAAGCGAAATTAACACAAATATTCCTGTAAGTTTTCATGGAGAAAGAGTAAACAAATAACATACCCTTAAGATTTGGTGCTTGTATAGAGTCTATCCACATAATGTGGAATGACTGTTCCAAGCTCAGCGTCAGAGCTGAGTTGGTTATTCGACTATGGCTTCACGGCAGTTGGTAAATTCACATTTGCCTGAGCCACAAATCGAGACCTCCAGTTAAGACGCGTGTAAATAAAAAATGACTGCAGCTTCAAAACAATTTTTACGCCATTCTCCTCTCTTCCAAATAAAAATGCTTAATGTCTCTAAGAAAAAATTGCCTTGTACATTACACAGCAGGGTCGCGTAGGGCACCTTTAATTAAAGGAACATTACAGAATTGATTTTTGTTAACAAAACAGTTGCTGGCAGTGTAAGCACTTATTAGAAAAATAAATGAATAAATACAAATTACAATTGCCGGTGGTTCTAATCGTCCTTTGCACGGTCAGCCTTTTGCGTGTAGAGCCTCGAATTGGGGACAGCAGTGAATAGAAGCATACCACCACCCTCCCCAGTCGTAAAAGGACTTGTGAATATCTCTGTAAAATCGGTGTTACTGCAGTTAAAGGAACATTACAGAATTGTTTTTTGCTAACAAAACAGTTGCTGGCAGTGTAAGCACTTTATGTAATCCACCATATACATAAACTGACAAACCTGTAGAAGTTTGAGATCGATCGGCCATCCGGGTCACGAGAAAATTAGTGAAAAACCGATTACACATTTGCATAAATCATATAGATTCAACACTTAATAAAACGCTCACTGAGCGATAAACTCCAATCGGAAAATTAGTTTATACATTTCTCATCAAATATGGCATTTCAGACAGAAATATTTCAAGGGATGTTTTCTACTATCATCATTATTAGACCGTGTAAGTTTTTTTCTTACCAATTCTGTAATGTTCCTTTAAATAGATTTCAGATCAAAAGAAAATAATTAATGCAGCACAATTTATTTTTGGAATGTACGTTCATCTACTTCAAGCTTTAAAAATCATAAGTTGGTACACTGTATATGGTAAAATTAAGTTGTAATTGTAAACAATGTCACAAATGTTACTATTCAAACAAATCTATTAGCAGCTTATGTTTTCGGCATTTAAATTTGTAATTTGTCATCAGCCAGTATTTTATTTCCTTGAAATTTGTCCAGTATCTAACAATTTTTTTTCAAAAATTTATCCTCCAAACTATATCATTATATGCATAGTTTTGTTAGACGCAATTTCTCAAAAATATCACAATGACTAAAATGAGGATTGGTAATGATTGCTCTTTTATACAAAACTAACATACTGCAATGTAGACAGGTTCTCAAAATAGAAAAAGTAAAAAACACTTGGATATTATTATTATTATTCCTGAGTAGAGTTAGCATGCAAGTTTTCTTTCAGATCTTTCATCAATAATTAAATACTTTTTTAAAAGTCATAAGAGGTAAATAATTCTTTAAGTTAGGTCCATACAAAAGTAATGTGACCTGAAGATCAATGTAGCAAAAAAGAACCGCAGAGCTTGGACTTCTTGTTGGCGCAGTCTGTCCACAACTTACCTATATGGAAATTGGAAATTGCATCACATCATCTTTTGATAATGAAGAATGGGGGCACATCTCAAAACTTGTCCAGCTGTAATTTTGTAAATTTCTTGCTTTCATGTGGTAATTGGTTTTGAAATGAAGTATCTTGCCTCCCAGGAAATGTCCTGGAATGCACAAGTTCACTCTGTTTGTACACATGGTGACAAAAATAATTATTTGGAAAGATGAATTCATATTTTGAATGTATTATCAATATGGTAGGTTCATTTTGTGTTTCTTTCATCAAAACCAATGTAACTCAAAGTGAGACTGGAAGGGAAAATAGTCTGGTCTCTTTACATGAATTGGGAATTTAATTATCACTTTCACTGAGTAAACATGGAACAAGACTAGATATACCAAGATAAAGCTCTATTGACCCCTTGCACCAACATCACAAGCGGCTACTGTCTGTCACACTCGCTATTTTGAGAGTCAAAACTGCCCGTAAATTTTATGGTAAGCGTGTAAAACGGTGCATCTCGTAAAATGCGCGCTACACACAGCGACATTTGACTCCCAAAATGGTGCAAACAAGAGTTATTGTGATGATGACATCGGTGTGTAATCACAGACCATGTCCACCAGGCAGCATGCGTGCCAGTTGCCCTGCTTCCATTTGCAGATGATACCCGACTGATCTACTCATCCGTCGCTGTTCAAAACCACCCTGGGCATGAAGTTGTTGTGCTGCCTGGTACAGCTGCAGCAGTTTTTCATCACCATGTGAATCAAGGCTGCCAGCGTCTGGGTAGAGCTTCCGGATGGCTGCACGGACACGCTCCCTGACATCATTTCGGGGCTTGGGGGGAAGAATGAGTTGGAGGCCATTCTGCAGACTAAACTGCATCTTGGGGGGATCGTCAACTATTTACAAAAGAAAAATGATCAACAATTATGAAAATTAGTTTCTTTGAATTGATGATATCAAATTTGCTTAATATAGGTTTTCCTGGCCAATTTCAACAAATATTCATTCAATTTAACACCCGGCTCATTAATTTTTGTTTTGAAAAATGAATTCTCTGTTGCATCAGCAGTCATCAGTCAAAAGGAGTAGTTGAATTTCAAGAGTTTAGCATTCACTGGTCAAATAAGATCAAGTTCATCAGTTCCCCAAATTCACAAAAGCCAACAGAAAGAGGCTAAGCAATCGTTCAATTTCATCAAATGAAAATAAGAAGTAGTCTTGAATGTCTTTAAGTGAAATCGCATGACTGAAACCGAACCTGAATGAGACAAAATAATGTGTGCAAGAAAACGAAATTGAATGCAATAGTCAATCAAAAGAACTGCCAATTTGAATGAATTAGGGAAACATTGTGAATTTTGAATGCATGTTAAAGAAACTGATTTAATTATTGCTGAAATTGACCAGGATTGTAAATTGGACTATATAAATACACTGGCATACATTGTCTGCTCAGTTCTATAAGGTCCTTATTTGCAATTTAATTTGTAAATAAAGGGCCTTAATCTAACATATCTGCAAATCAAAAAGAAAAATCAAATATCACCCAAAAGAAATTCCAAACCAAATTTCTGTTTACAAAAAAAAAACATGGGGGGGAGGCTATATTACCAACTCAACTGATCAGGTGCTTTAAAATATGCTAAACCATTTTTAGGAAATTTTACTAACTATTTTGGATTGAACAAAGAAAAATGGACTAGAGCAATATTTGAACATGCGACTCCCAGATGAACATGTCTGGGCACTACCAACTAAGCTAAAAGCCGAAAGTTTGGCCTTCTCCCTATTTTGTCATTATCTTTGTTCAGTGGTTGCCAGTCAGAATTTATTCAACCTGTAACTGCTGTATAAACTATAACCTTGTGGTGTATTACTTGAAATTGATACAAACTGTATAACCAGTGAAGCACCATACCTTGGAGACCAACCTTTTCAGCTCAGGAGAACCTTTACATTTGCCAAAAGTGGAACTAAAATTGTTTTGTTTGAAATCCCTCTCTGAATGACCATCTTAGTAAAATTTATAAAAAATCTCTTCTGTTTTCTACTTAGAAAACTTGGAATAAAAATAACATTCCAAGAAGAGGATCCACAACTCTGAGGGTTATGCCACCACTCCCATCATTCCAGTGTGTAGACTTGAAATAAAAAGACATTCCAAGAAGAGGATCCACAACTCTGAGCAATTATGCTACCACTCCCACCATTCCAGTTTGTAGACTTAACAAAGTATCCAACCAACTATTGTATTAGCAATCTATAGGCCTAATTCACCTACCTGAAGAGCCAGTGATCATCTTGATCTTGACACCAGCTACACGTGGGGTAGATGGATGACGTTTCTTCTTTCGTTTCTTCTTCTTTGTTGGTTCTGTGGCTATCGCTGCTCCACTAGGCTTCTTGCTCGGTGGAGCAAACCTTTCCTTGCAAAACCTTGAGTAATTAACATAAAGCAAAATCATTTTCGATCTCGGAAAATGGTAACTTTCTCCAATAATGTAACAAAAATGTCTGAAAGACATCACTTCTTGAAACGCGGATGAGTTGGATTTGAATGAGCACCACTGCAAAATAAATTTGAAAGTTAGTAATAAAGTTGTAGTGATCCTAGACTACCGGTACTTTCTTTCTATTTGCATTGGCATGAAGTATTAAACAGGATCCAAAATTAAGAAAATATAAAAATCAGTCCAATTGTGCTTAGCAGTAACTGGTATTGGTAACCAAAATACTTGTATTATGCGTGTGGGATGTTCTCCGGCGGTCAAACAGGTACATTTTCATACTAGAAAGCTCTTTAAATCAGGGCCTTTCAGTTGTCAGGGGTCAATTTCATAAAGACTGTAAGCAGGCATTTTCTGCTTACGCAGCGATGGCCCTTATCAGTTTCTATTTTTTATCTCCCAGTACGCGCTAATCCTCCAATCAGATGCTCGAACCGGAGTGTGATATCAAGCGATAACCTACTCCCAGTTTTTAAATTGCACTCTGCGTATTGAGAGTGTCAATGCGTCACGCTCCGCATACGGTCAGTGCAAAAATTACATTCTAAGTTTCTTTGTTTCTTTATGAGGTTGGTTGACTTATACTAGGCTGAATAATAAATTTGTTATCACACGCGCACTCGTGGATAACTTATAATAACCACTGCTTACTGTAAGTTAGTTATGCATATGACATGCTAACTTGTTAGTGGCTCAAGTAAGCAGATGAGGGCCCAACAGTGCAAACCAATTGTGAACCATGCACATGCTTACATACATTATCGGCTGTAAGCACAAAAATTTGCCTGCCAGCTTTAAGACAGAGCTGCTTCAAGCTATTCTGCTAATTATAAATTAGCACCTTGTTCTGGTAAGTGAAATTTTGTTGCGCTTATAACTACTTTTGTGCCTTTAAAGGTACCGGTACACGTTGCCCTGAATCGGCCGAGTTGGTCGTTTTTTATAAGATTCATATGGTTAGAAAGATTTTTTAAAAGTAGAATACAATGATCCACACAAATATGCCTTGAAATTGCGTGGTTTTCCTTTTACATCGTGAACTAACACAGTCGGGCCATTTTATGGAGTCAAATTTTTGACTCCACAAAATGGCCGACCGTGTTAGTTCGCAAAGTTCAAGGAAAACCACGCAATTTCGAGGCATATTTGTGTGGATCATTGTATTCTACTTTTAAAACATCTTTCTAACCATATGCATCTGATAACAAACGGTTTACAAACGCTTTTTATAGACAAACTCGACCGATCCAAGGCAACGTGTACCTCTATGCAGCTATTTGAAATTGGGCCCAGGTCATAGCCACTGTCGAAGCCATAAAAGTTCAGACACAGCCAAAGTTACCAAAGCAGCAATGGCTTACTTTATCCAGTGATACTGAAAAACCAACAGGTTTCCTTGATCCAAGCAGGATGAGCTAGTTTATGCAAGTAAAATAAACTGACAAGAGAGGAGCTTACTTCTTCCAGCAGTAGAGTAGAACAGTGAAGATGGATACTGCAGCATCATGGAAGATGCCTCTTTCTATCAAACCATTCTCAGCTATTTCTAAGATCTCATCTGCTACTTCTTGAGTAATATTGATCTGATCAGAGAGGAAAATATGTATACAAAATTCAGGAGAAAATAAGTAGATATATTGTAGTTGACCCAAAGACAATGCAGGTTACTCATCTTATTATGATATGAGGTCTGTTTTTTTCCCATTCATGTGAAAACAAATCACAAACCTGTAATCTACTTTTTGATGGCACATAAATTTCTCCCAAAAGCATTTCAGACGGCGCAGGAAACTAGGGTAACATTTTAGGGGGCGCAAGGGAGTGCACCATTTTTTCTAGGTGGGGGGGGGGGCTTCTGGCCAATTAAAACTGTAGTTTCTGTTTGTATTTCTCTTAAATCCCTTTACAGCACTCTTGTTATGCCATTTACTATTTTTTTTAAAGATAATCTGACATGAGTGTAAAACCAAATACATTGTCTACAGATTACATGTAAATAAAAAATTGTTTTAAAAACATTGAAGTTATCACATTAGAGCTTATGAAGTGTAACCATTTACTCATTTATGTTACTTTTAATCTCAGAAGTCCAGATTTCAAACGGGTGTTGGGAAATTTGTTTAGTTCCAAAAAATGACAGTTTTTGTACCTGAAGTTTTGGAGGGACCTGTGAGTCTATGTAGCAATCAATGAGTGCCTTGGCTTTACGTTGGACATATTCCTCATCATCAATTGTGTATGTACCACTGGCTGCTGCACGTGCTGCTGAATCTGCTAGTTCTTTGAATCTGCAAAATAAACCATTATCATTTCAAATTGCTAGATTGAAAAAGGTTGGCAAGGATTTATTTATTAATTTTATTATTTATTCATTATTAATTATTTATTAATCTTTCTGGTAATGAAAGCTTTGTGTCCTCAAAAGCGCTTGGCAGTGTAACCTGTATTGACCCATTGCACAACCCACAGCGGGCACCTACACACGCCTGTCCTGTCCGCCATTTTGGGAGTCGTAACGTACATGAAGGAATTAATTCCCAAATTGGTGGAAATGGTTGACGAGCATTGTGTGGAGGTGCATTACACTTTGTGTAAGGGATCAATCGGCCAGAAGATACCAGGAGTAGAGAAGAAGATGAAGAAATGTTCAGTTTAAGATGTGGGAGAAATAATAGAGAAAACCCATGTACTGGAGTAGGGACTTAAAACCTAATCCACATTTGGGATGTGATTTGGGGTTTGGGGTACACATTAGTCTTGATTTGCGATGCTTTTTTGGGTATTAATCACCGGTTGAAGGCGCAACATCAACTGCCTCGTAAGCCCGCTCGGAAGGGCTTGGCAAGTCTACGAATCAGGATTAAAACAGATCAAGCCAGATGTTTGTGGGATACAGATAGCTCTTCTCCAGTAATTCATGTTGCGATATCGGCGACTACATTAACAAAACGACCAATCAAGACTAGGTCCACAATGAAAAGCAAGGCAAGACACTATCAAAATTAACCTGAACCTGTGATAGTTTTATTGATCAAGGCCAAGGAAAAATCTGTCAAAGTTTGAACATAGTTTGAGGCAGTTGGAGTTGATTTTGAGGATCGGAGAAAGATTTTATAGTATGATTTTTCACCCCAAAATTGTACGCATCTGTAAACCTGCAATCAAACATTCAAATTCTCTGATCAATTGAATCATATGCTGACTGACCAATTCAGATCACACAAAAATTGAAATAACTGTTTTTTTTTGCACCTGTTATGGTAGAACATAAGGGCCAAAATTCATGGTGCTTCTTCACCTATGCCCTACAAGTCCTGTGTTTTACAAGGTGCCGCAATTAAGTGTAGAGTTCAGAGGTAAACCTTGCCATGAAATCAGGCAAGGTGGGTATTGAAATTTTTACTCCAAATTCAAACACAAATAATTAACACAAATCTGCAACAATTTGTTGTCCAATTAATGAATGTAGTCCACATTTTGTATGCATCATTGCTTGTAAATCAACGAATATCAATTGAATCATTATGTTGATAACATTATTATTTAAAATTCCAAATGTTTGAGTCTGACCTTTCAACCTCTGCCCAGAAGCTGAGATCATTCTGTAGCTTTTCCACAATGATGACTTTATTGCTGATCATTCTCCTACTCTGTACACCGGTCTGTTTTTGTTCTGTTTCCACAAAAAAAAAAAAAAAAAAACTTACGATATATTTAATAATATATGTTTTTTTTATAAAGATTTAAAACTTAAATTCTCAAATACTGACCCATTTCAATCTTGTTTTTGCCATTTTGGGAGTCAATGTCCCCATGTGCTGTACAGTGTAGTGTGCAATTTAGGCAATGCAACGTTTAATGCTTTACCATCATTTAACAGCTAGGGCTGTGTTGCCATGATCAAAGCAGGCCTGTGGCTGTCGTGAACTATGAACTCTCACCCATAATTACAGCATGCATGTGCACTTTCTCCATAGATATGATACAGAGAGAGGGAGTGGCATGCAGTAACTGTGGGTAAGAGTTCATAATGCCATGTACAGCCACAGCCCCTTTTACGTGCAGTTTGACTCAAAAATTGGCAAGTGTGGCAGAGAGTAGCCGCATGTGATGTTGATGCAAGGGATCGATGGGTGGTTAAATAAATAGAAAAAATGGAACTCAATCTTTGAAAAGTCCAACAAGGTCCTGTCGGAAATCATTTGCCCTTGGTCTCGGAAGTCATCTCGCCTTGACCGAGTTTGACTCTCATCTTGGTGCCACCATCATGTTTTTTCTTCCATTCAAATCAATGACCGTTTTTGAAAAACATGGCTTGGGCTTAGGCTCTGTCAGTTATTTAGAAAACATGTGCTTTTTCTCATGGGGCTGCAAACAGAGGGATGGAGACCAAGCCAGAGCCCAGCCCAAGGCTGTGGTTTCAAAAAACGGCTAATGCACCCAAACCGAGGCTGGAAGGGCAAAATAGTCTGATCCCTTATTTGTACAATAATTAGTTATCGTTGTTGCTATTCTACACAGGGCACCCCACAACGATGATGAAGGTATAGACACAAGTCAAAATCGTCAATAATTCAGACACAGACTAAGACAAAACTGATTAACAAAAACTATAAGGTTAAAAACATCCAGGCCTACACATTAATACAAATTGCGATGGAACGTAAAGTCTTAAAGAGTTCTCACTTTCTAGCTCTCGATGAACCTCTTTAGAAAAGAATGTCTTGAAGGCATTCAGAGTGGCTGTGTTCATCAGACCTCTGCGGAATGATGTTACATTGTTGATAAACATTGCCCAGAGAGCTTTCTGGTACAAAGAATGAATAACAGCAAATTATTCCCCGCATCAAAATATCATTTGAATCTTTCACTCTAAAAAAATATTTGACTTTTATTTCTGTCTAGGTGGAGGTCTATGGATTGAGCTTAAAATTATAACATTTTAATAAATCAAATCTGCATCAAAAATTTGCAGTTTATACTTCACTCTGGAAAAATGTTGTTATTATAATATTATTAATGTTATAATTATGTATTTCCGGTAAATAAACTAAAGATGCCTAATAAGTGAACTTAATCACTGATGCTCACAAGCCTGAGGAAACCTGTAGACTAGGGTGCTTTACAATGTGAACCAGAAACACCAAGGTTAACCCCTACTCTTCCATGATATGTGTTCTGGGTTCTTTTACATGCACTATCAGTCCTAGTACACGGGACCTACGGCTTAGTGTCCCAACCAAAGACAAAGCAATTATGGTAAAGTTTCTTGCTCGAGGACAAAAGTGCAATGACCGGGACTCGAACCCACACTCTGCTGATCAAAAACACCAGAGCTTGAGCACGGTGCTCTTAGCCGCTCGGCCACAACACGCCACGCCATTTGACTAACATTTTTTTGTCTGGGAGGAAGTCTCTGATCCTCATCAGCACTTCCGTCTTCATCCTCCTCATCAGATGCCTCCTCAGGGAATGTCTCTTGATATTGCTTAAACCTACACAAGATAAGACAGGTATCTTGGGGGTGGTAAGATGGAAAAGCCAAGATGGAAAAATAAAGAACAAAAAAATGCATACTCTGTCATGAGGGATTCATGAGCATAAAAGTGTCAATTTCTAAGGTACTTTCAACAACAACAAAAAGACCCTGTAGAAACAGCTTCTTGAGAAACAACCAGTCTCCCTGCCATCACTGAGCCGTCAATTAAAAACACTTAAACGATCAATTGACTACACATTACACTTCTTAGCAATCAATTTCAACATCGGATTAAGTTTGGTTGATTGAATAAATCAAGATCCATGGCTCAGAGTCTTACCATCTCTCCTCGATGCTTTTAGCCACACATGCCTGAGCAGATAACAACATCTGTGGAGTCACTTTCTCCAAGCTCGGAATGTCTTGAATGATCTCGCATCACACTGTAAGGCACCACCTACAATAAGAAGCAATAAGAAGTGTCACAATTAGCTCAGTTCTACCACCTTTTTCATTTTGATAATTGCAGGCGGCTTTACCTACCTATGTTGACAGTTGTCCATAAACTGCAGGGGTGTAACAAAATATTCAAACTGATAAATAAAAACTAATCTAAAAAATATATATATATGCTAAGTGTCACAGTGTAGCTTAATTCTAGCATTTTGATCTAATAAAGCGGTAAGAACTATTACTCCCAACCCCCCCCCCCGAAACACCCAACAACAACAACAACAAACAACAAGTACAACAACAACAAACCATACTTCCCAGAAAGTTCAACCAAATACTGTGAAGGTGCAAATGATTAAATCCTTTCAATTTGTTTTTACATTTATTTCTTACAGAATATACATGTAGGCCCTACAAGGTTTGTACATCATAACTGTTCAGAATTAATACACATTATATATATACATGTACTACGATATTACGTTGACTTGTACAAAAAGAAACTTATCAATGTTTACATCCTGTCAGCCTGTAGAGAAAGAATAGACATAATATAGAACAATGGACAAAGAAAACTAGAATCAATAATTGAATCTTTTAAAAAACTATTTTTGTTGTTGACAGGGGTCTGGTTTTACACATCTGCAGTTTTTATACTTTTGTATTTTCTTGACAGCCCTTGTTTTAGTTTTATTCATTGTTAAAGATTTATAAAAAATGAATATGCTATTTTATTGAATCGTTTATTAGTTACCAAAGTCAGTGGCTTTGCAGAAGAATTTCCGCACAATCGTGATGGTCCTTGACTGGCGGCCCTTAGCATCCCTACTGGTTGACTTCATGTTGTCGACAGCCTGCCAGAAGAGAAGAGGAAGATCAGCCTTTTTCTGAAGTAAGAACCGCTTCAGAAACTCCTGGTGGCTGGTGTCACGGAGAACATCCTGAAAGGTTCTATGCCCCAAGAATAAAAAATGTGAAAAAGAAACAGACGTTGTTTTATGCAATGATTCAATCAATAAACCATGGAACAAAGAACTTTCTGAGATGGACAAATAGGCCTGGTACAAGTTTGACATGAACTAGGTTTTTTAACATTATAAGCAAAAATCTTGGAAGGTTCTCCATGTATTCTTCACTAAGATTTTACTTTCAAATATTTTGTGTACGGATCTTAACCTTATTTCACAAGGTTTTAAATGCAAAATGCTGCGTTTAGCGATATATTTCATTAGTGAAAAATATCTAGGCACCAGTCTGAATGATGTGAATTGCACTGCACAATGGCTGCTGAATAAGAAGTGCCAGTGCCTGGGATACCATGGAAGTCATGGGCGTACTTGAACTATTTCCAAACCTTTGATTACGCTCTGGCTCCGGGCCCTGTTTGATGCTGCAAACACTGAGCAAAATGTTCACAGCTCCTAAATTGATGACTGAGCCCAAGTTGAGGTTTGGAACACATACGTGTACATATGACACAAAATCGCACGATTCAAGGGGGCCAAAAGGTTTAATGCACAAGACTTGAACAATGGATTGGAATCATCAAGAGCTTCTTCTTACTTGGGTCTTGGTGGTCTCTGAATCGTCTTCCCATCTTTCCTGATGGCACGACAAACTGCCTTCCCACCAGCACCAAATGAATCTTCATCTGCCATAAGTTTGCTCTCTCTTGGTTGTAAGACCCGGTGTATCTCCACATGTTGCCGCCTCGTAACATCATAAGACAGTCTGGGCATAACATCTTTAACCGGCTTCGGTTTGCCTTTTGTTTTAAGATGAGAAAGGAAACTCTGTTCATTATTGGTTGCAAATTTTTTGTTAGAGTTGCTGTTGTTTTAGCCCTGGTCTTTGTGATGGTTTCATTTTTGAAACTTTCATTAGGCCTAATATCTGCTTAAATATAGCAAATATAAAACAAATTTGAAAAAGCTGTCTTTAATCAATCTATTATGTGAAATATGTTAGTTTTGAAAGGGGGTTTACCTTTGAAAGCAATCAAGGCTTGTCTTTTTTCCCCAATGCTATAATCTTATTAGAAATTAAATGTGGATAAACTGACGTTTTCTGTACACAGTTGTGAGTTTTCGTCTGAGACTTCCTTCGTCTTCACTGTCACTGTCGGGATCACTCGGGTCACTTGCTCCAGCTGGATCAGCCACTAAATTAAAAAACAGGTTTCTCTTCTTCGTCAATGTAAATGAAAATGTTTTCCAGACCTTTCATTTTGACATTTTAAATGAGCTATTTGACACCAAAGATTGGTGAGCAAAGAAATAGTTGGGAACCAGTCTGAACAAAGTGAATAACAATAGTATTTCGGTTGGTGAACTGTTTCTGGTTGGCAAGAAGATTTGTTGTGCTTTAAAAAGGTATTGTACACTTTTGGTAACAGCTCAAAATCAGTGTCCACATTTTGTGGGATTCAACATATGCATGAACAAACAAACCTGTGAAAGTTTAAGCTCAATTGGGTCATCGAGGTCACGAGAAAATAGTGAAAATAGACCTTATGTGTTTCTGTTTTTTTATAAAAACTATTGCTTTACTCATTTCTCAGAAACGATAGCATTTTAGGCAGAAATATTTTCTACCATTACTTACTTTAAATCATGTAAGTTATGTGTGGATCTGTGAACATTTGTGTTTTTCGATCTTACCAATAGTATATAGGGCCTTTAACCCTAATCACATTACAGATTTCTTGCTGAGGAGTTTTTAATTAAATACAACTTTATTTGAGGTCTGATGCACTAAAATGCTCTACATGAATATTACTTGTAGGTTCGTTTCTACTCCTTGAACAAAAACGATGATCTTAGAGAGGATATATTTTCGGTAATTGTCAAGAAGTATCCTCACTTGGTGTGTCTCAACATTTGCATAAAATAACAAACCTGTGAACAATTTGTCTCACTAGTCATCGAAGTTGCAAGAAAATAGTGAAAGAAAAAACACCATTGTTGCATAGAATTATTGTGTGCTTTCAATTGCCTGAGAAAGGCTTCGTGTTTTAGTGAGAAATTTCCTCTTTCTCAAAGACTATCTTCAGAGGGAGTCGTTTCTCACAATATTTTATCATCAGCTCTAAGGTGCTGCTTCTTAACAAGTATACATTTTTTTGGTAATGTATCTTGAGTAGTATATACCAAAAGTATCCACTGCCTTTAAGAATTACTGGTTAAATTGTCCCAAACAGAACACAAAAGAATAGTAATTACCTGCCCTTGAGGCACTTTCTGCCAATTGAAGCGCTCTCCACATCCGATAGGGTGCCGAGGCACTGACGGTTACCTCCTCCAGCTCCGTCTTGCCCACCCTTCCACCATCGGTGTTCTCCCGGGCAATATTTACAAGCTGGTTGATTAAGTGGCTTGATGTCTCTATCTTCGGCAGTGAGTCTGCGCTTCCCTTCGGTGGAGGCCGGGCCTTGGTTCGCCAGTAAGCGTCAAGTTGGACGTTTTTACGGGAAGTCTAGACATAAATAAACGAAATACACACAGATATTTTAAAAATAACTCAAAGAATCAACATTTTTTCAAGCTGTTCATGCTCAAACGTAACCATTAATTTAAGATTAATTGTGCAAATTGGGGGAAGAGAAGTTGGCACAATATAATTAAAACAACTTTGGTTCAGACAACATCCATCTGATCTCTCTCATATTCTTTTGTTCATGGTTGGCATACTTTTGACAAAAATTGCAACCAAAACTTAATCCCATCAAAACACTAGAAATTGCTGTCGAAGACTTATACGTACCGTCTTTGAGAGGAATTCCTCAAGGTCACACCTTTGGAAATCTTTGAAGCGTTCTTTCAGGGCTTCACAAGACAGGTTCTGAGCGTGAACCAACAGCTCGTCTGCTATGTCACGAGGGAGCTGCTCGCACAGTTCCCTTGCCAATCGGTCCCCAAGGGAAATGTAACATTCTCCGGTCTGGGTGAGAAAAGAAGCTTTAATCTGCCTGGCGAGCCGATGCCTTGACAGGCACCCCTCAATATCGCTGATATACGTCCCAGTCGTTAGGTACTCCTGCGAGGTCTGCCAGAATTTAAGATAGCTGAGCTCGGTTTCAAACTCTCGCCTCTGGAGGAAACTGAAGAGTGGACCTCCAGCTAGTTTATCCGCTGATATTGCACCTATCAGCACTCGATGTTTCTCACGAAAGTTGGTCTCACCTAGACCATAACCTCTGTAGAAGGGCTTGGAGATAGACAATGCTTCCAGGTGTTTCAGATGCACACCTGCTTTAATGTCAGGAAGCTTTGGCCCAATAGAGAATGTATTTTCGGTAAGACTTTCCATGGCGATGCTCTGTCCAAGCTGAGGTGGCGAGAGGATGGGTATCCTTGACAATTTCTTTGAATCGTGTTCTAGTTTCTCCTGAAATGTCAAAATACTGTAGTCTTTAGTAGGCCCAACATCGACTTCTAACTTAGCACTCTCGATGCCATACTTTCCAAGATGGTGACCAAGACCTAGCTTTCCAGCATTATTTGGTCCTTTGATTCTGTGATTGGCATAACCGGGTTTCTTCCACTTGCCTCTGTGAACAGCATCCAGCATGGCAAGGTTGGCTCTGGTAAGTTGGGATACCTGACGTCCAGAGAGCTTTGTGGCATTTGAACCCCTGCGGCCACGGTGGTAACCTTTTGTAAGTGGATCTAGACCTTTTCCATCATTGTCACCCTTCTTCCCATGTTTCCCATCAGCGACATCTGGATCTTCCACAATGACAGACTTCCTTCGATGTCTCTTACTGGCCAATCTCTCTGCCTTCTTTCGCTCTTCCTGCTCTTTGTGAGTTTGTAGAGCCGCAATATCCGCCTCCAGCTGTGGCATTCCAAAAGAAGCAACCTTGTCGGCATCCACAGACCCCTCGGAACTCACTCCCCCAGTCCCACCAGCCGAATCCAGTGATTTGACCATCATTGAAAAATCTGCAAGTCTGAATTCCTTTGACAAAGCTCGTGCTCGACGCGGAGGTTTCATAACAACCTTCTTGGGTGTAGCGCCTCCACGCGAACTACTGAGGCTACTGGAAGATGGAACTAACCCAGTGCCTGATGGTAGAGACATCCTACGCAGAGACGGGGTGTGTATTGAATCCCCAGATACAGAGCTTCGTCCAACAGAGGATGAGCTTGAGTCGCCGCTGATCTGGTATGGCACAGCCACGCTGCTGCGACGCTTTCTCCCGCCATGCGGGAATCTAGGAGTCTTATTCTCATCGATTGACGACAGGCCGGGTAGATCTATAGACAATTTCACCTGGGATGAAGGAGATGTTTCGCCTTCTGTTGTAGTCTTGTCTTTTTCCATATCAAGGTCTGTAGGGGATTTATTTGGACTCCCTGGTTTCTCTGGACTTTTTTGCCTTACATCTTCTTTAACATTCGGGGACTTACTTCTTGGTTCAGGTGTTCCTGTAAACAGAAATAATAAAATAATTGTTTACGTCGTCATTACTGATGAAACAAATTTCATTTCAAATTCCAATTGTGGAAGATTATAAAGCCATTCGTTAAAACATGATTAATATTCATAGTACAAAAGTTATCACGTATACAAACATGTTGCAATCGGCCTCCGTACTGTTTCCTTTCTTTGCTTGGTCTTGCCTGATATCTTAGGTTATTCTGTTCATTATTGCCTTGTATATTATTTTATCACTTTTTTATGACAGTATGGAAATAAGTGTTCATTGATTGATTGAAGAAAAGAAGGCTCGAGTTAATGACATTGTTTTAAGCATCAAAATATGAAAAACTACTGAAAGAAAAAAGGACCAGATATAGTTCTAACCAGGGACATCTTCCTCCTCATGGGTAGATTTCACTGGACTGACAGAGACAGATCTAAGTTTATCTGGGGAAGGAGGAGGGAGACGATCAAACCTCTATCTCTACGCTTGCAATTCTCTCATTCACTTCCTTCTCCTCGTTCCTTCTTTTCTTCCTTCTTCTTTCCTTCTTTTCTCTTTTCCTCCTTTTCCTCCTTTTCCTCTTTTCCTCATTTTCCTCCTTTTCCTCCTTTTCCTCCTTTTCCTCATTTTCCTCATTTTCCTCCTTCTCCTCTTTCTCCTCCCCCTCCTCTTTCTCCTCCTCCCCCTCCTCCCCCTCCTCTGAGATTTTGGCCAGCGGGAAATCCTCCGTTTTCCACCCTTCCCCTCCATTGACATCAACACGGTCGGTCTCATCTCGATTTTTGCCGCCAATGGTCTCGCCGGAGTCTTCAAGTTTCAGGATAGCTGCCAGCTCAGATCGTCGCATACCAGGAGAGCTGAACATCGACAACAGATTGAACGCACTCTGCTTCTTCAACCTGCTTCCAGCACGGACCACCTGCTTGGGTCTTGTGGAGAGCTCGACTGTCTCATCTTCGCCGTCGTCAACGAGGTCGGATAAACTACGAACTCGGACTGCAAAGCTGTCGGGTCTGTAGACAACTGGCACTTCTCCTCGGGCTTGTGATTGATGTCGAAGCCACTTGGCCTTGGCATGGAGAAGGTATCGGGGTACCCAATAATTCTGGAGCGTCTTGAGGAAGAAACCTTGGATGACCACGAAGGCATCGGGGGCTATGAGCCATTCATGGCTATCACCGTAGAGGGAGCCCCCTGGGAGGTGAGATTCTACCTCCACACCGCTGACGAGATAATGGCTTTGACGGCGCTCTCGTTGATGTGGTCTGGGAGCAACTGATGCAGGACTCGGCTCGTTCCGATCTTCTGCAAAGAATTCAAGATTTTCAAGTTTCAGATTGTGACAATACAGGTTTAGAGTTTATAGACACATGAATAAAGGGAATGGTGAACTAAGTTTGGGTTAAAATTTAAGGGGGAAAACACTTGCAGCTTTTCTGAGACGTTTAAAGTGAATATTATTTGACGTGGTTTTCAAAATTGAAATCCACAATGATACAAAAATAATAATAATATAGGGTTGGTTCATAATAAAGTACGGCTGAAGGTACTAATAATTTCATCGTATTTAGTGAAATAAGTTTTGCAAAGTAACCTGGTTTGACTGAGGCGAGCCATTTTGCGTGTTCGGGCAACTCAAAAATCCCCCCATGCTTAAAGTATGTAGCCTCGATCTGGCGAAATAGTTCCCGATGCTTGTCTGGGCAATGAGTGGTCCTCCTGAAGCGCTCAGCATCCAACCAGAAATGAAGGGCCTTCTCACCCGCTGTCTGCTCCAGGAAGAACCGAAACTTACGCATCCCTGAGACTCGGCTGAGCCATCGGTACATCAATCGCCTGTCAAGCATTCTATCTTTGGCACCTAAGGTTAATTCATGTACAAGTAAGATTTGAAATTTGAAAAACAGTATTCAACTATGATTTCGTATTTATATCTTGGTTCTCAAAAAGTCAACACGATTTTCATACAATGAAGTCTCGTTCCTACAAAAATGAACAAGATAACATTCTTGAGTCATTTAAACACACGTTAGCTGAACGTGACGTCAGTTATATTCAATACCATATGGCTACTGGCCAATAGCAGCAGCGGCAACGTCAATGAATGTTGATAATAATTAAAATATAAATACACTTTTTTTTAAAGCGTTTTATCATCGGGCGTCGCTTAGCGCTCATTACTTTACAACAGATATGTCTAAACAGAGCTTTTTGGAATAATAAAACCAAATTGTATAGCGCCTTGTATTAATGTACACAAGGTGTTGTGGCGTAAAATGCATCCAACCATGGCAGAAAAATCAGGTCGAGCCCTCTTCTCTTGACGATAAGTGTTCCGGGTTCTGCCAAGATGTATCACACAACCCACGGGACCTATACGACTGTACGTCCCACCCAAAGGACGAAACATGAACGACACAGTGTCACGACCGCGAATCAAACCCACACTCTTACAACACCAGAGTCCGTGCACTGAGACCGCTCGGCCACGACACCTTGGAGATTTTTGCAAGATGTGTTTGTCTCATGATCAATACTTACTGGTTTGATCAAACCCATGGGGGCAGGATAAATGCAACTGCGTCTTCTGAAGTTGCTTGCAAAGAAGATACTCCAAGTATAAGTCTGTCTTGAAGAACAACGGTGCTCTCTGTGTACGCACCCATCTCATAAGTTTCAAACGATCGAGACGCTGTAACAGATTATTTTAGAGTAGTTAATATTTCCTATGGGTTATCAGGCGCGGATCCTGATTTTTGTTTTTAAGCGGAGTCCACATCTAATCTTTCAAATGTTGATCAACACCGTGACAATATCCCCATTGTCCGTTGGTTTATGCACGTAGGCCTACATAGCCAAGTTTGATCCTTGTCGAGCTGGACACGATGCATTAAAGAAAATAGTTAAAGGAACATTACAGAATTAATTGGTAAGAACAAAACTTGTAAAATATACGTTTTGATCACAGATTTACATAAAACTTACACGGTCTAATGATGATGATAGTAGAAAACATCCCTTGAAATATTTCTGTCTGAAATGCCATATTTGATGAGAAATTAATAAACTAATTTTCCGATTGGTGTTTATCGCCCAGTGAGCGTTATATTCATTTGTTGAATCTATATGATTTCATGCAAATGTGTAATCGGTTTTTCACTATTTTCTCGTGACCCAGATGGCCGATCGATCTCAAACTTCTACAGGTTTGTCAGTTTATGTATATGGTGGATTACATAAAGTGCTTACACTGCCAGCAACTGTTTTGTTAGCAAAAACCAATTCTGTAATGTTCCTTTAACTGCAGTAACACCGATTTTACAGAGATATTCACAAGTCCTTTTACGACTGGGGAGGGTGGTGGTATAATGCTTCTATTCACTGCTTGTCCCCAATTCGAGGCTCTACACGCAAAAGGCTGACCGTGCAAAGGACGATTAGAACCACCGGACAATTGTAATTTGTATTTATTCATTTATTTTTCTAATAATTTACTTTCGTTTATTAAATCAATCTTTGCCAAGCATTGAGCAAAAAGTAACATCTTGAGCAAATTTCTTGCCGAACTAATGCATCTTTTAAAACCGCGACTAGGGCTAAGGCTCCGGCTTATTAGGCTCCGTCAGTAATTTAAAAATCTACACATTTGGTGCGGGACTTTGAACAGACGGACGGTCCCTAAGCCGAAGCCAAAGCCCCAGGCCACGGTTTCGAAAATGGCCTCCAACTTACATACTGAGTCCGCTTGATTGGTGGATCTAATTCAAATGTCTGCTCAGAAAAACGATACACTAAGCGTTGGGAGAACACCTGCACAACACATCAAATATAATTATTGCAATAAATATTGTAGTAATTTAAAAAATAAAATAGAATTGTAGTCATGGTTGTTCATTTTACCGGCAAATCGAGACATGAAAGTCTCTGCAATTGTTTTAATTTATTAAGCTATGGTATAGCAAAGTCTAAGTTTTACATCCAAAGAACTGAAATGCACTAACTTTTTAGTGTAAAATTTACTTTTGTATCTGTATTCATTGAGGGAATTTTTTCAGTCAGATCTTTGGAATCATTTCTACAGACCAGAGATGGTCCCTCGTCTAGCTGAATGAATTGGTCAAGGAAAAGAATTGGTTATCATCAAATAGTTGTCATAATTTTTATTATTTTTGCCATAAAATAATGGCAAACTTACCGGTAAGGACAGAAACGTATTGAAATAATCGACAAATGTTTTGTCACACAACAACCGCGCAAACTCTGCTTCCGTCGGAATATCCCCTGGGGAAAAAAACAACAGCAATCAATTTCCCCCGCATTCGTGTTAAATAACATGCATCTTCTTGTTGTCTTTCTGAAAGCTAAGTGATGTTTGAAGCTTTGCATGGTGTTGAAAGTAAGAAGTAACTATAACTATAAATAGTAGTGAACTTTCGGGTACAGCCATGTGTAAAATCTCTTTTGGGAGGAGTGTTTCTCCTGAAGACGAGCAGAGTAAACTGTCCTGAAGACGAGCAGAGTATACTGTTCGAAACGTCGAGACCAAACCGGCTCTTTTCAGAGCCAACACTCCTCCCAAAAGAGATTTTACACATGGTTGTACCCGCAAGTTTTCTGAAAGCTATTGAGTGTCTGAAAGAGTTTTTCAGGTGTAATTGAAATGAAAAGACAGTAATAATTTCTCATTATTCCCTTCCATCTCTTGTCCGTTGTTTGTCTTGCTCTTCTCCTTGTTCATTATTTTGTTTGGGTGCTTTTCGTTAATTGTCTGTTTTGGCTGTTTGCTATATAAGTCTCGGCTTTCACTTTTTATTTGAAAACGTTTATGAAAATAATAGTACAATTTTGTTTAGTTTAATTTAATTGGCTTAATAGGAACAGCCCGACTTTTCACTATCTTCTGTTGTTTTATTTTCAATTATAATTTAAGAGTTCCACTTATTTTGTATTCCTCGATCTACTTTCACGTACATGTGGAAATAGAAAGTATGCAAATGGATGTTGTTTTGGACTTAATTGAATTAAATTAAAGCTTTTTGGCTCATAAATTAGAACTTCCCCTTCTCAATTTGGGTCGATTGGTCAAAAGACACGTATTCAAGATAATTAGATTCAAGGATTTTGAGTTACAAGACATGAATATGTTCTCACGGTGTACTTTCTTTCATTGTAACCATCATGGAGGAAACCAATCCCAGAGCCTTGAGCCGTTCGTTTAGTTCCGTGTTGTAATTGTTTTGTTAACTTACCTTTTGGAAGTGTTTCTGTCGTTCTATTTTCGTTGTCCATAGTTTTATTTATTTGAAGTTTCTCATTACCCGATGTGTTATTTCAGTTCTGTAGCGAACATTGGGGGATATTTCGTGGACGTGTGCTTCAGACATTTGCAAATGACGGACACAATCTTATTTAAAAGAAACGTCCGTTGAGTAGTGCCGTTACTCCAAACAATAAAATGCTGCAAACAAAAGCACAACAGATACTAATAATATCTGTGACGTCAAAAATGCTTAATTCTCTTCTTTTCGATAATGTGCACGTAGGGGGCCTACGCGCCAGAGCCTTTGTGAACTGAGATTCTGACGTCATAATCAAGATTGATAGATAGGTCGGATATGATATTCTACGATGGATTGCACATGACGTCATTCGATAAAAAAAAACAATGGAAACGTGCACGCGTGTACGCGCTGCGCATAACTCTCAGCCAATGATAGCCTCTTCACGCGTGCACTTTTCATCAACGATGGCGGCCCGATTACGTGTTGACCAATCAAAACCTTGGCTGCGCCACCGAAAGTCCGACAGGTCCAAGGCTAGCCCGAACATCTGACGTCACACCTCGAGGCTCGTGTTTTACGCCAGAGACCGGCTTTGAGCGTTCTGAGGAATCCTGAGAAGGCGCACCTTTGACCTCGCATCCCATTGCGGTCTTGCAGATAGGGGGACCAGTTGGACAGGGGACCAGTAGCAGTGACCATCTCTTTTGACTATAGACCGGTGCCTGTCCTTATCCGTGCGGATGCGTACCAGTCTAGTCCAAGGCAAGCTCAATAAAAGTAAACATGCGTGCGCGTATAAAGCGCGCACGTTCATGTCTTGAATGTGGCATGCATTGGAGAGATTATTGTGCTGCCCACCTGTGCAGTTGTGATGCAGCACATGCTGTGATTGGTCAATATGTTAAATTATAAAGGGGTGTGGCTTTTATGGACCGGTCTATACAAGGGGTATAAAATAACGGAGATCAATGATAGCTCCAGGAGTTATAATCAATAGCTCCCACGTCTTTTTTTTTTAAAGCACGACTTTGTGTTTGTGTAATTACCAGGGACGGAACGGACTTTCATCAAATTCTTGGCGGTCTCAAAACCAACACTTAAAGATCTACTTCAGCAATATCTGCGAAATAAAACAAATTGCTGAATCTTAAACATAATGTTATTAAGTATTCTGACCTTGTAGATTGGATTGTTTTAAACATATATTTTTTTCGTAATTTTAACCGGAAAAAATAATCCGATCTTAGGGTTTTTAAAAACTCGCGCGCTTCCATGGCTCCCTCCATAGGCACCATGCATGTCCCATACTGAAGCACGTGTATTTACGCGCACCACGAACCAACTATAAGATACGTGGGTGAACCAGCGAATGATGACGTACTTATAAGAAAGGGGAAACCAGGAAGTAGCGATGTGTCGTGTGTTTACACGGTAACTATGTGTGATGATCTCATTATTCGAATACATTCACCAAGTTAAGACGTGAGAATTGACCATGCCGAACTCATTTTCTGTTGGTGGATGTACTTGGAACGCAGATAGGAACCCAGATGTGAGTTTTTGTTTCGATTCCCAAGAGATCCTGTCCAGAGAAGGGAATGGGTGCGTTCGGTGACCAACACAGGGTTTCACGGTGACAAAATGGACCATGATTTGCAGTGCCCATTTTACGGACGACTGTCGGGTTGCAACATCGCAACTAAAGAGCAGTTTTGGATTAAAAAGCTATAACAGGCTTAAGCCAGGTTCAATCCCAACCATGAAAGCCCCATCTGCAGTGCTATCATCTTTTCAAACAGAGAGTAAAACAGGCACAGCCAAATGAAACTAAGCGATTCAGCCAACACTCGTCTGGCATGTCATTTAAGAAAAGAGAGAAGAGCTGGGTAAGCAACTTTTAAGTTCTAAAACTAAGTTCTATGAGTATGTAGTTGATATTTTACCATCGTTTCTTTTCATTTCAAAACATGCACTTCTCGCAAGAGATTTCAAACTCAATAGTAGGGCTACCAAAACCATCAACAATTTTCCTTTTCACTCGATGTGATTGTGAGCATGATTCGAGTTCGAAGTTTAGGAAAGTTTGTAACTAGTTACCAATTCTACTTCACCTCCTTAACCTTGTCATCCCAGTGCACATACATGTGTACAAGACTCCCCTTCAACTTCAAGTACAACCTACAGACTTCATTATTGACCTTACATTGCTTTTCCAGTTTAGTTTGCTTTCAACATCATTGTATCCCTGGGGGAGGAGTACCAGGGGAAGGACCATGGTAACAAATTACTTGGGCCTACAAAGGGCAAAGCCATACATGTGTGTGAATACAATGCCCAAATTATGACATTTTGACTTAGAGGTTAAATACAATGTTTGTTTTGATCTTTTGTTCAGGTTTTGCAAGAAGCTTTTGCTGAATATATGCTAAGTATGGTGACCAGGAGCCCACTGGTGAACAACTTCTCCCATCTAATGTGATGGAAAGTTCAATCACATCAGAGGAGGTAATGAAACGGTTTACTGGCTTGTTGCAGAAACAACCTTAATTATGTTTAGGGGAGAAATATTCAACCGCGGGGGGTGGGGGTCAGCTTCAAAATGCCTGGACCCTGAGCTGAGGGTTATTTTTATTTCATTACACATCAAAATGTGCAGTATCGGAATAATAATTAACTTTACTTTGCATAATCATACACTTGTCAGGCCTGGAATTTCATCTTGGAGAGGGCAAGGCCATTTTCATTTTGTAAAGGGTACTTCCATTGGAAAATCTTAAAGTCTATGGGAGACTTTTGAAGGGGCACCAAGGCCAACACAAGGGCAACGAAGGCCATGGCCTCCGTGTAATTCCAGGCCTGACTTGTGAATATCTTAAAAGTTAACAATTTCCCTCAAGATTTTTAACAAATTTATAAACCCCTAGGTTTGAGATGCATGATTCATGTCTGTTTGCAATTTTGTTTCAAGCAGAATTATTAAAATGAAAGAAAGGTTTATTTTGTCCTCCTATTACATGTATTAAAGAGATACTGTTGACATAGTTTAAACACCTTATTGTTAATGCAGAGGATTATTTCTGATGGTAAAATATGATTTATTCATCAAGCCATTGTGGATTTTTTTCTTTATTGATTATACATGTATTGTACATATTTTTTGTACACCCTTTATTATCTTATGAGAAGAGTTGTTTTAATGCCCATGTAGCTTTTACTTGACCGCAACCACATCTGGTAATTTAAATGTAGGGTTTTATTGAGTACATGTACACATGTATACCGTACTTATTTGTTATTGTTATTATTATTTGTTAGAAGGGGGATCAACCACAAACTTGTTTGCTACGTAAGATTAATGAGCAGCCCCAGTTTGTGCATATTGCATGGTGAACTAAAGTAGTTTTTTGGGGGGGGGGGGAGAAAAAGAGGAGTTGGAGTACATGTATTGGGGTTTGCATATTTCATGTGTAATGTGTTTTCAATCCAGGGCAAACACAAAACAATTACACTTCTTTTTGACAATTTGCCAGACAACCTGTCTTTCTAAGCTTTGACTGTAATTTGAAATGTTTGTTTACATTTTCTTGAAAGTCTACATTGAGCTGAAAATTTTGATAAGGTCTTTTAGAATGTCTGTAGGCAAGAAGAGTAAGGATCGCATGGAATTAGTTTTGCAACATTCCCTTTTAATTTAGCTGTTTTCTATTTAATTACTCAATGAAAATTGAAACTAGACAGAGAGGTCAACTTTGGTGATACAACTTTTCTTGACATTAAGTATTAGATGTACACTGTACTCTTAACTCCAAAAATATTGCTTTTTGTACATAAGGTGGTCATTTACCATGTAGTATATGCAAGAAGGGTAAGGAACTCATAGTTACATTTTCAATGGCAACATGTCCCTTTAATTTATTAATTAAGCTGCTTTCTATTTATTTACTTCACTTGAAGAGGGGTAGTTGACTTTGCAAAAACAATTGTTGTTTTATTCTATTTTTCTTGAAATAAAATAATACTCATAAAGACTAAAGACTGATATGTGTATATTATTAAAAGTATTTATTGTCATTTACTCATGGATCATCTAAAAATGATTGTAACACACTGAAAATTTAGAGTAAATGGAGGCCACCAATCCCACCATGTTTGTATCCTCAATTCTGAAAACCTTCCTGAAAACCATGTACCACTACTAGATTAGCAGAACATGTTTTGATCATAGTATGATTTGAAACTTTGCATGGTGGGATCAGGTTTGCAGTGATGCTATGTATAAAATCTCGTTGTGAGTAGTGGTGGTTTTAAAAAGAACAGGTGGTTTGACAACTTCCTGAAGAGGATCAGGGCATACTGATCAAAAAATCAAGTTGTGAAACCACTGTTTCTTTTCAGAACCACCACTACTCAAAAGAGATTTTACCTATGGTGTCAGCGCAAACCTCACCTAATTATAGACATTGTTCTTGTAATGACACACATCCCATCTCAGTGAGCCAAATATTAACAGATTTTTATCAAAGATTGTGGTTCTCAAAAAAGTTCCCCTTTTGAAGCCTCTTTGCTGTATAACTTCCATGTTTGTAATATGTACATGTAAGTTGAATGCATTTCACTATTTTCCATTGAGAGGCACAACAGCATGAGCTTTATGTTTGACAAATAATTTGTACATCTATTTTTTGAGTCTCATTTACAAACATTTTATCAACTATAGGGGCTAAAAATACCACACTAAATTCGAGTGAGAAGAGGAATTCTTATTATATGATTGGCAATAAATTTTAGGGTTTTTAAGTTACTAATAGTCAAGTGGCGGGTAAACCCTTTATATTGTCCATTGGGGTTGGGATATGTCCTTCGGATGGCGTCCATGATACATGAAGGAAGTTGCACTCTGTTGAACCTTCCGAGGTAGCCCGTACACCATCTGACAACTTGCCTGTAAACAACATGGCGATTTCTTCTGCAAACAAAGTAGTTGAAGAAAATCAAATTAGGTAAACACTTGATATCAATATTTGTTTAAAAACACAGTTTTCCCATTTTGAAGAAATCACGTACAAGTAAGGGTGGAAATATACTCTTCTGGTTTGTCCAGTCGAAAAACTTGTAGGAGAACCCCCCCCCCACACACACACCCTTACATATGGCTGTTACAGGGGTACTTTCATTGTTGTTCTCCTTTTTCTGAAGAAATCCTAATTGGGTCACCACCAGAACAAAGAAAACCTTATGGGGTAGCATTGCTCCGTAAGTTGGCATGTGTAAGCTCACACACACACACACACACTCAAGTGTGTCATGAGCTCCAATCGTGGACCCTCCTTTGTTCAACTCTTTGTCCTGACAAACGTGGACCCCATTGTTTTCCTTTGTGATAACAAACATGGACCTATTGTCCCTTTTGTTGTAAGTCCTCGGTTTGATTGCACTACAAACTCACACACACACACTTTTGGGTTCTTTAAAGAAGTCATAAGCTGTAACACACTCAACAATTGTGACAGAGATCAAAGTGTTTAGAAAAAATCTTGTACAGGTTTTATGGTTATTCGTTTTTCTGAGTTGAATAAATCTAATCCAACAGTCAATTATACTCAGGGTCAGGTAAGAGGCGTAATAATTTTTTTGGGGGAAGGGTTTGCTCCTTACATTAATTTTACAGTTCAATTAAAAAAAGACACTTACTGGTCTAGAGTCCCTTCAACTGCATCTCTGCCATAGTATTCACCGGTACTGTAAATACGCGGTTTGAAGTACAGCCGGGTGCAGACAGACTGCTTCAAACCAATCATGCACAGCAAGGCTTTGGTTTTCATCCTCTACATTAATGTTCAATGCTGCCATTTGGGCTCTTGTCTTCTGCACTTCCTTACAGCAGATGCAGTTCACTGCCATTGGTTGGACCACACAGTGTCCGCATGAGCACCTGAAAGAAAAATTTAAATAACAGAAAATTAACGGATGAAAGTGTTGCTGTACTGACATAGGATGGACTATGTTCATGACCATTAACTAATTTTACGTGAACGGGGGTAATACAAAATGAGTGGGGGTTGAAACGATGCGTGTCTCATTTATACATCTAAGTAAAAAATCATGCAATGTTTCGCATTGTTTATCAATGGCCGTTGTTCTTACTTTGTGTCTCTGGGAATTTTTTTTTATTTTATTTTTTTTATTTGAAAAGTGGTTTGTAATTGTAGTTCTGTTTTAAAGAATAAACATGACATATCATACTAGCCTAAAAGAAAACTATGAGAAATAATTAGCAAATGAGCTTGACATAAAAAATAATCCAATTAGGCTAGGACCTACCTCAATCATTTGCTAAAAAAAATAAATAAATAAATGCGGTAGAACAGTGACACTGACAGAAAATACGGCTTAAAGATCTACTTCAGCAATATCTGCGAAATAAAACAAATTGCTGAATCTTAAACATAATGTTACTAAGTATTCTGACCTTGTAGATTGGATTGTTTTAAACATATATTTTTTTCGTAATTTTAACCGGAAAAAATAATCCGATCTTAGGGTTTTTAAAAACTCGCGCGCTTCCATGGCTCCCTCCATAGGCACCATGCATGTCCCATACTGAAGCACGTGTATTTACGCGCACCACGAACCAACTATAAGATACGTGGGTGAACCAGCGAATGATGACGTACTTATAAGAAAGGGGAAACCAGGAAGTAGCGATGTGTCGTGTGTTTACACGGTAACTATGTGTGATGATCTCATTATTCGAATACATTCACCAAGTTAAGACGTGAGAATTGACCATGCCGAACTCATTTTCTGTTGGTGGATGTACTTGGAACGCAGATAGGAACCCAGATGTGAGTTTTTGTTTCGATTCCCAAGAGATCCTGTCCAGAGAAGGGAATGGGTGCGTTCGGTGACCAACACAGGGTTTCACGGTGACAAAATGGACCATGATTTGCAGTGCCCATTTTACGGACGACTGTCGGGTTGCAACATCGCAACTAAAGAGCAGTTTTGGATTAAAAAGCTATAACAGGCTTAAGCCAGGTTCAATCCCAACCATGAAAGCCCCATCTGCAGTGCTATCATCTTTTCAAACGGAGAGTAAAACAGGCACAGCCAAATGAAACTAAGCGATTCAGCCAACACTCGTCTGGCATGTCATTTAAGAAAAGAGAGAAGAGCTGGGTAAGCAACTTTTAAGTTCTAAAACTAAGTTCTATGAGTATGTAGTTGATATTTTACCATCGTTTCTTTTCATTTCAAAACATGCACTTCTCGCAAGAGATTTCAAACTCAATAGTAGGGCTACCAAAACCATCAACAATTTTCCTTTTCACTCGATGTGATTGTGAGCATGATTCGAGTTCGAAGTTTAGGAAAGTTTGTAACTAGTTACCAATTCTACTTCACCTCCTTGACCTTGTCATCCCAGTGCACATACATGTGTACAAGACTCCCCTTCAACTTCAAGTACAACCTACAGACTTCATTATTGACCTTACATTGCTTTTCCAGTTTAGTTTGCTTTCAACATCATTGTATCCCTGGGGGAGGAGTACCAGGGGAAGGACCATGGTAACAAATTACTTGGGCCTACAAAGGGCAAAGCCATACATGTGTGTGAATACAATGCCCAAATTATGACATTTTGACTTAGAGGTTAAATACAATGTTTGTTTTGATCTTTTGTTCAGGTTTTGCAAGAAGCTTTTGCTGAATATATGCTAAGTATGGTGACCAGGAGCCCACTGGTGAACAACTTCTCCCATCTAATGTGATGGAAAGTTCAATCACATCAGAGGAGGTAATGAAACGGTTTACTGGCTTGTTGCAGAAACAACCTTAATTATGTTTAGGGGAGAAATATTCAACCGCAGGGGGTGGGGGTCAGCTTCAAAATGCCTGGACCCCGAGCTGAGGGTTATTTTTATTTCATTACACATCAAAATGTGCAGTATCGGAATAATAATTAACTTTACTTTGCATAATCATACACTTGTCAGGCCTGGAATTTCATCTTGGAGAGGGCAAGGCCATTTTCATTTTGTAAAGGGTACTTCCATTGGAAAATCTTAAAGTCTATGGGAGACTTTTGAAGGGGCACCAAGGCCAACACAAGGGCAACGAAGGCCATGGCCTCCGTGTAATTCCAGGCCTGACTTGTGAATATCTTAAAAGTTAACAATTTCCCTCAAGATTTTTAACAAATTTATAAACCCCTAGGTTTGAGATGCATGATTCATGTCTGTTTGCAATTTTGTTTCAAGCAGAATTATTAAAATGAAAGAAAGGTTTATTTTGTCCTCCTATTACATGTATTAAAGAGATACTGTTGACATAGTTTAAACACCTTATTGTTAATGCAGAGGATTATTTCTGATGGTAAAATATGATTTATTCATCAAGCCATTGTGGATTTTTTTCTTTATTGATTATACATGTATTGTACATATTTTTTGTACACCCTTTATTATCTTATGAGAAGAGTTGTTTTAATGCCCATGTAGCTTTTACTTGACCGCAACCACATCTGGTAATTTAAATGTAGGGTTTTATTGAGTACATGTACACATGTATACCGTACTTATTTGTTATTGTTATTATTATTTGTTAGAAGGGGGATCAACCACAAACTTGTTTGCTACGTAAGATTAATGAGCAGCCCCAGTTTGTGCATATTGCATGGTGAACTAAAGTAGTTTTTTGGGGGGGGGGGGGAGAAAAAGAGGAGTTGGAGTACATGTATTGGGGTTTGCATATTTCATGTGTAATGTGTTTTCAATCCAGGGCAAACACAAAACAATTACACTTCTTTTTGACAATTTGCCAGACAACCTGTCTTTCTAAGCTTTGACTGTAATTTGAAATGTTTGTTTACATTTTCTTGAAAGTCTACATTGAGCTGAAAATTTTGATAAGGTCTTTTAGAATGTCTGTAGGCAAGAAGAGTAAGGATCGCATGGAATTAGTTTTGCAACATTCCCTTTTAATTTAGCTGTTTTCTATTTAATTACTCAATGAAAATTGAAACTAGACAGAGAGGTCAACTTTGGTGATACAACTTTTCTTGACATTAAGTATTAGATGTACACTGTACTCTTAACTCCAAAAATATTGCTTTTTGTACATAAGGTGGTCATTTACCATGTAGTATATGCAAGAAGGGTAAGGAACTCATAGTTACATTTTCAATGGCAACATGTCCCTTTAATTTATTAATTAAGCTGCTTTCTATTTATTTACTTCACTTGAAGAGGGGTAGTTGACTTTGCAAAAACAATTGTTGTTTTATTCTATTTTTCTTGAAATAAAATAATACTCATAAAGACTAAAGACTGATATGTGTATATTATTAAAAGTATTTATTGTCATTTACTCATGGATCATCTAAAAATGATTGTAACACACTGAAAATTTAGAGTAAATGGAGGCCACCAATCCCACCATGTTTGTATCCTCAATTCTGAAAACCTTCCTGAAAACCATGTACCACTACTAGATTAGCAGAACATGTTTTGATCATAGTATGATTTGAAACTTTGCATGGTGGGATCAGGTTTGCAGTGATGCTATGTATAAAATCTCGTTGTGAGTAGTGGTGGTTTTAAAAAGAACAGGTGGTTTGACAACTTCCTGAAGAGGATCAGGGCATACTGATCAAAAAATCAAGTTGTGAAACCACTGTTTCTTTTCAGAACCACCACTACTCAAAAGAGATTTTACCTATGGTGTCAGCGCAAACCTCACCTAATTATAGACATTGTTCTTGTAATGACACACATCCCATCTCAGTGAGCCAAATATTAACAGATTTTTATCAAAGATTGTGGTTCTCAAAAAAGTTCCCCTTTTGAAGCCTCTTTGCTGTATAACTTCCATGTTTGTAATATGTACATGTAAGTTGAATGCATTTCACTATTTTCCATTGAGAGGCACAACAGCATGAGCTTTATGTTTGACAAATAATTTGTACATCTATTTTTTGAGTCTCATTTACAAACATTTTATCAACTATAGGGGCTAAAAATACCACACTAAATTCGAGTGAGAAGAGGAATTCTTATTATATGATTGGCAATAAATTTTAGGGTTTTTAAGTTACTAATAGTCAAGTGGCGGGTAAACCCTTTATATTGTCCATTGGGGTTGGGATATGTCCTTCGGATGGCGTCCATGATACATGAAGGAAGTTGCACTCTGTTGAACCTTCCGAGGTAGCCCGTACACCATCTGACAACTTGCCTGTAAACAACATGGCGATTTCTTCTGCAAACAAAGTAGTTGAAGAAAATCAAATTAGGTAAACACTTGATATCAATATTTGTTTAAAAACACAGTTTTCCCATTTTGAAGAAATCACGTACAAGTAAGGGTGGAAATATACTCTTCTGGTTTGTCCAGTCGAAAAACTTGTAGGAGAACCCCCCCCCCCCACACACACACCCTTACATATGGCTGTTACAGGGGTACTTTCATTGTTGTTCTCCTTTTTCTGAAGAAATCCTAATTGGGTCACCACCAGAACAAAGAAAACCTTATGGGGTAGCATTGCTCCGTAAGTTGGCATGTGTAAGCTCACACACACACACACACACTCAAGTGTGTCATGAGCTCCAATCGTGGACCCTCCTTTGTTCAACTCTTTGTCCTGACAAACGTGGACCCCATTGTTTTCCTTTGTGATAACAAACATGGACCTATTGTCCCTTTTGTTGTAAGTCCTCGGTTTGATTGCACTACAAACTCACACACACACACTTTTGGGTTCTTTAAAGAAGTCATAAGCTGTAACACACTCAACAATTGTGACAGAGATCAAAGTGTTTAGAAAAAATCTTGTACAGGTTTTATGGTTATTCGTTTTTCTGAGTTGAATAAATCTAATCCAACAGTCAATTATACTCAGGGTCAGGTAAGAGGCGTAATAATTTTTTTGGGGGAAGGGTTTGCTCCTTACATTAATTTTACAGTTCAATTAAAAAAAGACACTTACTGGTCTAGAGTCCCTTCAACTGCATCTCTGCCATAGTATTCACCGGTACTGTAAATACGCGGTTTGAAGTACAGCCGGGTGCAGACAGACTGCTTCAAACCAATCATGCACAGCAAGGCTTTGGTTTTCATCCTCTACATTAATGTTCAATGCTGCCATTTGGGCTCTTGTCTTCTGCACTTCCTTACAGCAGATGCAGTTCACTGCCATTGGTTGGACCACACAGTGTCCGCATGAGCACCTGAAAGAAAAATTTAAATAACAGAAAATTAACGGATGAAAGTGTTGCTGTACTGACATAGGATGGACTATGTTCATGACCATTAACTAATTTTACGTGAACGGGGGTAATACAAAATGAGTGGGGGTTGAAACGATGCGTGTCTCATTTATACATCTAAGTAAAAAATCATGCAATGTTTCGCATTGTTTATCAATGGCCGTTGTTCTTACTTTGTGTCTCTGGGAATTTTTTTTATTTTATTTTTTTTTATTTGAAAAGTGGTTTGTAATTGTAGTTCTGTTTTAAAGAATAAACATGACATATCATACTAGCCTAAAAGAAAACTATGAGAAATAATTAGCAAATGAGCTTGACATAAAAAATAATCCAATTAGGCTAGGACCTACCTCAATCATTTGCTAAAAAAAATAAATAAATAAATGCGGTAGAACAGTGACACTGACAGAAAATACGGCTTGTCAGGATCAGTTCGGTACTGAAAATAAATGTTATCTCCGACACACTGAGATTTGATGATTGTATTGTGAAAAAATTAATGGATAAACGAGGAATTACAGAAACAAATAAAACAACATTCATCTATTTTCCTTCTCCATGGAACCCGGTTCTCCGATAAGGATACCTGCACTAACCCAATGGGAACAATTTTTGAGTGACACCATTCAATGTATCATGAAAACGTGAACCATATTGGACAACAGCAACCATTTCGTGAGAAAAAAAAATCAACTTTCTGCTGCTATTTCTATCCATTATAGCGGCCTCATATGCCGCATAGATAAATAAGTACTTCATGACGATAAAAAACAGTAAACATAGCATTGTTTGTTCTTCAAAAAACCCGTGGGACTCACCATTCAGTATTGTTTAGTCGACCTCCTGCATCAGGATTCGCACGTTCACGATCATCGGCGGCCAGTGGCTCAAACCTGTATGGTTTGGCACCTCGCACTTCCTCGTCAAGCACTCCCCCAGCTTCATCAACGCCCTCTTCGTCTTCGGAAGAGCTCCCTCCACCGTCAGATCTATCCTCACTATCAATACTATCATCTGTATTTCCTAATTCTTCTTCGTCCACACTGTGTTCCTCCCACGATCCGCTAATGTCTGACATTTTGTCCTCGTTTACTGTGTGAATAGCTATAGACGCGTACAATAAACACTTCGCTGCGCGGGGGGTAAACAAGCCGTCTCCATTCATGTACGTCATCAGAGTCTATGGTATATTTTTAACACGTGACATGCCGTTTCCAAAAACTCGGTATGAGGAGCTGCTGAACGCTGGCCTAAATGACCTTTTTTTTTAATTACGCAACTACCGCTAAGTATTTTCATTAATATATACGTAATCATGAAACACAAATTGATTGGATTTCGCCAAAGTTTAAATTATCTTAGTACCGTTGAAGTAGATCTTTAAGTTCCCTAATATGGCGATTGACTCGATTGAGGCATATGAAGAAGCTAAACCATAGGATTGCCGTCACAACTACCGTTAAACAATTAAACAATAAAATGTACGAAATAAATAAAACAGATTGGGGATTTTGAAGGTGTCATCCCCGTCATGAAAAGCTAACATTCATCTTCACGTAGCCTCCTCCCCGCCTAGCACCGCATCCCAAGGCCTTCTAGCTACACCCATTGATCATTCCTCTCATCTCACCACACGTCGTCGATCCTGTTGACCGTGCAGTTGGAAGGGCGCCACCAACTGACAGGATTTGTGTGTGCATTATGAACTCATTTTCAATTCGTGGTGTGTGTGCTGCAAGTGCAATGCAACGATAGGTCATGTTTGTTGACAAAATATAAAAAATGCGAGCAAAGTGCAAGGACTGCTAGTGCTAGTACTTCTTCCATCGAATCTTACACATTGTTTATTCCTCTGACAAAAATGATTTGACTCATATGCAATAACTCCAAGTAGGCCCACTACACCAGGGATCAGGAGAATGTCTCAAAACACATACAGTGTATCGCGAGAAGACGAAAGCGACCAGAATGCACGGCTCACCAACAAGCACATTAAAACTTTGAGCTTTCTTCAGGATGTTGCCAGGGAAAACAAAGAGTTAAGAGCACGCCTTGACCAGTTGGAGGTACATGCTTTGAACAAGATAGTGTTTTATAGTTATTAGATAGGTCTCTTGAAAATTGGTGTTCTAAAAAGGGTGGGGCTCTGTTTCAGTTAGCCTAAGTTAATGATTATTGTTGCTAAGGAAGAGAAGTCACTGTCAGTTTCATATAGTGTCAACTCAGTGTCACTGAAATCATCATTGTTGTAATCATCACTGATCAGAGTATGAAACCATTTCTGATTTTGATGGTAGTATCATCAAAATCATCACTGATCAGTATCAACTATCATTGAAATCACCACTGATCAGTTTCATTGAAATCACAGATCAGTAATATTAACTACTGTGTATCAATCTTTGAAATCATCACTGAGTGATACTGCTGTTTGACCAGTTCTGGATCATGGGATTATTGACCAGTTCCGAATCACTTCAACCTTTGCAATAACCACAATTGAATTACTTCTTCACATGTTCAGAATGTTTGCTAAGGCGGAGTAAAAAAAGTAACTAGTTTCTCATCCGGACTTTTTCAAAAAAGGAGGAGGCAGTGCTTTGCTATTTTGTACTTATCAATTTTTTGCTCTTTTTTTCCAAGATGGCCACCATGCTAAATATGGCTGGTCAAGGTATATTTATTCACAGTAAATTTAAAGCAACAAATTTGTCACACAATTAGTATCAGCTGTTCGTCGCGTCATTTCTAGGTGCCCTGGGCGATAAAGGTGTTAGGTGGTTTAAAACCATGTACTTTGCCTACTTTGCCATAAAAACGACGTGCTGGGAACCAAACTGCACAGAAAGCTAGGCGCAGTTTCCAGTTGTTTTGTATCTTAACATGCAGCTAGCGTGCTACACAATATTTACGAAGCTGAAGTGCACCATTTTTTTTTAGCGACCGGAATATAAAACAAAACTACAAAAAGCACCGGGCTCAGTCATGCAATATTATTCATATCGCAAACATATTTTGTATCATGACTGAGGTAGAAGAGTCTAAACGCCGGGCTCATATTCTGATCTGTGGCTCATACTCAATTGATAGACTCTTCGCATGCGATGTTTAATATAGAATACTACAAACTGCTGTTGTATTGCAACTAGGTGAAAAAAAGAGTCTAGACAAATTCTCCCCTTTTTGGGCCCGTGCTTTTCTTCTGATCAACTTTTTTGTTTAAGATGTCAAAGAGATTGCAACAAAAACATTGAGAAGTCAAAATGTAATCTGGGGCTGGTCAAACGACTGTATAATTAAAATCATCACTGATCAATATAGTTGAAATCACCACTGAGCACTTTCATTAAAATCGTCACTCATCAGTATACAAAACATTCAAATCATAGGTCAACTCAAATCAGTGTGCCAGTCATTCAAATTATAATCATTGGCTTGGCACAAATCATGCAAATATTGCTACCCAATATTTGGCAAAGAACTTGTGAAGTTCACTTTCTTTGATCGAGCAAAATGTAAGGATTTTGTTGATTTTGTTTTTAAAACGTGACTATCACTAAATCGGGGATTGGTGGGGAGGAGGGTAGCAATCATCGCAACTAACCAGTTTCAGCTGCCAGTGAATTGTGTAAGCTTTACTCGATTAGTCAAAGCTAATAAACTAACTCTTTTTGCATAAATTTTCTCAGCTGAATGGCTTGCAAATTGTAAACAAAGTGACTGGCTCTTTACTTAATGAACTGGTATGCCATTTTTCTAAGCTGCACATCTGCTGTGTGCTGTTTTTCCACCAAGATGATCAGTAGAACAAGTGAGTGTTTAAAATTTGTGTACGTTTACACGCACACTAAACGTATGAATGCACAAACAGCATTCAATGCGCAGCATGATAAAAGTTGTTGCAGTTTTATGTCTATTTACGCGACTGTTTCAAGAGCAAATTTTAGGATTCAGAGAAGCTGGATGATGAATTTATTTTAGAGTTGCTGGGATTGCCTCATTAACCCTCCTACTGTCAGTGACTCTTGGCAACATTTTCCAGTGAGTTGACCAACCATTTGAAACCATTCGACTGCCAAGGTTGTGTACGGTGGCACAACTGTGCACAGAACTAACTGTGAACTGTGTACATGCATTCCCTCATGGTATCATAATCATATTGCAGGCTGGCATAGTTTATCTATCATTCAAAACCACAGTGAATGGTATTGAATGGTCAGACAGTAAGAGGGTTAATTTTCTTCCTCTCATGTTTAATTTATGGATGCTTCAATTGTATCCAATCCCTGGGGTCAGATCAGGGGGTACCCAGGCCTTGAACTTCGCTCTTGAAAGGGGTACAATTTCCCTAACTGTTAAGGGGCACTTTTTTTGCACATTGATGTCAGTTGACTAGGGTGCCCTTGCCTAGAAGTCAAAAGGAGGTTGTTCATTGGCTCAACCTGTGCGTCGCGCATACATTGTACACATCTGTGCGTTTCCATTGTTTCATCATCGGTTTACTCTAAGAGCAACTTGATGAGGCCAATGCATTTAAATAGTAAAATATAATAATAATAATAACTGTATTTGTAAAGCGCCAAATTGCCAAAGGATACAAGCAATGATATTTTATACCTGCCATGTATGTGGAGCTACGTATGAGGCCTATTCATTTATAGCACCAATGTAATGGTTTACAAGGTGCTGTGGCGCAATATGCTACCGATCAAACCAGGATTACCGGGGCGAACCCCTTCTCTTTACGATAAGTGTACTGGGTTCTTTTACGTGCATTACACAACACATGGGACCTACGGCTTTACATCCCATCCGAAGGACGCAGCAATAATGGTTTTGAAAGTGTCTTGCTGAAGGACAGAAGTGTCACAACCGGGACTCGAACCCACACTCTGCTGATCAGAAACACTAGAGCTCTTATCCGCTCGGCCACGACACGCCTTTAAGGTACATTTGGAACTTTGCAAGGGGTACCACAGCAAAAGCACAAAGCACTTAGGCAGTGTCAGAATTGGCGGCTATAGCTACGGCTACGACTGTTGCTAAGGGTGTTGCTAAGGACATCCTATACTTCAACGCATGGTGACGCGGAAATCTAGCCGTAGCCGTAGCTGTAGCCACCAATTTGGACACGGCATGAGACAATTAGAGAATATGATTTAAATCTTAAATGAATGTTGTAATTTGCAGGAGGAGCTCAGTCAGTGTAGCGAGCTGCATGCACTCGGTAACGATGCTAAGCAACGCATCAAGAAACTCCAGGAGGATTACAACAGACGTCTTGATAGCAACAATAGGACACTGACACAGAAACACAAAGATGAGGTGAGGGACACACTAATCACAAGTCAATGTTTTGTATAAAAGCAATATGTGTCACTTTGTTTTTTGAGGATACAATCTTTGGCTTCGGACATTTTAACCAGTTTGCTTGGGAATTTGAAAACCCTTTTCCTGTTACCCTTGCGGGATTATTTTCAGTAAAAAATCTGCTTTTTTCCCTAGCCATTAATAATTAGTTTCTTCAATGAAACTCAGTTTGAATGGCTTGTACTTTTTCTATGGTACGTGTTCCTGAAGTACATTCAGATTATTGGAAAGCCGTTATGTACATGTAATGGCTAATCATTGACCCACTCCCAGTCAAACACACAGCATCCTGGAGAGAGATGATAGGCCTCATAACAATGCAGTGTAATCCGTCTCTAGGCAAAATGTTATCCATGTAGAGAAGATAATGAAGAAAACTCAGTTTTAGACATCGGGAGGAAAACTCTGATAGGAAAAAAACTAATGCAATCAGGTCGGGACTGAAACACAACCCACGTGCAAGGTCCCAGTTCTGGAATCGAACAGGAACCACAAAGGTCGCAGTTAGTGAAATAATTATTATTATCATGTCATTCTGATAATGAAACCCAGGAATCCTCATAAGCGACGAGCAATGTGACCCGTTGACCTGAAACCCCAACAGGGCAAACCCACCCAATCAGGTTGAGACTGAAAAGCCAATCCACACGGTCCCAGTTCGGGATTCGAACCGGGGTCACAGAGTTGAAAGGCAGGGAAAAAAACACCGAGCCATCCTTCAGGAATACCCTGAGGTTTATATTAAGAAAATTAAAACTTGGAGGCAACCGACCCCTTGCATTAAAACAAAACCACTTTGATTCCACGAAAGCCTTTCTAAAAATCTTACTTTCACAGAGAAAATCATACATGTAAAAAAAAATTGGGGGGGGAAGTAATTTTTCTTTCTTCTGTTATATTAAGATTGCATGGAACTGGATGCCTGTAAATTGCCAAGTTGTGTTACTTGGCCCTTTAAAGTTTAAGAATGTATTAGAATATTGAGGGAACTTAAGACGGATCACCAAAATGTAAATACTTCCTTTTTGTATCAAGGCTAGCAACCACTATGTATCCATGGAGGAAGGTGATTTCCTTCCTCTATGGTGTACCAATGCATTATAAACATGCATCCATTATTGAGGTTCTGAGACCACTACATTTGAAGTGAGCCCTCTGTTGTCCATCAAGGTAGAGAGCAAAAATATAATGTGCGGTGTAATGCTAAATTGAGCCACTGAACAAGCTTGACCTTCTGTAACCAGTGTCTTACTGAAAGGGTTGGGGGGAGGAGTAATCATTATTATAGGGGAGGGCGTTTTGTACGGAGTGTAAGGCCTGAGGCAATTTGTGAATTTCAAGGTTGCATAAAATCTATTACTTAACTGTAACTTCTGTGGGGAGTGCTGCATCTTATTTGAATGGGATGGGGGTGGGGGTGCCACATCCTTTTTGGACCACATCCTTTTTTTGTTCACGTTTGAAGTTTTCTTTTATAAATGTGTCTTTTAAGTTGTGACCTCCAACCCCCCCTCCCAGGAAATTTACTTGAAAAATAAATTAATTAACTATGACACTGTCTTGTGAATTAATGTACAGTGGCTCACTGCGTTTTGCCTCATGATGGGTGCTTTGGCAGACCATTAGGGAACGGAAAGGCAAACCGTGGTCTTGACCTCTAGTGCCCTGGTCTTGGCCTTGGTGCCCCTTCCAAAGTTTCCACAGTTTTAAAGAATTTCCAACTGGAAGTTTCCTCGAACTGCCCTCGATAGACTTACGTTGGTACCGGTAATCATTAAAGCCTGTCAAATTACATGTAGGACAGCATTATTTATCAATGAGGCAACAGCTTGCATTACTGTTAACTTTGGTGACAACTTGTACAGTGTAATGAGCCATTACAATCTTGAAAGCACTTCAGCATGGCCTGTCTACATGTATATGGGGGTAATCTACTGTGTTAAGGGACAGAAAAAAAAACGAAAAAACCCCAGAACTTGTAAACAGGTGGATCAAAAGTTTAGTACTAGTGCGTCTTAGAAAAGAGAAAGTTGAGAAGGCCTTCAAGACTAAACGTAATTGACTGTGTTTATCAACAGTAATTTTCAATGGACGTAAACAGGTGGATCAAAAGTTTAGTACTAGTGCGTCTTAGAAAAGAGAAAGTTGAGAAGGCCTTCAAGACTAAACGTAATTGACTGTGTTTATCAACAGTAATTTTCAATGGACCCCTTAAATCAAACGCATTTTTGAGATGTTGAGATCAGCGAAGGAAATATGGGTGTGTACGCAAATCTCGTGTTCAATGAAATGTCTTCCTCAGTGAGGGCGCTGTTTGAGCTCGCGACGCCATTGTGCAAGAGTTCTACATGATAGCATTATGACAAACACTAGCCCTTCTCTTTTCCAGATCCTTAATTGACACCAAAACACGTAAAAACAAACAGAAAAGTCTGATGTGGGGGTGGGGGAGGAAACGGAATGTGTGTACAGCCATTGTCATGGCAACAACAATAAAAAAAACGCTTATAATCGTAATCAGTTATCTCAACATTTATCAGTCTCAATATTTATATCAATTATTGAGTGTTTTGTCAATGGATAATAAAAAGACAAGATCTGCAAAGAGTTACTCAATAATGTGTTGTTCAATTGTTGTTGTTTATGAGAGTGGTTTTTTTTGGGGGGGGGGGGGTGGTTTCAAAAAGTGTACCCATTATTGTGGCTGTGCACGTAGGCATTAACAAACTTTCCGATATTGTAAATTTAGAAATACATTTAGAAATACATATATGTACATGTTCTGTGTTCATGTTTAATCAATAATGTACTTGTTTATGTATTTTTCTACATGAGTATGTACAGTGCTGGTGATACATGACACCATGCTTTTTTTGCCCTGACACCAATATATACATATTTTTAGTTGAAAGAAAAATGGCATGAATTCTCCGGGGAGGAATGTTGACTTTTTATAAACTGCACAACATTTTACATGAAAATATATGCAAAATAGGTAGACAATCCATCCGACTAATTTTTAAGTAAAACCAGTGTTTTGCCATGTGGTGTTTACCCACCTAAACTTGAAAAAGTAGTGATGTGTTAGGAAAATATGTCCCAACACTGAATAAATTTCTCTTAAATTATTCAATGTAATTTGAGAATTAGGCCACTAGAGCTAATATAATTACGCCTGTGTAATTCACCCTCTACAAGCAGTGTGTGTGTAGCTTAGATCCCTTCGTTGCCTTTAATATAGAGTACGTTGACTGGTGAAATTGGGTGATTCACCAAAACACTTACAAGCACAGCTGAAAAGTCAATACCACCTAGCATTGCCCTGCTGATTGCAGCCGATGGAGTCCCAATGAGGGGAGAAAATGGACATTGTACATCTCGACTGAAGGGTGCTCCAATCGGAGGGTCTGCGGGAGGGAGATCGGCGAGAAGATAGAAGGAGAAGTTGAAAGGAAGAAGAAAAAATATTCAAGTCAATCTTGAGATGTTTTTTTTTTTTTTTTTTTTTTTGCATTTTGTTGACTCGGCAGTAATTGACAAGTGTTGACTCTGCCATTTCCTGTGCGTTCGTCTCTCGTTTGATTTCTGATTGGAGTGTAGTATGAGAACGAATAGGCTCGGGGGTTGGGGGGGGGTTCGGCTCGTATGGGTGGGACAAGGGTGGTCAGGAGAACGGAGACCCCCCCGAAGTCTATCGCAGATTTCATAAAGTCTGCTAAAACACCAAGTGTACCCAGCGTCAAGAGGTCAGCTCAAATCCTGTTATTAGCAGCAAGTACCACAAAAACTATGTAATAATTGCCGTAAATTGTTATTGTTAGAATTAAAGTCAATTTTCCTCTGGAGTAGTCTGTGGATACTTTCCTCTCTCCCTGTTTTGGCAGGACTCAGGAGTATCACACATTGGGGTACATAAGTGTAAAACCAAAATGAGTCTTTATGAATGCAGTTATTACATCTTGGGTTGGGAAGTTTCATCGCTTTTAAACCGTTTTTAAAACCATAAGACAATGTCAATATCCATTTCCAAAAAACTCAAAATTGCCTTAATAGTAAAACGAAGCTGACAGTTAAAAGGAAAAACCCTGAAGCCCATAGTTACCTATAAATAAATTTTAAACAGTAAATAAAAAGTGGGACTAGATGCTATCCAGGGAGAAATGATGGACATCCCTTTCGGTGGGAGATCGTATCTTAACCCCCTACAATTTGTAATGTGTTATTTTTATGCCCCCCCCCACACAATTTGTTACACAATTTTGCTTTGTACACCACCACACCTGTGGTTTGTGGTTTTATGACTGTGAACACTGGCTGTATTGTTCTATTTTGAATCGTGATTGATCCTGGAAAGTGTGTTGACATTTTGCCTCATTTGCAGATCTGCTCAAAGTTCAGATTGGAAATGGTAGAAAAGGTAAAAACGGTTAACCGGATGTCTCAAGTTCCAGTTAATTGTTTAGGCAATTAAATGTAGAGCCACAACCCTAGTATCTGTTAAACTGTAAAATACCTACACTAGAATGCAAGATTTCGGGTTCGAATCCCACCCGAGTAGCCTGTGGCCTGGAATTTCATCTTGGAAAGGGCAAGGCCGTTTTCATTTTACAAAGGGCACTTGCATTGGAAAATCTTAAAGTCTGTTGGAAACTTTTGAAGGGGCACCAAGGCCACGACCAAGGGCAACAGAGGCCGTGGCCTCTGTGTAATTCCAGGCCTGCTTGTACATTGCTTAACACACATCATTTGAAGGGTAAAACCAAAATAATAATCTGTATCTTTGATGAATTTATTACATCCAGGGTTCTCCACAGCGTTTCTCAAAACTGTATCATGCGGACATTCTGGACCAAAACTTTGGAATTTGGTCTGAGCATGCTGAATTGAAACGAGGTCCTCAGAATGTTTTTTACTTGATGTTTACCTTTTGTTTTAGAAGCGCTACTGTGCAACCCGGTTGGTTTTATCTGATTTTATGATATTATATGATTTTTGTGAATTTGAAAAAAAATATATACTTTATATATTTTGCGTAATTCCCTCGTATCGGCCTGCAGCTCGCGCTTGTTGACCTGATATGCTAGCTTGTGCATGGGTAGAACCCTGTGACATCAATTAAAAAGGATAAGTCTAGTGTGGAGGAAATGAAATAACCAGGCCTGGCAGGGGGGCTCTCCTCATGGACAATCTAGCGTAGCGGGCCGATACGCACGAATTACTGGATGATACACGCTAATTAATTAATTGAAGATCAAATTTACAAAAATCATCGAACAGAACCGATTCAAAAATGCTCCAGATTGCACCGAAGAGCTTTTTAAACCCAAATATATATATATGTCAAGTAAATAAAAATTATCCGAGGACCTTGTTTCAATTCAGCATGCTTCGGCCAAACTTGGAAAATTTGGGTCCAGAACGCCCCCCAATTTTGACAAAAAATCCTGGGGAGAACCCTGCTGAGAGGGTAGGGCAGTTTTTTTAGAGAGAAAGAGGAATTTATACTGGAACATTTCAAGGGGCACCAAGGCATTGAGGCATTTGCCTTCATTGCCTCTGTGAACTATCAGTCCTTGTGGTATTCTCTACAAGCCTGTAATTGACGGACAAAGGGCTAACGATTACTGGCAGAGAAGAAAGATAACAGACTACGGAACTAATTAAGATCGCCATCATACGGGCCCGGCAGTAGTTCTTCCGTTTGGGTTTTCCGCTGATGTGTGCTTGCCATTGTTTTAGTTTCTCGGTCATTCTCTGAGGGATTTGTAACCCTAGGAAATTTTGTTGTTGTTATTGCTATCTATTTTATCTCTGACCTTTCCAAGTGTACAAATCCGTAAGAGTGGATGGTTGCTATCCTAGGGGCCAGCTTCATAGAGCTGCTGAAGCACACAAAGTTGCTAAGCATACTTGCCTTGCTTAGCAGCAGCAGTTAACCCATGCATTCCCCCAAACCGTGATATGTATGGAGACGATGGTGCCCTCTGACGCCACAGGGAAATCAAAGCATAAAGTTTTAGCCTGGTGTTTTAGCCTGGCGTTTTAGCCTGGTGTAGTGTTTTTGCATTAGGAGAGACCTTAGCCGTCACTCCTCAATCAAATTTATGCCAAACAAGAATTGCGCGTGTACTGCCAGGAAGATTTCAATAGAGGGCGGTATAGATTTAAATAAAAGACACAGTAGTATTTCCAGCTGAAAAATTTAACTCATCTGTGATGAGACTGGGCTGAGAACTCTGGTCTTTACACTTGACTCAAGTTATTCATAGGCAAGTGATCAGTTTCATACAGTTCAAATCACTGAATGAAAGATTCAATAAATCGTTCTAAAACAGACTCAACTCATGCGATATATTTTTTAGTTAAACACCGATTGTGGTAAAAAAAAAATTGAAATATTTGTTATGCAAAAATCTGGCCTGAAATTTCATCTTTGACAGGGATTGGAAATTTTTTTGGTTGCAAAGTGCACTTTCATTGGAAAATACTGAAGTCTATGGTAAACTTTCGGAGAGGCAGTACGGCCAAGAAAAGGGGCAACAGAGGACGTGGCCTTCCGTTGCCTTCGTGCAGTCCCAGGGCTGAAAAACATTTAAAATGTGCTACCATAAAAAACCATGTAGGTGTCATAGGACACCTCAAAAGACACACAACCTCAATGGTGTAGACAATCTTGGTTTGCAAACTGATAATCATTGCCAGCCATGAGAGAACATTTGAAACAGTGATAGTAACCCATTCTGATGCCGCTCTGAACAATAACAAGAAGGATTAGTTTACTCAGTAAATGCAGATTTTCCTGTCTCTGTCCTGTCTGTGGTTTGTCAAATTTACTTTCAGTTTTACATAAAAGCCAAATGTAGAACAACCTGGTATCCAAAATTGTTCAACAGACCGTGCAAGTCTCGCGCGTATTCAAACTGTTTGCTTTAACGCGTGAAGGAACAAAACTTACTCACTTTATTGGGTCCTGATTTTGGAATACGTGTGCGAGACTTGCACAGTCTATAGGGCCTATCTGTGTGCTTATTTTTTTGCCTGTTTTTAGAATTTATGAATTGAGTTGAACCAAATAATTATTTAACCTATTTCCCTGCTGAGAGTTTTATGATGTGCAGATTCCTGAAGTCACCTTCAGTAGGTTTAGATAGTTTATTCATAAAGTAACCTCCATTAAAAGAAGCTATTTAAGACCCACTCTTGCAAAACCTAAACATTTTCGCTAGGTAGTAGGTAGTTACAACAGCCATGAAGAAGGTCAACAATTAAACCCAGGGACCAATTTTTGAGATTTTCATGTCACCATACAGAGCTTTTTCATGTTGGAAAGGAAACAATTATAAAACATCGTTGGGAACATTGTTAATTATCAAGAACTTTAAAAAAACACTCACTTTTGAAAAGTCGGTCTAAGGTTTTGGTTACGCCAGAGAAAAGGATTCCCTGAAATTCTATCCAATGTAACATCGTTTAACAGTCAACACCAGGGCCTGTTTTTTGTTGTGGGTTTTTTTTTTTGGGGGGGAGGAGAATTCTACAAGACCGTAGGGCTTATTGCTCAAACATTTTACTAACCAGAATTGGTTTTACAAGGCCACAATCAAACTAAGAAAAGACAAGAAAAGACCAGACTCAAAATGAGAACACAGTTTAACATATGAGTTGATTTGATTTGAACAAGCATTGAGAGAAGATTGATCTCATTTGTCTAATTGGGAAGTAAACTTCGATACTCAACAGAATTCAAAGATATTCATCAGACTCAAACTCAACATAATGAACATCATTTGTTTTTTGTTAATTAAAAATAAAAACAGTGAGTTAAAAAACACAAGACTGCCGGACTTGTCTAGTCGTGAGGTTACTGTCCCTATGCTAAAATCACTGGCCTCGAGCCTGCAGTCAAGGGTAAATTTCAAGTTTTTGTTTTCTTTATAAAGCCCAGTTTACTCTTAAAATGGAGAAGATCCAAATTTTACATCACAAAATAATTGGTAATTTTTGGTTGAACAAAGAGAAATTGACTAGAGCAGAACTTGAACCTACGACCTCTGGATTAACATTCTGGCACTCTGCCAAATGAGCTATCAGCCCTAATATTGGCGGTCTCCCTATATTGTCAATATCTTTGTTCAGGAGTGCAAAAATAATTGGCTAAGGATTTATCCAGTTGAGCTGGGCTTAACTTTTTAATCATAATTTTTATCCCACCTCTCTTAAAAAAAAAATTAAAGTAAAGTTTCTCTTTTTTTACATTGTATCAGGTAAGAACCTGCTTCACTGTAATCTGAATAAATTTTGTCTGTAACAGCAAACAGCATAAAAAGCAAGCATCTACACCCAACTTTTCAGTGCAATAAAAACCGAAAACTCCGCAAACCATGCAAAGTGAAAAATGCACATTTCAAAAAGAGTTTACCACCCCCAGCTCAAAGTTTCTTGCGCAAAGCCCAGGCCCTGATTACAAAACATGCACCGACCACAAAAAGTTGCCTAACACCCCCAACCAAAAACGATTTGAAGTCCTGCAGCAAAAAACAAAAAGTCAATCTCCCCCCCCCCACCCCTGCTCCTCCTAGCTACTCTCTAGAACAAGAGTAAGAAGAAGAAGAAGAAGAAGAAGAAGAAGAGGAAGAAGAAAAAAGAATGAAGAGGAAGATATCCTTAAATTCAAAACATCTCTCCCTCCCTTTCCCATCCACAATTTGCGCAGACTGTGTGCACAGTTGAAAGGGCGATATTTACACTGATGCTACACCCAGCAAGTGAGTAATTAAGTCAGGCCCATATTGACTCTATGCGAGGAATGTGTGTTAATTGACAGGCCGTGGTGACATGCACAAGAGCTTGTCCTCGGATGCCCTTAGATGTGTCAGTGCACTCACTGACCCAGCTTCTACTCTTTTTTTTTTTTATTTCTTCTTTTTTTTCCCCTCTCCCTTCTTTCGTCCAGCTCGCTGAATATTTTATTATTTTTATACTGATTTTTAACGAGGTCCCAAAAGCCTGGCCTTGTTGTGGGATCAGTCACTGTAACATTTTGACTTAAAAAGTTGGAATCGTATTACAGCGAGAAATACTCTGGTGTAATACTCTCTCGTTTGAAATGAATTTTCTCTTGATTCTAGGTTTTGTTTGAATCGTCTTGCCGATGTCTTTATTAATTATTTATGTTGTAATGGAAGTATTAACAGGCTTTCATAGCCAATTGCTGTTGAATTCGCTGAATAATTCATTAGCTTTTTTTCTTCTTCATCTTCCTCTTGTTGAGGTTTATGTTACTGCCGTCTCTTCCACACATTGGACATTATAAGATTTGACAGGTTCGGTCGGAATGCATGTTGAGGATGATGTACTATTTAACACCTAGGCCCATGGAATATTTTTATAAATTATTGGAATCCACATAAAATTCTGAATAGAAATTATCTGAGAATGTGTTTGGTGTCAAGATCTAGAGAAGTAACAAAGTATATAGGCCCTATGAAAGTGTATACTTTCATGACCTCTGAAATGTATGATTAGAAATAGCTACTGCAATTTTGTTAAACACTCCCCTCCTACCCCCCCCCCCACCTCCATAAAGGAGAGACCTTATGGGATGAAAATTTCAAGATTATTTAGTTTTACCTTTTAGCTGAACAATTCGTTGTTATTTGAAAATCCACACCTTCCCTCAAAAAAGTGTTGTTCATGCGAAAATTTTGAAGAAAATTGTTGTGAACAAAATATTGAGAGCATGGTACATGTTGCTAGATTAAATAATGGCCCCCGATTTCATAGTGCTACTTAGCAAATAATTTTACGCGTACGGCGCCCTGTAACATGTGTATTTCTAGGGGCAGCAGCAGGGCGTTTAAGCAAAGAATTCCACGGTGAGCAGTGCAATGAAATTGGGCCCAGGTTTAAAAGCGAAAAGTATTGGAACCTGTCATAAACTACGTTTTATTTTGTGAAACACTCAGCATTTTGGGTGGTAATTGGTTTAAATTCCAATCAACAAATTTCTTTTCATTTCATCATTGTAGATGGATAGATAAATGGTTGATTTATTTCAAAATATAAAAGACATCATGATCAGAAGTTTGGATTGCGTCTAAATTTACATCCGTCGTGTTGATAAAAACTGAATGCATCTGTTTTAAAAAACATGAAGCTTATAGTCTTTAATGCTTTGCCAATTATAGATGGATTGCACATAACGTCATTGACCACCATCTTTGGTGAAAAACAATGGAAACGTGCACGCGTGTACGAGCTGCGCACAACCCTCAGCCAATGATAGCCTTTCACGCTTGCACATTTCATCAACGATGGCGGCCAATGCAAGGGGGTCTACACAAATGTCACAGGAAAAAAATACAATGTATTGACAAAAATTATATATACATTTGTTAAGTGTTTTTTTGTTTGCGAGGGTATTTTAAATGGGGTGGAAGGGGGTTAACCATTGTTTGCATGTGGAGAGGTACATTTATAAATTGGCTCTTGAACTTCATGTATTATTACAGGTAATTCCACACTGATGGGCCAAAGAAAAACTTTGAAAGAGAGGCATGGTAGAGTGAGACAAAAGTAACTATTTCGTCGCAGTCTTTTTCTGTACGTTCCAAAGCTGATCATGATTGTACATAGCAAAAATGAATAAATTAACCCTATTATGTGACCGTGAGAAATGACAAGGTTTGAAAAGTGTTATATGGCATGGAAAGTAAGGAAGAATTAAAAAAATATATATACATATTGTGCCAGTAACATTCCTTATCCTTAACCCCAAAAAACGACAGTAAGCAGTAAAGTTGAGTTATTGCCACAGATATTAAGAAAATGTCGATGGGGATGGGAAGTAAGTCATTGGCAAAAATTTGTTTAAATGTTGGTACTTATAAATTTTTTTAAAACTTATAATTTCTTAATTAACCAAGGAAGGGTCGTTCTTAATTTTGGCTAATAACTATCCCCAAGGGTCTGTAGAATTGGTACCTGGACAACCTTGGGACAATCAAATTATTTTATTTTAACTTCTACCAAATAATAACAAAAATGTCTGTCCTCGTTAAAAATAAGAAATTAGAATTAGCTGTTGCAAACTGCTTACCAACCAAAAGGACCTGTAGTATAAATGCAAAAAATTAGTTAGTGGCCTGACGTTAAAAATACTTGATCATTTACCTTTTTTTACCACAATCCTTATGTGCCTTTGAATACAACTTAATTTTTGTTCTATGCCACATTTTTGTGCCCATTAGTGTGGAATTGCCCATATAACATCCCCCACACCAAAACCAGGCAGTTCCCTTTATAGTAAAATGGCGTTGAAAAAATAAAACTGAATACTGATGTCTGTGTGTTGAGAAATAATTATAGGCCGTTAGATGACATTTGAAATATCATATTCTCATCTATGGAATGAAACCCTGTTTTGTGTCTGGTTCATATCAATTTGTTATGCTCCTTTTCAAGCATTCAACACAGTCACTGATTTTTCCGCCACGGAAAGTGCCATTAAAAACTTTGTCCTCGATGTCATTTTGTAGTATACAACTGAAAAGAGGAGCATCGCTTTGACTTCTTACAAGAATTTAAGGAAGACTACTCAACTCTACAACACACTGATTTAAATTATATTGAATTTTTATTAAAGAGAGAGCCCATACTTTTTAGGATTTTTATTGTTGTTTTAGCCAAATTTATCACCATTTTGTGCGTGAAATTGCAGTTTTCAGTAAACCTGAGTATCTTCAACTCACCGTAAATTACAAACAGCGCCACCATGTGACCTTCTTAAGTGTTGCTAAGGAAGTTTCAGGTCTAATTAGTTCAAACGTGTTCTGATTGGACCTTCATAAGGCTGGACGAAGATGATCACCAATCGTAATCCTGCTTACATACATGTGCCTCATGAGAATTCAAGTTATGGGTTGCGCGTGTATGCTGATGTACAGAACACGCTACCTTGACCTCACAGTCTGTGTTCACATGCACATGTTCACATGTTCATTGTTGCAATCCCGTAATGTGGAAAACGAGTAAAATAAATGTGCCATAAACAAATGAATATGTTGGCCTCAGAGTGTTACCTACATCCTACTGTTTGAGTTACCCTCTACCTACATTTTTTATTTTAACTGCCCTACATGTAGGTCCCTTACTCTGACCCCGACCCCTTCAACAGTCCTTTCCTTAAGGTCGACCCCAATAATCCCCCAATGTCGCTCCCCAGACAGATACCACAATTATCATTTGTCATGGCACCGATCAGATTTTAATGTGATATATGCTATTATTCAGGAAGGAAACAAATCATTCCGTCACTGTAGACAGTTGTAAATTTCCTGTGTGAAGGCTGGGATCCAGACTCATTTTTGTTATTAAAGGATGGGTCAGCGCGGGTTTCGAGGGAACGACTCAGATAATTAAATCAAGGAACAAGTCACTTTGAAGTTTGCTCTCTGGAAAGCTTGTGCCGATGAAAGTGTCTTTCAATCATGTCATGACAAGTCTGTCTGATTCATAAATTATTTGAAGTTAGATTTCACAGGTTGTCAGCTGAATCCGTTAAAAACTATAATTTGAAAATACCCAGTGTATCCAAAAACTTCAACCCAAGTCCTAACCCTAACACTAGCCAATTACCCCAACCTTATCGCTAACCCTAATTTTTTGTAAGACTAACCCTAGTAAGCCTAACTCTACTCTGCCCCAACCCTTGCCCTAATAAACCCTTAACCCTATTGACCCTAACCCATGTAACCCTAACCCTTTAAACCCTAACTCCAAAAACTCAGACCCCAAATGGCACATGTACCCTAACCATAGTAACCCTAGTTCCACCCTCACCCCAATGGTATCCTAAACCTATCCCTTACCCTAACCCCAATAACCCTAACCCTAACTCTTAAAGCCAAACCATAATCTTTGCCTAACCCTACCAACCCTAACTGTGTTAACCAAACATTAGTCCTTTTAACCAAATTATTATAACCAAACCCTAATAACCTTACCATAACAACCTTAATCCTAATCCTAACCCTAATCCTAACCATATTCCGAACCCTAATCCTAACCATATTCCCAACCATATTCCCTACCCTGAACCTCACCCTTTAATGGCTACCAATCTCCAAATCTCCAAATGTAAACAGTTTCTTCTCAAAGTGCTAAGAGTTCTGTAAAAACCTGAGCAGTCATTGTACCTTTAAAATAAAGATAGTGGAATAAAATATACTCTTCCAATAGCAGATGTTGTTCCTTTCCTTTGCGATGTAGTGACTGGGCCAATCCTTGATCTCAGTCAAAGCAAGACAACTTGATTTGTTTGTCTAGTTCTGGATATATCTATTATGACAACCAGAAATGCCTGAAGACACTCTTAGATCGGTGTACCCTTCGCATTTGACATTAGGGATCCATGCTGGCATCACCCCCATGTGATTTCACATGGGTTCTATTATTTGATTTTTCCTGCCATTTTTTTTTCTTCTTCTTTGCCGTGCGTCTCTTCGTTTATGAGAAATTGGCCATGGTGATAAGATTGCTGGGGTAGAGTGATGTTATACAGAGGGAGTTTTTTTCAGATCAGGAGGTTACAAAATTGCCTTAAGTACGTCGACCCGACTGCGCTCAGAGTTTGTGCGGTTGACAAAAACACCTGCAAAGGAGCTGAGGAACACCTAACAGTACAATTAAAACCAGTCCTGAATATTGATGTGTCCTGAAATTGCCTTATTCGACAACATGGGACATGCTACCTCGGCTATTTAAACCGCCAGGCATTCAAGACAATATGTAGGTTGTTGTACATACATGTGGTTACTACAAATGGACGTGAAACTGTTCAGAACAGTTTGAAACTGTTTCATACGGCACTTGAGAAGGAAACTACACTTTTGAAAAAATGTGCTCAATGAAACTTTTGTCAGGGAACCAGTTACACAGGAGGGAGTTACAACACTTCATGTTGGGGTTGGCTCATTGGCTGGTAACCCATCTCTGCTTGGCAACACTTTACTTGCCAATTCCGTGTGCCTAGCTCTTTCAATGCTGCCAGACACCAGATTACAACTCTGCAATTTATGAACTTCACCCCTTGTCAGTCGCTTCTTTATCTCCCCCCCCCCCCCCCCTCCTCCCGCACCAAAGGAACAATTCGGAAAAAGTAGGGAGAAAAACTTTTCAGACGTCCTAAATTAAAGATGAACAATTTTTGAGAGAATTTAAAACTTCACATCAAAGACTAGGTGGACATTAATGGTGTTGTGTTACCGTGCCACATTTCAGTAGAATAGGAAAGCTAAAAAATGTATTCCTTCAAAATGAAGACTGTACAGCCAGCAATAAGGAAATTGCAGCGCCCCTTAGACCATTTAGCCTGGGGCATTTCTCCCCCCTTAATGTGTTTGGGTTTTAATTTGAGCAGAAACACGGTGCTCTCAATCTTCCAGGCTGGAATGATTATTTTTTTTTTTTATAGTTAACACCTGTGCAAGAGCAACGTCAGGCTCATCGGTTACTTCCACCTCACTCCAGACAGTACAACGCCCCTCTTTCTCATTTTGTAAAATTGACAGACAATTTCAACCAAGTTAGGTCATTCACAGAAAAAAGATCCGCTGGCCATTCAAGCTCAAAATTGACTTTGGTGGACGAGAATACACTAGGTTTTTTTTTTTTCCCCCGTTTTTTTTCTTCTTCTTCTTCCCTTCTTCTTCTTCCCTCTCTTGTTTTTGAAGTGAAGAGGACGTTAAAACAATGTTTGCTTATGTGGAGAGCTTCAAAAGGTAAAACCTGAAAGCTCCACATCGAGTACATCATGTTTGAAGGTTTATAGACACGAAGAAGGCTCTGGAATTTGCTCAATGAAAGGGTGAGACAATATAAGATGATAACCTCAGATGTGATTTTTTTCCTGAGAGGCCTCTCCCTTACCCGCCCCCCTTCCCCAGGACTCTGAACCAAGAAATATTGTGTTCCATAGAAACAGGGAGAAGCAATAATTAAACTGTAAACCGATGCCTCTTGTGGAGACAAAGTCTCTCCCTGACAAGCCACAGACTCATAATTTTATTATTAAGTTTGAATCATAAACTTACGGGGAAAAAGCTGTGATGGTGTATGTCTCGAACTAACGCTTGAATGTTCCGATATCGCCTGAAATCAAACCACCTCAAATATTAATGCAAAAGGAAATGAGTAGCAGGAATTCGATTTGATTTTTTTAAAGAAACTGGAAACAAAATTCCCCCCCGCGTGAAAGATTTTGCATCCTTATTCTCTTTTGTGAGTGTAACATTGGCGTGTTCAGGTTGAAGCTTCTGCTCAATTTTAACTGTAATAACCCTATGCGGCCGAAACCCGAACAAATTTTTTGTGTTGAATGTGGGATTAAAGTGAGATTTCCCCGAGCAAATTAAATCCATACCTCATCTCAAAGGTTTGTAAAAATAGTAAGGAGCTTGAGTGGTTGATGAAGATATATTTGTTTTTAAAGTACAAGTTTATCCCCCAAGGGGGTGATCTTTTATTCCGTTCTTTTGACAGCCGCATACAGTGGGTCAGCGGAGAATTTGATTCAATTTGTCTGACCTACATGCGAGCTGATGAGTTTGTACAAAGGCAAACACTAAAGTACAACCCGGCGACAAACAATTGGTTAAAAAACGCTCAGTCCCTTTAAAACCGAGGCCGTAATTGGAAACCAGTGGTATTGTCAAGCAATGTTTACCCAATTGGTTATGCCAGATGAGCCTGTTCTCTCAGCCAATTCAGGAAACCATTCAAGATTAAAAGATGGGTACATCTGACCATGGTTACGCCATGGTTACACAGTTTCCCGAATCGCCTCCTTCGGCGGCGGCAGCGTCCTCATCATCAGCATGCAAAAGCAATCACGGAGAAGCCCCATGTACCCGGCCGTGTCCTCATTTTGAGGTCAGCTATCCAGATGCAGTGATCTGTTTTACAATGCATCTGCAAGCAATTAAGATGTAGAAAGGATGCCAAGGTATACTCAGCCAAGTAATTTCCCACAGACTTCCTCCCCCTTAGCTTTGAAATACATTTAGCACCAAGGAAGGAAATTTAATTAGAAATGGCTAATGGCTGTGTAGGGGTAAAAAGATGATGAGCAACCATCTATATGTAGGTCGTGCAGAGCTCAGTACACCACTATACACAACGAGTACATGAACGCACACACGCAAATCCTTTCTCTCCCCTTTCTCTTGCTGAGAGGTGGTGAAATTAATGAAGGGGGCGCTGTGTGAATATACATGAGCCCAAGATGTTTACTGACTTTTGTATTACTTAGCGCTCTTTAATTGCATTGGTGTATTAACACTTATTCCATGTTACGGAGAACGGCGTTGCATGGCTGCAAGATCAATAACTTAAATGCATTCAATGGCTTGTTCACTAAGAGCTGAACACTTAGGCCAGTTGACCACCAGTTTTGCCTCGCACTGTCGTCGGTCGGGATTTTGCTTTCTTGCATGACTCAAAGCAACGGAGAGACGTTTAGGTGTGATATAATTTAGAGAGTTGTACGATAGAAATAATTATAAACTTTACCAAGAAACTGTGCCAACCCGCTTTTATTTTGTGTGGATAACATTTGTTTGTAACCTTTGACCTCACCCCCCCCTCCAAGAAAAAAATGAAGAAAAAGGCGAAGAGGAAGGGGGGAAAAAGAAAAAGAAAAAGGAGAAGAAAACCTCAAGATTAAGCCAGCTTGGCAAATGTTTCTGGTTAAGCGATTTGCTTCTGCAGAGCCTTGAAATTGGGTCTTGGAGCATGGAGGTGCATTTAATTAAGCAACTGGCACGATTTACTTGGACTACTTTGCGATGTGTGTACAGTGCGGTTCTCTTGCGTTGGAACGCGTGATTGCAATGGCTAATGGGGCCTTCATGATGTTTCCATTACTGGAGCAAGGTGTAGAAATAATGGACTGGAATTAAGAATTCTAGCAAGCTGCCTCCCCCCTCCCCCCTCCTTTCTTTGTTTTCTCTGCACATTTTTATTTGAGTCCATTTGAAACGGAAGTCACAGTCAAGCTCATGTCCTGAATCGGATTCCTTGTAATTGCTCTGTGGACATGGGATTATGTCAGCAGCTGCCAAGAAAGGGTGGGAAAAAAGGGTCTGATTTAAAGAAGAATTTGGAAATCAAAAAATGTAAATGGCTGGTGTAGTCATGTGAACTTCTGGATTACCAATTGAATACATGGCTCTCATATTGTCACACTATCTCGGCACACATGTGCAGGCCTGGAATTTCATCTTTGAGAGGGCAAGGCCGTTTTCCATTTTTGCAAGGGGCACTTTCATTGGGAAGTCTGTGGGAAACTTTTGAAGGGGCACCAAGGCCAAGACGAGGGGAAACGGAGGCTGTGGCCTTCGTGTCATTCCAGGCCTGCATGTGAATCTACACATTCCTGACTTTGAGATTTTGAAAATTGTGCGAGTTGACTTTTGTAAGTGGACATGAAATAGTAATTTAATTACCCCCACACTCATCAAAATTTAGCAGTTAGTTGTGTCTAATCCTGTTGGACAATGGATCCTCCACTTACACTCAAGGATTTAGTGGTTGGACTGGGGAGTGCACTTGCAAACTGATCATGCTTGGCTACTCAACGGAGTACTGTTATAGTGTTGAGTTACCAAATGTTGATAGAATTTGTAAGACTGGAGATGGGTTGTTATGATTCTTATTATTTGTCGGACTGTTTCTCAAAGTACAAGCGGACAATATACAAAGTAATCTCATCGCACAGGATCAAATAGATTGAGAGATTTTTATTTGTGTTTTACTGATGTGTGTCAAGCACTGTGTATAGGCCATGTCACATTGTTTGCAATTAGAGTGACCTAAAAAGAGTGTACATTCTGGGGCATTTCCTGGCAGGCACGCTACTACACTGGTCAAATGAGAAAGGTTACTCATCGTAGTAAACACATCAAATCAAGAAGTATAAAAATAACAGCAGGATAAATTTTGAGATGTGTCCCCTTTCTGCAAATCAAAAGTTGATAATCGCATGTTGTGATCTCTATGTAAAGTGTAAGATTTTTATGTTTTCTTCCATTGAGCTGTATACAATATTTGCCCGGAGGAAGTCCAGTCTCTGTGGCTCTTTTGTAAACACACAATGTCTATACTCAGTACTCTCCCTGAGTTGTATGAAGAAAAAAAATCCACAGGTATGTTACTCGGGTGGGATTCGAACCAACGACCCCCACTCCAGATTGAGAGTAAAAAAATAGTAATAATTCCTAGGGAAAAAAGTCAGTGAAAATTTAAAACACAGAAATACATACAAAACAAACAAGAACAGCCCATATCAGGTTGGTTAGGATTAACAAAAACGTATGCAAACATTGACAACTCTTAGCAACCCAAGAGAGCTGGGGTCATCGCATTCAATAATTGGTCATCTTTTGTCCGCGAAGGTTAACTGTTTTCTTGATGTTACGAGCCGGCCATTTAGGAGGAACAGATTATCTCGTGCAGAACATAAACGTGATGCTCTGTAAACCATCTCCATGTAGCGTAGCCCAGAGCTGGCCAGCCACACCGTAAATAATGTTCTCAAACTAAATTATGCACTTGTGAGTCTGCAATTTTCGAAGTAAACCAATGTTTGATTTGGTTATTTAATATATAATAACAATATTTCCTGAGAAATTAATAATCACGTTCTCAGTGGATGAGTGGGTGATGTGTCTGGTGCAAGTTTTGCACGTGCTATGTTGTAGTTTGCATTTTTTAGTGATTGTGATGGTTGTTTACATATGTTTGAAAGTCAGATCAATCTGTGAAATCACTCCTGATAAAAAATGAGGAAAGTTTTGACTTCAGTCACAGTGAGATGACTAGATTTGTGGCGCCCTTTGCCAAAATCAAGCACTTTTTTTGGAATGGCGTTAGAAAAGAAGGCGCTCGTTAGGTGTGATCTGTTTGATGAGCGTATAAACCCAGTTTTGAATTTGGCAGGAAGTGCGCGGTTTGGGATTGCGCTTTTTATTTGTCTCGAGAGTGTTTTAGCGACCCCGACCAGAAACAAGTTTCTGACGTAAACAAATTCACGGACTGACAGAACTTATGAGAGCTCCGCAAAAACCGGTCTGTAACCAGGAACATTTCATGACGTAGTTCATCTCTTGAAAATCAATGTTCTTAAAATTGTACAGCCTTTATTTTGTTTTCACGGAAAGGAACTTAGTCTTTGTAATTTTACTGGCATAATTGGATCGATATGCTTCCGCCTGATAATTCAAATTTGAAAGAATCCCGTCAACACTTTTTCGTTGGTTTGTAAAATCTGCCGTCTTGAAACCGAGCCTAACCCAACCAACAACTCGGTTAACAGTGAGGTCGGCACAGCTACGTCACTGCGGGACAATTACTTTTGCGAAAAAAAAACACTTAACCAATGACCAGAGCTCAAACATGTTTCTGGTCGGACTCTAAATTATGCCCCTGAGGTTTGTTATGACAATCAAGTCCCTATTTGATGGCGCGTCTTACCAGGGAATTCTGTGCTTACGGCGCCCTGTAAGCTCAAGTTTTATTTCTATGGACTGTAATCATGGAATTCCCTGGTAACCAGTGCCACGAAATTGTGAATAAAAACTTGCAATGTAAGGTTTGAAAAATGTTCAAGATGATTCAGAGAAAATTGTTTCCTCTCCCTAAGAATAACATTATATTCTTGGCTACAGGTTCATATCATTAGGGTCAGAAAATCAAAGCAGTTACACATATATACTAGAAACTTGAATAATATTTGTGGTGATTTTTTTTTTTGGGGGGGGGGTGAAAATTGTGCTTTTAAGTTGAACTCTTTCCTCTCTCGATTTCTTTAGAGAGTTTTATGTGGAGTTTTTTTGCTATAATGGTAAGATTAAGGCAAAAGAGATGGACAAGATAGTAAGCTTGGCAAAAAAAAATTTCAGTGAATTTTTGAAAATTCTGCTTGTTAATTGAACCCTTTCCTCATTTGATTTCTTTAGAGAGTTTTCTGTGGAATGTTTTGCTTTAATGGTAAGATTTAGGCAAAACAGATGGACAAGTTAGTTAGCTTTGCATACAAATGAAGAAATTATTATAATTTTAGTGAATCTGAACCCCCCCCCCCAGGTAAATGTCCCTATCTTGACCCCATCACAACTATTGACAACAAATCATGTACACATTTTTTCGGCCACAAATATATTTTTCTCCCCGCTTTTGAACTTCCGAACTGTGGCGTCTCTGCGCGATGTCTTTTATGTGTTGCCAAAACAGGGCTTCCTAATTCATAACTTAATAATAACGTGCCTGGCATATGAAATTAGGACTGCCATCAAACAAGTTACGGCAATCAGATATATTTGCTGATAACCCCCCCTGGCCTAAGAATCCTGAGAGTATATGGCTTCCCTCTCTGACAGGAAATATCCTTTTAATTTTGAGGTTGTCAGTACACTGAATTTGACACACCAGTCATAGTATTGCATTTCCTTTGATGGGCAGATTTCATGTTCATGTTCCTTCAGTCCCGCACCCCCCCCCCCAAAAAAAAAAAAAAAAAAAACATAAGGAGATGCAGACAAACTCATATTAAAGGGACTCTACATTGCCCCCCCCAAAAAAAAAAAAAAAATAAATAAATAAATAAATAATAAATAAATAAATAAGAAATAAATAAATAATAAAAAAATAAAAATGAGTATTCCTAGTCAGTTTTGTTTATTTATATCTATTCATTTCAAATATCGAGTAATGAACCACAAGGGAAAATGACTGGGTGAATTTACTTCAATTCTGACCAGAAGGGATTTGAAACTGTGACCTCCGGATTAACGCGCCGGCGCTCTACCAACTGAGCTATCCAGCCCTATGATGGCGGTCTTCACATATGTCAATATCGTTGTTTGTGGGAGGGGGCGCTATCAAAAGCCATGCAGCCTTTAAAAACTGATGTACAACCAGGGATCACACCCAAGTTTACCATACAACCTGGGCCCAAGCCTTGCTTGAGCAGCAAAATATAGTGCTTAACAATTTTCTGCTAGGCGAAAAGGGAGCAGGATACCAGTTACAGGTGATACATGATAGAATGGTATTTTGGCTGGTAACCTCATTCTAGTAAACATACTTTTGTTATGCTGAGCTACTTTTTGTGCTTAAAGCGGCTCTATGAAATTGGGCCAAGGGAAGCAGCAGTACAGGGATCACTGGTGTTGTGACTTCTTTATTTCAAATATCAATTAACAAACCACAAGGGAAACTGACTCGGTATTTACTAACTTGGATTATATATTTTTTAAATCACACTTGCCTAGTTTTCAAGATGTTAATCTTAAAACCTTGAAACTTCAACATGTTTATGTTTTTTAGAAGGGGTTTTAAAAATGCTTTTGTCTACAGGCTTTAGTATTATGTAATCTTAACTTTTCTTAAGTAGGATTTGAAACTTGACATTGTTGACTTTGAGTCTGGTGTATAACTTTCAATTTGGTTTCAAGAGTATCGGATATACTCATCCTAACACAAATGAGATCAATCTTCTCTGCGTTCAAATAAAACAGTTTACATGTTAAACTTTGTCAACATTTTTTTTCTCAATTAGATTCTGGTCTTGTAAAATCAATTCTGGTCCAGTAAAAAAATTTTGAGCTACAATCCCTGCAGTCTTGTTGAATTTCACCCCAAATTTTGAGCCCTGTACAATCTAGTAAGGGTTGCGGTAACACCATGTAGGCCTACATGAGTAAGATTTGAAACTTTGCATGGTGGAGATACAATCTAGTTAGGTTTGCAGTAACATCACGTTCATGAGTAGGATTTGAAACTTTGCAACACCATGTAGGCCTACATGAGTAAGATTTGAAACTTTGCATGGTGGAGATACAATCTAGTTAGGTTTGCAGTAACATCACGTTCATGAGTAGGATTTGAAACTTTGCATGGTGGAGATATAATTTAGTAAGGTTTGCCGTAACACCATGTACATGAGTAGGGTTTGAAACTTTGCATGGTCGAGATACAATCTAGTCAAGTTTGCAGTAACACTATACAGGCCTGCATGATCTGATCTGAAGATGATCAGAGCATTATTGAAATGTTGAATTGTTACACCATGGGTTCTTTTAAAAACCACCACAGCTCATACAAGAGTTTTTTTATTAGACATTATGAGATATTTTATTCTAATTTTTTTTTGTTTCATTTATTAATTTTGGTTGTGAAGCCAAGGACTCTCAGAAATGCAAACTTAATCACTATACTAGCCAAGAACCCCCTGGGGAGAAGACACAGAAGGAAGTTTCAGTTTGAGATTTGAGAGGAAATCCCTAGAGAAATTATTTCCAGGGAAAACCCATGCAATCAGGTAGGGACTGAAAACCCAATCCACATGGTGCCCCCGGGCGGGATTCGAACCGGGGTACCAGAGGTGAAAAGCGAGGAAAGATACCGCTGCACCAACCCGACCGCCAATTTAATATTTATTTTAAAGTGAAAGCAGTTCTGATAAATCTGAGAGAAAAAACGCTGTTCCTTTGCTTCATTTGCTCGTTCATTTGACAAGTGTCTTTAAGGGAAAAAAAGGACCTATGTGAAACCACTACGTTTTGTATAAAGAGAGGATGTTCAGCTATTTCATTATCTTCCATATGCAGTGTCTGCTGCCCTCTATAGTAAATTCATGGTCAATGAATACAAAACACTGTGTTTGTTATTGTTACTTTATTATCTTGCTGTTATTATGAAACCAAGGAACCCTCGAGCATACCTTGCACTGTGACCTGTAGGCCTCAAGATACCTGTGAAGAGAAGTTGATGAAGAAATGATCAGTTTTTAGATGTAGGAGGAAATCCCCAACTGAATGGGGGTGGTAGGGACTGAAAACCCAATCTACATCTAGCACAAGGCTCCAATCAGAAGCGGGATTTAAACCGGGGTCCAACAGAGGTGTAAACCTATTTGACCAAATGGATGCCCAAAGTGTTGCAAAACTTATTGATTTTCAGCTTGACCTTTGTCAAAGAAATGTTTATGTTTTTATTTTTCAAAAAAAGAAGGGAGTAGATTATATGGGCTAGTTACTGCCCTTGCTTGAATTATCAATGAAGGTACATCCAGAGAACTCTTTGATTCTCCAAGTCCCCCAAATTTTTGATTTTTTTCCCCGTTCTTTTTGTTTGTTTTGAAAGTCATTTGCGAGGGAGGCGGGGATGGGGGATGATATTCATTTGCTGAAGGGGGGGGTGGATAGTAGGGCCAGTGTAGGTGAGAGCCCTCGGCCTCAAGCTGGACTGGATTTACAAAGAGCTGAGCCCAATTTTACAGAGCTGCTTAAGCACTAAAAGCAGCTAAACAAAGTTATGCTTACCAGAATAAAGTCGCCAGCAAAAAATTCCTTGTCGTTGTCTGACTCTATCCGGCTATCAGGCTTGTTTGTGCTTAGTGGAAAATTGTTGAGCAATATTTATTTCTTAAGCAGCTCTACAAAATCAGGCACAGATCTCAAGCTGTGTATCAATCACAATTGCTAGCAGACGTGTGATGTCACAAGACAAATCACTATGACAACATTGACAACTCATCTTAAGATGAATCTTAGTGTTTTGTTAAAATGGAGCTTTGTCAATTTATTTTTGTCCAGTAATCACCAATGTTATTAGGCAGAATGCTGTGTTTTTTTTTTTTAATCACCTTTTCATATATGCTGTAAGGACCTACCCTTCAGCAATCGGCAACCTTGAGATGGGATTCCCCTGCTGTGCAGCCAAGCGGAGATTCAGGCACAGGGCAAGATTTACCTTGGGCTTAGGGGATTCCTAACAAGCCCCGCTCAATTTCCGTGGGAAGAGTTAGAGAAATAACGAATCTGTTGAAAATCAGTTGAAGATTTGATTTTAACTCTGGCGAATCATAATCCAGGAGTTGGGGATGGAAGAAGTCGAAAGGGCAGGGTTGTTTGTTTTCCATAAACATGGCTCAACTAATTTAAATAAAAGTCACTTAGACTGGTGCTCAGAATTTTCACTGGACTAGAAATATTTCTTTATAAAACAAAACCCCAAAGTAAGGGAACATGAGTGCATTTTTCTATCTTTTTAATATTTTGTGCCAAAACTTGGCACTTGCTGTCAAAACTCAAAAGTGGTTGCTCATCAAAGATGAGAAAAAGAGTTTTTGAACAAATAACACATACATGTAATTTGGGCCTATGATGTAAGCATTTCTCAATAGAATATTTACCTGCATTACACAACACATTTGATACAGCTTAACCTCCCATCCGTAGGCAGAGCAATAATGGTTAATAAGTGTCTTGCTCAAGGACACAAGTGTCAAGACCGGGACTCGAACTCGCACTCTCCTGATCAGAAACACCAGAGTTAGAGTCCGGTGTGCTTTGCTGCTTGGCCGGCACACGCCAAAAGACTGATGTACATATAATTTCCTTAATACATTGTTAAATTAAACCCGCACAGTAACTTCCAAAGTTGAATCTCTAAGTATTAAGTTAACTTTTTTTTCTCTTCAACTTTATGAATATTTTGTACCTTCTCACTCCCTTTAAATGAGTGTTCAAATTTTACTATTATTTATTATTATTTTTTTGTATTTATTTATTTATTTATTTATTTATTTATTTATTTATTTATTTATTTATTTATTTATTTATTTATTTATTTATTTATTTATTTATTTATTTATTTATTTATTTATTTATTTATTTATTTTTATTCTTTTTTGTTCTTTTTTTTTTTTTTTTTTTTTTTTTGGGGGGGGGGGATGAGGTCCCAAAGAAGGCTCGAGGACACTCTTGGTAAGGGGCTCTACAAGAAGAAAACATTTAAGATGAAAATAACTCGGGGGGGGAGCTGAAAGCTTCTAGAGTGGTTTAAGATGAACATCCAACAGTTTGAGTGGTTAGTTTTTGTTGGTTCTTGTGTAGATTGAGTAGTAAAGTCACTCAAGGGAGTTTGGAAAAGTGGGGACCATGTGCCAAGCAGTTACAGAGTATTGGCTGTTGGGTTTTGGTAATTCTGTGAAGCAAAACTATTTTCTGTGTAAAGCCAATTTTGGTGTTAAAGGTAGGGTCATACTTGAGTAATGACCCCAAAAAGAAATTGTTTATTCGAAAGCCTACTTTTTATAAAGATGGTAATGGTAGTAAGCATCCTGCAAAATTATTTTATAGTTGATTAGAAACAATAAAAGTATGTCAAAAATTTTGAATCGCCAAAGATTGCCGGCAGGCAACTTTTGGAAATTTCCATGGTGTTCCTTTGAATGCTGCCCTCAATACGACCAGAGATGCGATTGGTACCTGCTGTCACCTCGCCATTAACGTGGATGGATTGAAAACACTGTGACAGTAGGCATTGTATTCAACTGAAACTTGCAAGGGTGACTTTTATTGTATTTTCCTTGATAATTTTACCTTTAAATCAGCATTACGTTAAGAAAAACCAATCTACGTCCATAAACCTTTGAGTAGTTTGCTCATTTGAGTTCTGGACATCAGAGCGAATCTGCTGCCATCTACGGCGCAGGCAGCCGCATCTCTGAAATATTGAAACACCTGTTGGCAGAGAGGAGAATGTTCATTTGTACTGGATTATCGAAATAATTGAATATATCCCCTTTGTCTTTATTAGATTATGCAGTTAATATCCAGTAAATTGGAAGCAGAAACCGAATGGCTGAAAGAACGAGAACAGGTAAGTTGTGCCCCCTCCTTTCTGTTGAGCACGAGCTCCGCCCCCATTTGATTCCTTCATTTAAAGAACCCACCACGGTCAACACGTCAAAACGTCAAATTTAGAGTGGGTTCAAATGGTGCATCACAAGTTGCTTTCAGGAAAGCAGGCCTCATGGACTGTGTCAATAACGTTTAATTAATAACCAGCGACCGATGCCAATAAAAGTTGCACCCTATAGAAATAAACACACGTAGAAGACTAACGCTTTCAAAAGGCAAGGTTGTCTAAACTCGCTGAAACGCAAGCCGCACATATCCAAGTTATTATTTTAATGGTACTCACTCAAACAACAGATGTATTTTTGAGATGGCAAAACAGATCTTCATAAAAAAATACATAAATTGTGCAACATTACAATATAAAAATTTAACCTTGTCGATGATCGTAGGCGCCCGTACGGCGATGTGTTTGATTGCCTGGAAGCAAAATGAGCAACAGCTAATGAAAGAAAACAAAGTAGCAATTTCCTCAACAAGATTTTGTTTGTTTTGACGAGGTCGGATCTTCATCACCGGGCTATTACCAAGAAAGTTACGGACAAACTTGCCAGAATAACTTCTCTGTGTAAAACCTTCACATTGTTTTCACACTTTTTCAGAGCAAAATTTGAAACATGACGTCATTGGGATTTCAACAACCAATGAATCTTTACATTCCAAGGAGGAATTTTTTCGTCTGTCAAAAGGTCAAATTCAAGGCTGTTTTGACTTTGTATTATCGGAAGTCAGTTATGAATCAAAACATCCTCAAACAAAAATGTAGAGACCCGTTTTTTTTCTCAGAATTATGTCATCCGATGTTTTGGATTTGACAAATTTTGCACTGGAAGGGTATCGAATACAATAGCAATTTACACCATTTTAACGTGAGGTTAGAGACTTGTAATTTTTTTCCCCACTAACATGAGGACTCTATTGGATATTGAAAAATTTAATTTCCCTTTCTCTTTTAGTCGGAGAACTTAAAAATAACCAATCCTTTATGTAATTTCGGTGAGAATAGGATAAATAATCCAGTCATTTATATAAATTTGTCTGATCGAATATTAAACAAATTATTTTAAAAAAGATTTTTTAAAGGATTTCACTTGGAATTAGTATTTAAAAATGTGAATACAAAATTATTGTTATTTGAATGACACAAACTAACTATTTAATTTTGCTACAGCTTCATCCTGTAATAATTAAAACACACTTTAAAAAAAAACCATTCTTTGTAAACAATACATTCGCAAACCATATGAAATAGAAATGTAGGGGGGATCAAGTGTGACCTTAAAGTCCTTTTGTTCGGCTCATTTAAAAAAATATTATTTCCCCCACATTGCTAAGACCTTTCTTCCGAGATGTTTTTGTTCCTCCGATGCAGTTGCGTACATTTATGATAAAACCTTGATTAATCCATGTCGTGCAATCCCGGCATTATGGTGCGGCCGGCCTATTATTTTACATAGCGGTTTAATTTTCTGCGGTGTGTGTTCGACCAGGTTGGCATGGAAACCTAATTCCATATCGATTTTGTGTTTATATTCCATCTTGTTGTCAAAACATGTACTGGGCAGACTATTATGTCCTATTGTAGTCGCGGCCAATCCTCTGCATGTTTAAATGAAGCTTAGATTGGTGTGGCCTAGTTATACATGTTGCTGCCATTTTGTTTAAGTAGATTAAATCCGAATACTCGCACGCTTTACCTGTTCAAATAACTTGGGGGGAAACAAGTTTGTCGCGATCGGCAGTCTGAGGCCTGTGAAATTTTTTTCTTTGTGGAACATCTGTTCTGCGGTTCATCACCTCTTCGTTACACTACAGTCGTTCGACTTCTTGGCTGATCAGTTATCTTCCCTCTAATCCTTTCCTTTTTTTTTGTGCCACAGAAAAATTATTTTCACAAAGTTGACAGTCTACATCAACTAGACTTTCAAAACAAAATGAGTAATAGTGAAAATCAGTTCAGAATGGCCATAACTTGCTTAACCGTTTGCAAAACATAAGTTAATTGTTTCCGAAATGTGTCTTTAGTGCAGAATAGATGTCAAAGGTTGTCCTCTTCTTTCTAGCCTGTTTCACTCCACTGCAGGAGGAAAGCCTTTTCACCTATATTCTCCATTTCACTCTTTCCTGAGCTGCCTGTTGCCAAGCAGTGCCAAGGCTGTATGTACTTAGTTCATCTGTCAATCTTCTGTTTTGTCTCCCTCTCTTTCTTGTTCGGTTTCTTGGAAACCAATTGGTTTGTTTTGTAATGCCCACCTGTTGTCATACCTCCTTCTAGGTGCCCTGCCCATCTTCAACTTCTTTGAATTAATGGTCTTCATAATATCCTGCACTCTTGATTTCTTTCTTATGTCCTCATTTTCCACCCTGTCCTTCTTTGTTACTCCTATCATAGTTCTTTCCATAGCCCTCTCTTTCACCCTTAGTTTTTCTCAAGATGTTTGGTGGTAATTCATGTCTTGGCACCATACACTGGGACAGGTATGATGCACTGATCGAATACCTGCCTTTTTAGGGATTTAGGAAGGGTGTGGTCTCGAAAGATGTTTTTGAGTATGCCAAACTTCACTCAACCTAACTGGATTCTTCTCTTTATTTCCTCCCCTGTTTCATTGTTGAAGGTAATCTTCTTTTCCTAGATGGATGTATTGGTCAAAGGTTGTAAAAATGTTTAAATCAAGTAAATGGTCTCTGTTACTAAGGGATTCACAACCCTGACAAGTTTGGATGACCTTTAAGTTGAATTCTTTGTAAATTCTGACCAGAGTTTGATGTTCAACCCAGGATTTGAAGGACTCGAAATAGTCTCAGAAATAAGAAAAAGAAGGAGATTGTGCAATGTGTCTAAACCTCAGATGGTGTTGTCTGCTGCATTCAATTATGTTGGACAAATTGAAACTCAAACCATCCCCAACCCTTCAAATTCCATCTGCTTTGTTCTTAGTTGATTCGGTTGGACTTGGAACTGCAACAGTAAACGGATCATGCCTCACAAGGGATCAGGCGTACCACCATCACAGTCCAACACCATATGGTGTTGGATTTTGTTGGAGTGAGGAAGGACCCGAGTTAATCACTCAAGGGTGAAAGTTTTATAAAATAAATAAATGTAGCACTTTTATAGTCATATTGAAAGGACATGTTGCTTTCAACATGAGTTGTAAATAATTGTGATTAATGCGCGTGATTAGAAAACTAAAAGAATAGAATTATGAATTAATGAAAATGTAAGCCGTAAATAATTTGAAATAAATATTGTACTGGTATTGATAAAGCACCAGTTAAGCTTTATAGGTAGTTATTAATACATTGTAGTATATTTAATAGGTTTTATTTAATATACTAAATTATCTATTTTGATGCATGCCTAACTGGCGAGTCCCAAACAGAAAAAAGGAAGTAATCAGCATGCAGATTTCTGGTAGGATTGGAACCCTTGACTCCCTGTGTGTCCCCCCCCCCCCCCCCGGTCATCATTGCGGAAAATTGCTTGAGAAAAATGTACATCACAGAGCATGGTGTGTGAGATGAGTAGCGCTGAAATAATGATGTGTAAACAGTAACACACACACACACACATTCCTATTTTTACATCCCTGTGGAGACATCTTTTGTTCTTTCTTTGTAGTTAAAAACCTCCCATAGACTTTGTACACAAAATTCCTTGTGGAGCAACCCAGTCTTTAGAATTTCCCTATGGAGACCCTTTGTTTTCCCTTTTCTGTTTTGTTCTCGGTCTCCATAAGGTAGTGAATATGAGAGCACACACACACAAGTGTGTAATGACCTCCAATCGTGGACCCTCCTTTGTTCAACTCTTTGTCCTGACAAACGTGGACCCCCATTGTTTTCCTTTGTGATAGCAAACGTGGACCTATCGTCCCTTTTGTTGTAAGTCCTCGGTTTGAATGTCACTACAAACTCACCCTTACATATGGAAAGTTACGGTATACTTTCATAGTTGTTCTTTTAGTATTATTCTCTTTCCTGAGGTAGCATTGTTCCGTTGTGTAAACTTTCCTGTACTTGAATGTCCTCTCAAAGACTTGGTTCACAAAATTTTCTTGTGGAGCACCCCGGTCTTTAGAATTTTGGTGTGGAGACCTTTTGTTTTCCCTTTTTTGTTTTGTCCTTGGTCTCCTTAAAGTACAGAATATGAGCACACCTGCAACCGGGACCTCCTACTGTCCCTCTTCTTTTTGGCAACATCTCCAATTGGTTTTGTCCCCTGGTGGGGACCATCACCCAACTGGGGACCCTATATACCGGGGGAGGGAGGGGTCCCTTTTACCTACCCTCACACAAACCTAAAGTGTGCAAACACCTGTAATTGGGGACCTCCTGTTGTCCCACTTTTGTTTGTACTTTTGGCAACAGCTCCCATTGGGTTTGTACACACTCTTGGGACCTTCACCCAGTCGGGGGACCCTATTGTCCTCTTTTGTTTTAGGTCCCCAGTTTGAATGTGTATGCCTACATGTATACCCATCCTTAAATACGACAGTTACAGGGTCCTTCCATTGTTGTTCTTTTATCCCTTTTCTGAAGAATTTGTCTGCGGGGTACAACTAGAACACATCAAACCTTGTAGGGTACCATTGTGCCCGGTAAGTGGGCGTGTGTAAGCCAATGACATCAACGCGTATGGTGACCTCTAGCACATGCTATGAGACAGTCTGTTCCATTGGATATGATTTGCTGTCCTGTAAATTGGCGATTGGTTACAATTAACCAATCATCATTCATGTTACACCAATGGAAAGAGAAAATATTCAGCTTCAGGAATAGGTGTGATCCATAAACCTGCGCTGTAATGTACACAGGCTACGGTAATTCAAGTTGCGTGAACCATTTGAAACTGTATGCACCTTGTTCCTCAACAACAAACAACTTGTAACAGTTATGAATTAAAAGAGACATTTTCTTTGTAAAGGTGCATGATCCACTCATAGAATTAGTTTGTAGCAAATTTTGGATACATTTGATTTTATACATTGAAAACTGTTCTGAAAAGCTATAAATGAATAAATCAAGCCCATTTTTGTCCTAGAAATCTCTAGTTTTTTTCCATCAGTGGTGATGGTCAGAGTCACAGGCTGTCAAAGGTATTACAAAGGATTGGTGAAGATAAAAACAAAAATTGTTAAATTTTTAGTCTGGAAGCTTACTGATTATAAAGATACTAGAACATTTTTTTTCGGTGAAATATCTCCCACTGAAATGAAGTCACGTTCGAGAAAACTGTATCTGAAAACCAAAAAAAAAGACACAAGAGCTAATTTTGGTCGTTACAACCAAATTAAGGACAATGTCTTTACATGTTGAAAATTGTGCATGTTTTTTAAAATTATTTTCTCCTAACTCCCACAGTGGATTAAGCCAAATGTTCACACCTTTGTTATTTCATGTACATAGTTGATCACAAAAATACATGAACACTGTCTGCAATTATTTTGTCAGCGCTGTCAATCCTGTATAATACGTTTAACTTTTTTTCTAAAAAACAACCTAAAATGCCCTGGTTCTGAATCCACAAATTCATTTAGAAAGGGAAAGTAAGTCCTTATTTTATTTATTTATTTATTTCCTTGGAAAAGTAGATTAATTGCCATCCTCTAATTTTCAATAAGCACACCACACAACCAATGGATATGTTTTAGTGAACACAATGAAAACCTGTTTTGTTTGAATGAAGCAATCTTCTGCCTGGCCCAGTTTTTTAAAATTATTATTTTGTTTTTTACGTTCTTGAGGTTCACAATTGATATTATCAATTTTTTTCAAATTTTTTTCATATTCACTTTAATATTTTGGAATTTGTTTTCTTTCTAATAAAGCTTTCTGCTGAGCCTTTGAAAAAAACAGTGTTTCACTGAAAGGTTTTTTGTAGGATAAACAAGAAATAAGAGCTTGGGAAAGTACTGAGTATACAGTGCTTAATACACAACATGTGTAAGGGTAAACCAAATTAAATTCTTTATCCCCGATGCAAAAAATTAACATCTATTAAGTCGTTGCAGTGCACGCTGCCAAGGATTTTCACTACCTCTAGCCATCGGGCTAGCTCGGTGGTCTAGTGGTAAGACATCTGCTCTAGCAATGCAAAGGTTGTGGGTTTGAATCCCACCTGAGTGATTTTGCCTGTGGATTTTTTTTCACAGAGCTCGGGAAAGTCTGAGTATACAGTGCTTTATACACATCGGTGTAAGTTAAAACCAATTTAAATTCTTTATCCCTGATGCAAAAATTAACATCTATTAAAGAAATAAACAATAAATAAATAAATCAATCAAATCAAACTGGTTCTTTTCAGAACCAATTCAGCCCAAAAAAGAGATATTATCACATGTGTCATTGTAAATGCCAGTTTTACAAGATTTTTAGGTTGAACAGAGAAAAATTTACTAAGCGGGATTTGACCCTGCGACCTCCGGATTAACGTGCCAGGGCTCTACCAACTGAGCTATCTAGCCCTATGTTGACAGTCTCCCTATTTTGTCAACATCTTTGTTCGGGGATGCCAGTCAGAAGCCGTTCAACCTGTAACTACCGTATAGCCAGGGATCACACCCAAGTTTACGATAGATAGGTTGCAGTATGACGTAAGTCGGCCATCTTCCTTTAGAACAAACAGTCGTGCGTTTCGTGTGAGAACGGCGTGCAACACACGCGCACTTCACGAAACTCATTGCAGGATTGGTCAGTGAACAACGCGGCTGCGTTAATAAGTTGAGCGTTTGAGCCAAAATGCAATTTGCCCGTAAAGATGGCATCTACTGGGAACTATCTATACAACCTGGGAAGCAGTAGGAGAAGTAGCAGAGCTCATCACCTTAAGAGGATGCAACTTTTGAAAGATGTTGAAGTTTTTTTGTCAGGGATTTTGTGCAGGTTCTTAACGGACTTATTGATCATGTCAATCAAAATAAGCAGCAGCAATTTGTGGGTTCTGCAAATGCTATTTTATTATTATTATTATTATCATTATTATTAAATCTTTCTGGTAATGAAACCAAGGGACCCTTAAAAGCGACTAGCATTGTGACCGGTAGGCCTGAAGGTACCTGTGTGGAGAAGACGATGAAGAAGTGTCAGTTTTAGATGTGGGAGGAAAACCCCAAGTATGAAAAACCCACACAATCAGGTAGGGACTGAAAAACCCAATCCGCATACAAGGCTCCGGTCCGGGATTTGAACCGGGGCCCACAGAGGTGAAAGGCAGGGAAAGAAACCACTGAGCCAACCTGACTGCATATGTCCTGGACTTTTACAGTGCTTCAGATGAAGGACTGGTTCTGGTATGAACAGTTGTAAACAGTATTAGATTTAAAACTAATAACATTGTTTTTCTTGATAGTTTCCCGTCATGCACTTTGTCTAAGGTCAACGGCCAATGAACAACAATGACAAAAAATATTGCATAGCAAGTTTTTTTGCTGAGCTAAAATTGTCAGCAGTGATGCACAATGCACATTATTTTGGCTGGTAACCCATTTCAACTAAGCACAACTTTTCTGCAGAATGCTGTGCTTAAAACAGCTTTATGAAGTTGTGCCAAAGTCTCTCTATAAAAAATCCCACCCACTTCACCGGGGACTTCAGGATTACGACCCACGCATTCAGGGCTCAAATATCTTGTTAAGATTCTCAACCAAATACGTCCAGACATTTTGTCACCGTTTGCAGTGACGACTTCATCAAAGAGAAAGAAGAAAACAATTTTAAATTGTTTTGGGTACAAATTCTTTTGACATTTACTGCTGTTAACACTTTCACCACATTTTAGGACCAGTCTTGTGATGGTTTCACAGTTGCACTAAATTGCATCACCAGCGAATCACTAGATTTGCAATTTTGTGTTTTCACAAACTGACGAATCATGATTCGCCTTTTTATCCATTGGAATCCGTACTGCTGGCACAGTGCCATATATGCCTGGTATGACTTTTGAGTCTCCCAGTGAGACAAATCACAAAAATGTATTGTTTTGTACACAGTTAGGAATTAATAACTCGATGATTGAAAAATATTGACAGAGAGTTCTGAATGACTAAAGAAGTCCAGCTTTGTTTTAGTGGTTTCGTTTTGTTATAATGTCTTTCTTTTGAAAGCAGACACTTTCATGATTTGATATTACATGACTGTATTGTATTTGTTCCTGTGCTTATAGGGAGTATCTCAAAAATCCAAATGGTAGGAACGTGCTACTTGGATCGGTTAAAGGAACATTACAGAATTTGTTTTTGCTAACAAAACAGTTGCTGGCAGTGTAAGCACTTTATGTAATCCACCATATACATAAACTGACAAACCTGTAGAAGTTTGAGATCGATCGGCCATCTGGGTCACGAGAAAATGGTGAAAAATCCGATTACACATTAGCATGAAATCATATAGATTCAACATATGAATAAAACGCTCACTGAGCGATAAACTCCAATCGGAAAAAATTAGTTTATTCATTTCTCATCAAATATGGCATTTCAGACAGAAATATTTTGAGGGATGTTTTCTACTATCATCATCATTAGACCGTGTAAGTTTTATGTAAATCTGTGATCAAAAAGTATATTCTACAAGTTTTTTTCTTACCAATTCTGTAATGTTTCTTTAAGTGTTCCAGCTGGCGGGCGTTCACGGACCGATCCGCAGGAGCGTTCCATTGGAACTTTTAAAATGCCAACGCCTAAATTCTTGTGTGTAGGGTTGTTCCCGTAGTTCGGCACAATTAATGGTTTGAAAATGCCAACGCCTAAATTCTTGTGTGTAGGATTGTTTCCGTAGTTCGGCACAATTAATAGTTTTAAAATGCCAACGCCTAAATTCTTAGTTCGGCACAATTAATGGTTCGCGGTCCAGCAGAACATTTTGGCGGTCCACTGGATAGCCGGTGTATGTCTACGGGAATGTTCTTTCATGCCCGACTTCTGAGGAGCTCCCTTAAGTAGTTGCAGACATGTTTTGCCAAATTAAAATGTGCTTTTTTTTTTTTTTTATATCACTGGTCTTTTTCAAGTCACAGTTGGGTCCCAATCATAACATCATTGTAAGCTCTGTAAATAGTCATTCAAAATGGGGGTCCAGCAATGTGAAAAGAAAAAAAGAAAAATGATAATAATAATAATAAAAACCCACTATGGTTTCTCTGAACTGCCGACATTAGCAATTGTCTAGGTATCACGCTGACAATTTGTGTTCTGATAAGCAATAGAAACTAATGTTTTAATGTAATTCAAACCAACCTTATAAATTCCATCCAGTACATTTATTTATTGTTCCACCATATGTTTTTCCAGGGAGAGTATTTAATGTAATTTGGCCATCCTTAATTGCATTATTTATCCCTGGGAACTAATCATACTAAAGCTAAGGGGGGGGGGGTTGCTGAAACATTCAGCAGAATAGCTCTTAGCATTGGGGGAAAATTTGTCATTCACAGAGATGCAGAGTTGTTTGTGTTTAATTACACTCTGTAGTAAGAACATAGGATTTTATGAGGATGATCGGCCATCTTGTTTGATCTGTGTGTTTTTTTTTCTTTTCAATGAATTGGTGAGAGTCGACACGCAGAGAGTACCATGAAACTTAGGGCCTTCATGTGCCCGGATAGATTATATTATTAAGGAACAAATGCTGCTACTGCCTACTATCTTTTAATTAAGATAAGGTATGTAGCAGTTTTAAATTTGGCCAGTTGCTGCTACTTGTATGGTATCTTTCTATCTTCGAATCAATATAAGGTACAGAGTTTTAAAGTTGGTCAGTTGGTCAGTTGGTCAGTTGGTCAGTTGGTCAGTTGGTGCTACTTGTATGGTATCTTTCTATCTTTGAATCAATATAAGGTACAGAGTTTTAAAGTTGGTCAGTTGGTCATGAGTTGGTGCTACTTGTATGGTATCTTTCTATCTTTGAATCAATATAATGTACAGAGTTTTAAAGTTGGTCAGTTTGTGCTACTTGTAATCTAAGTATCTTTGAATCAATATTAAGCTACCACAGTTTTAAAGTTGGCCAGTTGCCACTAGTATGCTTACTTTCTTTGAATCAATATAATGTACAGAGTTTTAAAGTTGGTCAGTTGGTGCTACTTGTATTCTAAGTATCTTTGAATCAATATTAAGGTACCACAGTTTTAAAGTTGGCCAGTTGCCACTAGTATGCTTACTTTCTACATTCTATTAAGTTGTTTGCCGTACCCTCTGGTAATCAAGGGATTCGAACTGGCCTATCCTCGCCAGCCACGTTCTGTGGTCTAATGATTCAGACATCTGATTCTAGAATGCACTGGGTCTTGGGTTTGAATCCCACCCAAATAGCCAGTGAATTTGTTTTTTCTGCAGGACTCAGAAAATAATGAGTATTATCAGTATTGAATCAATATAAGTACAGAGTTTAAAGTGGGTCAGTTGTCAGTGGGTCATTGTGCTAGTATTCTAAGTATCTTGAATCATATAAGCTACCACAGTTTTAAGTTGGCCATTGCACTAGTATGCTTACTTTCTTTGAATCAATATAATGTACAGAGTTTTAAAGTTGGTCAGTTGCCACTAGTATGCTTACTCTTCTTTGAATCAATATAAGGTACAGCAGTTTTAAAGATGGCCAATTGCTGCTAATTGTATCCTTACTTTCTTTGAATCAATATAAGGTACAGCAGTTTTGAAGTTGGCCAATCGCTGAAACGTAGTCTTATTATCTTTGAATCAAGTGAAGGTACAGCATGTCAAAATGCTGGTATTGGTATGCACTATGCACACTCTGTTTGAAACAATATGTGGGATGTGTGATAAGCACTGCATGGATACTCATTATTTTCTGAGTCCTGCAGAAAAACAAATTCACTGGCTATTTGGGTGGGATTCGAACCCAAGACCCAGTGCATTCTAGAACAGATGTCTGAATCATTAGACCACAGAGGGTGGCTGTCAGTGATAGGCCAGTTCGAATCCCTTGATTACCAGAGGGTACGCAAACAACTTAATAGAATGTAGAAATTGTATTGGAGACGAAGAACTGGTATTGTTGTTCAAATGCTGCTAGTTGTTATGCTTACTGTGTCTGAATCAAGATGGGGTACAGCATCTGTAGTGGTTGCCAAACAGTACCGAGAATTGGTTTACTATTGAATCGTTTGCAAGCAGACATTTTCAATTTCTACTTTTTTGATCCGACACTAACGCTGCTGGTTATTGCTGCGATTATACCACTTTATTTTGTTGGTGCCTAACCGTTTGTAAATACTTAAATGCATTTTTCACTGATAAACTTTCAACCCGAAATGTAATGACCCAACCCTCTTTGCTTGTTTCCCCCAAGTTAATTACTGAAGAAGTTCTCCTTTACGTGTTGGCAGTTAATCGTTTTCCCCTTTGTAAATTGTGAAAAAGTCCTTGGGCTTGTGTTTTTTTACAACTTGTTTATACCGTGGAGGATACTTAAATGTCCGTTTTTAAGTACTCAATGTGGCCTTTACAAAATAATAAGCTGTCAACGCAAACTTAAACGACCTAACCTTTTCTGCTCGTTATCTCCACTTTTAATTATTTTCTGCCAATTAAGGAATTCTCCTTTACTCTTTGACATTTAGTAGTTTTGCGTTCCCTAGGTCATTGAAGATAGAGGGGGGAAAAACCTGAATGGAATCATGCCGGTTCATCCGAGTTTTATCGTTCCACAATTCATTAAAAACGATGGACGAATCCCCGGAGACTCAAATGATAACAATAATGATGCGTTGTGTGCTTTTGAATCCATCGGGCCTCTCGTCCAAACAGCTGAACCAAAGCACGCTTTCTCTTCCAGAAACCTAAGGGGGGTACCACCGGGACCAATAAACTCTCTTCTGTTGTCTCCCTCGGACGGAGACGCCTTCCCTCCCTGTGTTTGCTCATTGGGCTCCCGTTAAAACAGATTTCAGCTGAGAAATCATCATTAAGTTTTTTTCCTCCACTACTTTTCTCCCCATTCATTTCCCCTGTAGGATTGCTTATTCTTTGGCAGTGCATTGACACTTTAGAAATGAGTCCCTTGCTAAAACTAAGTGTCAGGATAAGATTTTTTTTTTTTTTTTTTTTTTTTTTTTTTTTGATTGGGAAGGGGGAGGGAACTGGAAAGAGGATGGGTTGAGGTTGAGGGCCTTCGGGTCTCCGTTATGAACTTGTGAGACTGATCATTGGACCATCAAAATGGCAAAATGATGAACCGCAGGACTTGCACTCACAAGATTCCCTAATGCTAGGGTGGCCTCACTCCATGAAGCACCAAGTCTCATCTCCAGACTAGTTTCTTATTGTAGGCGTTCCAAAAGTTGCCGTTGTGAGTTGTGATTTATACCTTAGCGTTTTGGTTAGCATTGAAGATTGATTCATTATTGTAAGGTCAATCTTACAGCCTGGTGATCGGGCTAAGATCTCCAACACTTGAGGAAACTAGAGTGAGGGTTTTTCTTCAACTCCAGAAGATGTTTACCAAACTATAACTACTACCCATATAACCTTATACTCATCACCTTGGACATCTTCGACTTATTAGCAAAGCTAACCAAGGCGGGAAGCAAGGTCACCTGGAATTAGCTCAAAAGCTTGTCAGAGGGGTGATTAAAAAAAAAAAAATCTTCTCGGTGTCTGAAACATCATTATAAGATCATCATATTGTCACACAGGGACTCCATAATGTAGCACAGCTTAAGCTATTAAGGTAGCCTTGAAGATTCACCAATAAATCTTCACAATATATGTCTGTTTGTTATGCTGTCTCATTCTTTATTTTAATGGCCGGTCTGTGAACTATTAGGCATGGGGGGTGTCCCTGGTACTCTGCTGTAGACTCTCAGCCAATTCAGAATGGAGTGAGAGGATTAGATGGCGAGCCTTTATAAGCCATTAAAAAGTAATGTGTATGTAATATATTATGGATGGTGGCGCCAATGTGAGGTTGCATGCTTAGGAATGTTTAGGGATGTTGTTGGGATAATTTCATATTGCGGTGGTGGTGGTGGTGGTGGTGGTGGTGGTGGTGGTAATGAAGCCAACAATCCTTAAAGGAACATTACAGAATTGGTAATTGTAAAATATACTTTTGATCACAGATTTACATAAAACTTACATGGTCTAATGATGATGATAGTAGAAAACATCCCCTGAAATATTTCTGTCTGAAATGCCATATTTGATGAGAAATGAATAAACTAATTTTCCGATTGGAGTTTATCGCTCAGTGAGCGTTTTATTCATTTGTTGAATCTATATGATTTTATGCAAATGTGTAATCTGTTTTTCACTATTTTCTCGTGACCCAGATGGCCGATCGATCTCAAACTTCTACAGGTTTGTCAGTTTATGTATATGGTGGATTACATAAAGTGCTTACACTGCCAGCAACTGTTTTGTTAGCAAAAACCAATTCTTTAATGTTCCTTTAAAGCAAATATCCATCAGGACTTGGGGTTTTGGGAGTGGTACTCTGAGTTGGTTTGATTTGATTTGATTTGAAATGGTCTTTTCACAGCAACAACGTACTTGCAGATAGAGGCCGAATTAAAAACATTTGAACAGTATTGTAACAACTCTTAAATGACAGTAAAAACTTGGGGGGGGGAATGAATAAAATTAAAGGGGCCATCTTGTCGCACTGCGTAATGCATATACCAGTGCACCAGACAACAATGAAACTACTTGCGAAGCGCGCACGCAATTCCTTGTCAAATATGTGCAAAAAAAGAATGGAAAATAAATACTACTTTCTACAGTAGTGAGTAACACAACAGGATTATACAACAAATAAATAAATAACACAAAACAAAACACAGGACTGTTGCAGAAGAAAAGATAGGCACTGGCAACAAAATGCATAGGTCACTCAACATAATACTCAAGAAGCAATTGCATCTAAAAGCAGACAGCACATGCGTCACAAGTATTTATTAAAAAAAGGTGTGTTTGAGAACAACAAATCAGCACCCTGCCAATAAGCTCATTTGTCATCCAAAGTGAGAGTTAGGCGGGGGAATGAATGGAACTATTTTTATATCCTTCAGTTCTACATCTTTGGATTCGCAGACTTTCAAGTCACAGTGTTTGCGTACACTTTTGATAATCTTGGCCAACTAAATATGGGGCACTTTTTTTTTGTTTTTCTTTTTTTCTCTCCCTCCCCATCCCCCCCACAGAATATTTGTATACTGTATGTTTGTTTCGTTTTTTAAAATGGCAGAATAAATAATAATAATAATAATAATTTTAGTTCAGCATCATGTGGCGGTCCTGATCTAGTATGATATCAATGAGATTTAATTTGAGGGAGGTAGAGGGCGTACACGGGAAGATTTGTATACTGTATGTTTGTTTCGTTTTTTAAAATGGCAGAATAAATAATAATAATAACAATAATCTTAGTTCAGCATGATGTGGCGGTCCTGATCTAGTATGATATCAATGAGATTTAATTTGAGGGAGGTAGATGGCGTACACGTACACGGGAAGATTCTAGTTCAAGAGACGAGGCAAATGAGTAACGTGATTGTTCCCGTTTTGTTCTCAAGAGAGATTAGACTCAAGTGTTCGAGTGCATCCGTGTATCGTGTAGGGGCATTTCCAAGAATAAGGGCACCTTTCACACTAGACAAATTTAGTTGACCTTTGCACACTTGAATGGCTAAACCCTGGACAATTCCTGGGGGAAATAGCCACACCCCTGTTCCAGCGCCGAAACTAGGGTCAAATTTTAGGGGGGCACGGGGGATGCACCATATAAGATAATCTGACGAGAGTGTAAAAACAAATACATTGTCCGCATGTAAATGGAAAAAAATGTTTTAAAAACATTGAAGTTATCACATTAAAGCTCATAAAATGTAAAATTTTACTATGGTAATTTTTAAACTCAAAAGTCCAACTTTTAAATGGGGGGGGGGCAACTGGGGGGCACAGACATCAACTGAATGAGATGGTGAACAAAGAGCCATTCCAACAGCTTTATTCCAGGTACTGCATCTCTTTGGAACTCCTTGTATCAAATTGTTTGGTATCATATTTTAGGAAAACTCACCAAATTTTGTTTGAATCAAACATAAACTGTAGACGTAGGAACTATCAGGATTTCGATAAGACACACAATACCCACATTTTAAGCCATATTTTAGGTAGTCACAAGGAGGAGACTACAAAAATCAGTTTAGGAAGCTATTTTGACCCCATGCCCTATAGTCTATTGCCTGGTGCACATTTCCCTCCATCCTACAATCTAGACTGTTTTAAGAGGAATATCAATTCCTACCTTCAGTTCAACCAAGTTTTTTTTTCTTATGTAGCTCCTTACCAAGAGTGGTCTTTAGCATTGTTTGGGGCAAACTTGCATAAAAATCATTCAAAAAAATAAAAATTTGCCTTTGAATTACTTTATTCATGTTTATTTCACAGTTTCCACAAAATGTCAAACAATCTCCTTCACAATGCATGATGCTCAAACCTTTTCTCAACACCTACCCTTTTCAAATTGTCGTTTGAAAAGCTTCATCAACGTTACATGGAAACAGTTTGATGTGTGCATTCATAAAGATAGGGTAATTTAGTGGACTGATCATGAAAAGAGACCCACGCTGTCACCCTCTCTTGCCACGCCCACACAGAAGGAACCTGTCATGTGTTGTGGTTGTAGCGCCCTCTATAGCAAGTCTTGAAATATTTAAGATTGACAACAAGCTAACCAGGGAACTTTCACCACCAATAAAATCTCCTGACATTCATACATGAAGCAAACTGTAAGCTATTTCACAGAACAAAAAGGGCCACAGAAAAGTACATGTATGTATTTTCTTGAGATAGGTTTGGTTAAATATATACTGAAATTGGAGTGAAGACCTGTACAAAGATTTTTTCAAGACATGAAATTTAGAGAAAACAAGTATTTTTTCTCTCTCCACTGTGTTTTTACTCTGTTTGAATATCTTTAAACAATTTCCTTTTTGAACCCCACCCCCCCCCTCCTTTCACCGTCCCCCCTAGTCTGAACTTCATGGGGCTTGAGGGATTATACAGAATTGGTTTATCTCTGAATTCCTGTGGAAATATTAATTCCATATTTGCATTCTCTCTGCTCTGCCCCTCCCCCCTTCCCGCAAAGTGAAACTCATAGTTATCAAAAGGAAGACAAAACTTCAGAGCTAAAATTACTCAAGTTCCGCCCGACAAAAATCTTTCTCATGTTTAAACTCCCTTAGGATCGTCCCCGTGCTACAGTGTTATCAACCGATACAGGTTTGCCGTGTCACGATTGCTGTCTAAGGAAACACACATATGTAATTGTAGTAATCCCCACAAGAAATCTCACGACGAAGTATCCTTGGCTGGCGTTTTAATTAGACAATTCTTAATGTGCCTCCCGTAGTGTTAATCACCATCTAAGAATAATGGAAGCGTTTCTCCCCAGAACCTTCCACTGTTCCACTTTGCTTTCTTTTCTTTCCCACCACTTTTTTTTGTATTTATTTGATATAATGTTTGGGATGGCCTTGCCCACTGGGCACAAAACAAAAAGGAATCCACTAGAGGTTTTTTTTTTTTTTTTTTTTTTTTTTTAACAGTTAGTACATAGGTTTGATTGGGCCTCTGGTTATTATACACACATAACAGATGTGGAAGTCATTGTGCCTTAATGGGACCTGCCAGACAAAGGCTGTTTACAGCTTGTCTGCACAGCTATTTGATTGGCAATCAGTGCCAGTCCCACACAAGAGCCCTTATCCTTTGATCTTTGCCCTACCGAGGTCAACCCAGCCTCCTAATTAGCTGAGGGTTTCTCTCTTTTTTATTGTTTTGTCTGCCTGGTAATTTTCCAAAGGGCCAGGCCCCTATAATGTATACAGTTTTGGGGTCCCCCCCACACACAGTGTGGGATGTTAAATTACCATTAGGGACCCACTTGGAATCCGTAACCTTGTTAATTCTGTTTCAGATCATTCAAGTCACATCTTTCTGGTCCATCTGAATAGACTACTTACCCACCTGACCCATAAAAGTGAGAATTAAAGGAAGAGTACAACGTCTGGAAAAAAGAAAAAAAGAAGGTCTAGCTTCTGGTATGGAACTCTCTCATGGTGTAGACCTCCGTTTTTCCCCCTTCTAAACAATTCAGTCGACAAAACTGTAAACCAAGACTGGAAGTTTAAAAATAGTCATGTGCACTCTTTTGGTATAAATGAGATAAGTGTTCATTTTGTGCTACTGCACTCATCAGGGAATGTGACTAAGGTGTACGACCCGGTCCATGTTGTCATATGTCAAACGAGTTGCGAAATGGAAACATATTTCCTAATTGCGTCACAATGGGAAAACAGCATGTAGTGATTGGTTGCATCACAGAAATTTGTTTTGCATTCACTTTGGCATGAAGTATTAACCAGTCTTCATAATTGAGCATATGATTCATAGTCTTATTATTGCAATATTGGAATGTTCATTCATTTCATTGATTAATTCTGGTCGTGAAGCCAAGGATTCTCAGAAAAGCGAACTTAATCACTATATGTTATGACAACTTTCTGTTAGAATCAGAAACCTTAGGAAAGGTCTGGGTTCGAATCCCACCCAGATAATATGCCTGTGTTTTTAGGTTTTTTGTCCTCAAGACTCGGGGGGGGGGGAAGTACTGAGAATAAAGTGTACAATTAATATTCTTTATCCCTGATGAGAATTGTACATCTATTAAAATCATTACGGTATCCGCTGCTAAAATATAGGATTCAAACTGCATGGGCAGGCTCGGTGGTCTGGTGGTGGTGAGGCAACTGCTCTAAATTGGTGGGGGTTGTGGGTTTGAATCCCACCCGAGTAACAAGTATGTCAAGTTTTTTTCACATGACTTTGGGGGAATACTGAGTATACAGTGTTTAATACACCTGGTGTATGGGCAAAACACAATTAATATCCTTTATTCCCAACAAGAATTTTACATCTATTAAAACCTTCCAAATTGGGGCAAAACAGTGGGACAATTAATTTTGGGCCCAGCAAGAAGGGGAAAAAATGGACAGAGAAAGCAAGAAAAACTGTTTACCTGATTAGAAATTGGTACTTATGTTTTTGTATGTGTACAATTTTGGGCCAACCCCTCTGCCCCCATTAAAGGATGTGCATATTATTGAAAATACTACTAATGTTTACAGATTTGCTCATAACTTACATGGTATAAAGATGGTCATGGTGGTAAACTTCCCTTGAAATAGTTTTGCTTTAAAATTTACTGATTTTTTTTTGAGATAAATAAAAAATAACATGAAATGGTAATGAAACAATCGGTTAAACATTACAATAAAATTGCATAATAAATGAAAACACAGAGTTAAAGAAAACACACAAATAAATTTTGAAAGAAAAAACCTATTGCATCAAGGATGAAAAGTTGGTTTTACCCTGCACCAATGTGTGATAAGCACTGTATACTCAGTGCTTTCCCGATTCCTACCGTAAAAAAAGAAGAAGAAAAAAGTCTTTTAAAAGTATAAAAGGATTTTTTTTAAACACCATGTATATATATTTGTCATTATACAAATCCATCCAATCTTAAGATTCCAAGATTACAAAACCTGAAGTTTTCCTTAATTTTCAGGAAACAAGAGACAGAACTAGTTTAACTGTTACGTAGTAATTGAATTCACTCTTTAATGTGTGTGGGGGGGTTTTTTTTGTGTTTTTTTTTCCTCTCTCTATTCTTCTTTCGCTACTCCGTTTATTCAACATCAATAAAAACAGCAACATACATCAATACTCCATGTTAATAAAAGTCCACAATAAAGACTGTTATTGTACAACACATACAGGGATTCACAGACAATAATACATGAATAAATAATTAAACAAATACAAATATATACAATTTAGCGTGACTTAATCAGTGGTTAAGGAAAAACAAGACATTGAAATTAATTAAAATAAAATAAGTTCAGGTTGATTTCTATTGGTGCACATTATGCCAATAAGTCTCTACTCCAGTATTATTTGAGGAATGAGCCGACAAAACATTCCTGTAATCATTATTCATTAAATAGGATTTAAAAGTTTGTGAAATTAGTTAGGGCATACTGATTGAAATGATGGATTGTTGCACCACGGGCTCCTTTGAGAGCACGGCCACTAAATCTGCTGAGGATATGTTTTCATGACGGTTTCTAAATTCTATATTCATTCATTTTCCTTTTTTTTGAAAGTCAAATGTATCAACTATTTTGGTTTTCATTGATGAGTTCAGAGGAATGGGAATGACAATGAACTGATTTCTAAATTGAAGCCAGAAATGTCAGAAACAGCTTAAAGGTGGGGTCATAGATTGACCAATTCCTATTGACGCAAACTACTTTTTCCACTAAATTTCTATGGTCAAGGAGCCTTCAACTTCATTGCACCTTCGTTATGGAATGACTTGCCACTTCATATTCTCCAAGCTGGCTCTCTTCGGATTTTCAAGGGACTCTTAAAAACTCATTTGTTTGAATCTTTAGTTGTGTAACTAGCTTTTATATTTATGTCATTGTTTTTATGTTTTGTGTTGGGCATAGAGGCTTCTGCATTATGCGCTATATAAATATCTCGTATTATTATTATTATTATTGTTAAATACTCCAAAAACTAATGACCGTATAAACTTACCTGGTGAGAAGCACTGCAGCTGTTGATAGTATTAACTATTTTGAGAAAGGATTCCCTTTGAACTAATATGGTTTGGATAATTTTTCACGCAAAAACATTTGAATCAGAGTCTGTGTTCAGATTTTTGAGGGTTGGTGTTCGTTCGCAAATGCTGCGGCCAGGGGTTGACACCCGCTGTCACTTCGCTAAACGTGGACGGTTTCAACAATCTTGTGAAAATACTGTGACAGTTTTTCGCCGTTTTCTCAGGAAGTGGACACTGTTTTCAGCCGATAATTTCACGTGACTTTTATTGTATCTTTCTTTACAATTTTACCTATAAATCCGTTTTCTCAGCAAGTGGACACTGTTTTCAGCCGATAATTTCACATGTGACTTTTATTGTATCTTTCTTTACATTTTTGCATATAAATCAGCATTACCTCTCTGTCCAATCTCTGACCCTACCTTTAAGGTTTCATCATAGGCAGTTTCTATAGACCTGTTGAATGTTAAAACAGAGGAGCATTCATAGCTGTTTGCCCGCAGTGTGCATTGTCTTGGAGGGCCTGCATCTCCCCACATCCCATGGAGCTCCTCCTCGGCTCCTTTCGCTAGCGGCTTTCTAAGGTCCTAAGACTCCGAGCTCAATCCTCTTTCTCAATTCTCATCTCCCTCTACCCTCTCTCGCCTCCAGCCTTCATTAAAGAAACCCTCCCCCCCCCCCCATCTTCTTGTGCCAAACACACCTCATCAAGTCTGAAGAAAAGACAGCAATCTCCACAATCAAGAGGAAGAAATATTACCTTAGAAGTGATGAGCAAACATGGGACTGTGGCTGGCAGGGTTCCAGTAGCACTTGGTCAAGTTGAGACTGTTGATGAAAGGCTGGACAAGTGTCTAAGTTTACTTTGTACTTGTGTGGATAAAGATGTTAGCACAGGGGAGGTTGGGATGGTGGGGGGCTTTCCTGGGGGTAGGCTATGGGGCGCACCCAAGGGGAACTTCAAGGGGAAGGGAACTTGGCTCATCCAAAGACCTGCCCTAACAAAAATAAATTGTGAATGTTATTATTTGTTTGTGGTTATTTGAATCCATTAAGACCCAGTTTTACCCCCCCCCCCTCTTATCTTATAGATCATCAATTTATGTCAACAGTTTTTAGGTTTCTCCAGTGAAGAAATTAAGACATGTCCAGTCATGGAGGAATAAATTCCTCCATGGTCCAACCAAGAAACAAAGGTGTTCAATTTCTTAAAAACAATGTTAACTTTGATTTGAAAAGGGGAGGTAGGTAGTCTTTCAGTTTATAATAAATCAGGCAATTTCTTCCTGACAATTTTGTGACTTTTTTGCTTTTATCAGTCTTTTTTATTGATGCTTAAAAAAATGATATGGTGATTTTTTTTGCCAAATCTTTAAATGAAAGTGTTTCTGCATTCTACCATGCCAGGACATGTCAGGAAGTGACACCGTAGGTGGGGGGAGGGGATATTTGTCTCTATCCCTACTCCCCACCCGGCTTTACCCCCATCTTGTCAATTCTTGTGATTCACCATACAGTATGCCCTCAACCGCTTGCCCAGGAGAGGCTATTTTTCACAGTGTATTATGGGTAAAAGGTCGACCTTGCGCTGCTGCTGCACATGCCATTTGTTTATGTTAGTTTGTGCTTTGCAAGCATAAAAGCAGCAGTTTTTAAACTTAATAATAAATCTTCTCGTGGTTACGCTGACAGGCGTCAAAAACGCAAGTAGCTTATAACATTTTGGTTTGCCGAAAAATCTTTGACAATTTCTGTGACTTACAATGTATTAATTGTGTGTTTTTTTCTTTATGAGTCTGGTGAATGTTTTTCACTCTTACATCGGTCACAATCTAGTTTCTAAACTGCCTGTGCAGTAATGAGGTGCGAGTGTGACTTTTTTTAGTCACCCGCTTTTTTTGAAAAATAGCCTATCCTGTGAAGACTGTAGAGGGGGCACTCTGTAGTGCGAATAGCCCATACTCAGTCAACTACGTTATCAAGTCCCTCAATACATGGCCTTTTCTTCAGAAATATCAATGAATTTAATATTTCATAAAACAAATAAACGATTGAACAGAAATTTTTTGAGATTGTTCTTAAATACTTTCCGAGATGACAACGCATCTTGCAATCCTCTCCACCCCCACTCCCACCACACACCTTCTCCCCCCCCTCAACCCCAGTTGCCCTTACAGCTTTTTGGATCAAGGCGATCATTTCATGCCTACCTGAGAAATCTTCTTCCAGCATTGAGCCACTCCAGTGCCTGTGTGTCCTTCCATTAGCCAACACATATCCCCTGCACTTTTCCTGAGCTATAATTAGTGCAAAATATAAGTGTCCTTTCGTTAACAAGTTGTTTTGTTTGGATTTCAGTGGGGACTTTAAACAAACAAAAAAAACGATTATGACTGAACTTCTTGAAAATAATTGAGTGAATTAAAGATTACAAAAATGAAGAAGTCTTTCAGCTAAAAAAGTCTTAAATTTTAGGAATAAATTCTATGCAGTGTAGAACTTAAGAAGATACAAATATTTCATGGAAACGGTGGCTGTTTCCAAGATAGTGGCTATGGCTGCGGCTGTGGCTAGACAACAAGTGTTGAAGCATAGGCTATCCTAAGCAACATCCTTAGCAACAGCCATAGCCGCAGCCGCAGCTGCAGTTGGCATGCTTATGAAGAAGTGTTGTCATTTAAAGAAAAGAACTGAAAACAATTTTCATTTTGAATTCAACTAAACATAATATTGACTAACTGTGGGTTTCAAAGAAAAGGGTTTATGTATAGCCTAAATATATCCCAAATTGTTTTCTTAAAAACCATTTCTAGGGCCTGGCCCTTAAAGGAATCAATGAGATAAATTTAGAAACTAAAGGATAGTGAAGTAATAATCCAGAAGGGAAACTGAATGGGTAAATTTGTAAATTTTGGGTTGAACAGAGAAAAATTGACTAGAAGCATGGTTTGAACCAACAAACTCCGGATTAAAGTGCTGGCGCTCTACCAACTGAGCTATCTAGCCCTGTGTTGTTGGCTGTCTCCCTATTTTGTCAATATCTTTGTTCCAAAGGATAGTAACAGAAAGTGAAGTAAAGAGTAAATTGATCTTTTCTTACAGTTTTATAATTGACCATCTTGGGGTTCGATCTGTGTTTGTAAGGGACTGTGTAACATTAGTGGTTGTCATTTTTAAGTAGGATTTTGAAACGTTGCCTGGTGAGGATTCAATTGAGTGAGGTTTGCAGAGATACAACGTTATTCAAACTCTTTTATGAGCTGTGGTGGTTCTGAAAAGGAGCTGTAATCAGCATACAGCAACAGAATCCGGCATTCTACTGAAGACCATCGGAGCACACTGATCGAAATGTCGAGCAACATGAACGATGTATTTTAAGCAAAAAGAAACATTTTGCCTTCTCTATAAGGTATCTGCGAACTAAATTCAACAGAAAAAAAACTAGTATTGGAAGTTTGGAATGATGAATACTTCAGAAATATAAAAATGTGTCTTTTGTAATAAAATTTTTGTGATATTTCTAAGAACCTCCCGTGTATTGACTGCTGGCGGTGCTGTGTGACAAAGCTTTTTTGATTGACGTCAGGCGGTGGAAACGACAGACGATCCCACTGTACAATGATCAGGTCAACCGCTCCTTCTTTATTCGTACAGAACTATAAAAGTGTTTTCAATCATGCAACTGATTTTATACATTATTAATTCCTAGATACATTTGTCACTTTGTGATGAAAAAAAACAATGAGAATTGCATGTAGAGAACAGTAGTGTAACCAATGGGGTGGGAGGCCTGGGGGAAGAATCCCCTTCATTCAGAACCCTTGCCCCCCCCCCAAAAAAAGAGATTGAAATACACAAACGAATGGTTCGATACATTATATAGCAACCACCCCCCCCCCACATAAATATAAATGTCTGGTTACACGACTGGTTAAGCGCTGTGTACAAACCAATGCGTATTGCACTTCTTGAAAAATACTAAACTGAAATAGGTCAACAGATACACCACTTCATGAAAAAGGCAAAAGTCGTACCAGGCATGTTTGGCACCGTTCCAGCGCTGTGTATTGCAATGGATAAAGTTGCGTATTGTTATACATCACTTCCTGGAAATGCAAAATGGCAAATCAGGTGATCTGTCGGTCATGCTAATTAGTCTAATTACAAAACTGTTACGCGTCGTCGGGTTCTGAAAATTGCTAACATTGTAAACAGCGTTGAGTAAACCAATAAATTGTACAAAAACGATTTGCCAATTTAATTTTTTTATTAATTTTTTTTTTACAAAAGTCTTGTTTTTTTTGGTGCGACTGACGAATTAATACATGAGTGAAGTCAACGCAAATACTGTGAAGATGCAATGTTCCCATGGCAACATAAAGGCCATGGTTCCTCATAAACATTGTCTGTTCCATCCTGTGAAGGGACACTTACACAAAATGATTTTTTGGAAGGAGAAATTACATCATCATTACATATGACCCATGTTGAAATCATCACAAGTAAAAGTGTATATATTTTTTTATTTATTAGTATTTTTTTTCTTGTCCATGGTCGTCCATCTGCACTCATTAACTGTGCTGTCAAAATCACCATTCATCTCTAATTACTGCAGGGGTAATAATAACATCTAATAATAACTCTCATAAACAGCTGTTTCTGTTAGGCGCTGGGGCTAAGAAATGAAAAAAACATCCGGACACAAAAACAGAAAACAGGAAAATTTCAAACTCTTAATTATAATAGAGAGTTTGATTTGTACAGATAGTTTGATATGAAAGGGTTTTATATTTTGGAAGTTAAAGGCAGTGGATACTTTTGGTAATTACTCAAGAAATACATTACCATCAAAACTTGCTTGGTAAGGAGCACCCGAGAGCTGCCGATATTACAAAACATTGTGAGGAACGACTCCCTCTGAAGTAATGCAGTTTTTTGAGAAAGAGGTAATTTCTCACTAAAAATATTTGAATCTTAGAAAGGCTTCAGGCATGAAGCCTTTCTCAGGCATTTGAAAGCACACATTTTGATGCAACAAGGGTGTTTTTTTTCTTTCATTAATTTCGTACAACTTTGATGACCAAGTGAGCCTAAACTTTCACAGGTTTGTTATTTGATGCATATGTTGGGATACACCAAGTGAGGATACTTGTCTTTGACAATTACCAAAAGTATACCCTGCCTTTAGAAGCTGCCAAAGCAAGAAAAAACAAAAAAACAACAACAATTGCCTGGGCATTCAAAATGTATACTAATAAATTGTACTTGACAAACCAAATTCAACCAAGCTATAAACCCACACTGAAAGCATTTCAAGTGTCGTCGAATGCATCACTGAATGTTCTTTTATCATCAGGAATTCCAAACGAATTTCTCCCCAAAGCTAAATAATTTAGCCTTCAGGAAAGCTCTTAAGACCCATTTATTTGTCTCCTAATTTGTTTTTCCTCAATTTTTTAATATTCTGTTTGTACTGCTTGTTAAGCGCTGTGAAACAGCTTTTTGTAAGAGAGCTATGTAAATGATTTTTGTATTGTACTGTAATGTTAGTCCCGGGGGAGGGGGGGGGACGGACAAGGAAAGTAAAAACAAACAAACAAACAAACACAAAACAAAACCCCCAAAACACAACAACAGCAACATTGGAGACAACACAAACATTGGAACAATTTTATGTAACAATTTTGAAAAACTGCGGGGAAAACAGTGCAGCACATCCAACTGACAGAATTACACTGGCACAGTATCCCCCAGACCACATTCTTCACCTCCCCCCCCCCCATCCTCCAAAAACCAAGCACATCAAAGAAAACTTAATTGTATAAGTATAGAGCAAGGACAAGCAAGGTAATGAAAATGCTTTTCCTTAATAACTGTCACACTAAAGTAATGGATAGGAGTTGTATAACTTAACACTTGATGATGCATCGTTTCCATAAGCACCCTTCTAAACAGAGTATACCTCAGGTACAATACAGTTTGTCTGTTGATCATGCAGAAACCAGCTGTAAAAACAACGACATTATTTTTCCAAGAAATAACCATATGAAGAAATATCACAACAGCACACTGACAAATCACCCCTCAACTAATTCACTTCAAGAGTGCAAGGTGCGGTGATCATATTCTACTTCTGTGATCCCACTATCTTGAAGAAATAAATGAATTCCCTCACAACTCGCCCCGAACCGACATACTTCAGGAACCCTAAAATGTAACAGTTGATGATAAACATGCTCTGTTTCTTTTTTTTCCCCCCTTTTTTTTTTTTCTTGTCCGTTTTCAAGTGATTGGCAAAGTAACTGGTATCCAGCATGATGGTGTGATAATTGCTGGGTAGCTTTTATCCACTTGCGATCTGCTAGCGCTTGGAGAGGCTCCATTAACACTTATTGAACCGGAGTGCCTCTAATATTCCCCCTCATCTGTTTAATTTTTTGCCATTCTCTTAAAAGCCAAGCTTTAATACTTCAACATCAAGTTTTTCCGGCCCCTTGGTCATATCGACGCAAGAAACAAAAGGACGGACGGAGAGTGGAGAGAGACTCGGCGAGCGACTTGGCGAGGAAGAAAACGGGGAGAAAGTGCATGTGGGGAGATCTACCTGTAATTAACGCTTAGATCATGCGATAGCTTATCAGCACAGGCATGCGTCAGTTAGGGTTGAATTCTTAATGGCAATAAAGTCCCCAGGTGATTTATGACAGCCATCCAGAACGGGTCATATTCTTAATTAATGCAGGGATCTCGTCAAGGGATAGTGTAACAGTTGAAGATATAATGCCCGGCCCAGGTACAAGAGGGAACAACGATCAGTCCACAGCGCTATGACTCTCTCTCTCCACTCATCTGCATCTGTCAGTTCTAATTCCATTTGAACAGAAGATCTGACATGACCTTTACACAAAGTGCAGGGGACAAAGGCAGCTGACTTTTAATCAAATTATTATTTAACATCCTTAATGCTTCTCTCATTGAGATATGTACAAGTACATACATTAAACCCAAGTGACATCTACATGTGTGTGTGTTGACAGCAAACCTTTATAATGTACCGGTAGCCTGTAACTGAACAGGACTTTGTACACAGAGGTGCACAGGTTGCTGTCTGCACTCAGCATAAAAAGAAAAAGAAAAAACAAGAGCTGTTCCGCTGCGCTGCGCTGCGAAACAGCTAAAGATCTTTGTTTCATTTCATCAAGAGGACTACTTCGCTGATGAGATAGGGTCCTGGTCGTTTTTTTTTTTTTTTTTTACATATTTGTTTTAATGTAAATAAAGAACAGTGTTATTGTTAGTCTGCTTTACGTTCCAGGGAAAATAATCAAGTATTTGTATCATGTGCTTTCCACTAAATGTGAGCAAAGTTGTGTTACATTCTTAAAGAGGAGCTCCAAGGTTGATATCAGTTATGCGATGCACTCAAATTTCCAATAGATAGTGTGTCCTTGTGAAAGTGGAAAGAAAATTACAAGTTAAAACGGTGCAAAATGCCATTGAATTTGAAACCCTTCCCGTGCGAATTTTTGTCAACATCTAAAAACATCCTATGATGTCTCATTTCAAATGAATGGGTCTTTAAAAATTTTTGTGCGGGGAATTTTTTTTTTTTAGGTCATTCCTGAATTTCCGTGATATGCAATCAAAAAACGGAACTGAATTTGACCTTTTGACTGAAAGCAAAAATTCCCCTTTGGAATGTTCAGAGCCATTCATTATTGATATCCAATGACACCGTGTTTCAGATGAGAGTGACTCTGAAAGACTATCAAATAAAATGACATTTTACACCATTGTAAGCTGAGGTTCGAGACTTGTAATATTTTCCCCACTTTCATGAGGACTCTATCTATCAGGAAAATAATTAAGTGCGTTACAAAACTGAATCTAACCTTGAAGCCCTTTGTTTAAAGGTATTATACAGGATTGGTAGAGCTGACAAAACAGTCGAAGTTTTGTGTGATTAACCATATACATGAAATAACAAACCTGTGAAAATTTGAGCTCAATTGGTCATCGAGTCCACGAGAAAATAGTGAAAAGAGACCTTATGTGTTTTCTGTTTTTCAAACATCAAGTTTATTATCGCGCACGATAAAAATTATTGTTTTATCCACTTCTTAGAAACGATAACATTTTAGGCAGAAATATTTTAAGGAACCCTTTCTACCATTACTTACTTTAAATCATGTAAGTTATGTATGAATCTGTGAACATTTGTGTTTTTCGATCTTACCAATAGTGTACAGGGCCTTTAAAGAGAAATGTGCAGAGGAAAAGTTCCCAAATGATTTGGGGAGAAATTATGCAAAGTAAACATGTGTTAAGGTTAGTTTTCATACATAAAGTTGTCACAATCATGATTTTTTTTTCCTTCAAAAGCTTTCACTAAAAGTGAGAAGAGTTACCAACATTATTAGAGGACACACAACCCAACAAAGTCAATGTTTGAACAGGATCACGTTAGAGATTGTGCCTAACTCAAACTTCAGCGGAAATGTCAGTGATATTTGCTTTCTTAAGTGATACATTTGAAAGTTTTCCCAGCCGAGTATAGAAAATATTGTAATTTTAGGAATGTAGGTCAATGGTGCTCAAGATGCTGAAACTAACTGGAGACATTCGCTGTCACTAGGTGGCAGCAGACTAGCCAGGTAAATCCATTGTTTTCAGAATCTTGCAAAAAGGCCGAAAATCCATGTGTCCGTGGTGCGATGCGCGTAGTGCGCAATCCAATCACAATTTTTGTAATGTTCCCTGACTTCAAAAGCAATCATGAAGAGTGACTTCTCATCAAATGAAAAAGAGCCCAACTGTAGTGTCCTTCCAGCCTCAGTTTGGTTCCATGGATTGTAATGGGAGTTTGGCAAGATGGCTGCCTGGTTTGGTTTCACTGATTGTTGGCAAGATGGCTGCTCCATGATAAAGGTTCAATGTGTCTTTAAAAAAAACAATTTAAATGACTTATGAATTTTGATCCTCTCTAAAGCTACCTCACGAAAGTTTCTGCTTCATTCATTCTTCTTCAATTAAAAACAATGGCCTGACGTTTCAACCGTAGCAAAGTCTTTCGCAGAGGCTAAAATAAGAGAAAGACTTAGCTGGGGTTAAAACATTTGGCCATCAACTAATTCTTTGTATTTATACCACAGGTCCTGTTGGTAAGCAGTTTGCAACAGCCATTTCTATTTTCTCAAATAATAAAACAATAAAAAATGCATTTGACATTAGGTGATTCATCCCAAATGAAATGGGTAATTATTAAAAATTATTTAATCTTTCTTTTGAGGAGTTTTTTAATAGGCAAAATCATTAGTTACTTCCAGGGAAGACTAAGCAAAATTGTCATGGAAGCTTCCTGACTGATTGTCGATAAGATTGTCTACAATCTTTCTTGACCAAGTGCTACTTTTTGAAAGAAATTTAGTTATTTAAAAATTTAAACTATTTGCCAGTTTTTCCAGACAGGAAAATATAAATTTCACTTTAATGCTAAAAGCAGACTCTTTTTTTTTTCTTCAATTAATTATGATTCATTGTAAAATATGCATTAACACTGACGTAGTTTAATCAGCTTAAAATCAAATCCAGGCTTTACCCAGGCCTCTAAACTCATTCTTATTCACATTTTTTTTTCTTTTTCTTTTTTTAACTGATCATGTATAGTATGTCAATAGATGTAAAATTGAATACGAGCTCCCTCCCTTTAAAAAAGGTCATTTTCAATTTGAACAAATCCTGAATTCTGATAGTGAGTGGAGATCCATTGTGCTCCGTAGTGACGGCTTTGCGCTGGTTTGCCCTACGGCACCGTAGCTACGCGCGTGTTACTCCGTTCTTACATTTCACCTTATCAGCCTGTTGGGATCATCAACAAGTTAATAGGAAAATAGGTCTTGAATGATCAAACACAATGTCGGTCCGCCATACAATTTTCTTCGGCTATGGTTTCCTACCCCAAGATCACATTTTTTGTACATTGTGATTGCATTCAGCTTTTCTACAACTGTTTTTTTTTTTGGTTTGTAGTTTTCTTATTTTAAAGAATTGCTGGTACATACATGGAAAGTCTTGAATGACCAAACAGCATGGAACAAATTTCATTCTATTTATTGCTGTGAATTCTTACGTGAAGATCCTGTTTTGTATATGGTGGTTTTATTCAGCTATTCTAAAACTGTTTTATGTTTTCTTCTTTTGATATAAATATTTTTTTTTAAAGATTTGCTTGTACATACATGGAAGGTCATGAACACAACAAAGAACGTGTTTCATTCTATTTATTGGCTGGTAATTCTTTCTGTTTGGATCATATTTTGTACACTGTGATTTCATTCAACAATTCAAAAACTGTTTTGTTGTTGCTGGGTTTTTTTTTTCGTTTTTTTTTCAGAACTCATTGTGCATACAAATAAGGTCTTAAATTGCGAAAGATGTTGTGGGTGGCATTATTTTAACTCCTATTTCTTTGGCTGCAATTTGTCTACCAAGATATTTTGTACACAGTGATTTCATTCAACATATTTAAACCTTTTGAAAAAAGATGTCCTTGAACATGGATTTTAAACAACCAAACACAATGTAGGATTCCGTTAAATTTCATCTTTTTCGCGTGATTTCTTCCGCCAACAACATCACATTGGGCTTTATAATTTGAAATTAACATGTCTAAAAATGAGGGGGAAAAAATCTCTTTCATTCCAAATTTGAATGATCGAACACAATGTGGGATGCCATTTATTTCATCAAGATTTATTGACAGCAATAATGATAATATCAGTCATTTATATAGCGTCTTTGCAAGCCACAGGATTCAAAGCACTGTGACGGGTATGACAGGTATGCTATGTTTTGAATTACGAGACTAATTTATATACATCACCTTGTAAGGGTTTACAAAGCGATGTGCCGCAATCTGCAGCCAACCATGATGGAAAGATGGGGGGGGGGGGATGACCCCTTCTCTTAATGATAATGTGTACCCGCTGCTAAAATAAAGGATTCAAACTGCCTCGAGCTATACCGGGCAATCTCGATGGTCTAGTTGGTAAGACATCTGCTCTAGAATGGCAGAGGTTAGGGGTTCAAATCCCACCCGAGTAATATGCTGAAAGCAAGTTTGCCCCCAAAACTTGTTGTTGGGGGATACAAGAAGAAAACACTTAAAATGAAAATAACTCAAGGGAGCTGAAGGTAGGAATTGATATGGATAATTAGCACAACTAAAAATGTAAAGCTCTTGAAGCTTAAAAACTTCATGAAATTGCAGGCTTTAATGAATCTTGTATACCAAATTTTTCCCAAAAAATAACTATATCCAAAGTGCTGCTTAGCTGTGTAAGTGACAATATAATTGATATTGTATTGTTTGTTTATTTTATTTATTTATTTATTAAAAAATGTTATGTTAAAAACATGAACATTTTGGTGTGCCATGGTCGAGCGGTCAAGCACACTGGACATAGGCTCTGTTGTTTCTGATCAGCAGAGTGTGGGCTCAATTCCCGTTCTTGACACTTGTGTACTTCGTCTTTCGGATGGGACGTAAAGCGGGTGGTCCACTTATTGCTAAGAGAAGGGGTTTGCACCGGTGTTTCTGGCAGTGGCTGCTGAATGCGCCGCAGCACCTTGTAAACCCCTTAACAAGGTGTTACATAGATGGGTCCCATAATTAAAAAACTTTTAAATATGAATATTGATCCCGTTCAATGAAAAGCTGCAACAAAAGTGATAAATAGAATAAATCTGATGCACATCTCCTAAAACTAAAAGCTCAAAGGTCATCTCTGATTGGACGGAACTTTATTTGGCCCTTCCAAAAATAATAACATGACCATTCATACTAGGAGGGCGCCAGCAGTGTTTGTGTGTCGAAGCGCATAATGCATTTGATCGCGTACGCGATAAAATAAAATATAAAAACTGGTTATTATCATTATTATTAACATGTACAAAATTGACCCAACATCGACCATGCTGATCTGATCTGTGTGTTCCTGTCTGTTGTAATAAATGGATGTTCACTTCGCTTGTATTCCAGCTGCAGTCTTTGAACCTAGCCCTAGAAGAGAAGAATGCCCGGCTTACAGATCAGCTAGACCAACTGAAAAAGCACGACCGTAAGCTAGATGTAAGTATGTCCGCCATACATGAAGGAACGATACATCATAAGGTTTCATTCATTCACACTCTTCAATTTCACAGAGACATTTCTTACAGCTAACCTGTGACAATTTTCTCAAAGCAGGTGCTCTCATTCTCAACTTAAAGGTAGAGTCATAGATTCGTAAATACTCCGAAAATTAATTACCATAAAATCTTACCTGGTGAGAAGCACTGCAGCTGCTGGGAGTATAAAACTATTTTGAGAAAGGATTCCCTTCGAAGTATTGTGGTTTGATAATTTTTCACCCAAACCGATTTGAATCTGAGAAACATTTCCCAAAATTTCTGAGGGCTGGTGTCCTTTCACAAATGCTGCAGCCAGAGATATGTTTGGTAGCCGCTGTCACCTCACTATTTGTGGATAGATTCGACCTTCTCGTGAAAATACTGTGACAGTTTTTTTGCTGTTTTCTCAGCAAGTAGACTCTGTATTCAGCCAAAACTTTCACATGTGACTTTTATTGTATCTTTCCTGATAATTGTGCCAATAAATCAGCATTTTGTTGACAAAGACAATCTGTGACCCTACCTTTAAAGGCAAAGTTTATAAATGTTCTTTTTATTTTGTTTTTAGAAGAGTCAAAAACTACTGTCTTTAAAAAACCCACAACCATCCAACCAAGCTGTTAAATTGTCATCATATTTGGTGGTCATGGTTGAAAGAATAGTCAAAAAGCAGTGTATATGTCTGTCAGGGAGTTTGTGCATATTCATACTGGGCTTATTTCGATTGGAGCAATCCAAACAAGAAATGGTGATTTGTTTGAGGTCTTCAAATGCCATTTCCTCGACTTTGACTTTATTTCAGATGGAGCTTTTTTTTCTTTATAACCAGTGAGCTTTCAGATTGAAACTAATTAAAATTTTAACTTGACAGTTACTAATCCAATGTGTTTTCTTTTGCAAAAGAAATGAGATGGGATTAAGAAATAGTTGTCCTCAAGTGAATATAAAGTCGAGTTTTTTTTCTGGAGCGGTAGTAACAAAACAAACTTCATGTTTTTCTGATATTGAGAAAATTGCAAGTAATTCGAACATGGTTGTCTTTATGTAGAAAAAGGAAAAAGATGTGATTAGTTTAAATAAAAGCAATAAGTACTTATTACACAGAGTTACTGTTACAACCGTTTTGAAGAGATTCCCATCTACACCAGTGTACCCAAAATGAGGCTCAGAGAAAAAAAATAGTCTGTTCTCTTTTTGTATAATAGGAAGTGATATTCATTAGAGCTATTATATATTGGGGACCAGACAAAGATGCTGTAAAATTTGCAAGACAAGATTTTTGTGGAGAAAACTAAAAGGAAACTGCGCAGCAGTACATGCATCAGTCTTTCCTCAGATTCCATTGATACTGGTTTACAGTTTTAACGTGTGAATCTCTGAACTCGAATGGTTGTTTTTCTCATAGAAAACACTGAAAATGTGTGCTCTACTTGTAATTGTTGGGTATAGAAATAAACGTCGGCACAGTTTAAGGAAATTTGACACAGTTGTTGAAATTTGTTCCCATTTGGGAGAATGCCTTTGCTCTGGCAATCATGGCAGTGCTCACTCGACCGTGATGTGCAATGTTTGCCTCAACGATGAAAAAGTATTAACAATAATTATTACATTATCACAAATTGGGTTTTCTGGAGGGAGAACTAATGCTTGTATATATTTAAGAAGTGGGGGGGGGGGGGTTTCTATCCGTGGACTCTCTCTCTATCTCTCTCTCTCTCTCTCTCTCTCTCTCTCTCTCTCTCTCTCTCTCTCTCTCTCCACGACTCAGTTGACTTACGGTAACAGACCGTGAAAGGGTAAATGTACGCAGTGCCGCAGAGCGTGTTTGGCCAGCTAAACCCTCAGCGCCAGCAGTCGGTCAGGCATGACTGACAGTGATTGTCAACGACACGGTTCCATACATTTTAGTCTGGCCGGTTCAAAGGCAGCCGGCGGTGGGTGACGCAATCATGACCCAGAATATTATGATTGATAGTCTGACACATCACCTCGATAATTTAGATGTCCTTTTTTGTCTCTCTTTTTTTTTTTTTTTCTTCTTTCGGAATGAAGGAGAAATAGTTTTGTGTCTATTCGTGGGATGGTGTGATGGTGTTGGGAATTAAATAATGCACTGCAAGTTGTAGATTTTTATTGATGAGTTGTAGCATTTCTTATGAGCTGCTTTTATAATTGTTGTAATATCCAGCAAATGAGTGAGTTACTTCAAAATTTAAAGAGAGAGAGAGAAAAAGAAGAAGAGAGACGCCCAAGTCATGAATGATTCTAGGTGGTTACCAGTGAATAGTTGTGGTTACCAGTGAATAAATGTAAATGAGCTTTGAAACCCTTTTGAAACTGCAACAAAAAGTAAATTTGAGCTAAAGTGAATACTTACTGCGAGTTATGTTGCATCCTCGATGAATGAAACAAGATGAAATCCATAACAGGGTTCTCCCCAGGATTTTTTTCAAAACTGGGGGGCGTTCTGGACCCAAATTTTTGAAGTTTGGCTGAAACACGCTGAATTGAAACAATGTCTACGGAATGTTTTTATTCTTGGTGTTTATCTTTGGTTGTAAAAATCCTACTGTGCAATGTGGGGCATTCTAAATGGTTTTATCTTGATGTTTTTTTGTGAATTGGATCTGAAGTAAAACAAAAAATAGTATTATTATTGTTTTGAAGAAAACAGAAATTAACGCATTGACCACGATTTTCGTGTATCTGGCGCAATTCCTGCGTATCGGCCTTCAATTCACCGCAGGAATGTAGCTTGTGTAGGGGGAAAACTCTGCCGTAAGGTTCCACAATTCCATAGATCAGTATAAACAATACATTATGGAGGCAACTGCCCCGAAGTCCCCGGTCATTTCCTTGATGTCCCTTGAAATGTTTCTGTACAATTTCTCCCATAAAAGTGCCCTTTACGAGGAGAAAAATGCCTTGCCCTTACTAACAAGAAAAAGGTATCAGGTCTAAGAATTTGAAAAAACTTCCACACTAGTCTTGAAATGACAATTTACTATAATTTTTGCTGCCACCATGTTTGTTGTGTTCACAGCAAAAAAAAAAATACTGAACCTTGATGTACAAAAAAAGAAGCCTACATCAGTTTTGCAAGAGCTTTAGTGTACTTAATAGGCCTATATGTTGATTTTGAGCAAGATGGCCATACTGTGATTATATTAAGTCAAAGAAAGTAAGCACAGTACATCTGTACTGAGTTTTGCCCACATGAAAAGGTTTAGACTGTAACATACATTTTAGTTCATGACATTGCTAATTTTGTAGGAATGATTAATTTGTTTTCAAATTTTGTAAAAATGAACTACAGATGTAGGTATGATTAATTTGTTTTCAAATTTTCTAAAAATGAACTACAAATGCTTTGTTTTACACTCAAATATTAATGTAAATATCCACCTCACCCCCCTTCAAACACTGGAGCCTTTTTTTCTGTAAACAAGTGCATCAAGATTACCAAGCGCCTGTACCTAATAGAAATTCCTTTGTGAGCACTTTTCTTTTTTACCGTTGCCATTGCTGTAGGTGCTGAACCAACAACTTGATCGTACCATCGCCCAAGTCATGGAATTGAAGACGGCAAATGAGCGTCTCTCTGCCGAAAGCACACGCCTGGCAAATGAGAACATCGGCCTGAAGGCTGACGCCAACCAACTCCAAGATTGTGAATCTTGCAGGGAACGTCTGACCTTGGAGCTGGGTGAAGCCCAGCAAAAGATCAAGGAGTTCACATTTAAGATAGAACACCTCGAGAACGAGCTGGCAACGGCGAGGAGCTTCAAACGGGAGAAGAACGAGGGTAATGAGAAACTGAAGAAGCAGATTGTGAAACTGAGCAAAGAGGCGGCAGGGTATCAGCAAGAGATCGGCAGGATGGGTGAGAGGGAGACAACCCTGAGAGGAGAACTGGTGGAGAAGACGACAGAACTCCAAGAGGAGCTCAGTGAGAGAGACAGGATGCTCGCCTTCATCGAGAGACTCCAGGATGAGATCCGCAAGAGAGAGGTCCTCCTCGCTGACAGCTTCACCAAGAAGCCCATCATTGAGAAACCAGAAGGATTGAACTTTCGGGAATTTGTTCACCTGAAACGAGAGGTGAACTACCTGAGGGAGGAGAATGAGGACCTACGCTTGTCAGAGAGGATGAAGCCGTTGGCGTTACCCAGCCTAAAGGGACCATCACCAGGAGGAGATGTCAAGGAGAGGAAGAAGAACAAGGCAAGCAGGAACAGTGCCTCCTCATCCAAGTCGTCTATCTTGAGTATCTCGAATATTAGGTAGCAGTTCTGTAAAGGGGAAGATGCAACAATGATAATGCTATCAATATTGTAAACTTAAACACACATGTATGTGTTGGGTGTTATTTCAGCGTGAATTTGTAAAACTTCCCTGCAACCAATATTATTGTCAAAGACCCGGATTCACACTTTGTGTGACCCAACATATGCATGAAATAACAAACCTGTGAAAGTAAAAGTTTCAGAGTCACATGAAAACAGTGAAAAACCCTTTCACTGGTTTCAAACATTGGATTAGGGACTGGCAAAAAACAAAATTAATTGTTTTACTCGATTTTCTAAAACTGTAGATTGTATATGGCAAAAAATATTGCAAGCGAAGTTTTCCATGTAAATTATGTGCAAATCCGTGAATGTCTATATTTTCTATCTTACCAATGCTATGCACACCCTTTAATTTGATTGTTTACCTTTAATTTGAGAGTACTTATTGTAACTTTTTTTGCATACAGTTTTCTACAAGGCTTGTTAGTTTGTTTTTTTACTTGGAATTTGGTATAATATTAAAATTAAAGGGTCTGTGTCGTCATGATCAAAGCAGGCCTGTACATGGAACTATGAACTCTCACCCAGTTACTGCATGAGCGCGCCCTCACTTCGTATCAAATCTATGGAGAGCGCGCGCAGAAACTGGGTGAGAGTTTATCATTCTATGTACAGCCACAGGACTGCTTCGATCATGACGACTAAGCCCCTTAAAGATATATTCCGAAGAATTCTTTTTTTCCGTCCATGTACATAATATTTGTTTTAATATTTATAAATTCCCAAAGAACATAAATGAATTACCATCAGAAAACAAAGATGCATCTGGTGTGTTTATAAAACTCTATTTATAGAGGATCAAAAGGTCAATGCAGGATCCTTCTGCTTTTAAAACTAATAGGTCAAGATTTGTTTTGATTGGCTTGGACAACAGACCTTGTGCATATGACATCATTTGAGTAGGGTGCCCTCGGCTAGAGGTCAAAAGAAGCCTGCTCATTGGCCGTTCCTATCGGCGTACATAAACGTTTTCCATTGTTTCATCATTGTTTTACCTCAGAGATGGCAGGGTATTGACGTCAATGCATAAGGTCTATTGTGTTTTGGAGGTGTGTTTTTTTTTCAGTGTACTTACATGTTGCATTTTTATTTTAGTTGTAAAAAACTACTCTTTTTTGTTTTAAAGGGAATCTAGGATGTAGTCAGAGAACAAAGATAAATACTTTGTAACAATGCTATTTCAAAATATAGATATTGAAAACATACTTTATGGTTCTTTCTAATTAGTTTTGTTTTACCCTACATCGGTGTGTGCTAAGCACTGTATACTCAGTACTTTTCGAGTCCAATAGAAAAAAAGCCCACTTGCATATAATACTTGGGTGGGATTCAAACCCATGACCTTTGCCATTCTAGATGTCATGTTTCTTTCTTGTTTTGTTTTCCATGAATACTCTGGCACACTTTCAGTTCAAGGAATTTATCTGGGAATGTGTGATCGAATTGAAACTTGAATCAGAAGTGTTACCTTCGTGGAAACATGTTGTTAGAACGTGAACACTACAAAACGTTTAACGAAGAGAGATTTGAAGGTTTCTATAGTGTGTAGATCAGGGCTCGAATTTGAGATAAAATTACACATACAAGACCGCTGGGCTTGTTGCTCAAAATTATTTCCAGACCAGAATTGTTTGACAAGACCAGAATCAAAATAAGAAACAAACTTTCTACACAGTTTAACAAATAAACTGTTTGTTTTTTTACAAGCACTAAGAGAAGATTACCTCATTTGGATTATAGGTAAGTATATTTTTCAGAATTGAAAGATATTTATCAGACTCCAAGTCAACATTTGAACAACGTAATACTTTTCTTTCTATTAAAGATATTTCACAGCTAGGTATTGATATTCAATTGAAAAAACACGAGACCACCAGACTTGTCCGATCCAGAGTTTACTGGCTCCAATGTGAAATCACTGGTCTCAGGTCCAGTGTAACACATTTGAACCCTGCATGAGCCCTGAAGATGTACAGAAAGATGCTAGTATGTAGGTGATAACCATGTAATCTTTTCTTGGGAAAAAAGTGTTGGTTCTGAAAAAGAATAGGTAAGTGAGGTGAGTCTCAACATTTTGAGCGGTGTACTCAGTTCTTCATAATAAAAAAAACACTCAACATTTGTAGAAGAAGACGAGCAACTATTGTGATGACATTGTTGGTTCAAGTAGTTCAAACTGCTTCTTATAACATCTCTTTAAAGTGAGAATACTTCAGGAAAAAAACTGATTCCAGAACTATGAGTAAAAACAGCAATGCACAGGTCCTTATCTAATTTCCACGTGCAGATACGAAGGCTTCTTTAATGGTGAAAGAAACAAAGGACATTTAATTTGGTGCTTCATTCTTTATGCAGTACAGTTGTAGTACACCATATGGTGCTTGACAATATGAAATAAATAACTTGATTTTTGTCATCAATTGAAACAAAATTTCTTCAGTCGCTTCGTTGATTCATTTTTGTTTATGTCGAAAACCAAATTACAGAAGTAAAATCATCAAGAGATAAAAGAACTAAACATTTTTGATCAGACAATGGGTTGTCTTCCTTGGGAAGTATAATATTTAATTAGCGCGGTATTCATTAATCTTATTGCCTGCCTCGGAGAGCTTAATCTTTTCCCGATATCTCCCACGTCATAATTTTGTCATTTGTCGCATGAACACGGTTCATGTGCCGGCATCAGATCTCGCACACAGCACACTCGAATAACCCTACATATATATGTGCATCTCATATGGCTGGTAATTGTCTAAATGGCTCTGTCCTAATTCTGAATGTAGGTTATTTTATGCAGGCACAGGTATTGCCTGATGTATTTAATGCAATTAAGGGTTCGATGGTCCAGTCACACGGCACCGTGTAAACTCCAAAGATGAGCGACGCAAGAGATGGGTCTTCATCCCACTGCATGCTGATGAGGGCGGACCAGTGTTTGTCTACGCGGGAGCTTGAGACTCTCCAGGATGCTTGATGGAGACGGGGAGAACCACTTAGATTGTGTTTCATTAAAAAGTCAAGATATTTCCTCCCCGAATATTACATCTAAGAAGTGTGTATGTCCCTTAATTTATGACATATTGAGAGATCGTGAACTGTTCAATAACCTAGCTATTATATGGATTGATGTGACATACCTAGCATTTTTTTTTTCTTCTCCCACTCTGATTTTTCGGATGGAGATCTTTTACCTTGGTCTTAGTCACATTTTATCCAATTTCGTTGGCAATCCGTAAAATAGGTTAAGTATCAATAACGGATGCTCTGTAAAGATATAACTATTATGCATGCTTCTGAGGACCTGTCATGGTCTAATTGCTGGACTGTGGAATAATCCTTTAAAGGGAAGATTTTGCCCACACTGTTTTTCAAAAAGATTTCTCCTCTCTTTTAAAGTCAGTCCAGCTCCTGTTTTCAGCCGTTTACTTAATAGCACTGCTAGCTTAGACATACTTCTCTGATTGCAACGACAGTCTGTTTGTTGTTTTGTTTTGCGTTTACCTGTTTGTCTTGTCTCCACGTTGGTAGTTTGTCTGTCTAGGCTGTCGTCTACAAGCCTTGGCTTAATCTGACTGCCTCATACTCTCTTTATTTTGGTGTGCATATAGATTAACCCTCATTCCCTCTATTTTAGTTGCTTGTTATTTCGCTTATCTATGTAACAAAAAAAAATTTAAAAAGGAGGAAAGAGATTCGGGTGGTTTTCTTGGCAAAACAACTTTGAAAAGAAAACCTTAGTGATGCAATTGCAGTTGTAGTCATTTTTGTAGGCTAATTCACTGAGAACCTATGCCCCCCCCCCCCATTACAAACTGTTACTCTAGGTGCTAAATCACATGTGTTAAAAGCAGGCAGAGAATTTCTTACTTATTAGGCCAAGGCCATTTTCATTTTGCATGCAAAGGGCACTCACTGGGTGTATTTTGTAGGGCACCAAGACCATGCCCATCAGGGGCACCAAGGCCATGCCCATCAGGGGCAACAGTGGCCTCCACAATTCCAGTCCCGATGTGATGCATTAGTTGATCCGACCGTGGAACACCATGGTCCAATGACAGCAATAGTTGATGATGTCATGTTGTTAGGGATCTATTTCTTGTGTATCTCGGAAACTACAGAGCTGAGTGTCGGATCGCATTGGTTGAGTAGGAGCAGGCATGTGTGTGCACATTCTTTTTTTTTACATTCCTTTGGAGGCATCTTTAGTTCTGTCCTTTTGTCCATGTACTTAACATCCTCTCATAAACTTTGTACACAAGATTTCTTGTGGAGTACCACTGTCTTGAGAATTCCCTCATGGAGACCTTTTGTTTTCCCCTTTGTTTTGCTCTCAGTCTGGATAAGGTTGTGAATATTGAAACATTAGCACCAAAATGTTCACTCATGAAATTGTGTATGAAACCAAACTATGCTTTGCAGAGCGTGATACAAATTGTTGGTCAGAGTTAATCGTTTGCAAACCTGAGAGGCAGATTGTTTTCAAGCCGATCGTCAGATTATTAGGCTTGCTAATTCCTGTGGTTTTGCTTGATTTTGATGAAAAAAAATGTTTCCCGCTGATTGGAAAGTCTCCCCAGGATACACTCATTATAAACGAGTCAGTGTACCAGACAGTAGTCAGTAAAAGTCCTCTCAAAGTTGAGGCGGTTCAGATTGACCAGCTTGTGCTTGTGGCTTTGTCTTGTGGCTTTGGCTTGTGGCTTTGACTGTTGGCTGCACATGTGAGGCATGCATGTGCAGAGACCTAGTGGTAGCCAATGCCTAAGCCATTGGATTATCTATAGGCAGAATTATGCATTAATGTCATCCACCGCCATCTTGGAGGTTGTACAATTATGAAACAATGGAAGTGTATGCGGGGTGCACAAGATGGTCCAAGGAGCAACCTTCTTTTGACTGTTATGAGGGTGACTGCTCTATGTTCCAACACCCCTATACGTTCTGACAACCCTATTTTCCAATAGCCCCTGGGGATCTACTCTCTAGGGTTAGAGTTAGGATTAGGGTTAGGATTAAAATTAGGAAAATACATTGGGGGTGTGGGAAAATAGGGGCTTCATGTTTGTGACTTGTTTGGAGAGGGCGCCCTTCGTCACTGACTTCAGATGCTTCAGGTCTGTGCCTTGAAGCATCTAAACCAAACTGTACCCAATGCCATTTGAAGTAAACTAGCAGTAGACAATGTCTTAGTGGTCAAAGCCGTTGTGTGAGACACAGCCTTCCAAGCTATCTCCATCGGGGTTGTTCCGAACATGTTGTATCAATGCTAACAGATTTACTTCACATCAAGTGGCAATTTGGAGGCGGTTATTGGCCAGGATTGCTCATGACTTTTGCAGACTGCTTGATCACTTCTTGGTAACATTCATCATATTCTTCAAGAAGTGTATGCCGATTCCTTCTCTCCCCCTCAAGAACCTATTTGTGAATAATCACCTTCGAACTGTTTCTGTTTGGAACGATAATTTGACAAAAATATCCCCAACAGTTGTCAAACAGGTATCCCTTGAGACAATATTGCACAGAGATGGTACATCAAACGTGGCCTGAAACCTGAACCGTAATCACTGTAATACCTCGCGCCAAACTCGGCCACTTCTTCCAAATAGTGAAATGGCTTTCAAAAGTGGAAAAAACAGCCGAAACAATCAGCCATGAACTCAATGTGATGTGATGTCCTAAAATTCTGTATATTGAGAAAGTGTTATTTAAAAGCTCTTATTCTCATCTGTTTGATGAGAAAATAAACCCAGTTTGGAGTTATGGCCGGAAGTGCAGGGGTCTTGCTTAAAGTGTCCGCTTAAATGCATACTCTATATGGCAATAATAATACTACCACTACTGATAAAAATCAGGTTTTTTATAGTGCTTTATCTATGGGCATCTTAAAGCACTTATTGTATTCTTAAGACAGGTATGCTAATTTTTTTTAATGGAAGACCCATTTACATAGCATCTTGGGAGGGTGATGTAGAGAATCTGCAGCCAGCTATGCCAGAAAAACCATTGCGAGCCGCTTCTCTTAAAGCTAAGAGTACTGGGGTCGATTTCACAAAACTCTTCCTAACTTAGGACTAGTCCTAGGCAATGCTAAGAGATAGGACTAGTCCTAAGTCCTATCTCTTAGCATTGCCTAGGACTAGTCCTAAGTTAGGAAGAGTTTTGTGAAATCGACCCCTGGGTTCTTTTACATACATTTTGCAACACACGGCACCAACAGCTTTACAACCCATCCATAGCCAAAGGCGAAGCAATAATGGTTTAAAGAGTCTTGCTTATGGACAGGAGTGTTAAGACCGGGACTCGAACCCACACTCTGCTGATCAGAAACATCAAAATTGAGTCCGGTGCACTAGACCATCTCAACCACGACATGCTTAAAACAATGTCATGTCATGGACGCTATGCATTTAAGCAGACACTATCTGGCACTGCGCAGTTTTTGGCTTTACACCAGGGCCCAGTTTCATAGAGCTGCTTAAGCACAAAAAGTAGCTAAGCACAACAAAATTATGCTTACCAGAATAAGGTTACCAGCCAAACTACCATACCTCATGTACAATTTGTGACTGGTATCCCGCTCATTTCTGCTTAGCAGAAAATTTTAAGCAGCTCTATGAAATTGGGCCCAGGTTTTTGAGTGGGATGGCATCTCCATTCTAAAGTGAACATTACAGCATCGCATTTAGAGGTTTCTTGTAAATGAAAAACCAATCTATAACTTGACACAATTCTTTGTCTCAAAATTTTATCAGCAAATAAGTGTATGCATTTTAATTAGAGAGAAAAAGGAAATAAGCTGTTGCATACCAACCAAAATGATCTGTCGAGTAACTAAAAAAATTGCTTATGGCCTGATGTGTCGACCCAATCAGAGTTATTATTTCAGAGGTTTTGAGAAAGACTCTGTTAGGTTCAAAACTTGAGTTTATTTTATGGTGGTAATGACCTCATGTGTTGACCCTATGAGAGTCATTGCCGGGGTCAAAACTTGAGGGCATTACCTCATTTGTTTTAGTTTATAGAGAGTCTATCTCCGAATCAACATCGCGGGCGGTGGGGTCGGCGTAGTGGCTACTTTCCTTGCCTTCCACCTCTCTAGGACCCTGGTTCGAATCTCACCGGGGGCACCATGTGGATTGGGTTTTCAGTCCCTACCTGATTGCGTGGGTTTTCCCGGAATAATTCGCTGGGGTTTTCCTCCCACATCTAAAAACTGAAACCTCCTTCCATGTCTTTTCTCTATGGGGTTCTTGGCTAGTATAGTGATTGATTTTGCTTTTTCTGAGAATCCTTGGCTTCACAACCAGAATAAACAAATAAAATAAAAAATATAATAAACTTTGGCCTTCAATTGCTATGATAGTTGGTATAACTTACACCGTGTGAACTTTCAAATATTGATATGTCACTAAATTGAAATGAGTTTGTGACTGAGGCCTTGTCCCAATTGGCAGCTAGGGCTGCGGCTAAGGGTGTTGCTAAGGACAACCTATGCTTCAATGCTAGTTAATAGAGTGATCCAGTCACAGCTACGGCTGCTAGTTACAGGTTGTGGCTAGGGCTATGGCTATACCATGACTATGTCTAGATCTCTACATCTGCGGCAGCCATTAGCCTCAGTCTAAGTTACTAAATTGGGACACAATTGTATGTTCCCTTTAAGGGAAAAAGGATTTTATTTTATTAATTTTATTTTTTGGGGGGTAGGGGGGGGGATCTTCACTTGATATTGTTTTTAATTTACAACAAAATATGTATCGGCGATATTGCTAAAAATAACAGCAAACCTCAGCCAGGGATTGGATTGTGATTTCACAGTTGAGTTAATGACAAGATAGTCTTATTTACTGCTTAGCTTGACACCTTCATGGCGGGGCCAGCTAGGGGCCTAGTCAGTGTGGGAAAAACGCTGCCGGTCTAAGCTTGTGTTCGGGTCATCACCGATATTGGATTGACTCGATGAAGCAAGGTTCCGTAAATTAATGCTTGTTTAGCCAATTAAACTCATTCTGGGCTCTTTTTTTCTTATGGTGAGATAGGGCTTTAACTCGGGAGGCTTAAGGTTGATTCTTTATTTTGATTGTTTGAAACTGAAATCCGAAATTTTAAGTCTGCTGATTGAAAAGACAGAAAATTGAAATTTGAAGTTTAAGAAGAGGTAAAAGACGTTTGAAAATATTGTTAAGTATTTTTTTTGGGGGGGGGGGCAGTATTTTTTATTTATAAAAGATTATGTCGTGAACATAGGTAAAAAAAAATTGTGAAAATCATGAAAACTTGTGCACAAAATGTTTGTTGAGGGCAAAATTATTGGACTTCTTTTGTAATATTCTACTCTTTCAATGGAGAATATTAATTGTTCATTGTTTAATCATCACCCTTATTGTTTTAATATTTAGTATCCTCTGTTAGTATAAATCACAATATATGTGTCAAAACAAGTTGCAAGACGTTTGAAATATTGTTATCATAAAGTTTAATTCTTTTCCTGCATCTTAAAACAATCCCTCATAATGTTTTCATTGATGTGATGGTGTCAAATCCATGGCGATATAATCGTCATCTTCATATTTCTAAGAAACTCTTGCCAAGATCTCTTCTGCCTTAAACGCTCATTTAATATTGATCTTCACAAATGCGTTAGCTAACCTTTTCCAAAAGCCTATCAAAGGATTGAAAAACATTCAACCGCACGAGGAAAGATGTCTTGGAAATATTCTCTTTCCTAGAAGAATAGTAATCAGTAACCCCTTTCCCCTTATTTTTTCTCTCTCTCGGCCCAAAGCAGATAAATCAATTTCTAAAGATCGTCAGCGTGCATTTTAGTCTGTGGTAATTAAGAAGAAAAGGACTGCAGCAAATGTTCCGATTGAACACCAATTGAATTTGTCGCCGGATTGATCCATAAAGTCCCGGAATGAGATCAAGTTCATGACCTACAAGACCGTGGAGGACCTAACCGTACCAGCGTCAACGACCCACCTGGTGGACACAAGGGCCTCTTCCAGTGGCAGGTGGATAGCCAGGGTGCCATCCGAGATGATCACCCCGGTGCCTCCGAGATGAAATTTCCTGGACCAGCCCCTCGTGAATGTACTCGGCAGGTAGAAAGGGGTCTGCACTTGGCAAGTGCCCATTAGTCGAGACTTAAGGCACGCACCAATTCTAAATGTTTGTCAAGTCTTTGATTTTGTTATTTTGAAAGGTTACAAACGGTGACCACCCTGCATTTCATTTGCAACTTTTGGAAAGGGGATGGAAGCAAAATGAAATAAAGTATACAGTTTCCTGTTCCAGTGTCATTTTTTGTGTACGGTTGATTTCTAGTTTGAAATTGGAAAAGAACTTTTAGAAACTCATTTTGAGTGAACAAAGAAAAATTGAATATTGCCAGTGCTGTATCAACTAAACTATAACCCTATATTGGTAGTCTCCCCGTTTTGTCAAAATGTTTTATTCTGTGATGTTTATAAATGAATTTCAATTCTTATTACATTATTTAAGATTTTCAATTTGTTGTTCTTTCTTATTGTATAAATTATCTTTACAGCCATCCTGTTGTTTCCCAGTTCAAATGTTGGTACTTATACTTATCTATTTATTAATGCGTGTTTATTTATAAGCAAAAATAATATAAGTTTAAATACAGAAAAGTATAACAGAGTACAAAGGCACACCAACACATTTGAAGAAAAATAGTCTGACACCTTTTTCTGATTAACATCAATATTGTTTATCATCATTGTAAGCAGGGTACTTGGCAAAGACGGCTGCTAAAGGTCAAATATTAAGAATGATGTGCCCTCAACATCTGAATTGTGTCAAGGTAAATTATTTTGTTGTTCTTACTTATTGTATAAACTAGCCATTCTATTTTTGTTTTCCAATTCAAAAATTGGTACTTATAATTTATCGATTTATCAACATGTATTTATTTATTAGCAAAAAAATTAATTTAAGTTTTATTAGCAAAAAGATTTTACTATAAGTATACAGAAAAGTATGACCTGTACAGAGCACACTCTAAAAGTTTGAAGAAAAATAGTCTGGCACCTTCTTCTGATTAACACCAATATTGTTTATCATCTTGGTAAGCAGGGCACTAGGGCACTAGGCAAAATATGGCACCTGCATGAAGGTCAAATGTTCAGAGTGATGTGCTCCCACCATTTGAAAGAATTGTGTCAAGGTAATTTATTATTGTGTTCTTTATTATCCTCTCCTTACAGTTATAGTTCAACTGGAGGTTTATTTCCAATCCTAACAAGCAAGGTATTAAAATTACAGGCATAGAAAAAAAAAACAGAAAAAAAACACACACACATTTGTGTAAAAATAACACTAGGGTCCTTGATTAAAGCTTAATAAATATTGTCAAGTCAGTGTATTGACAAGAACAGCTCTGGCTGTTCAATTATTAAATTGTTACTTTACGTAATTGACTCCCTTACAAAATCCACGGGCAGTAAACACCTAAAACTGTCAAAATGTCAGAGGTTCCTTGCATACTTAAACAACAACTTCTGTGAGTAGAATTTTAAAGGGCTACACCTTTAACAAATGTCTTAAATTGTAATCTTATAAGATACATGCTCACTTTTCATGAAGATGATAAATATCCAAAGATGATTGGCACCATTACTCAAAGAAGATTAAATTTTTAGATATGTTTAGAGCTGAAGTTTGTCTGACACATGGAATTAAAACAGAGAACGGGGATCTTGCAACCATTGCTGTTGTCTATGGAGCACAAAGTAGTGTACCCTTGGCATGCCTCGGCTGTGCTATTTCGCGTTCTGTTACCATCGCTATGAACGCGTATAAACAACAACGATCAAAAACACAGTACACCCAGCCTGCTGTGCGCGCTGAACGTGGGCGCACTACAGCTGCGGATCACGCACAGAAAACACGTCGGCAGGTGCGCTATTTTGATGCGATGTCTACTGTTCAATATCAGCAAGCGTCAGGTTTTCGGAGGGTACACTATTTTAGATGCCATAAGGAACGACGCGGTTACGCGGGCTGTATATAGGAACTCGCCAGTTAACTCTATGGTGTGACAAGATTTGCTGAGAATTTGAAATAAGTGATGTCATCAAGCTGAATGAGTCCTTTGTCGACCCTTGTCAATTTTTGTTTTATTATTATTTGTCAAGAGCACAATCTCGGCTTTAAAGCTATAAAAAACCCATGTTATTACCACCTTTGGTTCAAAAGTTATAGAGGTCGAAACACCAAGAGATGTGACTGAAACTAACACCCCTGTTGACCTATTTTGGCCTGTTATTCCAAAATGAATTTTCCGACAAACGACTCATTTAGCTTGATCGCATCACATATATTAATCAGATACCGTAGTTATGATAGTTATGAAAATATATTCAAAGGATGGATCACATACTTGTTGTGTTTTTTATCCTATTGGACCCTTATTTAAAGAATTCTTTCTCACCTTTCCCAGAAAAAGTAAATCAAAGGAGACAGAAAACAAAAACCTAAACTGCCAACTTCCTAATTTGAGGTAAGTTCCCTAAATTGTTTCATATGGTTTTTTTCTCCATTTAGAAAGACTTTACTATGGTCGAAGCGTTTAGGGTATTTTTTTGCGCTTACACCATGTCATTTTGGTTGGTAAGCAGTTTGCTTTCTTTCTACTCTATTAATGACAAATTACACAAATAAAACTGACTGGTGAAAGTTGCTCATAGCAGCAGAATAATGATGTCATGGCTTTTAAATATTTAGCGAAACCTTTTTGTTACTTGACAAATTGTTAAATTATTTGTGCTTTTTGTAAAAAGCACTTAAAGCATGGCGCTCTTTTCTGAATTGTTTAAATAAATTTATTTTTCAGATGTCATGATGTTAATATTGTGTATTGTAATTTTTTTCTTCATATTTTATAAATTTGATTAATTAATGTGTTTTTTTTCTCTTAATTTTTGTTGGTTTGTAAATGGCCTCGCAACAAATATTTAGTGGTACTATCTGGTACTGTTTCTCTCACATTTGGATGTTTACAGTCCTTAACTTTGGCATACAAACAGCTCATTAATAATGAGCCTTTTCTAAAGTTCAAGGAATTGTATATACATGGCCTGTTTGGGAGCATGCATGAAGCTTCCACCTGCTAATGGGTCTTATTCGCAAGATTGCCATCTTCAAGTCTTGTTCCTTGACTATTCAAAAGCTCTCATGCTTGTAACCCCTGTTTTTCCCCTTGTAATTCCTGTAACACCAAGTAGTGAAGAGGCTGCACATAACACCCAATGCGCGTTTGCGCGTACGGCGCAATAAATTTTCAGTGTACACATCGAGGTAACCAGACTAATTTGGTCAGTTTGCAGGGAATACCATGCTTAATATGGAGGCAGAGGATACCCCCAATGTTCCCATACTTGAACACCCTACTTTCCCCTAGTAAAGAAGTACCCCCTCCCCTAAAATCCCTTAAAGAATTCCTGAGATTCCAAGCACACAATGAAGACACAATAGAGGGGGGTGTGGGGTACGAGGGCAATTTCACCTTGAAAATATGAACTATTTTGGCAAAAAATTTTTTTTTTTTTAAATCACTCACAATTCTTTTACTTTTTATGTCATGATGTCAGGAATGAAGAAGTGCTTGTTAATTATCCATCAAAATTTGTTTTCCAGCGCTGCTTACACCATGTTATCTGAAAAGAGGGCTTCATATATCAAATGGTGAAAATGGTTAAAAGCTTCAAGTTATAATCAGGTCAAAGGTAAGATTTTAATGCACACAGAGTTGTTTATTCAGGGACTGACGAGACTGCCCCTTGATAAAAGACAAGAAACTCCGTAGCAGTGAACTTATTACAAAAGAACGACCACCCCCATCCTTTTTTGTCCATCGTACATTCACATCAATCCAGCAGTAATCCCTCAGCAGAAAGTCCAAGTCTTTAATGAACATCTTCAAGATCTTAACGCACCATCTCGTATCTTCTTACGTATCCCCCCCCCCCCTCGCTGTCTTTACCTTTCTGTTAATATAGAGAGCTCTTTAAGCTGTATGCAAATAAGGGAACTCCGAGCAGGTGATAATAATCAGAGGAAGTTGATCTCTTAAAGTACAGTACGTCATTCGCGGAGAAGGGGGAAAAAAACGCCAAGAAAAAAAAACTTTTTCTTTAATATGGGATTTCTGCGAGCTCAGCACTAAATATCAATGAAATCGAAGAGGCTCTCATTAGCCGTGATCTGAATCAGCTGCAGACGGATTACCCGGCCTCTGCACTTCCATTCATCTTCAAGCCTCTTACCAGCGAATTGATTTTAAAAAGTGTGATTATATGCTCCCGGTTAAAATGTTTTTTCATTTGATCTGATTCGTGTATACACAAGCCGCCACGACGCTATCTAAAAATAATACATAAACCAACACTTTCTAATCGTTGCTGTCTTTTTTCATATTTTGCCGCTTATTTCAAGTTAGGTGTTGTTGTCCCACCACTTTACTTATCTGACTGTAGGATCTCTAAGAAAGTGCATTCTATGAATCATGCTTGTATGTAATTGAAAAGTTTGTCTTCATTTTTTTTTGTTTTCTTCGTTCTTTTTTGTTGCGTTTTGTTTGTTCTTGTACGATTCTTGGCAGTGCAGTAGGATTGACAAACGATTGATGAGCAGTTGTCGGAGTAATTGCCAAGTTCAAGTTGCTGACAGTCTGAAGCTCCTCAGATTACAGACATACTGCCCTCTGTAGACATTTTTTGAGTTTTTCCCCAGGCCAATTTCTATACAGATGCTAAGCAAATATGCTAAGCTGAAATAAGTTACCAGCCAAAATGCCATGTATGTGGATCCTGATTTGGTTCCCCGCTCATTTGCACTTGGAGCCAGTGAAGTGTGTTAAGTACTTAATATGGAAGCTTGTGAGATTTTGTGAGATTGTTACCTATCACTGCAGCTGGAATGAAGAGAGGAATCATTGGTAACTTTTCTGGGATGGGGTTTAATTTTTACAAAATTTAGTTTAAAGCACATGTACAACATTGGTCATTTTGAAGACGGAGTATCCACACTTTATATGATCAAACATATACATGAAATAAAAAACCTGTGGAATGTTAAGCTCAATCGGTCTTTGGAGTTATGAGAAAACAGTGAATAACCCCATTATGTGTTTTCACTGTTTTCAAACATCGGGTTTTGGACACGCGTGATAAAGACTAATTGTTTAACTAATTTCCTAAAAACTACAGCATTTCAAGCAAAACTATTTCAAAAGAGGTTTTCCACTATGACCATCTTTATACCATGTTAGTTATGTGCAAATCTGTGAACATTTATATTTTCAATCTTACAAATGTTGTACACACCCTTTTTTCCGTTACCCACATTTAATTACAGGAACTGTACTGGATTTTAGTGGCCATGCATGCTCTGTGGTCTAACGATTAAAAAATCTGCTCTAGAATGCGGGTGTGGGGGGGGGCAAGGGAGGTTAAGTCCCACCTGAGTAGCATGTGGATTCTCCCCGCAAGACTCAAAAAAGCATTGAGTATATCATGTTTATTACATTGGTGTTTGGGTAAAAAAACAATTAATATGTTTTATCCCCAATGCAGTTATTACATGTCATTGGACAAGTCAAAAGTGATGTTCATGGCAAACCGTATGGTGATGACAAAATTTTGTTGCCCTCACTTATTTAAAAGCTTGGGCTGAATTTTTTTTATTATTAAATAATAACAAATTGTATATAACAAAAAGGAACAAATCCATTAACTGAAATAAAGTCAACCTTACCAATTTAAATGTTATCAAACATCTTGTAGTGTTTTGTATCACAAACAAATGAGAAGTAAACATACAGACAAACAAACAAACAAACAAACAAGCAGAAAACCCTGATGAGTGCATTAATTTCTTCATATACTTCCCCTGGTTGCAATTATGTGTGTTGAACACTTGTCATTTTCCAAGTCGACCCATCAGCATTATTCCCCTCCTATCTTGTGCCCCCTCTGGGCTGAACCCTATTATTTCACCTGTTTTGGCACGGAGGATTTCCGAAGCAATCCTTTGTTGAATAACAAAATAGCTTAGCTGCGTGAAACCGACGACGATGACGATCTGGCCACGGCCCCCTTCATGTGTAACCAGACCACACTCAGAACGTAGCTAGGTGTATCTGTATGAACCGCCCGAGCTGTCTTGTGCCTGGAGAGGGACGTGTTCACCCCGGCTGCCTCGAAGAAAGATGGTGGTAGGGGAAGGGTAAAATGTACGCAACGATGGTGGCTCAATTACCTGCAACAACATCATCAAGATGTTGTTTTTAATTGTAATGGCTGTACGAAACAGAAACAGAGCGCACAACGATCGTGAAAAAATGTTGTTTTAACATAAAACAAAACAACTTAAGATCCAATTTCAGAAGAAAGAGCAAAAGGAATTAACATGTTGGACTGATAAGTATGTGGGTTTTCATTGCCTAACATTAGAGGATATTGGTAAAACACCATCGATCTTTACACACGTTTTGTTTTAAGCAGTTACACATGTTTTCAGTTTTGAGAACGTTTTACCTTCACAACTGTGCTCCCAGAACCACTAACGGTGTAGTTAAAATTAAACTCTACTTTTTACAGTCGTAAAACCAACTAATGCAGCAATTAAAAAACTAATGATTAAATTGAAAAAAAAAGGGTTTTTAGTTTTGTTTTGGTACATTGGTATCTACTGAAGGACAAAATAATAAAAGACTGACAGGCCTCATCACCCCTGCGTGTAAAATAAGAATAAATAAATCTGGATAGAAAATGACCTGCATTTTCAACTCTATGATTAATCCCTGCATTTTCTGACAAAATTGTCAAGTGTAATTTCTGATAGGGGAAAAAAAAACAGCATAAATGTGTGTCAGGGAATTAAATATCACAAGTTTTACTTAATTAGGAAGGCCAGAAGGGGGTTAGATTTTTGCTGGATATGTGGAGGATATTAAGGTAGGTGTACACATATTGAAATTTCCCATAGATTTATTCTTAGTGAATTTGATCTAAAATCTCTTTGGAAAATGAGACCAAACAACCCGAGAAGTGATCCCAACTGACAAATTGTCATTTTCAAGAAAACATGAAGTCTGTAACGATTTTCTACTAATGACCCATTTCCACACATTGGAACGGTTTCCACAAATCTAAAAACACTTTCCCCCAGTTTCGAGGAAATGATCAAACAAAACCATATAAATTTATTATGTAAATCTGTTTGCTTACAAAGACAAAGTATGAGGTGATTCTAAGACATTTTAACAAATATTGAAAATGTTAAAATGTTGGTTTTTGAATTGGTAGATTTGAAAACGGGTCAAATGTTCCAGAAACCACACATGTTTAATAAACCTGTCAAAATTTAATGAATTTGTGCTAATATTTTAAAGGAAACAAAATGCCTTCATGTTTAAATATATGCCTATATTTTTTTTCTCTTGCAATACTTAAAACAGGGAGTAAAATAATCAATAGTTTTCTACAGAATGAAAACATTTCAGGGAAAGATTTATAAACACAATTTGCTTAGCCAGTACCAACCAAGACAGTTTTCAGATTAGAACAATATTTTATAATTCTTTGATAATTAACTAAATCAGCGACCCACCTGCCATAAAAACAGGCTAATTATTATTATTATTATATATTCCTGGTGATGAAACCAAGGATGCCTCATAAGTGAACCTGCTGTAGTTTGCAAGCCTGAGCTACTGTGATTAAGCTGTTAACAAGGGTGGTTGCTATGTGAACCAGAAACACCAGGGTTAACCCCCTACTCTTCCATGATAAGTGTTCTGGGTTCTTTTACGTGCACTACCAAATCCTAGTATGCAGGACATATGGCTTAATGGCCCATCAGTATAGGACAAAGCAATTATGGTAAAGTATCTTGCTCAGGGACACAAATGCCACGACCGGGACTCGAACCCTCACTCTGCTGATCAGAAACACCAGAGCTTGAGTCCGGTGCTCTTAACCGCTCGGCCATGACACGACTTAACAGGGACGAATTATTTGTTAAACAGTATGTTTGATTGTATATATTGACGAGTCATTGCATTGAACTGACCATAAAAGTTAAGGAAAAACACCACGTTTTTGATGACAGACTGACTGTGCGGCAATCTTTATTGCTGACGGAATGATCAAAGGTGTCATGATCAATTTTAGCACTTCTAAAAAAGATTGGCAGCCTACCTGAATTTTTTGCGCGACCCACTTTTGGGTCATAACCCATAGTCTGCAATATGTTGATCTAAATTGTAAAATCCCATCTTTAATATACACATTGTTTCTCAATATGTTCTCATTATCTCAAGCTGCTGTCTGTTTGTCTGTCTGTTTTTATTGTTTCATACCTTAGGCTGATTTCCTTTGCTTACCTTCTGTTGATTGCACTCATGTAGCTAAATGATTAATTTAAAGTAAAAGCCGAACTGCTAAAATAGCTCAGACTTATCGCTGCATTGTTATTTTGAACACTTATAATTCTTCTCGTCATGTGTGGAAATAATGTGGGTGAAATTTTATATTCAATACAAGTATAAAAGTAAAAAAATAATGCTTACTTTCTAAAATGGTCAAGTCATTGTGAGTAACAACAAATGTTGTCACCCCCTCTCCCCAAACCCCCACCCCCAAAAAAGCGGTTTATTATTTTCTGGTATTTTCATGAAAGTCTGAACTGTGTAATACATTCTTGAAGATGATTGGAATTACTGCAACAAAAAAAAACAGTATGTTAACATTCCTTGTTTGTTCATTCGGCAAGCTTTTATGGACTCTTATAATTTATGTGGAATAGCTGTGTACTTCATTTCCAGTTTGGTTAATATTACCATATGGTTCAGGCCGTTATTTTTTATCCCATCGGAGCCGAAGACAGCTTCATTATTAATTTAGCAAATGCCAGGTGCTACCGGCAATTAAAATAAGTAGAAACACTAAAACCGCTGTTTTGAGATCAATTGCTTTGTCTGACAATTACACTGCTTAAAGCTGTATTACTACCATTAAGATTGTTTATTGTCCACGGAAGCTGTTCAACCATTGTCCGTCGATGAACTTTAGACAAGAGATTTTTACTGGCTAAATATGTGGGGGGGGATTGACCTTTATTTGGGGCACTATTGTTTTGTGTTTGTGGAGTAGTATTCCTCTGTTTTCTAGGAGGCCTTTTTAAAATTTGATCCAAACATGTGCTTAAGTTGTTAAGCTATACTGTTGTTTGGGCAGGAAAATCTGCATTTGTTTGGTATATTTGAATTATTCATCATTTGAGACAATAATTGATAAAAAACGAATAGCTTTATAGAATTTCGTTGGGAAAAATCCAGGGCTCAATGTTATAGAGCTGCTTAAGCCGAAAATATTGCTTAACAAATATCTGATTAGTAAAAATAAGCAGGACACCCGTGACAGATGATACATGTGACATTGCATTTTCAATTGGCTGGTAGCCTCATTCTGGTAAGCATAATTGTGTGGTGCTTAGCTACTTTTTGGGGGGTACTAAAGCGGCTTTATGAAATTTGGCCCCTGATGAATTCAAACGTATGGGCAGATTAAGAATTCAGAATTGTTACGTTGCAAGAATTTTATCATTCATTAGCTATGTGAATTACCCACGGTGCACACACACACCCCCTATGAATATCAAGTACATAATGCAGATATAATTCTTTGGAAAGATCAGGTGATAGAGTAAGTCATTCAGCATGCAATCTCTGTAATTCCGTGCTCCCAGAAAGACGTAGATCAACGGGGACAAAGTTTCCAATTTCGGGTGACCACGGAGACCCTATCAGCGGGAAGCTCAGCGTTCCGTGAAGATCCGTGACTGTACGGCAGCATTTTGCGCGTTATAATCCCGCACGGACTACAGCCCCCCTAATCTGTCGTCTCTAGCTGTTGCCAATTTACACAGAACTTAACGCTTTGTTACAACCGCAGCCCACATAAGTCCACATCTTGTGGTATTAAGCGATCACCTGATTTGCTTCTGGTCTACTGGAAAAAACATGGCTGTTGGTTTCGGCTAAGTCATCAGGGCTGTAATCCCCCATATACCCCATGCGGTTAACCTTGATAATGAACACTTGCATAATTCAATTCTGAGGCACGGGGGAACATCGTCAAATGTAGGATCTCATAAGACATGTTTGTTGAGAGGAGTATTTAGAGCTACGGAGAAGCCCATGGTTGTCCGAATTTGTTTAGACTTCCAATAGTGTTGGACGTGCAGAAATGCGGCGCGATTTTCGGTTCAGGCAGTAAAGCCTATGTGTTATTCAGTTGTGAACTAAGCTTGGCTTGTTCTGGGGAGTAGTGTAAATATTGTAATAAATTAAATTTTGTTATTGTATCCTAGCCGAAGTGACAGTAATCATCACATATAATGTGCCCGGTGGGAAAAGATATTTAATTGTTTTTTGGGCCTCTATAAAATACAAGTTTTGTTATTCTATATTTTTGTCTATAATGGAATGGATGATTAGTTCTTTTAAAGTAAAGATGCTGTAAAATATTTGTCATGAAATATTTGTTTTGATGTGTTGACACTGTTCACTTTATACTTGATTGCCTTAAAACAACAAATGAGGTGTATTTGGGTCTAGAATGGGTCAAGATAAAACTAAGACCAATTGCATTTTTCAATTTTTTTTTTTAAATGTTCTTTTACTTTTTTCATAAGGTTTGGCTTAAATCTTTTCAGTGTAGTTTTAATGATTTTAAAATTTTAAATTTTAAATTGCAATCCAGTCATTGGACCGCAACTTAGTGATTTATTTTATTTTAAATAAACCATAAACCAACCACGGAGAGACAACATCCTCCTTGTGAAGCATCAGGCTGTCACCATATTATTGTAAATGTTTCCTGTGTACAGTAGCTCTAATTAATGCCGATTCTCATTAAACCAAAATGGGGCCAGACTATTCTGCCCTTACAGCCTCGGCTTGGTTACATTGATTTGAGTGGAAGAAAAGACAAGATGGCTGCATTGTGACAAGTGCTATTGTTCTCAAACCTACTTATTTAAGACAAAAACTATAGAAATATCTCAGCCGGAAAAACAAAACTTTAAAAACTTTGTAAACATCTGTTTTAGAAAAAGGTAAATAGTTCAATACAAGTTAAGCACTGGCCCTTATTCTTATGCTTTGTTTGTTCGTTATCATAAAAATACATGCAAACAATTATCAAGTAATAAGCATTAAATATTATCCCATACAACAAAGGCCAGGCTTTGATAGACCCAATGATAACCTTGGAGACAAAGCTCTAATTGTAATTCTTGACTGCAAATTTTTAATAGAAATGGCCGCGTACTTATCCCCACACACTGGATATCCCAACAACCTTGCCCCTGCCCATCTCCCTTAATACCCCTTCCCCCAATTGAGTACAATTTGCAGCCGATTGTACAGAGTCTAGTGTCATTCTTCTGTCTGCTTGTTGGGGGTAGCATTGACAGCAATAATGAAGTAAACAGTCATAATAACCGCTGCAATTGTTCCGATCTATCAGATAAACCATCTTGACTCATCGGACCGTATAATGTCCACTGCATCGTTATTGATGGACTGAATCCACCGATGTGACTACCTATTAATTCCAATGGCGATACGACGACCCAAAAAGCCGAAGAAGCATCAAAAATGCCACTGTGTACAGGCACTATCTATATCTTCAATACGCCGGCCCACCCCGCAACTGTTATGGAGTGACTGTAAAATCGCTACCATGGAGATATAAGACTTCATGAATTTGTGTCGACATTGATTTTCTTCGTCGTCTTCTCTTATTCCCTTCCCCAAGTCTGACAGAAATCTTTTTGAAGATGGTTGATGGACCCGAAACGTGATAGTGACATTAATAAAATGTGGCCCCTTAATGTGGAGATATTGATGCATCTACATACAGTAATGAAACTTCATAAAACGAAGCCTCCTTATTTTTTAATACATTTATGAGAACTTGGAGATCAATGAATGGAAGGACATGTTCAGATTTCTCGACCATGGTTATGCATTCAGAACAGAAATGTTACACCCAAAGTTGTGTACACAGATATTCGTATGGAATTTTTTTACATCGGTTAAAGGGAACTTGTAAACATAAGGGACGGACTGAGTAAAAATCGTTCAAATTATCCTCAAAATTTCTTACTTGGACGAAATGAAAAAGTAATCTTAGGAGTAAATCTATGTCCTCTTTGAACAAATAAGGAATAAATATGCCAGGTCATTTTTTAAATAAATTGTTTTTCGCAGGCTGCAGACCTAAATCATGCTGCTATCATCTTTGTCATGTTCCCAGTGTACAGTACTACTAATGAACACCGACTCTCATAAAATCAAAATGGGACCAGACTATTTGACCCTTTCAGCCTCGGTTTGGTTACACTGATTTGAATGGTTGAAAAACAAGATGGCCGCTCAGTGATAAAGCTGTACTGGTGGCCTTTTCCCAAACCTACCTTTGGCTCGGGTCCCAACTTTGGTCTCTGTCGTTAATTTTGGAGCAGTGTGCATTTTGCACTTTGCTGCAACATCTAATGGAGCTAGGATTCGGAGTAAAAATCCCCTGGTTTAATGCCTAAAAAGCAAGAGAATTTTGTAGCAAATTCATGTTTGGGTTCTCAACATGAAGGCCTCAATTGTTATGCCTTGTTAATAAGTTAGTTTTTTGTTGAAATGTTATCCAAATTAGATTGATGAATCAAAGAATTGCTTCCAGATCGTTATACTGTATATATACTGTCCCTTTAAACCGCCTGCTGATTGCATTAACTTGTAAACATAGCACATGAATTAAAGAACTTGTGAGTTGTTTTCCAGTTTCGTAATGGTCCAACTAATGGGATATACACTTGTCATGTAAAGAATACTTCTTTAGTCCTTTGCTCCAGATGTTCTTGGAGACCTCACATCAATCTATTTATGTCATATTCACTTCTGATATCATTTATTACTCATTTAACATTTTTGACGTTGATAGAACATTGGCTACCGTTTTGTATATGGTAAGCTTGGAGTATCTCAACTGGGTTGGCATAAATCTGCCCTGTTTGTTAACACATTTAAAGTAATTTTTTTTTATGAAGAATTGTTTACTCGTTGCTTTGGTACGGGTTATTTGGTAGTGTTGTTGTATTAAGTGATAAGTTGGTTTTTGTTTGTTTGTGCTTTTGCAGAAAAGGTCGCCATAACTGTGTTTAGCGCCCTAGAGCATGCCTGCATGATTAGGCCGCTTTATCAATGTTGGTATTATTATTATTATTATACTTTTGCCAATGTGACAAAAGTCGCGGCTGTGACGTCACAAAAGAAAGGTGTATAACTCAGGTTCTGTGCACTTTTTGGTTAAGACTTGAATCCCAACCTTCTGTTTGCTCTCTGGGGCAGTTGTCTCTATGGGCGTAAATCCTGGGGGGATGCAGGGGATAGTGATGATGAACCGTATAGGATCATCGCCCACTCCCCACCCCCTCCCCCTAAACCCCCCAAACAAACAAACAAACAAACAAAAACAAACAAACAAACAAAACCCCCGAAACGAATTTGCATAAAAACATGTCACCAACAGTTCTTGAGTACTAGAGCAATTATTCTTATACTCCAATCTCCTTGAAATCTATGTTTTCAGCCGGCCCGACAACATTTTTTTCTGGTATCATTATCAATATCATTAGCTTGTTGCTCACACCGGTTGAGACGGTTGACTTTCAAAAACCTCAGAAGCCACAGATTAAAAATTTCAAAAATCATTCCCACAGTTTCCGACGCAGAGACCACTGGTGTCTTGACAACATGGCTTGTCCGATGACAAAATAAGCCACTTTCTAGCTTTAGATTTAACCGAGGGCGACATTGATTCTCGTTATTTGTAGTACTGAATGTACATGTAGGACTCAGTCCGCAGGCCTAAATTCAAACTCGTTGGTACAGTGTCATTAATCAGATCAAAATGGTTTAAATGTCGTATTGTTTCCGATGGTGTTGAACCAGCTATAAACATACTGAAGTTGGCAATAAAACGGTCATACTTGTAGAGCATAAACAGGCCTTTTTGTTTATTTGTCAGTTACCATTGCTGTATGCCATTGTAAATCCACCTGTGGCTGCCAGCAAATTTTTTCTCATTCATTACAAGAGTTCTCATTTAGGTTTTCCCCGTGCAGATTTAAGGAATTGTAGAATCGATGTTTGGTTGTTTTAATCGATGTTTATTTGTCTCAGGGAGAGGATGGACGGTTGATAGTTGGATCATGATAGAGTGAGTGGAGCCCACACACAAAAATCCGAAGATCACTGTAAATCAAGGCTGTATTAAAAATCCTCAACACGAGGTTACTGACCAAACGACCTACATATCTCCATGTCCTACATTGTGCCATCGATCCTGCACTTTCCACCAGATTGTAAAGATTTTGATTATTGTTATCGCGTCCCTGGATATAGGTAACTTGAGACGGGGCAGATTTCTTGAGAGCCAACAATGCTAGGGCGTAGGGGCACTTGTAGGCTGAGCAATTAATCAGTGCAAATGAACAGATTCTAAATGAGATACCCCCTCGGATCCCAATCCATTTTCTCCGAAGCGAAGTAACAAAGTATCGTCTTAGTGTGAAAACACTAATCCTCTTAATGTACTCAAGGATAAAAGAAAAAACTAGGCTGGGTGTTAAAAAGACGGAGAGTGAGAGAGAGAGAGAGAGAGAGAGAGTGAGAGAGAGAGAACATGGGCAAACCTGAGTCCGATATCTGGACAAGATATTTCTCCAATGATGAAATCTAATCTTAAGTATGCTTTGCATCTAAGAAGGTATGTGTGAGAGGTAAATTGACACCTTCAAGTATTTTCCCTCCAATTTTGGAATAATTTATCTGTCCCTGTGTATAGGTTTGAATAAACAACATGGGTAATTAAGCAAGGGAAAGAGCGGAGTGTATCTAGAATTACTGTTCCAACTCTGTGTTTTGGATATTGTTCTAAACACCAGTGGTGTCAGTTGGTAGATGCAATCAAACATTTCAACCAGTCAAGAAAAGTAACCAGAAAGCATATATTTTTTAAAAGTTATTAATAAAACACACACAAAAAAAAAACACTTGTAGATTAGTTTGTGTGTGTGTGTGATTGCAACATATTCCAATTTAAGGACAGTTTGATTTCATCCATGACACTATTTTGACTTTAAAAAATGTGACAAGATTTTTTAAAACAACACATTTTTGAAATTATTGATGAAGAATTTGAAAGCTTTCAGGATGAACAGTTTACAAAAAGCATGCACCAATCATCATAGTTTATGTCTTAAAAGTAAAGCACCTTATCATTTTAATCTTAATGCAGGTAAAGAATTATTTGATTTAAAACAAATGTTATTATCACAATTTATTGTTGATGTTGGAGCCGACAAATTGAAGTATATTCAAGTGACGTTAACCCCAATCTTCATTCATGATTGTTTTTCCAAAACCTATACATTGTTGCCGCCGATGGCTTGACCTGATAACTGTGGCTGTTATCTAGAAAAGTGCCCCTGAGGTTTAAGGACAGAATGGAAACACAAACCTCTAGTGAGTCTCATAAGTTTTCTGTTATTCAACCATTCATTGGAGGTCATTGCTGAAAACATTGAAAGCTTAAATTGTAGGGTCATAGATCGATTTTTGTCAACATAAATTATTTATAGGCAACATTATAAAGAGAGACACAACAAAAGTCACACATGAAAGTTTCAGCTGAGTACAGTGTCTACTTGCTGAGAAAACAGCAAAATACTGTGACAGTATTTTCACAAGAACGTCAAGGCCAACCATGTTTAGCAAGGTGACAGTGGGTTCAATCCGTATATCTGGCCGCAGCATTCGCGAACGGACACCAACCCTCAGAAATCTGAGAAAGGATTCAGGCATGAATCATTTCTCAGATTCAAATGTTCTGGGGTCAAGAACTTTCTCAAAATAGTTTATACAATCAACAGCTGCAGTGCTTCCCACCAAGTAAGTTTTTAGGGTCATTAATGTTTTGAGTATTTACCAATATATGACCCTACCTTTAAGAGCCTTGGTGGGTTTCTCACAAACACTATGAAAGTTACTCACCTTGGAGTAAAACTAGTTTAAAATAGCACTCTGTGCTGATGATTTAAATAGAAGCTAAGTACCCGGATCTCAGACAATTGTGTCAAATTTCACTAACCTACGCGTGCGTACATGTCCAAGTTTGATGTGTACTTGCGTGTCCTGACTATAATACATGTACAGTTTGGCGCATCACTGACGCGGTGATCGTGGAAGTGGTGGAACGTTTGTCTGACAGCCGGGTATTTTGAGCAAAAGTGATGTCATCCGTGCGGAGTGTTATTGAACAGCTTTATTCTGTGCACAGTTTACGAAGGAGTGTTGAAATGGCACCAACAGTGCCCTATTTCATGACATTTCCGCAAAATTCTGCGCTTAGTCCCACGGAATTATGTGCTTTACAGGGCCTGGTAAGCGCGGAATTCTGCGGTAAGCAGAATCATGAAATTGGACCCTTATAAGCTCCAGGGGTAAATTGATTGTTTCTGTGGTTTTTGTTTTTTTGTATTTTTCACTAATTTGGTGTTTATATTTATCAGTTGATAAATGTATTGACCAAATTTTCACCAAAACAATTGTGTGTGTGAGCGTGTCTACCAGTTGAAACCAAGGACTTTAACAAAAGGGATCCGGGTGTTTTGACACAGTGAGGACGTCTCGCTTCGCTTTTGTGTACAAAGTCCAAACAATGGGATAACAAAGAGAAGTCCTTGATTTACGGGATTCACAAACGCGTGTGTGTGTGTGTGAGTGTAGTCCTTCTTTAATGAGGTGTTGGCGGGGGGGGGGGGGGTACAAAGAAAGAAAAATGGGTCAAGAGACAAAATGAGATGCAACAATCTACCTCTCGTACCCAGACTTTCTCTATTCCCTCTTTTAAGTGCATGATAATCCCTGTAATCTTCCATGTTTTGCGACACAGATCAGATTTCTTGCTGGTCATGTTCTGTTGCTAATGTCTGACCAGTTTCTCGTATCATTCCCTGTAATCACTGATGATTGAAAGCTCATGGCAGCTGAATTAGGAACCCCCATGTCACAAATGAATGGGCGAAGCTCATCAGGAAAGCTGATAGGCCAGGGGTAGACTTAAAGGAAGCCTCCGTGGATTCACACGTTCTGGGATCGGGGAGTGGCTGATTAGGCAAGGGGAGGAGAGGGAACCAGCCAGGGGTACGTTGACCCCCAGGCAACAGACCTCTATCACGGTGCGGCCATCTTGATTTTCTCCCATTCAAATCAATGTAACCAAACCGAGGCTGGAAGGAGAAACAGTCTGGTTCCTGTTTGTACAATGAATGTTATTATCCATTGCTGGTATTAGATACAAGGACCATGACCAAGATGGTGGCTGCATAATAAAGGTCTATGGACATTCTTGAGGGTGTCTTAAGTGGAGACCTGGTGGTAGACATACCATTTTCTACTATTTTATTTATTTCGTCAATTCCTTAGTACTGCAACAGCTGGTACACTTACACCCTTTGAATCAAGATAAGGTACATTGGATTGCCAATGTTGGTATGCTCACTCCCTTTGAATCACAAGAAGGTACAGTGTTGATAAAGGCCAAAATTCCACTACTGGCATACTTTTTCTTGACCCTTTTCTCTCTTTCGCTGTTTTTTTATAAAATGTGCAAAACTAAAATAAGGATTGATTCTCATTTTGTATTAAGATATCATTTTTGACATTGAATGTGCGCTAGACCTCCACATCTGTAGAGACACAGGTTTGCATGGAGTTGTTGTTTGTTTTATCATTTCCAATGATTGAAATACCAGGTCTTTACGTGTGATACTGCAATATTAATAAACATTTTTGGGTACCAAGGTCTAAAACATTATATCTTAAGCTTACAATTAAATAACTGTGACATTAGGAATGTCTGTGATTCCGTTCAGTGATACTCTATAAAAATGTTGTACGACAAAAATGCCTGACGGTCATTTGAATAAGTTAAATCTTAGTAAAAAGCATGTTGTAACTTTTTTTTAAAGTTGGATATGGCATCAACTCTGCAAATTTATGATACACAATATGGCCGAGTTCGAATTAGCGGCTACAGCTACACCTGGATCACCATGTCAACATGCGTGAGAGCATATAGGCAGCCCTTAGAAACAGCCACAGCCACTGATTTCGACACAATCTTAGTGAAGCAAACAAAAAAGATGTACTCCACAACTTTTGACCTGGAAATTCTGTAAAAAAAAAACGTAAAGAGTTTGCTTTGAAGGTAGAGTCAAAGATTGTTCTTTATCACTGAATGCTGTTTTATAGGCCACAGTATAAAGAAAGATACACAAAAAGTCGCATGTGAAAGTTTCAGCTGGATAGAGTGTCTACTTGCTGAGAAAACAGCAAAGAGCAGTCAGGGTATTAAGAATGTGGAAGCCATCCATGTTTAGCAAGGTGACAGCGGTTAACAACCGCACCTCTGGCCGCTGTGATGGCAAACGGACACCAGCCTTCAGGAACTTGAGAGACGATTCATGCATGAATCCTTTCTCAGATTCAAATGTTTTGGGGTGAACATTTTTTACCAACCATATTACTTCGAAGGGAATCCTTTCCCAGCATAGTTTGTTCTATCAACAGCTTCAGTGCTTCTCACCGAGTAAGTTTTTATTCTCGCTGATGTTTGGAGTATTTATCAATCTATGACCCTACCTTTAACAAGAAAAATCAGTATACCTTTTCGATGTTTGATCAAATACTTTCTGATCTTCTCTAATACTGAATTTTTCAAATTGATTTCATTTTTGTTTTTACCATTCAATCAGTTTAAGATCACGTTACCTCAATGTTTTTCCCAGCACTTTAGGAATTTAGAAGTAGAGCTTTTATTTGTGGAGCACTTTTAGGAGTTATGAAGTGGGCCCAATGTTTTTCTAGCACTTTTCAGAGTTAAGAAGTAGGGCCTATATTTTTATAGCATTTTTCTAGAGTTAGAATATATATATTGAAATCTAGCCGTTTCCTAGAAAAGGATTTAAAATGACAACTGTGAGATTTTTCTAGGTTATGAATTCTCTAGGAAGATTTCTTATAGAATATTTTCTTTAGAATCAGATACAAGAATGAAAAAATAGATATATATATATAAATATATTTCTTTGGAATCTGTTTCTATAGAGAATACTAACCATCTCCCTTCTTTTTTTGAGTGTTTCGTTAGATTTTTTGCAGGGTTGACAAAATTTGTGGATGTAGGTTTAAGGTGTGCACCAACAAACAGATGTATCAGTGCATGAGCTGATTGCCAAACTGAGTCGGTTACTTAACCATCTATAAGGATTATGTATCTAGCGTAGGCGCCAATTGGTGATGACCTCAATATTTGATCGCATAATTCCAGCTGCTCTTCAGAGATTCTTAGCTGAATTAACTGTCTTGACTTTATAGAGAGAATCAAGCCATACCACAGTAATCAATGAAAAACACAACCCCAGCCAAATATAAGTATCAATAAATTTGTCACAGGCGATGGCCAGTTGAACTCATGCGTGTGTTCAAATTTCCGTCGCCGTACGCCTCCATTATCGCGTTCACAATGCCAATGGATAGAAACCCGTTTGGAGAAATTAAGAGCCTCAAAAGCATGGAAATTTGTGAAGTGTGTCGTATATTTATCTTCCATTGAGTATTCGGGAGGATGGTCGTCGAATGTTTAGTGAGCATCGGGGTAATTACTCTAGCAGCAATAGCGGATGTTTTTCCAAATTCAGCACAATCAAAGGTTAGGGATGTTTCAAGGTTTCAGCACCCATTAATGCATGTAATGTATATACATCTATATGCTAAATTAATTAATAAAAAATAAGAAGATTTTATTTTTGTGCAGAAATGATGACGATGGCATGTTTCTGTTGGCTATTTATAATACATGGAAAAGTATTTAAGGTGAACAATGAAAGCCAAATATACAACAACTTTTTGTATTTTATCTTAGTTACCCGTTTTTCTTCTGAAACATATTTTTTATACTTTGTAATTGAAACTGATCTTTATAACTAAGTCATATTTTTTTCATACATAATTAAAAGGATTCAATATTTAAATCAGTTTGATTGAAACAAAGTCTTAGCTTAGATGGAGACATATCAACTTTGAGCTGCTTGTGAGTTTTTAACGAAAACTTTCTCAAGATTTGGTTCAAAATCGATGGGACAATATTGAGTACTTTTAACAGCCCACCAAATATTGAATAAGTCCACAAAATATGACTTAATGTGAAGCTTGTACAAATACCAATCATCCAGAAAAAAACCTGTCCACTTGAAATGCCCTTCTTTAACAAGGAAATTATGACAGATTGAAGAGATGGCATGGTCCATCTAAACTGAGAAAGGCGTGTGACGTTGAAACTTGTGACGTTGAAGGTTTTTTTATCAGATACTTGAGCACCAATTTTGAGGAAGTTTTCACAGCGAGGTTTTAAGATGCATTTCTTGTTAACAAGAAGAGTTGGATGCACAAAAGCCGAAGTTGTACCTTCTTAGAGATGGAAGTGACCACAATTCCTGCTGCCTTATGGTCCTATCATAATGAGCTTCTGTCTCCCATTCAAATCATTGTAACCATAGTGAGGCTGGAAGGACAAATTAGTCTGGAATCCTTCTTTTTTTTGTAAAAGGAACATTACTGTTCAATAGTAATGTTATGTATATATATAAAACTATAGACCCGAGCATTGGCAGCAGATAATGGTAGAATAATCCATTGCAAATAAATTATAGATAAATCGGAATACAAGTCAACTTCTGAAATTCTCTGCACATGAACTAAATAAAAAATTGACACAATTCAAATGAATTCTTCATGGTATACTCTGTAAATAACTAACCTGCCAGCTATTTTTGGTGGGGTTAAATAAGGCCTGGTGTGCAGTGATGATTTAAGCTGAGCATGCTCTGTTATGATTCATTTAGCACAGCAATTTCAACCCCCAAAAGCGCAGGAGTAGTTGACCGCGTCATTTGCAAGTGTTCCGCAGAGATGTTTTATCTTTTTCCAAGTTTTGTATGGTTAGGCTCCTCAAAATAAAAAAAAAGGCCTAATGGAACCGGCTCGATGACTAATTTACTAATATCTTTAATGGAGCTTTGCTTTTTAAGTGGCGATTTGCGTTTTCTTTCAATGATCTCCACGTAAATGCAAAGTGGTTTGGATGGGAAAACAATGTGAAAATGACTGAACAATGACAGACATTAAAACTGAAAATTCAATTAAAATAGCTCTGCCTGCTTTATGTATTTTTTTATTGTTTTCTTCAGTGATGTCAAAAGTTGTTTTTTCCCCCTCGGGAATTTTTCTTTTCTTGTCCGGTTTCTGCTGAGACAAGGGATAGACAGCCAGGTCAGTGCGTCACACATATTATCTGCCCCAGCCAGGTATGGAAATTGTAATCCTTTTCACCACAAAATGTTTTGGCTTTTGGGTTTTATGAATGACAAAACAAACACAGGGGAAACTGACTGGGTAAATTCAGTGCACATTTTGGGGGTGAAGAAAGAAAAATCCACTAGAATGGGCTTTGAACCTGTGACCTCTGGAAATTGTGCTGATGCTCTATATCAGCGGAGCTATGGAGATGGATTTTTATTTCAAAGATACGCCTACTGCACAGTAGTTGAAGTAAGGGGAGGAGATTCCACAATGTGAAAACAAGTTATTAAAAGATTATGATGTCAACCTGGAATTTCTGGTTCACTTGACAAGGAACCAATTTGTTATTGATATCTACTTTTTTTGCCACGGTTTTGACATCATGTTGGACTAGAAAAGAGTTGCCAGAGGAAAACGACCTTTTTAAACGGGTCAACTTTAGTCTGGATGATTTTGTGACAGACAAGGGATTTTTGTTTTTTTGTGTGTGTGGCAATTGCCCATAATTCCCCATTTTAAAATTTACCACCATGAGATGTTCCTTTTGAATAAACTTTGTAATTCTACCTGTTTGTAATTTTGCCTGTTTGTAATTTTGCCATGATTAAATTGAAAATCCACAAAAAGTAGTCTGTTAGCAAAGCTGTTAGAGGTAGCTGAGCAAGAAAAACAACTAACCCAATTCATCCCACTAACACTTGACTATTAACCCGTTAGAAATCCTGATGGCTACATTTAGAGGCTAAAATGACCCTTGTAGCGGGTGGGGGGGGGGGGGGCGCAAACGGTCACAAAACTTGACCTTCTTCCACTCAACCTCAAAGGTCATAGTAAATGTCCTGAGTTGATCTTTTTCAATTCCCATGTTAACATGCTATCTACATTTTCTAATACATTACAAAATTTCTGTTTCGTATTACTTTTCCTGTATATACTTTTAATTTAACAATATTGACATTGCCTTTGCTTAGGCCTATGGTAATGATCAGCTAGCACTTGTACAGAATTGAATGGTCTCTATTCATGCCTTCTAAACTAAAGTTATACACAAAAGTTTTGTCCATCTACAAACATTCACAACTTGTTCCTTATTCATGCGGAGTACCGTACAAAAAAAACACACACGCACATCAAAGTTTAGTCACCTGTTTTTCATTGAATCCGTTATTTAACCCTCTTTTCATACCTGAACAATAATATTTCCAATATTCGCCTCCTATGCGTTCTCCTGCTCCACCTCGAAAAATTCAATCAATAAAAAAGGGTCTGGATAAAAGCGAGTCACGATCCAATCAAAGAAATATTCACAAAGGTTTTTTTCTTTACGAGTTTCCAAAGAGCTGTTGATCCTGTACGAGGAGTAATATTGCTACATGCCATTCATGCAGTCTGTCAATCAGTCAGTTCACCATCAAGACACCCTGGAAATGGTTCTGTTCAATACTCTAATAATCGCCATACATTGAGGGTAAGGGGATACGCCTGCAAAGTTCACCTTCATCACCAGTTCGAAAGACTTTCCACCAGAAATGATGGAAAATTACCAAGTCGGTGTTGGAAAAAGAAAATTAAATTCAGTGCACATTTTGACACGCAAAACTATTACTTTCTTTTTAAGTGTACAATTAATTCCATGCAGCGTGTCAAATTTTACAACTACTGGCAGGATGTTAAACCCTGGTCAGTACTTGTGTCCAAATAATTTACACGGAATTTACATTCTGATACGATCACCCTCAAATTTGCCAAGCGAACTTTTCAATAATTTTCAGAAAGTTCCACCCTAGTCCAGCTGTAATCAATACAATTACAGTCTCAATTTTTAATACAAAGAGGATATCAAAGTCCTCCCCATTCTTACGGCATTCATTTGGTCATACTCTCCTGACACTTTCTTCCTTTTATCGGGGACTGCATAAAATTTTAATGCCCATTCTCCTTCAGTGCTATAAGTGAGTGCGTTTTAATCCCCAGTTTCCGTGGTTACCAAGCAAAGAGGAGTATAAGTGTGATTAGCGATTGGACGATATCTCCCCCATCTCTTCAAGGCAGTTCCAAGTCACAGAGGTATTTAATGAGGATTTCTCAAAGATAAACCGTGGACATGCAAACTACGTGTTAAAGGAAGGCTTTACATCCCTTTAGGGTGGGTTATGTTGAAAGAGGCTTACCGATCCAATTTTTATCGAAATCCGTGCTTCCAGCCCTGAAAATGGATGAAAAACTCAACAGGCGAAGACACCGTGCACTGGTTCCCCAATGACTGGTCACAGGAGTAATTACCTCGCAAGGATCTTATATTATTCAAATGAAGTTGAAAGGGATACAGTCGTCGTCGGGGAAATTTTTCACTATCACTCCGAATCTGTCTTGATTTGATGATTTCAGATTTAAGATTGTAAATTAAACTTCTTACACACCCATGTAGGTTTAAGATTGGTAGGAGAAAGTTAAAAAGTGAAATCTGTTTTTCTTCTCAAATCTTGCTATAAAATCTTGAAGTAATAATATTCACCTTTACTCTAACTTTGTTGGACCAGATAGTCTTGATTTAACAAAACCATTGCCACAGTGATCTGTTTTGTGACATCACATTTTGCCACAAAGCAATGAAGATGGATTCTTTAACATGCTTATAACCAGGACACGGATTTTAGTCGTGAGTGACAATCTGGCCCTGCAGGGCTTGAATTCACAAAACAAAATTCATCTTAAGATGAGTTGTCAATGTTCCCTTTCACACTTTGCTTAGCAATTAAGATAACTACACCAGTTAAGGTCAATCTTAAACTCTGTGTGAAATAATCATAGACCAGTTAATTAATTCAAAAATACACACTTCTCAAGTTCTGTTGAGCCCTTTGCCCTTTTTAATGTGACAAAAAAAAAAACCCACCCCAGCACATTTTGAGAGCTCAGTTATACATATCATAAAAAACCATTCATTTTGATTAAATGTGAAGATTTGATTTTCAATTTGTAGACAACACGTTGTGAATTTACTTATGAACAGACCAACACGTACTTAGATGACCACTTGGGGCATGTCTACATCTTTACAAGACAAGGCACGGTTACCACTGCTGGGGGCAACCGACAACCTTTTGAGCGGAGAAAAAATATTACCTTACACAGTGTCTGAAGGCGCAAGAAAACTAAGGGGGTGTGGATAAGGAAGAGGAGGGATGTCTTCTTACCCTATGGGCTCTCTTGCATCCCGTTGTTACAGAAGGAGGCGGTCGCACGCAGGAGACAATCTCTTCTCCTGAGAAAGCCAAATTAACTCTTGCCACCTCAACCCTTCCAAATCCAACTGCATTGGATTCTGTTGGATGGAGGACTGCACTGGTAAACTGATCATGCTTTACATGGGATCTGGCATATATCGCACCATTATCAGAGTCCAATAGGTCTTGAGTTATAACATATGGTGTTTGATTTTGTGAGAGTGAGGAAAGGATCTTAGTAAATCAATCAAGGGAGTAAAGATAATTATTGTTGGACATTTTTTGTTTATCGTCTTAAATATTAACATATTGGACCAAAAGCTAAAAGGTATCATTGGGTTTTTGTTAACGTAATGCTGATTTTATTGATAAAATTATTAAGAAAGATACAATCAAAATCACCTGTGAAAGTTTCAGTTGTAAACAGAGTCTATACTTGTTGAGAAAACAGCAACAAATGAAGAAAAAGCATTGTGCTTGTTCCAACCGCATCTCTGGCCGTGTTGAGGGCAGCAATCAAACGAAATCACAAAAATGTTGGCGACTTTTGGAGATTCAAATTTGTGGACATACTTTTATTGATTTCTAATCAATAGGGGGCAATTTCAAAACAATTTCACAGGATGCTTACTACCATTACCATCCTTACATCGAGTTGGCTTTCAGATAAAAACTGTTTCTTTTCAGGGTCATTACCTAAGTATGATCCTACCTTTAATATTTGAACCTATCAATACTTTTGATTGGCACTGAATAATAGCCTTTCAGGCTACTGTGTATTTAGTTGTTATTACTTTCTTTTTTACAAGTGTCGGATTAAACAAAATCCAAACCGCCGCAGAATTGATATTCTTGACCTTAAGCAGTGCCCTTTATTAAATATGTGCAATTCCATGTCCTTTTGGTTGTTAAGCAGTTTTCTATTTTTCCATGCATTTTCAGCTGTAAATTACCAGTTCTGTTTGGAAATTGCAAATAAAAACTCTACAAACAACAAAAATAGTCAAGGATAACACAAGCTCAGAGCCCGACTTCCCATGGGTATCATCCACTGGGAGCCTGGCTGGTAGAGCAGAATGCACTACCTTCCCAACTTTTTACAAAGCAATTATGGTTAAGTGCCTTGCTCAAGGGCACAAGTGTCATGACCGGGATTCGAATCTACACTCCTTTGCAATTCAGAAGTTATTATCGTTATTAGGTGTTCGGGCCAACAGCCCGGAACACCTCTTATTTTTACTTTTATATTGTTCTTGCTAGACAGCTTTTATGATCTTGCATTTTTAATTGTGTGGTTGGCTGATAGGGTGTGTAATTTCATCCCTTTGTCCTAGTATAGTTGTCAATTATTAGTAATTTGTTTTCTTCTATTGTTTATGCAAAGTCTTGTCATTGTTAGTTTTTTAATCCTTGATGATTTTTTTATATATTGGAGGGTCCCAAATAACCAGCTCTGCTGGATAGGTTGCCCTCGTTAAATATATTTTTGTTTTTTTAACTACAAAATAAATGAAATTTGCATTTGGACTTTGCTAATAAGTTTACAACTCGTAATTGTAACTAAGACAAGGCTGTAGGATTTCTGAAGATCAAAATTAAAACAGTCAAGGCTATTCCTCGGGGGTCAGGTTGAAGCAGTCAGTGTGTTGTAGTGGGCGTGGTGTTGAAACTACTTCAGGCATCCCCATTCATCACAAAGAATTGACCCTGGACTACTCTACAACCGATTTAACCAAACCAAGTCCTGAGACCTCCATAATGAGTTCAACATTTCTTGTAATGTGTAAAACGAGCCCGCTCTTAGTTCCCCTTTTTTTGTAATTTTGCAATACACTCATCCCGGAACCCAAGAATTAAGAAATATCACTGGGGCAAAAACAATTGACAATTCCTATTAATTTACGTTGTGCAAGTCATCTTGGTAAGGCGTGTAACACAAAACTAGTCTGGCAACTTAAGTCCGCAGCATCCCCCGCCATCTGGTCATGTATCAGGTTTCCTAGTTTGTTTCGGCTTTCCGAGCCGATATTAAAAATACAATAAATTAAAATTTAAGCACTAATTTGTTCCAAGATCCACGTCTGATATTTAGTTTCTTAAAAAGTAGGAATCTTCGGAACTTCTGCGGGGAACTTGTAACTCCATACAATGTGCGAGGAACCCTGTTTAGAAGTGATAACATGATACATTAATACTTTGGATATTTGATCTCTCATTATCAGCAAAACATAATAATAATAACAATACACAATTTGTATAGCACTTTCTATCTATGACCAAACATAATCTGAGGTGCTGGAAAAAAAAAATAATTTAAGAAAAAGCAAACATTACAAGATACTTAGATATTCAAAGTATACAGGGGATGTAATTAAGAGCACATTAAAGAGAGATTTGCACACTAAAAAAAAAACAGGAGGATAAACAAAATATATAGAGTCGGTCATGAGCAATGCCGAACAAATAATCAGAGACTCTGTAGCTAGGATACAGAAAAGTCATGATCGCCATAGCATGTGGTTGTTTTAAGGAAAGTTAGAAGAAGTTTGTTTGTGATTTGTTCTTTTTAAGGATAGTTAAAAGTAGTTTGTTCGTTGAGGTGTTTGTTTGTTTGTTCGTTTTAGGGACAGTTAGAAGAAGTTTGTAACAAGTAGTGTCCATCCACTTTGTGAGCATTTATTATTTCCTTCCCCGATCATTTGCTATTAAGTAACTTTGCCAAGTGATTTGCTTGTATCGCAAAAAAACACCATTATCACTGTTTCCACCATTTTGTTCGGCCAAGGAACTCTTTCTATTTAACAGCTGTTTGAAGTCTTGGTACCATGCAAACGTTAAGATGAATAGGCAACAAAATAGACTGTCCTGAACTTTATGTTTTTTTTTTTTTTGTAAATTATTTCACAAAAGACTGGTAGAGACCGTTGAAGTCAAAACACACTGAAATATGTCTTTTATAGTCACCTTAATTCCATCAGAAACTTGGCCCAATTTTATAAAGCTGATAAACAGAAAAATGCTGATTAGTAAATTGCTTTACGGAGCAAACGATTTGAGCAGGGTACCAGCCTTAACAATGTTAACTTCATGGAATTTCAGCTGGTCACCTGTTTCTGCTCAGCAAGAGTTTTCAGTGCTTAGCAAGTTTTTGTGCTTACAGGCTTTATGAAATTGGGCCCTGGTATCCAAATGGTTAATACAGTTTTTTGGCTTAAATAATAATAATAATCCACCAATCCCACTTCTCTCTCATGCCCCTGCCCAACCCTTCTAAATCCACTCCTGAAACGTGAAGCTCTTAACTCCTCCTCTCAGCTCACACAAACAAACAAAAACACCTGCATTGGATGTGACACCTATGGGAGCTTACCCATTTAGTATTTAATGCATGAATTTAAGTGAAAATGTCACACTAATTACTCGAAGACAATTTATTTGATCTTTGATAAACAAGCTAGAGGTCAGATCAAGGTCAGTGATGGAATGCATAAGGGTCCCGATTATGATCTCAGCAGATTCACCATTAAAGGAATGGTGGGAGTCTGGCATCAGTGCCCAATTTCATAGAGCTGCTTAAGCAGAAAATATTGCTTAACAATTGTCTGCTAAGCAGAAATGGGCAGGATACCAGTCACAAATTGTACATGTGACATGGTAGTTTGGCTGGTAACCTTTTATTCTGTAAGCATAATTTTGTTATGCTTAGCTACTTTTTGTGCTTAAGCAGCTCTATGAAATTGGGCCCAGGTCTTAAAGTTGGCCAAACTATGCCTTTGAGAATGTTGACTTTTACCGAAGTGGATGGTATACAGATGGTAAAGCCTAAAGCAACGTGTTACCTATAAATAGGTCAAATGATAGGTCATCATTCAAACATAGCTTTTCATGTGCAAAAGCAGCCGGGTGTGATAATGCGCTATATAGCAAGTGTGTATTATTGCTATATCTAGAAGGGTATACTGCAGCTTCACAAAATGAGTCCAAGATTAGGGCCCAATTTCATGGCTCTGCTTACCGCCAAATTCTACGCTTGCGATCACCATTCTTCACTTACAGGGCAAGCGCCGAATGCTGTGTAAGCAACGAATGCCCAGTTGTGTGGAGTATGCACGGGCACAAGCAACAATTACCAGCTTACCCGTGAAATATTTTGACATAAGCACGGAATTCCCTGCTTCTGCAAGCACGGATTCTTTGCTTACGGTAAGCAGAGCCATGAAAGTAAGCCCAGTTTTTCTGTATTTGCAATTATAGCAATGTTTCATATTTTGTAAAGACACTCCAAATGGAACCCAAAAGGGGATGGATGCAGGTTGCAGTAGAGGCTTTCAGAGGCTGAGGCTAGAAGAAAAAAAATCACACATCACTGATTTGAAACTGGGTCAATTCATTAGTGGAGCATGTCACTATTAGTAGAGCATTAGTGAAGCATTCTCACTGGAGCATGTCATATAATTCAAACTGGTCTAGTTGGCAAGAATACATCTGAAAACTAAGCTGTGAAATTGATGTTAGTTCATTTGAACATGCAAAAAAAAAAAGGAAAAAACATCAAACATCAAACATCATACTGGGTTTACTTTTGACAAATCTTCCTATTAACCCCTTATACCAACGTTACACAAACTACTGTCTGTCATGCTTGCCATTTTGGGAATAACATTGCGGGTAAAGTATTATAGTAAGCGTGTAAACACAGCCTCCAAAAATGCGCACTACACTGTATAGGGACTAATGTGTCTGTTTTCTTTTGTTTGTTTTTGGTTTACTGGGCCTTGAACACCCAGCAGGGTGGATATGTGCGCATTACAAGTCTTTATTCTTCTTATTATTATTATAACACGGGTGGACATTGACTCCCAAAATGGCACAACCATAAGTGTTGCGATGATGACATCAGGTGAATAGCCCTCCGCACTAATGACGTCACTTTTGCTCAAAATACCTGGGTGTCAGACAAACATTCCACCACTTATGCAATCACCGCATCCTCAACACGCCAGAGTGCAGTAGTAGTAGTACAGTCAGTCCATGCGGCTGTAAACATAAAGCTTGTACCTGTACGCGTGCTTGTTAGTGAAATTTGACATGTTGTCTGAGGTCAGGGTACTGAGCTTCTGTTTTTAAGAAAATTAGTGCGTAGTGCTGTTGGGTCAACACTTGATAACATTTCAAGCGAACTTGTCTAGGTTTGATCTTTTTCTTTAAGTTGAAAACAATAATCTTCCAGAGCACAATGTCAACAAGAAGATACCTGGGATGGTCTTAGTGAATCTATTAAAAATTCACCCTCACAGGCAATATTTGTAGGCAAACTTAAAAAACAACTTATTGACGCTTACTCATAAGTTAACATTAAAAAAAAAAAAATCAATTTTGTGCTATTTTGTCTAGCAACTGCTATACATTTTTGGGGGGGATTGTCCTGTCTTCATTTTGCTGTCTTCATTGCATCCATGTCTGTCCCTAGGTTGGGGCACAAAAGCAGTTTTGCTTAACCCAAGCCTAAATGTTGTCCCTTGTATTATTAGTTTGCATTTTTAGTCATGAAACCAAAAATGCCTTTTAAGTGAACTTAATCACTGTAGCTCGCAAGCCTGAAGAAACCTGTAGACTAGGGTGCTTGCTATGTGAACCAGAAACACCGGGGTTAACCCCTACTCTTCCATGATAAGTGTTCTGGGTTCTTTTACCAATCCTAGTACACAGGACCTACGGCTTAATGTCACATCCCAAGGACAAAGCAATTAAGGTAAAGTATCTTGCTCAAGGACACAAGTGCCTTGACTGGGACTGGAACCCACACTCGGCTGATTAGAAACACCTGAGTTGAGTCCGGTGCTTTTAACCGCTCAGCCACGACACACCACACGCCACAAATATAACTTGCCACTTAATGTTCCTGTAATGTTGTAATTCAACTTGCCACAAACAATGCATACATGCTTTTCCAAGGACAGCATTTAAATAAATGTACTTGAATTGAACTGAACTGAATTGAACTAAATTGATCTGTCAAATTCCTGATAATGATAACTACACGGTCTCTTTAATACAATTTCATCATTAATAATTTCTAGAGAGTTCATCAAGTAAAAACACCCGATAACAAAGTATTGAGTTTGAAGCTAATTTAATTTGTCACAAATATGACAGATTTTCAGCCCAAATTAGTTTCATTGATATTGATACCACCATCACATTTATAATCAACCCTGGTTATTATTTGACAGCATTTGTTTTTGTTTTTACTATAGAAAAACTCCTACAGAAAGACAGAAATCATGCCTTGGAAAAAAAAAACTAGGTCAACTTGTACAATATGGGTGGATACAGTTGTTTAGATTGATGGGATAGTAATTTTAAGTTCTTTACAAGCCAATGAGATAATGATACACAGCAAAAACCCAACGATAAACGCACACAAGTTTTACAACATTGTGTGTCAGCCCAACACCCCACCCCCCATCTGCGTCCAGGCATGTAATTTCTCAGGATTTCGTCCTGTTTTAAGGATTTTCTCAAATCTCATTCAGCCTAAAATGTCTGAAGAAGAAAAACAGTCACCAAATGGAGAAAGAAATAGTCCACATTGAGTCTAAACCTGTAATTTTGTATTTCTGATGATGCACAAAGTCTGTAAACTCTTGAATTGTAACATCGGGGAGGTTCCAGGGTCGATTTCACAAAACTCTTACTAACTTAAGACTAGTCCAGGGCAATGCTAAGAGATAGGACTAGTCCTAAGTACTGGTCCTAACTTAGGACTAGTCCTATCTCTTAGCATTGCCTAGGACTAGTCCTAAGTTAGGAAGAGTTTTGTGAAATCGACCCCAGGTCTAGAATAAAGAGGGGGACCCGGACCTGCAAGCCATTTTTAAAGGAATTTTTCACACTCATCAAATCTCATCCCTGCTGCGTCAAGTCCTTACCCTTATTTTTTTCTGCTATTATTATCACAGAAAATTGCCTCTGCAGATAACCTGTGCCAACAGGTCACGAGCGTTTAGAAAGGGAATGGAGTTTGTGAAATGTAACTTAATTCATTTAATGATCGGCGGCGAGCTGTAAACAGCTGCTACGCACAAAATATTGTCAAGCTCAGAGAACTCTTGGTGAGCAAAATTGACCAATGTTCCGTGTTGTGTTTTTTTTTCTTCTAGACTGGTTTCCAGCTAGTAAACCTGCGAGTTAGATTTAAATAATGTCTATTGACAAAGTAGGGAGACCGCCAACATAGGGCTAGATAGCTCAGTTGGTAAAGCGCCGGCACAGTTCCGATGGTTGTTTGTTCAAATCCCACTCTAGTCAATTTGTTTTTGTTCAACCCCAAATTATTTAAATAATGTCTTGCTTAGTCTCAAGTTATCGCTTAAATGCTAATTTTTTCTGACCACATTGAGACAGTTGCCATGTCACATGGTTTTGGGGCAGATGGGCAAACCCTGGTACCATTGTGTCATACACATTCATTCAGAATTGTGTATGGGTGTTCACCGTCTCTAATGTGACTATGCAAAGGCTTGCCCTGAACCATGTGACATAGCAACTCTTTCTACAGTCTGAGGAGTTCAAATTTAAGTGAGAACTTCAGCAAGTTCTTGTACCAGTAGTCAAATCTAACTCGCAGTTGGTTTGTTGTGCTTAAAATACATATAAACATATAACCTTGTTGTAATCTTTTGGTTCACAGAGAAAAACACCAACAATTTGTGATGCATTCTACTTGACTGGTTTTCAGCTCATCGTTTTTTGCTTAAAGATAGGGTCATAGATTGTTTTTTGTCAATGTAATGCTGATATATAGGCACAGATACAGTAATGGTCACCTCTGAAAGTTTCAGCAGAATACAGTGTCTGCTTGTTGAGAAAACAGCAGAAAACTGTCGCAGCATTTTCATAAAGAATGTCGAATCCATCCAAATTTAGCGAGGCAACAGTAGATACCAACCGCATCTCTAGCCACGGCATTCAAAAAGCGGACAAAACGTAAAATTTTCAGTCAACCCTCAAACAAACAATTCATGCATGCATCGCTTCTCAGATTTCAAATGTTTTGGGGTGAAAAATTATCAGCCAAATAGTTCATACTACCAACAGCTGCAGTGCTTCTAATTTTGTGGGTATTCACCAATCTATGACACTACCTTTAAAGGCACTGGACACTATTGGTTATTACTCAAAATAATTGTTAGCATAAAAACTTACTTGGTAATGAGCAGTGGAGAGCTGTTGATAGTATAAAACATTGTGAGAAACTGCTCCCTCTGAGGTAACGTTGTTTTTGAGAAAGAAGTAATTTCTCAGTAAAATATTTGAATTGATTTTGAGACCTCACGCGTGAGGTCTCGAAATCAAGCATCTGTAAGCACACAACTTCGTGTGACAAGGGTGTTTTTTCTTCCATTATTATCTTGCAACTTCGACGACCAATTGAGTTCAAATTTTCACAGGTTTGTTATTTTGTGCATATGTTGAGATACACCAAGTGAGAAGACTGGTCTCTGACAATTACCAAAGGTGTCCAGTGTCTTTAAAGCAGTCAAACTTGCCAAGAAAAGTCTTCTCCAAAGTCTTTATCACAACTTTACGAGAATTGACTTTGGAGCGCTGAACACCCCCATTATTCAACTAGATTGAATCCAGCCCTAGCTCCATGGTGTGAACAATCTTGTTTTTGGAAGTCTTTTGAAGATATATTCCCATGGCGACTTTGTCTTTAACTTACCAATGGAAAAAGACACTCACCAGGCCCTGTTTGGATTAAAGGATTAGCCGTGTCACCCTGGCCAGACACCACCATAAGTCATCCTTCAGATAATTAACAAGAGAGAGAGAGAAAAACCAACAATCTCTATTGTTGGCAAGGGCCACGACAACACTAATGATTAAGGAAGTGTTGTTGTATGACTAACAAAATAAAAACAGGGCGGAAGTCGGGTGTCAAAAGGCTTTCACTCCATGAAAAAAACAGTGATGGGAAGTCCAGCGACGGCCACCAGTGTTTTCCAAGTTTTTCTAGTTACAATTTTTGGTAACAAAACAAAACAACCAAAAGAACATTTTGTGTGGCCAATGTATTTAATCTATTTTTTGTTTTGTTATTTTGTTGTTATTTATTTACTGATGTATAGTTGTTGATTTATTGATGTATCTATTTAATTATTTTTTTTTGGGGGGGGGGCAAGCCACCAGACATAATGCCTATTGGGACAAAATCATTTTTGATTTCCAACCTTCTATTGTACAGTTTGACCTGCAAATGATCAACTTACAGCTATGTCCGAATTAGGCAACTTTTGCTAAGGCTATGGCTATTGGCCGCTGCTATATATACAACCATTTAACCATTGCCTAAATACATCAGTTAGGACACTATAAAGTAAACAGTTGTGTGACACATGCGGGGATTTGACCATTAACTTGATGATTTGTATAAAAAAAAATTTCCCAATATAACCAATAGGCCTACTGCACCTAAGCTTAAAATCTGATTGCAAGTTATTATAATCCTAATTTTTCATACAAAATCTCACTTGAGATAACAGTGCCATCTGAAATGCTAAAATCGGACACTGCCTCAGACTAGAAAGAGAACAAGTCTGATCCCTTTTTGGGGTACATAAGATTCAGTATTCATTTCTGCTGTTGGAGACGGGGAACATGACAAAGATATTGACTGTGTTTATACCACAAGTATTGACTGATGAAGTGAGATCCAAATAACACGACCAACCACAATGCATCCAGACACAAACCTCAACTTGAGAAATCTCTTTATTTCTCATCTCCCATCCATAATCACCCTTTCTCCTTTACGATTATACTTTCCATTTTTGGTACAAAAAGCCAAACAGGAAAGACAAAGCATAAAAGAAGACAAAATCGAGGGTCGAGTACTCAGTTTGGCTTGCATGTGATTCACACTTTATCGATTGATGGCATCAGCTAGTTGCCTAGGCCATAACAACATACAGTCCAGGCCCCCAAGCAAGTTCTGACTTCCCTCCCCTCATGCGCCAAAATCGCATTTGCTTGCCCCTCCCTCCTTGGCTCGGAGCCTGATTTGATTACAGTTGTGCTCACACTGCCCAGACTTCGCAGTCAGTGTGTTCAACCTGCTAGGAACTGACTCCCTTTTGAATATACATTGTCAGCCGAATGCTTACAAGTGAAAACATAAACTACCTGCCTCGTGCTCAAATTGTAAAAAAATCTGTCTTAGAAGCAGGAGGATATGATTTTTTTTATTGTATGCATGTTGTATTTGTAGTTCTTTTCCCTTTTCCAAGGCAAAAGAGGACGACAGGAAACAAAAACAGGTTTCTCCTGAACACGTTATTCTTGTTATTGTACAATTGAGTCTACACATGTTTTTTTTCTCTTGAGAGAGAAAAACCACTTGAATGTTTAAAAAGTTTCAAAGGTGTAACTAAAATGTTTCATTTGCAAAGGGATCATTTTTATTTGTAAAGAGATCTTTTTACATGGGAGTAAATAAAGAATGAACCGTTTGAAACTACTTGCCAACTTTAAGGACCTGTTTATTAAATGCAAAACTTAACCGGTTATTTTCTTCGGAAGGCAAAATGGATGCCACTCACATACAGCACTTAAATAATGAAAGTCATTAAACAGAAGTTACTCAGGTGTGAAACGAACATAAATATCAAAGGCACAGAGTGCTGAGCCACTTTTGGTTGTGGGCTAGAAAAATTAAGGGTCCAACCAAAAGGAAGGAGTTTTGAGCCGAAAAGAGAGAGAGAGAGAGAGAGAAAAAAACCTAATAATTGTGCCGAGCAGTATTTGATGCTCAATGAACGTGGACCCAGGTGTTTTGATGGAATGGAAGTGTCATCGGGTTTCTCTTCCATTGTGTTTGGGTATTCACACAGCCTTTGGGTTTCTCGTCCATTGTGTTTGGGTATTCACACAGCCTTTGGGAGGTCTTGTCAATGATTTTTGCCTTAAGAAAACAAATATTTCTCACATGACTGTGGTGCACTTGTCACTCTGTAATGTTGTTGACTTTAACTCACTATGGCCTCCTATGAAAAGGGAACATCTTATCATAGTAACTGTACCATACTAGTAGATAGCTTAGAACTCAAGATGCCCCCTGCACCCCCCCCCCCCACTCATCCCCACCCTTCCTTTGGAACAACCACCCCAGAACCTCGCAGTCAGATTTTTGCTTGCCTGTTTAAAATTAATTTTTAATATTCTAAACATGTCGTATCACTTGTGCCCTGTGATACTAAATGACCTTGTTATGGTTTTTTTTTTAAACCAAAATAAATAAACTAAAAAATTTAATCAAAGATGAATAAGTCAGTTTTATACCATGAAAGCAGTTGATTTTGTAAGTAAACAAAATAATATTAGTAATAATAAATGAAATTGTTATTTTCACTTTTTCATTGATTACTGCTTTTGTCCCATCAACAATGAAATCTTAACTGATTGGTTTTCTGATGTAGTTGCTGGTTTTAAATGAAATAATATAAAAATAAATCTTAACTTGATTGAAAAACATGCATATTGAAAAAATTCTTACAACCTTTCAATTAATTTTTTTTCCCAAAATGAATGTTTCAATGAGATCTGATCTGAATTAAGTTGTTTAAAAAAGAAAAAGCTAGAGAATTTTTACATGGAGAATACATGACTGTTAACTGATTTATACAAATTTCTCATGAGCACCGATTTTGACGAATTTAATTATATGTTTCATGAAAACTTATTGCTTTGAACATTTAACTCTTTAGTCATCTCTGGTAAAAATCCTTGTTCCATCAGTAAAGTAATATCATGAGCCAGGCTTGTCTTGTGTGCAAAATAAATAGATAAAAAAATAATAATTTATATACATATATTCATATATGCAAAATAAAGAGATAAAAAAATAAAAATTTATATACATATATTCATATTTATCACACAAGAGCAAGTAAAATACGGAAAAATATAGCGATCCTGCGTTCCATATCCAACGAGACCGAAGGCCCAGTTGGATATGGGACGCAGACGCGCTATATTTTTCCTTATTCCACTAGAGCGTGTGATAACGAATTTATCTTCAAGCTAACTTGATGCGCAGTAAAGATGGATGACGCACCCTGTACACGGGGAAAAAAGTGCCAAATGCGCCACTTTTGATTTTACATTGACTTCTGTAGCTATACTTTTTGCGTATAGCGCAATACACGGAGTTAGAACAGCACAATACGCAGAGTGTGATATGACCCCTGCAATATAGGTTTGTATCACACTCCTTGTTGCTATGGATCGACCAATCAGAATTGAAGATTGAAGCCTGCTTGAAGATAAAGGTTTACATCACACCCTCTGCTATGAATCGATCAATCAGAACCAAGGATTCAAGTTTGCTTGAAGATTAGTCATATTATCATATGTTTATATATGTATTTATATTGCAACAGGTACATTTTTCAGTTGATTTATCGATACCAAACTTTGACATGGCATAATGTTCAAAGCAGTAATGGCACACATGGTTTGGATGATGTAACTTTCTCTCGTCCAATCTTGAACACAACAAGTAAATGCAACAGTCAGGACACAAGACTACAAATCAGGCACCAGCCTTCATCTACGATAAAATATTCATTTACTCAAACATGACAAAACTACACGGCTCCATTCCATTAACACAGTTGATATTAAATCTTCCCCACCAACCCTTTCTATTCTAATCGAGTTAAAATAAATATTTTATACAAATGGTGAAAACTACCAGGTCATGCTGAAGCTATTTCAATCGTCGAGGCCATTAACAGGGTAAGCCACGTGGTATGAAATGAAAATGGGCTTCTCTTCTTTTTACAACAAATTTGTCATAATTGTCATCTGTGTGCGCCAATACTGTGCAAACTGCACAGGCATTCTGGGACAAAGTTGATTGTCCCCTCCCCCTCCCCAATGCTTACCTGGACTAAGTTTGGTGCTGGAACCACCATGTCTTCATAAACATTTTCATCCAAGCTGACAAAATGTTGTCTGCTTTGGGTGCCTTAAAGTAAAACATAGTCATTTATAACAACCCAACAACAAAAAGTTAATGTTGTTATACACTGTTCTCTCAAAAACTTAAATGGCAGTTATTGTTTTTTTTTCTCCTTGAAACATAAATGGTTTGGGTGAATCGAACTAAGTTGTTACTATTCCTTTAAAGATGGAGGACTTATAAAAGATCTGTAACGACAAATGTGCACAATTATGTTTCAAAGAAAATCCAAATGGAAACTTTGACTGTGTCTCAGCCAGTTGATTCCTAATGACCTCCTTGCTATATGATGGATGTTGCACTAAGCCTGCCCAGAAGAAGGGCCCTATGAACCTTGCATCCTTACGCCAGGCATATAGGAGGACTTACTGTGGATGGATCTACTATAGGTTGATCATGACCTTGGTTCATAAAAAGGGCCCTTGTTAACAGGTTACCTCTGCTCTGAGCTACAGTGATCAAGTTAGCTTTTTTGAGGGAACCTTGAGTAAAATAAATCGTAATCAGGCATCATGCAAATGCAGTTTGTCCAAACTATGAGAGGAAAGTTCAAGGCAGAGCAAGACTTTGTACTGTTTTACAATTTTCCAATGGGAAAGCTGAGAAACCCCAAAATGAAGAAATCAGCTGATCAGCGGAAATGTGACACGCCTGCGTAATAACGAGACTTGGGATGGTCAGTTGTGTTCAATGCTTTTTATTGTTAAAATACAATGTTTGCTGTACATTCTTTAAATTGACCGTGTTTGAGTAAAGACCAAACGTCGACAACTACTAAATCATGCAAGGGATTAATAATGTGTACAGCAAAGTGTACAGCAAACGGAACAGCTATTGTGCTGAAGGTCATAACTTACAAAGACAAAAGTTTTAGTTGCAATTAAAAACAATTAACCATTTCGTCCAACAGCAACTGCTGTAAGGGGTTTACTTTTATAACAAACATTGAAATACAAGTACCGCAGTACATTGCAATACACAGAAATTGCAAAACAAATAGTGAATTAACGAATGTCACCTTGGTCAAATGGTTGGACGGCAGGACTTGCAATCACAAGGTTGTGGGTTCGAATCCCAGCCAAACTAACCGCTGATTTCACAACATGACTAGAATAAGTATTGCTGTCTATTTACTGAATCACAATTTTTTGATTTGTGAAACAAATTCATAATCATAGATGTTAAACCAATGTTTGTATGGGGAGATAGGACTGTTACCAGCTTGGCGTTTATATCCCTTGTGTGCCAAAAATATTCACCTTTAAACCTGGTGTACAATTGGCACATAAGAAAAAGAAGGGGAAAAACAAAATAAAATCTCTAACAAAAGTTGTTACTATGAGTGTGATAAGTGCTGACATTTTGTAAACAAATAAATAAATAAAATGCACATGTGATTATTTGTTAACTAACAACATGCTCTTTTGTTGTGAGAGATCAAAATCCTTCGCTGAAAATCCATGTTTCATTTTTGCATGGCACATATTTTAGAACAAAATAAAGCATACTTCAAACACCTAATTTTACATTAATTGGAAAAAATCAATCAATCAATGCATGCAGCAGCAAAGCAAGGATTATTTTACTGGGGGGGGGGGCAGGGGCCATGTTGTCCCTCTTTTTGTAGGGCACTACATGTATCTGGATTTGGTCATGGGGGCACCTGGGGGAAAATGTCGTGTTCCCCCCAAAAAATAAAAAATAAAAAATAAATTTTAAAAAATGTAGTATGCTTAGTACAAAATGAGGCAATGAAAATGTTTGGATTTTGATTCCCTTGTGTGAACACTTGATGTGATTTAAAATGTTGTCAAAGGTGTGAAAGATGAGGTTTGTACAAAAATGAAAATATATTTACAACATTTGTATAATCTAGTTTCTTCACAGGATGATAGATGTCCTTTGGGCTATCTTTTCAGTATACCACGAGCTATAAGTGTTTCATAACGATGTGGAACGAACCGCTTCAGATAGGCACCCATCTTCCCTTCAACAACCGTCTGCTTCCCTAGACCTGTAAGGGAGGAGCAGAAGGGAAACGGGGAGGAGTCAAGAACAGGGTATAGGAAAGACAAAAAAATGATGGGATGTGAGATGGAGTTTGGAAGAATGGATAGAAGTGTAGGATGAGACAGAAGGAAAAAAGGAATTAGGGAATAAAATTGGGAAATGTTTATTGGAAACGGGGCGACATAGGAAAAGAGAATAAAATGAGGTATAAATTGAAATGAACATGATTAGTGATCAATAAGAAGGCGTATTGTGCAGGGATTTCGGAAAGGGATGGGGGAAGAAGACGCAATGGGAATTAACGACATTCCCAAAACACAATAGAAACGGTGAATTGACAATCAATGACGGGGGAAAAAGCAAGTACGGGGGAAGTTCAGAAAAGGGGTAGAAGAGAAAAGGATGAAAGCAGAAACATCGCTGGGGACGAGGAGATGTGGACGAAAAATGAGAGGGAAAAAATGAGGTCAAAGTAAACACAGAGCAATAAGGGGGACAAATGAAGAAAAGGACGGGAACATATGAAATTAATATTTAAAGAAAAGATAGGTATGAAAAGGAGGTCGTGAGAAGATACAGAGTAGGAGATGGAAAGATAGAAACAAGAGTGGACAAATAATAAAATAAAACGGAATACAATAAAGGATCAAAAGAATGGACATGACGACAGGGAGAATGACAAGGGGCAATACAAGTGTAAGAATGATGCAGTGATGTTACAAAAGAGAAAGAAAGAATAAACAGATTTAAGAAGCAGAGGGTGAAGAAAAAGAGGAAAGAAAATTAAAGAAAATGAAAACGTTAATTTCATTTTTAAGACCCAACTATTCAATTGAATAAAACATGTGACTGCCACTGAAACCATTGTTGCAGTGTGTTATTGCTGTGACAACAGTAAAATTGCCCTGGTCTGTATGACAGCAACTTTGTAAAAATCTTCAATCATACCTACTCACTCTCATCTGATTGCAAGGTGCCCTGCACACTGAACGGTAAATTACTTGAAATTGTAGCCTTTCGGGGGAACAAATTAAATACAATGATAAACAACCAAAAATAGATTTAATTTTAATTCCTGGCAGCTGCAAATGCAAATGAAATGCGATAGACGCTCGAGTCAAATTTCATCAACTTTCAGGTGCGTCTGCGAAGCCCCAATTTGAATAATTTGTACACAATTATTTTCATGTGGTTCTCTGTTGCTACCCTGTGACAATGGATAACAGACGGGGGCTGCTTAACGCCTGCGTCTGCAATGTCGATGCGAATGTGATGCTGCATTTTTAATCGTTCTGTAACTGTAGTTTATTAATAATAATACCATATGTTTTTTTATATTAAAAGTTACATTCTAATTGTTGTTATTAATACCTATGGCATGGATTATGCAGGCTCGCTGTTTATGCAAATGTACCAAAATATGTTCCTAAAAGAGCCCCAAACAATATTGCAGTCATTGAAAAAAAAAAAAAGGATAGAAATGCAAACTGTTTAATGTAAACCGACATATTTTGATAAAATAAAAACATAACTTTACTGACATGGATTAAATGTGATTACCAAAGTCTGTGGAAAAGGGTGTTCCAAATGGGCAGACAATTTTAAACAAGGGTGCCATTAATTTTAACATAATGCTGGTATGAATATATCAAATAAAAAGAAGTACCAGCAGGCTCCGAGTATTTCTCTGTAAAACTGATGTTACAGTGTTGGTGAAAACATTACATCAAATTAATTGTTGCAATACAATTCAGAGTCCTGGTTATTTTCTTGTAATTAAAACTTTTCCATAATTTTGAAATCACCGACTATCGACTTTAAAACCACCAATAACAGCCTAGGATTAAAAACATTAACTAAATGTTATTTTGGTTTTACCCTTACAACCTGTATGTGTGATAAGCAAGCACTGTATAAAAAAGTGGTTTCCAATCCTGCAGAAAAATATCCACAGGCTCCTCGGGTGGGATTCGAACCCGTAATTCCCGCAGGCTAGAGTAGATGACTTACTCGCGAGACCACTGAGTGTGCCTAGTGACGGGCTGCTTAATACCTTCTTCTGAAATGTCAATGCAAATGTGATGCAGCATTTTTTAATCGTTCTGTAACTGTTGTTTATTAATACCATATGGTTTTCATTAAAAGTTGCATTCTAATTGTTGTTGTTAATACTTATGGCATGGCAGATGCAGGCTCATTATTCATGCAAATATACCCAAATATGTTTCATGGTTTCCTAAATGAGCCCCAAACATTTGCAGTCATTGAAAAACAAAAAATTATAAAAATATAAAAAATAAAAACTGTTGAATTTAAACTGACATATTTTAATAAAGTAAAAACGAAACTTTACGCAACCAGGGAGATTTTGTACAACAATCAGGGAGATATTTATAACTCCATTCAACATAATAGGAAAAAAAAGTGTCTGTAATTAGGGAGATTGTCAAATTTGTTCATCAGAACATGGAAAGATGGGTTTATTTTCAGGGAACTTTTTGAAGAATCAGGAAGAGTTGGAAGCTCTGTAGTCAAGTTGTTGGCCTCCCTCTTTCCATTCGTCAGGTTTCCACAATGTCCTACATTCAAATATTTACTGAAGACTTACTAATATTTCATTTGTAAAAGATCCGTTGGTCTTTTCCATTGATTTGTTCCCTTTTGATTACAAAGTATATTCTTCTTGTATTGTGTTGTTTTTCTTTTTGTGTTTGTTCTGCACTGTCTTTTTTTCTTGGATTGTTGTGCATTTTAGGTAACCAGTGTTTTTAGTATTATTATTTTTAGTATTCAGTTTTGGGGTGAACAACGAAAAATTGAATAGAGCGATATGAACCTTCAACCTCCGGATTAACATGCCAGCGCTCTACCAACAGAGGCTCTATCTAGCCCTATGTTGGCCGTCTCCCTATTTTGTCAATATCTTTGTTCGGGGGTGCCAGTCAAAAACCATTCAACCTGTAACTGATGTATAACCAGGGATCACACCCAAGTTTACGATACAACCTGGGAAGCGGCAGCAGAGGGATCACCTTCAGGGGATGCAACTTTTTATTTAAAATATCAAGTAATAACCCACATTGCACCAATATCTCTGAGAAAATAGATCCTGAATAAGTGTCATCTTTAAGGAATCACTGACTGAATGTAGGAAATTAGAAATATTGCCAGATGGCACTTTTTATAAGCATTAAAAAACAAAAAAATGGCTTGCTGGTCTGGGTGTCCTCTTACACTAGACCTAGAACCTCCCAGATACAGTTCAGGAGGTTTATGGACTCTGTACATCATCAGAAAGACAAAAAACTACAGGTTTTTGTGGTTTATTGTGGTTTATTACTTGATATTTTAAATGTGGACTATTTCTTTCTCCCTTTGGTGACTGCTTTACTTCTTTCAAGAAAATGTAAGGCTCAAGAAGATTTTGAGAAAACACTAAAAACTGGAGAATTCCTGAAAAATCACACACGTGAAAAACTGTTAGATTTGAGTTTTTTCCCAAAGTATGGGCACATACCTTTTCCCAAGATCATTGCAAGATGTCTTACAAAGGCCTTACCTTCTGCTGAATACTGAACAATTTATTTTTCTTCAGAGCAATTTAAGCATTCCAATTTTGCATTGATTTTCAATTTATACAAATAAATGACATTTAGTTCAAGAGTATGATACGCTTGCACTTTTTTCCCCCAAAATAAAATCGTAGAAAAGGATGGTATAGTCATAATTACCTTTAAACATGCACTGCACACTAGAATGGCTGAATGTGTAATTTGAAGTTTATTTCAGAACTCGCGTCTTTGTTCTATAGACAAAGACCAATCTTTCAGTTCAGTATCCACACATGTTAGTCTTCATTTCAGACGTAAAATTAAGAATTAAATTAATTCCTAATTAGATTAGGATAACAATAGTTTCATTTCTCTTTGTTCGTTCCCGTCGTTATGCTTGAGACCCCTTCATGTATTCCCTCGCCTTTCGTTTTCCCAGCGTATGTTAATTACAGTGTGTTTTTTAATCAAGAAATGGACAGAAAAGATGTGCACGCATTCTAATTATATGGAAATGAATTTAATTTTCTGTGATGAACTAATGGAAGTGACGTCTATAGTAGGAGAGAAACGTCAGTGCACTGAATTGTGTTTACAAGCTGACCTTTCTCCCAAGGTAGTGAGATAATTAGAAACGGCATTTGGGAGTTCTAATGAATAACAAAAAGTTAATTGAAGTAAATAATTTCTTGGTGGATGCATGATTCTTGTGGTAGAAAAAAACTACCGCTTTACGTGGTCTTTCACTGAGAGTTTCGATCGTGTACGAAGGAATAATAAATCAACCAATGATCTTATTGTACTCAATGGACCAGCTGCTCAATCAGGTAGCTACTCAGACAGTCTGGTAGCCTTTTAACATGTCTGGTAGCCACCTAGCTAACAACCAACCAACCAACAAAGTAACCAAACCAACCAACCATTTCTAACCAGCCAAGGTACTTGGTCCGAAAAACAGCTTGGCAGCCATGTAACCAACACACCAACTAACCAACCAACCAAACAACAAACCAGCCAACCAACCAACCAACCAAACAACCAACAAGCCAAACAGCCAAACAACCAAACAACCAACAAGCCAAACAGCCAACCAGCCAACCAACCAAACAACCAACCAACCACGTATGTCTAACCAAAACAAGCAGACTGACAGTCAATCAAGTAATTGGTCATCAGATGAACAAACATCTTGGCAGCCAGGAAACTAACCAGTCAATAACTCAGCCTACTGTAAGAACAACTTACAGCCAGCCAATGAGGCAAACAGCATGAAAGCTGACAAGCCATTTAAACCAGCCCAGCCAAAACACAGACTGCCAAGTAACCCATTTACCTAGCCAGAAAGCCAGTCCATGAGCGAGAAAGCCAACAAACAAGTTCCACACACTGTCAGCAGGGCACCTTGGAATCAAGTTTTTACGCCTTTACAGCCACTGCTGACCTGTTATACAGATGGCCTGTTTTCTCTGCAAATGCAAGGTAGCAGGACAACCTGAAGTGAAGAAAATAACCCAGTCCGACAGCCAAAGTGCATGACCGAAAGAGGGGGGGGGGGAAGTTGCAGGGCCCCTGCTCAGAACCTTTCCACCCTCCAGCCCCCCTCCCCATGAGATCTTAGAGAAATAAACTATGTATAATGAGTAGTACTGTATAAAACAAACTATGGCAATAAACAATACTTTTATTCAAATCAATCTGCGAACTTTGTAACCAAATCTTTATAAGTGTGCGATCGCATTTTCCAGTATTTCTAGTTTGTGAGTGCTGCAATTAGGCAGTGCATGCTAATGAACGTAAAAATGTTCTAACCGAGACCATCAGCTCCATAAAGCATTGAGTAATATATATTGTAATTAATTGGTAAAATATGAAGCCCTTCAAATTATTTCTTTGCCCTCGCCCGTCTCCCTCCTCCCTCCTCCTCCCCTCCTCCCCTCCTCCTCCCTCCTCCCTCCTCCTCCCTCCTCCCTCCCTCCGAAATGAAAATGTCAAGTAAAGCCACTGCTTTTTGTACCTGCCTGTTAAAACTACCAAGTAAAAAGAAGAAGGAAAAAATCCCCATAATTGTCACTTCAATTCACTAATTCATACACAGTACAGACTGCTTGTTTTTATTTTAATATTCCGCTGTTAAGTATGGGTTCTCCAGGGGCATACAATCTCAGGTCAGTACAGACGCCTTATCTAACTGATGTCTTTTTCACTTTAACTGTCAAATTAACTTCCCGTTTGTCATACAGCTGAAATGATTCGTTTTGGCGTCATAATTGTCAAGAGTTCAACGTTCTCAAAAGTCATTGTGGGCATTGACTCTCCTCAATACCTAGGGTGGCAAGACCGACTCCTGGCTGGTCGCACCTTTTGTTGTTTAAAGTCTGATACAGGACCCCCCCCCCACCAAAGTCCAACCCATCAAATATTTTAAAGACTAAATAAAGGATTGGTAACTGGAAGAAGATAGAAAAAAAGAAAAAGAAATTTGATCGGTTTCAATCTGAAAGCTCATTCATTATAAAGTTTGTACCACTACCAAACCTCCAGAAGAAATAAAATTATACCAGAAATAATGTCAAAATTGAGGAAATAACGTTTGAAGAATCACTGTTGCTTGTTTTAATTGTAGCCATTAAAATACATGTAAATGAACGTGCACAACATCTCTAACATAACTTCAACCGCTTTTGGGGTTTTTTTTTCACAAAAAAATTTAATGAAATATTCACAGGATGTGTAGAGGGTGTATTTGTTGAAAATTAGAGGATAAGAATGAATCTACCCTTCCCCAACCCAATGACGTACATTCACTAAAGGCATTGGTGTAAAATAAACCCTTTTCGCGAGCTGAAAACCGATGTTGATGAGTGACCATCAGATTTGAACAGCCATAGAATTAAAATAGTATATACATCGTTGTCGTTTTTTAAGAAGAGACAAGCCTTTACAGCCAGAAAAACCTGCTTATCAAATAAAAGCTGAATCTTCAGTCATACAGAACTGTCAGTATTTTTCAATCTTGCAACTTTTTGGACAAGTTATTAATTCCTCAACACATTTGTCACTTCATGAAAACAACACAAACCCAGAACTGTACACAGAGCGCTGTGTACAAACCAATGCATATTTAGGCTTGTCACTTCGTAAAACGTGAAATGTACAGATCTGTCACTCCACACTGCCTGTTTTGGCACCATGCTAGCACTATGTATATAAATGAATGAAGTAGCTAATTTTGATTTGTCACTTTGTAAAAACAAAAAAATGAAAAATATATGATTTGTCAGTCATGTTACTTATAGTGTTGTCCAAAAACTACTACGTACTAGGTCCTGTAACTTGGTGAAAACATCAAGAATTTGCACAAAAACCGATATGCAAAAATGAGTAATTTTGACAAACAAAGAAATTATAGTGTAAACAAATCCATACAGAGTTTAACTTTTCCCCATTGTCTCTGTTATGACAGTTTTTTTTAACCAATCTAAGGTTCAGGAGCAAGTTCTTTTGATAAAACATAGACTTTAAAGGTGATTCCAACATCCTTTAAATCTTCAGGTGGATTTCCAGTGGACCAACCAAGATTGATTTAGGTCAGAGAGGAATAACTGCGCATGTTTAACCCCTTAGAGACCACAGCGGCCACAAGCGGCTCAAACCCAAAATGCCCACAGCAGCCGCAAACAGCCACAAGATCTGACCCACTTCCATTCACCCAAAATGGTCAAAGTCTATTAGGTCGTGGCCGCAAATGAGATTTCCCAATGTTTTATATGTAAACATAGTATCCCAATTGCTAAAAAACAGAACGTAATTTCTGTTTCATGTTATTTTTTGTTGACATTTTCACTGCAAAATTTGATTAATTTTTTTAAAAACAATATCAGCAATGTACTGGCCTATTGTGATGACTGTACAAAAATGAATGGTCTCTAAAGGGTTAAATGACTCGGGCAAGATTTAGTATCCTATATAACAGACCTGGAGGGGGCAGGCTCATGTCCATTTCACCAATCGAAAATCAACTCCCACAAGACCCGCCTGATCTAAATACTTGTGTCCACAGTGAAGACAATGTACTCAGCATCTTATGTTCTCACAATTACCTTCTCTAATTCTCCCCCCCCCCTTCCCTCCTCCTCTCTTTCCAACTCTGCACTGATGATAAGGCAGGACTAATAATTCTAACACTGTTTGAATAAATAGAATTCAGGGTTGTTTGCCTCCCCGCAGTTTCCAAATGTTGGAGAAGTTTAGCCTGCTAATGGAGCGGGACGGCAATATTGGGCAATGGCTCTCATGCGTGACCGACTCCCAAGTACATGAATATGTTACGTGTGATGAAGTTACTGATCAACTGAATGCATAATGCAGTTCAAGTAAGACTTGCTTAGACTAAAATACACACTTTAGCACCGCCAGTGATTGCTTTAAATTGACTTTTGCTTCTCCTCTTAAGAACCATCACTCCTTTTAAATTTCTCTGAAAAAAAAAGAGAGGACGGGCTAAAAAAAGAACCATAAAAAAAGAAGAACTCACTTGAAGTATGTAGTATTGCTATGGAATTTGACCTGATTAACAATTGAACAAAAATAAACCGTCTGAATGAAGTAAATAAATTCAAACAGATTACCGAAAAAATGAATCTTGAGATGTTCTGTCCCAGGGCATGATGGGATAGTGTGATCCGATGAAGTGTCTTGAGATAACTTAAAGTACGGGAGGGAATTTTACTCTGCAGGAGGCAGAACAGGGAATGGTTTTCAGAGATATATGTCAACCTTATTTATTGGAAAATGTATTCTGAAGGGGAAATGCAGTATGAGTGATAATAGAAAGAATCTATTCCATAATGTATGAAGTTGTGTACGACATATTGTAAAGGAAAACATGTAACGTGGAAGTCATTAAGATGCACTATAGATTATTTACACTCAAAACATTTTAGGGTCACTTAAAGATTACGGGTCATTGTTTGTTTTTTGTCAATGTAATGTTGATTTATAGGCAAAATTATCAAGAAAGCTACAATAAAAGTCACCTGTGAACGTTTCAGTTGAATATAGTGTCTACTTGTTGAGAAAACAGGGGAAAAAAACAACAGTGACACAGTATTATCATTAAGAACAGCCAATCCCGCGTTTGGTGGGTACCAGTTGCATTTCTGGCCGTATTGAGGGCAAGATTCAAATGGACACCACAACAATTTCAAAAAGTTGCGTACAGGCGATCTTCGGAGATTATACATTTTTTTCAACATACTTTTATTGATTTCTAATCAACCGGGGCACTTCAGACAAAAACAATTTTGCAGGATGCTTACTAACATTTCCATCTTTATAACAAGAAGGCTTTCGGATAAAAATTACAAAAATTCTTGTTGGGGTATTTTTAAGTGTGACTCTGCCTTAACCTTGCGCTTCACCACTTGTCTATTTCTATGTAGATACCAATTTTCAACAACAGTGTTTCCATCATTGTTGAGAGCGCAATAATTACCCCAAATCTCTAGGGTAAGTTTTAAAACAAAAGTCAAAGGGTTTTCCATTGTTTGATTCAAGATGATATTAATGGGATGGTGCATCCTGACATTGTTTGATATTGTATGTTTCGTAGCATGTATAGCGGTGACCGAGTCAATAGGGTGTGGGTTCGAATCCTGGTCACGGCAATTATTGTGTCCTTAGGCAAGGCACCTAACTATAATTGCATTTCTTCATTTAGAAGTAAATGGGTACCTGCAAGGGTAGAGATTCTTTGCCCATTTGGGTGACTGCCCTTGATACTCCAAGTTAAACTATTTCTGTGTCGTCACTCTATTGTTCAAAGTGTAGATTATTTTTACGAATCTACACTTAACTGTAGATTCGTTTTGAATCTACACTTAAGTGTAGATTCGTATTCGTTACGAATCTACACTTAAGTGTAGATTCGTAACGAATCTACAGTTGAGTGGATTCGTTACAAACTAAAGTGAAATGTTCGACGGGGAAAATGACTGTCTTTCCAAATTGAAAGGATAACATGATGTGCACTAAACACAGCTTTTAATGTACTTTACCATAGGAAATAGTTTAAGTCAGAGAATAGACTCTAAAGTGTAGATTCGTGAACACAATGCACTCGCCTTCAGCTTGTACATTCTACTCACGAATCTACACTTTCTCGTCCATTCTCCTTAACGGAGTTGAGATGGCTACAGAAATGCATAAGGCTCAGTGAACAGGGGGTTGTAATAATACTATAACACGCTTTGTTTTTACTTGGATATATGTAGCACCAACTAAACACCTGTGTTTTTTTACATCAATCCAGAGGTTACAGGTTCAGCTCCTGCTAGTAATTCTTTTTGTTCAACCCAAAATTTTTTGAAACTTTTACAGTCAGCTTCCCTTGTGGTTTATTACTTGATAATAATAATAACAATAACAGTAACAGTAATCAAAATCTTGTATAGCGCCAAATCCATCAAATTGATGCTCAAGGCGCTTTACACTTAGTAAGAATAAACAAACAACCCTCTACTAAAAATCTTATAACCCACTAAAAAAGCTACACAAGCATTATCATGTATTGTTCTTCTCCAAAATGGTCCCATCATGGACTCCATTTTTTTACAGGAAAAAATTGAGATATGCCTCTTTCCTTATATGTTTTTTCGAGAAGTTGTCTCTATTTACTTGATTTGTTTAAGGTAGTCTTGCCACATGATTTCGCTATAGCTTATCAATTTCATACATCAATTATGATTTTATCAGAAATTATAAAAAGTGTTTGTTTGAACTGAAATCAGACACCAAAAAATTAATCAAATTTTCATTAGGTTTCCATAAAGATGAAAAAGGACATCACAAAAAAAAAACTACCCCAAAAAACACTCACTCAGAAGAAATAAGAAGACAAGATATCGGACTGCAGGTAGATCACTTTAGATCTTAGCATCTACAATGGACAATAGAAAGAGGGAATCCTTTCCCATTAAAAAACCTTGAAAAACAATTAAACAAAAACGAGCAGAAAACCGAAAGGTTTATTTGTCCACAATCTACATTATCCCTACTAATACGACATAGAAGCATTTATTACAGCGGACGCAAACTACACACAATACCTCTCAATATTCTTAAATGCTGTTTTCCATGTTCATCAAGTGATTGTGAACGAAGTATAAAAAAAAAACCTATTCCGTAAGCTTCAGTCTGGCTGTCCTTTTGGTTAAGACACTTTAAAATCTTGCATCAAACCACCATCAAGAGAAGTACAAGATACGTGAATGCATCAAGATTTAATAAAGTGCATGCATCAAATATATATACCTGTGGGTTGGCGAAGAAAGTGTTGTGGACGGTTGATTTTAAGATTTCAATTAATGAAAGTACCAGATAGCTCCCCGAGTCCTGATTCTATCTCAAGGTCATGTGTGTCTTATAATAAGTAAGAAGAAAGCTTCTCCCTTTTTTTTTTACCGTTCCTCTTTTCTTTATGGTCTGGTCGTGTGCCACAAAGACAAATTCCCATTATCTCTGCCACTGTGGTCTTCAATTAAACTCAGAAGATTACTGAGGAAAGGCACTTAAGAGCCAGGCAACCCATGCATTTATAATCGTTGGCGCAGGCCGATCTTAAGATATATTTCTTTCTATTCATTAGGTGACTGTAACACTCCCAGTTGCTTACTCCCCTGGGTGCGTTGCAATTAGAGTTAGAAATACAACAACTATGTCCATGCATATATATTATTCATTTAATACTACTTACTAGGCCTGTCACATCTACGACGATGATGCAGGAAGGAAAAAAATCATTATTCCACCAAATAATTTTCACCGTGAAAATGGTACTTCGGTAACCACTTGGTATATTTATAAGGTGAGGGATAGGCGTCTACAACTGAGAGAGGGTGTATCTATGAATTTTGCCACTGTCACGCCTTACAATATTTGAATATCAATTAAAGTTGTCGAAAAATTTCATTCAGATTTTCTATTTCATAATTAAAATTGTGCTGTTCTCAATTACCCATTGTCATTGCCAGTCTTGCTACAACATTATTTTTTCGAAATAAAATCATTTTTAAAAGCATCTTTTTAAATAGAATGTCTTTCAAATACAACCAATCAAATGAGGTAATGTAAACTTATTTCATAAAGCTGTTAAATAGCGAGTATTGCTCAACAACTTTTGTTTATTAGTAAAAAAATTAGCAAGGAACCACTCAAAATTAATACAGATTACATAGTTCCGCTGTTGGAGCACTTTTGCTAAGCAGATAAAAGCCGGAGCACGGTTGCAATAGATATAAAGTTATCAGCATTTTAGCTGGTAACCTTTTGTATTAAAGCAAAATTTGTCTATTTAGCAATATATTTATGTAAGTATTCATTATATTTGTTCACGCTATCACAGCACGCAAAAGAATGATCACATTTTACTTTGTGCTGGTATAAACTCCTCGAGTTGGGCCATGTCCAATAGCCTTAGATCTCAAGGGTCTTTCGCAGGATTCTCACTGTTCCAAAAAGCGCTGCCTTATGGAACAGATCAACCCTCACAGTCGTATTAATATTAATATTATTAAATTTTGTACTTTTTCAAAAATTTTGTATTTATTTATTTAATTTGATTTTGTTTTGATTTTATTTTATTCATCGACTTCTTTGCTTTTTCTATTTGTGTGTTTGAATTTTCTTTTAATTTAAAAAATATTTTTATGATTATAATTATTATTTTTAATTTAATTGTTAAAAAAATGTATTTATTAATAAAAAACAAAATGTTTGGGATGGGGAGGGGGGGGGGGGGCTGTTCATTATGCGCAAAACTGGCATTTCTCCAAGAATTGTAATGCATACCAGTCATAACGCTATTTTCAAACCATCAAAGTCTTTCCATTTAGAAGACATTGATCAATAATCTTACACTACATTAGCATCCAGGACGCAAAAATGTCTTATGGGTAAATAGTGAATTGAAATGACCTTCAAGTGACGTTAATTTAGCTTTATCTAGATTTGTCCTTCTGCCTTTACATTAAATTGAATTTCATACAGAAAAATCCATATAAGTTCTTGGGGGAAATTGGAATCTTTTCTACGACTCACTGACTCTCTATTCTCGGAGCAATCAAATGTTAGAATCGTTTTGATACATATGGTTTTTTGAAAACATTGTGGTTACATGTATTGGGTATTTCTTTATTGGCGTAACAATGCTAACTTCAAATACTTGGTCATGCATTTTGAATAAGATTGGTAAGGATCACAATTCGTCACTGTTTTCACAAAGAGCCACATATCATAAAATGACAAATTATTGATTATTACAGGAAGGGGCCTTTATCTCAATAGATGCATTTTGCGTTGTGACTAAGAGCCATTGGCCCGAAAATGCATTGTAATACGTTGTAACAGAAGAGCATATAATGTAGCAAAACTTGTTTTCAAGTTTTCACAAAGAGCCATCTATGTCGCGCATGATCACGTGACACACGCACCCCTTTCCTATGTAAAAGTACGTTATCCAGTAGAGCGTTTAAGTAGGTCATCTCACTTTTTACGTTTCATGAAGTTACGTATTATGGCAATTAGCCAATATATCTAAAGAAATGAGTTAGTCAGTGGAGAGGTTAAACTTATACAGAATCATATGAGAGGTTTTTAACTGCAAACCGTGGCTTTAGTATTGCAGCTTTTGAAGTTTTTCAGCCAAATATAGCGAAAAAATGTAAATCTCAATTAAGCGTTTATACATAAGTGGCTCTTCGTGAAAACGGTGACAAATTTTCCAACAAAAAAACAAAAAATTAGGCAATCAGGACAAGGATATTTTCTCAGTGCTATAGTGTGAGCCATTTTCAATCAGAATCCAACAGCTATGCGCTCAACATCCAGACCTCTTGACACTATGAACTATAAATCTTTTGATTCTGATTACAGCACTCGGAGTGAGTGTGACATTAATTCAAGATGTTGGGTTCTCTTGATAAACGTGTCCATCATACCTCACCCCACAAACCTGAATATTCATTGACTTTGTCACTTTTGACTCATCCACATTGCAGTAGGTGGAGGGTAAACTGGGTGAGCCTGAATAACTTGGTGAGCCTGAATAACTGTGTGCCACATTATTGGCCTTCCTCTCCCCTCCCTCCCTCCCCCCTAAATTATAACAAGGATAAAGAACATGAACCATTGAATTTCTATGAGTACTGCAAAATCCTTCGGCAAACAGTATTACTTTTATTCAAATCAGTCTGAGAACTTTACAACCCAATCCAAAAATAAAATGGAAGGAAGAGCAGGCGCTTTCGGATTTTCCAGTTTTCCCTGTTTGTGAATGCTGCAGTGAGGCAGTGCACTCACATGAAGGCAGCTTGTTCTAATCCACACAACATCAACTATTATGATTTGTAGTAAATTGGAAAAGTATAAAATCCGCTTCAAATATTTCCTTGCCACTCACTGTAGAAAGCCTAGGGTTATCAGCACCATTTTAAATGTCCCTGTTGGGAAAATGCATTTTGGGGCAAGTTGGTTCAACTTAACCAGTGAAGTTGCCAACATCTCATACTTTTCTGCTGGATATCCCCCCCCCCCCAAATAGCTTAAAAACCATACTTAGAACAATATACTTGTAGTCTTTTGAAATACTTTATTTGTGGTGTGTTGTAGCGCATACACTCCTGTATTAGATCAGTTCTCGTACAAAATTCTTCCAAAGAGAGTTAAAATAACGATGCATTTATAACAAAATTCTCCACAGATGATACTATTTCCTTGAAACCATCATAAGTGCACTGTTACCTGTAAGCCTGACGGTACCTGTGTTGAGAAGACGATGAAGAAATTTTCAGTTTTAGATGTGGGAGGGAAAACCCTGGTCAGGGGTCAAACCCACACAACCAGGTAGGGACTCAAAATTAAATCCACATTCAAGGCTCTGGACCCAATTTCGTAGAGCTGCTTAAGCCCAAAAAGTAGCTAAGCACAACAAAATTATGCTTACCAGAATAAGTTTACCGGCCAAAATACCATGTCACATTTACAATTTCTGCTAGCAGAAAATTGTTCAGCAGTATTTTCTGCTTAAGCAGCTCTATGAAATTGGGCCCCAATTTTTTATAGAGCTGCTTAAGCAGGAAATATTGCTTTCAGATTTTCTTTAAGATATTGCTTTAAATATTGCTTTAAGCAGGAAATGTTAGTAGAGTATACTGGTCGAAATGTTGAGACCACACCAGTTCTTCTCAGAGCAAACACTCCTCCCAACAGAGTTATATACTACATATTGACAAAATAGGGAGACTTCCAACATAGGGCTACATAGCTCAGTTGTTAGTACGCCGCCGGAACGTTAATCCGGAGGTCCTTGGTTCAAATCCCGCTCTAGTCAATTTTTCTTTGATCAACACCAAATTATTTAAAACTGACCCAGTCAGTTTCCTTTGTGGTTTGTTTTAAACGAAAAAGTCACATCCCCTTGAGGTGATCCCCTGGCTGCTGCCGCTTCCCAGGTTGTGTGTGATTGGGTGTGATTCCTGGCTTTTGGCACAGTAATCCGGAGGTCGTCGGTTCAAGTCTCATTCTAGTAAACTTTTCTTTGTTCAACCCCAAGTTACTATAAATTTTCTAAAGATCCACAGAGATAAAAGGCAGGGAAACTATCACTGAGCTGATCTGAATTCCCTTTACAGCTTTTATTTTAAAAGACAATTCATCGTTGGAAATGATCAGGAAAAAAATTATATTCTTATCAAACAGCTCACTAAGTAAAACAAAGAGAGTTTGTATACTTGTAACATTCCTCTTGAGAGAGATATTTCTGTTCACAAATTGCTGTTTATTTCAATAGAATCATGCTCCAAGTGGATATTATTAGCCTGCCTGGCCAAGTAATTTCAGTTGGCATTGTTATGGGGGGAAAAAACCTACACAACAGATCACTTTTATTTGTTGAAAAGCAGAAGTACGTATTTAAACAACATTGTTACAGATGCTTCTCTACTTTCAATTCAATCCAGCACTATATTTATATCCATTCTCAAGATACAATTGGCCGACAAACCGAAAGTCATCCACAGTTAAAGGAAAAAAACTTAAATAAAAGAACAGTGTAATGCCGACAAAATAACCGAAGCTATGACAAATTTTGTGATAATGCAATTTAAATAATTGCAATATTTGAGCATGTATACCGTGCATACGAGAGGCAAAGTTATTTCATTATTGAGAAAAATATCTGAATGGAGGGATGGAGGCAAATAAGAAGTGGGAGCTTGTGAGGAAATGTCTACAGATACATGTCATATTGTAGGGTGCCCGACAAATGGATGTATTGTACGCTGGCCTGGAATTACACAAAAGCCACAGAGGCCATGGCCTCTGTTGCCCCTTATCTTGGCCTTAGTGCCCCTTCAAAACTTTCCCATAGACTTGAAGATTTCGCGATGAGAGTGCCCTTTGAAAATGAAAAAATTGTCTTGCCCTCTCAAAGATGAAATTCCAGGCCTGACGTAAGTGTACGCTGTAAAAAAGTCATTGCAATTGATGTGCACAATTGTGTTTCAAGAAAAGTGTTTCAAGAAAAGAAAGTTAAATTCCATATGGAAATGTAAGCACACGTCTTGGGAGTAAATTCTAGCAATAGTGCGGCAGGTAGGGTTGGACTGAGCATTTGATGATACAAGCATGGGATTAGGCACACAGTCTGAGAATGCCATGAGAAAGATATTTGGCTATATAGGGCCAGCGCAGATTTGTCGCTTTGAAAAATATAGGTAATTTATAGTTATTCTACCTATGTTTTTTCAAAATTCAAATCTGTGATGGCCTACAGCTAAATATCTTTATACTCTGACTGTGTGCCGAATTCCCTGCTTGTCTCATCAGAGGCACAATTACCCTACATATTTCCCCTTTCTGCCCTACTACAACATACATATAACAGTTACCGGTATATCCTATTTCTTGGTTTAAAAGAATCCATTTTATTGCTCACAACCGTCTGGTGTGACAAAACAAATGTGCTTCAGAATGATTGGAAGGCTTGAGGGGGCAGGGAGAATAAGACAATAAGATAGACGCTCGGGGGTGGCACCATGTGTTAAAATCTCTGTAGTGAGTGTGTGGTTCTGAGAAGAACTGGAGTTTAACTCGAGGTTTCAAACAGGATGCTCTAACTGCCATCGGGAGAAACTGATGACGAGCAGAGCATACCGTTCAAAAGGTTCGGTTCTTCTCAGAACCGAACACTCTCAAGGAGTTTTTAATACACGATGTCACCCCAAATCTATCTTGCTGTAATTTGTACCATTAGCAGAAGGTGTTGTTAGTGCTTTAGATCTTTCTGACCAAACGACGTTACAGGACTCGACAGAGACAGGGAATGGAAAGAAAACAAGCTTTTCAGATGGAGACATTTCTACCAATATCACTCCAAGGTGGTATTTGAACAAAAAACATCCGATGGTGTTACTTAAATACAGTTTTGAAACCAAGGTGTTTATTATTACAGTTTCTCTCCAACGAAAAAGAAAAGTGAAAATTTGAGATTTTTAATATTCATTTCATAACAAATCACGGTGTGTGATTGCACAAAAAAAATAATGTGTCTAGCAGAATCCTTCTATGCCTGTTTTACACTACCAAACCACTTCCCAGGAAATGAAACCCCAGGTAATTACTGGGGAATTTCAACCCCACCACAACCCCATGTTAGTTTCACACCTGAATGTGGGGGGGGGGGGGGTGAGCACTCGGTACGCTGACCTCTGGGTTATATCCCTTAACCCTTACTCCCCAATCAAGGTCCAAAACTACTTTCCGGGAAATGGCTAGGTCCTGGGAGTTTGGGGGGGCAACAATCAAGTGTGAAAAGGCCAACCAAATTGACCTGGGAATTTCCCCTTCTAGTGTGAAAGTGTCTTTTGCGTAGAGATTGAAGTATCAGGGTGCATGGTAAATTTAAGATTTGAAAACTCTCGACTTCACCATTAAAGGAAGTCTTGATGTTCGGATAAAAAAGGGACTTGTCTTGTTCAAGTCTTGTAATAAAAATGGAAGACAGAATTTATGAAGAAAAAAACAAACTCACTTTTGTTGGCCAATCAAATGCCTGAAAAACATAGTACACATGCAGACAGCAAAACTAAAATTGTGTAAATATATTTGCAGTATTAAGATGCAAGTCTGCACATTGACTCTTGCACTCATATTCCCTATCAATTTTATCATAAAGTGTGATTTTTATGTGTTGTTTAATCATCCCTTTAAGATAATGAAGATCACCGAGACACTGCTGCGAAAATTACATATCAAAACATAATTTATGAGTTATGAAAACAGAAATGACCGCATAAAAACGATACAGCAATTACACAAAGAAAAGAAACCAAGGAAAAGAACAGAGAAAAAAAACCCCATTAAGTATTTTCTGGTCAGAGCTCCAGTGACTATACTTGGGTTAATTAGTAGCTTGGGTGGAGTGATTTACTGTTTCCCATGCACTTAACGCAGGGCTCATTCCCATAATTGCTCCCAAGTTTGTGGCCAAAAAAGACTTGATGATAACACACACGTATAGGCAATTTTTTATCATTAATTGAATTAGGTCTTTGCAGCATGCATTTGTGTATTTATTACCCAGTTATTGCAAGGTGCAGCATTTTGGAGGGGGGAAATACTTAATGGTTTAGCCAGAAGCCAAAAGATGTGCTCTCTGTATTTGATCATAATCAGCATTTTTTTATATTAAGTATCCATGCTTTATGGGAGAAAGGGCAGACAACAAATTTAATCTCATTTTGTTCAATGTCTCGAATGAGTAACACATTTCCACTTATTTGTTTGTGTGAGCTAAGGCTGATGTAATGTGTTATTGTTATGTGGTACTTTCCTAATATAAATCCTTGTGAAAACGTAAAACATTTTGCAAAGTTTTTTGTTTTCTTTTCTTTTTCTTCAGATATGTTTAATTTTTTTAATTGAATGTCTGTGCTAGGCTGTGTACGTAATGCGCTGTGCGAAATGCGTAGCCTGCAATCCCTAAAAGATAATACACGCCAAGCAATGCCCATAATTTTTACAGATAACGCAATACGCAATACAGATACATTGAGTATGTGCGTTCCAAGGTTTTCTCAATAAAGGGATGGTAAACCAACTTTCACCCCAATCTTTAGTTTTCGACAAAATATATAAACAGCTCATGACTGGAACAAGTTCAATGAAAAAGAAAATTGTTTTGGGGTCTGTAAATAAAACAACGCATAATATTTCATGCTTGCACACAACTCCCAGGCATTTATAGGTTGTCAGTGACCTCTGCGAGGGCACTGTTTTGGACTTGTGACGTCATATGCACAGGGTCTTTATTTAAATTGTCTTCAATGAACATTTAAATTGTCTCCACTGAATATTTAATTTGTGTTCACTGAATATTTAAATTGGCTTCACTGAATGTTTAAATTGTGTTCATTGAATATTTAAATTGTCTTCACTCAATACTTAAATTGTCTTCACTGAGTATTGTCTTCACTGAGTATTGTCTTCACTGAATATTTAAATTGTCTCCGCTGAAAATGTGAATTTTCCTCACTGAGTACTTAAACTGTCTTGGTTTTTTTTACAAGTTCTGTGCTGCATTTACCAAACTTGTGTTGCTACAAAGGGAATTGTATTATTGTAAGGCGCTTTTTAGCAGTCTATTTTCTATAGTCAAGTTCCTTAATTAGAAACAAAATCCATAATCTAGTGTCTAGACAAGTACTCACAAGGGGAGGGGGGGGAGTTGTGTTTGAAGTTCATCCACTGCAAAAAGGACGTGCAAGAACTGGAGTCGTGAACTCAGACTTCCTATCTGGATCACTAATTGGTCAATGTATCCAAAAGGTGTCAGGTGATTGCCTGTTGCTAAGGAAAAGCCTGACAGCGAGAGAAGCATGGTTTACTACTCTGTTTAAAGAAGGTGTGCACACCTGACAAAGCATAATTTATGTACGAATGATTCAAAAGAATCAAGCATAAATTACATGTTCAGACTGACTGGGGAGAAAAAAATGATGGAGGTTCAGCTGTTCATTATCTTGCTTTTTGAGAAAATTACAAGAGAAAACCCAAACAGGTATAAAAATATTCCTCTGTGCTAAGAGCTTTTGGATTTCATCACATGACTGTGATCTGTTTTATATGTATATATAATTTTATATGGGGGCAGGGTGTACAAAATTTAAGAGAAACATAAAGTAACATTTATATTGTTTATTGTTAGTGTTAACTTTTGTGGAACTAAAACACAAATAAGCTCCTACTTTGACCCCCCCCCCACCACCAAAATGGCCACAGGTGTACGTTCCTTTCAAAAATGTTAAGGTTCTATTTCATTGAAAATGGGAGGGGGGGGATATTATTCATATACAAATCTTCTACAAAGATTTATGATTCGTTGTTGTTGTTGTTTATGCGCAATACATTTTCAAAGGGTACAACATGAAATATTTTTATTCGAGTTCAGACCCCCCTTGAACCAACGTCACAAGCGGCTGCTGCTGCCGCACTCGCCGCCGTTGCAGAATGTGTAAATGCCGCATTGCCTAAAATGCGCACTACACTATACAACACAAGGAGACACAGACAAATGGCGCAACCAGAATTTTTGTGACGATGACGTCAGGTGAACTGGGTCAATAGGATTAAAACCATGGTGATGATATAATAATAACAATAATAATAATAAATCATAATGGATTTATAGAGCACCTTTTGCAAGCCTCAAAGCGCTTTGCCATATGTAAAAAAGGAAGAAATATTAAACGCTATATTTCTTAAGTCCTTTTCACACAACCTAAAAAACCCCAGATTCCATGCGACAGTTTTTACGAGCGTAGATTGTTTATTTTATTATCTCACACTTGACCGCTTTGCAAGCTTTCACACGACATGATGTAATAATTTGACCACCAATTCTATGAGACGAGAGTACAGATATCGCTGGTTACCACTGAACTATTGAATGTTCATACTTAATCATCACTAGTACCAGTGAAATTATTACGTTCCACTGTGGCAAACATTTGTGCGACCATTTTAAAAACGTGCATCACGCTAACAATTTGGACTAGACCATGCCATTTTCAAAAGCTGTACGCCTGTTCTTGTATTCATGCATGCACCACAAAACCGCTTTCACATGGAAGAGTGGTCAATAAACAATGAATTGTTTCACAGGAAAGAGTAAAGACCATGTGAACATTGTTTACAATAAGTGTGACCTTGTACATTCTTTGAGTATTCTGGCAGGCAAGATACTACACTGGTCCTATGGGAAAGTTGACATTTTGTGTCATAACTTCCACATAAAACCAAGAGTTATGAAAGTAAAAGCTGGACAAGTTTTTAGATGTGCCCCCTTTCATCATATCAACAGTTGATAAGAATTAGACAGTGCAATCTCCATAAAATATAAGATTTTATGCTTTCTTCCATTGAGCTGTGTACAAATCGTGCCTGCAGGAAGTCTAGGCTCTGTGGCTCTTTTGTAAACATGTGATGTCACAGGTCACATCGTCTCTACTAGGTTTCATGTAAGATCACGTTGGGACTTACATCAAGAGTTTGCAATGTTTGAGAAAATTTCGCGAGGAAAGTAGGATGTACACAAAACATAACTGTCCTTTCATACAAAGCTCATTTTGTAATATTTTGCAAACTTTTATAAAATTTAGTAGGGCATATCTTCTTCTTTTTTTGGTATTTTGTTCTTTTTTACACAGAGGCCATGGAGGTTCTGTTGCCCTGGTCTTGCTCTTGGCCTTGGTGCGCCTTCAAAAGTTTCCCATAGACTTTAAGATTTTCCAATGGAAGTGCCCTTTGAAAAATGAAAATGGCCTTGCCCTCTCAAAGATGAAATTCCAGGCTTGACAATTGCATTTTTCCTACTCATATTTCGTACTAGAAATACAAACAGCGCACTGCCCTATCCTCATTCTCCCCCCCCCCCCAAAAAAAAGCGGTTAAACAAAAAAAGTAAAATAAAAAATAAATTTAGAAAAAAAAAAGATCAATTAATTCTTGATTGCCTGCAGGATATAATTAACACAATTTTGTCAAACAGAATTTGGTTAAGGCATATCCATTTAGGAAAAAAATAATTAATTTTGTAGGACTTAATACATATCCAGCTGTCACATCAGACTTGAATGGGGTCAATATATTAAAAATGTGTAACTTTACACCCAGCCACATGCACCCATGATCCAGCTTGTAATAAGCAAGGGTCAGAATAGTACATGTAAGATAACATTTATCGGCAAAACCCACAGAGCGGTCTCCAATATCTGCGGGTGGATAAAATAGCAGCAGTCTTAATTGCATTACACACTCCTTTAAAATGCCATTAAATCCCGATTTGTAGCATTCCTCGTAGGGTGTTTCGCGCTTCGAATCTCAGCGACGCCATTCCCACAAGTCAACTTTACACTTGCGTAATTGAGTTAACGTTTTGATTAGGTAGTTTTAGGGGCGAGAAAAGACAAGGCACAAATAGGGAAGACACAGCCATGCATAAAACGTCGTCGGTGCAACGTGTACTTTACCATATGCATGATTTGCTTTAAACACCAGCTAGGCATCTTTCTCCACTCTTTTGATATAAATGCGTTCATTTTTATTAATAAATCGCCCACACAATATTGCACCTCCTCCAGCGAAAAAACGTTGGACCAAAATGGATTTTTGCCCCAGTGCTGACACACAGTGGCAATGTGGCAATTTTAATTATCCATCCCGAAGTTGTGTTGTTCATGCTCACATGCACACAAGAGTGACGGAGACCCACCAAGTGTAGATCGCAAGTGTCTAAAGTAATTTCCTGACCGGGCGAAGTAAAAAATTACACCGTGATGGAAGTTCTTTGAGAGCCAAACCAAAAAAATTGAAAAGGGATAGGGGGAGATGAAGAAGAAGAAGAAGAAGGGGAAAAAAAGACAAAGGAGTTCTTGAGAATCAAAGCATTAATTACTTGAGTGTGACTCACACCCTTACGGCCTGATGAAACGCTGAAGCCATGTCTGACCATATTACCAAGAATTAAATGATTAAGAAAGGTAATTTGTCACTCTTCTTCAACTATATGACAGAAAATGTGCAGTTGCAGCGTAAATCCCACACTGAATGAAAGTCAGTTTTAAATCTCTTTATTGAGATTGTGCGTCTAATGAGGTGTATAGAGGAGACGCTCTGTGATTACACTTGAAGGGAGAATGGTAACCGTTGGTAAACATATTAAATATCAGATATGAAAGCCCCTTTTATCAAATATTTTTTAACTTTACTCTTATCAAAATGTGCATCCATTCTTTCTTGGAGAGCCAGAAAGCTGCGAACGAACTACCCCCAGATAATGACTCTTAAGATGTGCTTGTTGTTAAGAAGAACTTGGCTGTAAACTGAAGTTGAGGTGTGACAGCCGCAATGACCTTTAAAGAAACACCAGACAGCTTGGCAAAATAAATTGGTTCAAATAAATAAATAAATAAATAAATAAATCCAATTGGAGGGGAGTTTGTACAGACTGCCTTTGGAGAAGTACTTTCCATCCCATTATTTAGTTTTCAAGAGAAAATTACAATTAGTAAAAAAAAAAAAAAAAAAGCCTAATGAAATTTGATGAATGTATACTTCTAGAGATCTTATGCTTAACAAATACAATGCAGGCAAGGGCTTGAATTTTGTTACAGTTAGTCATCATCCTCTCCAATATTTCAGATGGCAACATCCAGAAAGATTGATGTCAACTGAACAGAAGAAAAAAAAAACGTTCAAAATACTTCAGACAAGTACCGTCCTAAATATTCAAACAGTCACCAATCACAACACTTCACTATACATTATATTTGCTTTGCGGTAACCTCCAAGCATCTACAGAAATGTTTTCAGCGACGAAGCCCCCATCTTTTTACTTCCCCCCCGGAACCGCCCCCTGAACAACGAAGTTGATGTACTCTCATCCAGAGCTGTACTTTTTCTCTGGCTCCTTCACTAGGTCGAAATGAAATAAAACAAAAGAGACGGAAAGCCGATGTTTTGTAACAACAACACCTTCTTGGTAATCAACTTGCGCAAAGTCATAGTTTAATAACAGACGTTCAATTATTCTTCATCTTCGGTGGCTCTCTGTCATCACCTGTCCCACGGCAAATTTGCGTAAAAAACTCTAATCATCCTGACAGCTGAAATCTGCCCAAAAAAACCCCAGAAGCTATGCCAGAAAATCCCCCCTTTTCTTTCTTCTTCTGTTTTTATCCTGGAAGATGCTAATTGGCAGAACAGGTTAAAGATTTGCCTTTCTGCGTGAATGCACGTAGGAGATAGGGGCTGGGGTATATGGAAATTGGCAGTTTTCTTCTCTGGAACTGTCAGTGTTAATGCCAATTAAACACAGGCACGGCAATGTTTGCCTTAAGGGGCTACAGTTCACAAAAGTGCTCTATGGCTAGCTGCGTATGACTCCCACTGCATCTGTTGTGGGTACTTAAAAAAAAGAAAAGTAGAAGGAAAAAAAAGAACATGAAGCAAACAAAATTCAAGTTCAACTCACTGATGAAGTTCAAGCGATGAGTGGCAAAGTTCTTTCCTTATTAACGACCTGAGAGACATCCACAAGTGCCTCAACACTTATAAGAATCATTATCCTAGGGAAGATTTCCTTTTAAGTGGAAATCTTATTGATTTCTCTTCACTGTGTAAGAAGTTCAAGAAGTACAGAACACAATACCCATACGAGAATCCTTTAAATTCAATTTGATAATTTCTCACAACTGTGTATTTTTTTCTGACTGGTAATGGGATTATCCTTCGTAATTACCCTCCCATGATGTCAAAGTTTCTGACATTAATCTGATTTCATAAAGGTTAGACTCAATCACCAACAATTTGATTTCCAATAGAATATTCACACATTCTGAATTTCCAAAACCTTGAAACAGTCTTAGAGATCAGGCTATAGAAAGCATGACTGCTGTTATTGAATCCAACCCAATCAAGACAGCACAAACATCGGTTTTGAATCTAAACACACAATGCATATATTGCAGTCACTAATATAATGAGATGGGCCCAAAATGACAAAATAGTCATTCAATGTAAATAGAAACCATTGGAAATCTTAATGTCAATAAAATGTCAAATTCATCTGATGTAGAGTTGACATATTTGACAGATCTTTAGTTCTTCAAGATAAAAGGACTTCATAAGCTGCATCTTTGGATGATTGATACAGTACTTTGCATTGTATTTTTGGCTGGCTAACTGTTTCTGCTAGCCACAAAAATAATGAAGTCCTGAGCTGAATTTCTATTTAAAAGAACTGCTGGCCTTGATCAAGGTAAAAGAAAGGCAAGTGGATATAGACCATGTGACCTGTGAAAGAGCCACAGAGCCGAGACTTCCTGCAGGCACGATTTGTACACAGCCCAATGGAAGAAAACATTAAATCTGATGTTTTATGGAGATTGCATTGTCTTATTTAAAAAAAACTTTTGTTATGATAAAAGTGGGCAGATCTCAAAACGAACTCTTGAATTGATGTGGAAATTATGACACAAAATGTTAAGTTTCACATGACCAGTGCAGTATCTCGCCTGCCGGAAACGCCCTGGAATATACAAGGTCACTCTTTTTGTGAACGAAGGTTCCACATCTATTGACAGAGACAGAGACAGAGACAGAGAGAGAGACAGAGACAGAGACAGAGAGATAGAGAGAGAGAGGGGGAGAGAGAGAGCTCATAACGAAAATGCACATGCCATGCCAAATCTTCTTGTCTGGTTATAAAGTATGTTTATGAATGCCCTTAAACCCATGTTTTTCTGCTAAAGTAAGCACAAATTGACAAGGAAGAATTCCTACAGGTAAACAGCTTTACGAAATTAGGCCACATTTTCTCACTAATGCACACTAAGAAGCTTTATGAAACTTAGCCCTGGGCCCAATTTCATGTTCGCTCGGTCCCACCGGTCTCATTCAAGACTGCTGGGATGGGCTGATGAGCTTGTACAAATTCTTGTTCAGGATGTAGCGATGCATGATGGGAACGATTGTACTGCAGTCGGCGCGATGCGTAACAATCACAACATGTACACGATAATGATAAAGCATGGAGGCTCCATGGATAATGTAAATGATCTTTTTAAAAACAAGTCAGAAGAATGTTGCAATTTGAAAGGGCCAATGACAAGATGGATACAGGATAGTTACATTCTTGACAGTAGAGGGCTTTCAATGTGTACATTGGGTCAAAAACTCTTCTATTGGAAAATCTATGAGAAACTCTTGAAGGGGCACCATGGCCAAGACCAAGGCAACAGAGGTCATGGCCTCCTTGGCCTCATATAATTCAAGGCCTGAAAAGGTTGTAATGTACAAAATTGTGTTTCAATAAAACTAAGTGTAAAAATTTGATTGTTTTTCTGCCATTAATTTACGGTAGAAAAGGTAATAAACACTGCATGGGAATGTAAAAATATGTCTTTGGAGACACTAACGGTTGGGTCGTACTTTTATCGAAGAAGCCAATTTTCTGCTGAGACAGAATGGTGTACTTTGCGTGCCCGGCAAAAGGTCGCACAGAGCCTTGCGGGCTTCTCACGTCAGGACTTATTCTCAATTTAATTGTACATATCAGACCCATTGTTCATTTATAAAGATTAGTCAAGAGGGTATACTTTTGGGTGTGGCATTTTATTCATAATGCTCCGCCATGGACAACTGCTCAATTAGATTTCCTGAACTTAGGAAGGGGCCAAATCAACAATTTTAGGGACAGATACAATTTTACACAGTTGATCATTTGTCTTATTTTTCATTAACAAAACAAACTTTAAAGGAAGGTGTCAGGAGAAATGATGTGGAACAAAAACCTTTGAACGGTGAAATTTAAGCAACTGCTTGAAAGGGGGGCTCCTTGTTTGTAACTGCTTTTTTTTTAACAGCATCTGTCACAAGTGCCAAATCTTACTGGTTTCCTTCCATGTTTTTTTTTAAATCAAGTTATAAACCACAAAGGAAACTGACTGGATAAATTTGTAAATAATTTGGGGTAGAAAAATTGACCAGAGCAGGACTTGAACCTGCGACCTCCGGATTAATGCTCCGGCGCTCCACCAACTGAGCTATCTACCCTACACAGTGACTGGATAAAAAAATATATATATACAATTTCACAAACAATGGTCTCCACTGAAACTGTCTGGAACTTTTTCTAAAACTCTTACCCTTGAGAGTCGAATGAATTAAAAGCGCCCAAGTATGACTTCCTGTTAGAACGTTGAACTTGTCCTCACGCCCTTATCAAACGAGACACATTACCAGACGCACCCTAATTAAAGTCCATTTAGGGTTTGGCCGCTCTGACTAATATATTTGTTGACTCCAATGTCTCCGTAAAATAAAATAAATCCCAGGGAAGGGGGTCGTGGATTCTGAAGGGAGTCTGGGAGTGGGAAGGGGGAGCTTTGAGGTATAAAAATAGATTCGGAATATTGTTGTTGTTGGAAAGGCTGGAGCAGGTTACCCTTTTGTAGCACAGGGGTTATGTCCTCCAATCCCCAGGAAAATTATGTGAAAATTTGAATGCGAATGTCTTTTCTTCTTGGAAACAAAGTTTTCCTCCTGATCTTGATTGCCATAATTTGCTGATGTGATAATGTATGGTGCAAGTTGGCGTGGAGTGGGGCATGGATAAATAACATGTCTTGTTCTGCACACAAATGTATGTCAAAATCTAAACCAAGATTTTCACCTATCTTCGATTTTTTTGTAAAGTTACCATTGATCCCCTTCCTAAAAACTCTTAAGCAAATATAGTTAAAAAAAAAAAAAAAGGACTTCTAATGACTGATTTATTGTTATTTTTTGAAACATTTTTCTTAAAGTTTCAACCTGAAAAGCTCAATGATTATAAAGGAACACCAATGAGCCAGCTAGTCGTGTCCTTCTCTTGATGCTCCTCCTCGTAGAGGAGGGGCATCAAGACCTTAAAAAACATCCATTGAGTTTGACACTGGTCCAAGTGGTCCATCTCTCTCGAAGTGGGTTGGATCGACAGGGTCAGATGGGCACAACTCGAAAGGTCATCACGAAAGTGAATGAACAAATGAATGATTGACACCAAGTTACCGATCTTCCACACAAATTTACTTCTGTCTGAAGTTCTGTCAATGGCACTGTGAATACCACTGCCCCCCTCAATCAGTAAAAAGAAGAAAACAAATCACAGTTGCTTATTTCAATTGCCGCAATCGAAATAAAGAAGGTGTGTAAGTGTAACCAAGCACAAAACTTATCACTGTTTCCACTCAGAGAAGACAACCTAATGGGTTGGTTGGATGATGGTGACTTTTATTGAAAAGGGGGGGGGACACCATTTACTCTTAAAAAATTCAAAAACTAATGATTTATCAAATCTATAAATACCTAAATATTTATCATTTAATTTTGCATTGTAGATGGTCTCACGTTTCGACCCAAGCGGAGTTTTTCTTCTTTGCTAACTGACCATACCAGGGCCCAATTTCATAGAGCTGCTAAGCACAACAATTTGCTCAGCATGAAATTTCTTCCTTGATAAAAACAGGGTTACCAATGAAATTTCCATGTGTTGCATATTGCTTGTCACTGGTATTCAGCTGGATTGTTTGCTTATCCTGAAAATCACATGGAAATTTGGTAGCAAAAGAAATTTCATGCTAAGCAAATTGTTGTGCTTAGCAGCTCTATGAAATTGGGCCCAGGTCATTTTTGTTGCAACAGCTAATTCGATTTCTTCCTTCAAAGAATTAAAACATTCTGAACTAGTTAGTTGTCTGTCTCCGCCGGTGCATTGTACAGTTGAAACTCCACTTTTAGATGTGGATAACTCCACAGGTAATTCAAAATGTAGATGTTCATTTAGTGATGCCTTGATGGTTTGGCCTTGTTAGTCATCAGTTTTTGACAAGGTTGAGGGAAAAGAGATTAAGATATCTTTACTTATCGGGAACGTTAATGCTCATGACTGAGCCAAGGTCATTCTACATAGGAAGGGGGTTGTGGAGAGGTGAGGGAGAATTTTTTTATCTATTTTCATGTTAATTTGAGAAACATGAATTCTCAAAAAATTGCGAATAAATTTTGGATGCCTTCATTTCCTTCGACAAAGAAGAATGCACCACTCTGTGTCGTCTGGACTGGTCCATTTTGCTCGGCTTTGTCCTGTGTTAAAAATGGAACAGTCCTAATTTTACACTGTAAAATATATTTTGCTCCGATAAAAGGATTGTCATCTATCTTTCATTCAAGTAATAATAATGATAATAACTAGTTCTTATATAGCGCATTTCCCAATAACATATCAATGTGCTTTACATTAGTGCCCTGGTCATTGGGCCAATAGCATTCCTGTAATCTTTCTCAGCTCCCTGGGGAGTATACAGCCCTGGGGAGTATACAGCCCTGGGCTGCCGTGGTGCTCCAAAGGGTTTTTCATACACAATATCAACCTCTACCCATTTATACTCATGGGTGAAGAGAAGCAATTATAGTAAAGCATCTTGCTCAAGGACAAAAGTGTCATGACCGGGATTCGAACCCACACCCCGATGACTCGACCACCAGAACTTGAATCCGTTGCTCTAAACCACTCGGCCATGACACCCTACAAGTAAGCTTATTAAAATTTGGGATAACTGAATTTTATTAATGAATAATGCATCAGCCTAATTTCATAGAGTGCTAAGCAAAACCACACATAAGTCCCAAAAGCACTGAACGAAAATAAACTGCAAACACAGACAGCAAGCTAAAAATGAATACTGATTGATACACTGTTAATGAACCGTTCCCTGCTATTATTTGCTTGGCAAATATACCTGTTGAGCAGTATTTTCTGCATAACAATCTGATGAGACTAAGCCCTAGCTCTTTATGAGGTAGCACAGGTTGGACTCCTCCGTTGCATACGCAATGGAGTCCAGGGTATAAAGGTCCCCTGCCATTGCAAAACATTTTATATTAAAACAAATTTCATATTTATACCTGATGGAGGACACTGAAGCTTTGTTCACAATTTCCTTAGGTCCAGAATTCCAAGAGTGCTGGCCCGTACAGAATTGTTGATTTTATCCTTGGGTGACATTATTTTTTTTATAAAATGAAAATTGATGTTTCTGTTGTAAACTTTCTGTACTGACTCTGTGTGTGAAAACTTGCGTGCACACGCACCCACAATATTTTGCGCATACGCACACAAGCTGACACGTCAATCGGTACAAGATGTTTACAACAGAAGCTTGGATCTGATTTTTTATTGTCTGGAATAATGTCACCTTTGGATGCATTTGTTAATTGTGGACCCATCAGAAGTATAGTTATTGACATGAAGAATAAAATGAATAAAATTTCAGCTTCTTAAATCACAGAAAAATATGAAATGACATTAGTTCGCATTTATTCGCATTGTAGAGAAACTGTATAACCAGGACATAAGTGTAGTGCAACAGAGACTGGCATCCTGCCAGGGCTAAGGTAAGTCAAGTATCGCACTCCAACTTGATTAATTTTCTGTCTCTGTCAAAAAAGGATAGCTGTGATCTGATCCCAAACTCAACTATAGTTGGATCATCGTTCATGAGTAAGTTGGGGTGTAAGAATAATATTCTGTAAATATGCTATTGCTAACCTAATTTCTCCACCATCTGGTTGATCTTCGCCTCTGCCTCGGTGACATCGTCTTCAGAGTGTCTGCTCATCACTTCGATTTCACCGACACTGAAACCAAAGTTAGTCTCATCCAACACAACCAAGATGCCTCCATTCATTGAGAAAGTCTTACGTTTAGTCGTGTATTCAGCAAATGGTTCGAGATTCAAGTTCTGCATTTTAAGCCACTTTTCCAGATTTGTGTCCATGCACTTGTCATCAGCAACCTTGACCTCGACCGTGTCATTTGCATAGGTCAGCAAAATGGCTGACAGATTGGCAATTATGCTCTGCTCATCGTTGAATTCCAAGTATTTAGTGTATGTTTCGGGTTTATTTTGTTTACTGTGATCAGACAGCGGTACTTTGAGTTCCCATTTACCGTCACGTCGTCTCAGCCAGTGGTCGGCCAGAGTTAACTGAAAGGAATCCGTATCAAAATAGGCGTCATGAAACCGCACATGCTTAACACACGTCCCCCCTGCCTGAACCACTCTTCCTTCAGTGTCCGTTGTAATGGCGAATTTGCTTTCGATCTCCAGGTTCATGTGACCACTGCTACCGCCAGCACCATTTTTCACCGCTTGATTCTCATCTGCCATAACAACTCGGCAGATTTTCACTCAATTTTCCTGAGAACACTCGTCAGAAAAAACGCTGTGCTTCGTAAATTCTCGGGTTGGTGTTTGTTATGGTTTGGTTGTGGATATACACAACGTTAGACGAAGACAGGGGGCAACACAGGGCACCCGACTACTGGCTGTAGTGTTTACATTTCGCCAGCTGATTTTGTGGACATGCTGGAACGCAGGATTCCCGCTAAGTTCATTACGTCACTTCCGTTGTCCTCGACTCGACCTGACGCAGACAATCTGCTATCAGCAGGCGAGACAATTTGCATGTAGCGACCGCGCTATAGACCACGTGTAATGATTGAATCAAAGCAGTTAGACCATGGATAGAGTCAGTCTTGTAAAACGCGCAGTTGTGCCTCCCCAAATTGCCCTAGATTGATGGGCGAGGGAGTGTGTGGCAATTCCTCGTGGTCGTTTAATGGAGATATAAAGGGAAAAAGATTCCGCCACGGCCTACCTAGATCCTTTCACGAGATTCATTGACGTTGGTGTGACTTTGACATTGGGACTCCATTCACCGGGGGGGGGGGGGGGAGAGATAGGGAACTGCGATGTGCCCACGTGGTCTGGGGAAATTTGGGCAGAGTTCAAAGTTCTTAATTTTTGTTGGAGCTTATCATGAAAGGTAGAGACTCCTGTGATTCAGCTGATACAAGCAACCTATAAACAAGTTCAGGATACGGATGAAGACTTAATTATTTTGTAACTTTATAAATTTCATCCAAGGACAAATTATTGAACAATCTTTTATCAACATGAAACAATATCATAATCCTGTTAATTTACTCCACCGACGCCCAGTGTTATCAATTGAATCAAGTGTGAAATAAACAAAACATGATAAACCCCCATTAAATATGCAAATTAGATTGCACCTGGCGGACCGGCAGCAGTACGCATGCCCGTGGTATCACCTAAGCCTTGCACAGCCATTTTGAAATAATTAGCAAAACAATGTGTTGGCTTCACTCGAATCAGGGAATGCGTGGTTTGCCTCGCAACGATATACCACCACCGCGTGCGGTAATTTAGTTTGGCCAAAACCTGCACAAAGTGTGTGTAAATCTCAGACTGATACTGCAGAATTTCAACGGGAGCACCTCGGTGTGTACGTAAGGACCCACCTACTGCACGTCTTCGGAGACATTTTCTAAGGAGTTCAGCGGGCCTCAAAAATGTGAGTTTTGTCTTGTCTTCTTAGTGTTTCGGTGGCATGCAGGCAGCGTAAACTGAACGTGTGCAGTGTGTCATTGGATTGTGTCAGTGATCAGTTTAGGTCATTAATGCATAGTGGATGTGTTCTCTGTCTGTGTGTGTGCACAGTTTTGAATTGGAGCGCGTGAGAAAGGCTTCTAATTACTCGGCCCGTCCTTAGCATTTGTAATTAGTGGCGCGGTTTTTATTGTCCTGGCTAGGCAGGTCATTTCGCATTTACCGAGCGGGGAAGACGGTTGATATTCGGTGAGTACTACACCTCGGCATGTTATGCTACAAATTGTGTTAGAAGATTTTTTATATATTTTTTTGAGCTGCAAGATTTGTTTTTATATATTGCGGCCGCGCTTGTCACAGTCGGCATCAGTTTCGTTTAAGTTCCCACCAATTTATATTCGTTGTGTGTTTTATTCTTGGAAACTGGAACTAGCTACTTGTTTAACCCCCTCTTTTTAATTTTTTTTTGGCGAGATATAAATATTTCTGTATGTACAATGTACATCGGCGGTTCGTAGCATATCAATCTGTGAATGGGGTCATCCATTCGTAAACTTTATCTTGTGATTTTCCGTGCCGTTTTTAACAGGCGGAATGTCCAGCCCTGAGTTCAATGTTGTTCATCTCGTGAGCTCTTCACTTGACCATCATGATGGTCCGTGTGGTGGTTCCATTCATAACACAAAACATCACTGACCACGACCAGGGCTTTGCGAGTTTACACACACACATGGTGTTAGTGACAAGGTCAAAATAATAACCAACCTATTGAATGTTGTGTTGTTGGCTACAGTTGTGAAAAATCACTGGCTGGTCATTCTGGGGATCATTGTGTTGTTGTTGCTTTGCACAGCTCGGATGTAAAGTTGGTTGAGGTCATGCCGACAATAAATTCCTATTTTTGAGCTTGATGGGCTATACTGTAGATCCTGCAAAGTTTATAAAAAATTAAAAATAAACTCTCAAGATATTTTCTTTGAAGTCAGATATTCTCTCCTTTGACTAGTACTTTCAACTTATTAATTTGTTAATATTAATTATTATTGTTATTATTAATATTTTTTTATATCTCTGCCTGATCCTTTTTGGTTTAAACTTTAAATTCTGCACTACTGAGTAGGGGGTGCATAGATTGGCGCAAAACTGATGCTTTTTTCATGGTTGTAGACGTTACAAGACTATAATAGGAACATTTTTGTGAACCTTGCTTTCTCATGTACATGTACATTGCTGTAGCATTCAAAGGAAACGAAATCGTGCACTGAAACGGACCCAAACCTTAGAATATGTGACGGACTTGCCCAGTCTGTTGAGAACAGCTGACAAGATCTGGGTCAAATTTCATTGCACTGCTTAGCCTACCATGGAAATCTGCGCTTACAGCCCAGAGATTCACACGCTTAACAGCAGTCTGTAAGTGCAGAATTCCGTGGTAAGCAGAAATCGGGCCCAGCTCAGGAGCTTTTTAAAAATGTTCTTGGAAGTATCACCTAGTTTATTCTTGCAGTTGTCGAGATAAGATGGTGCTCTCTTGTGAGTTTCTTTTCACAAGCGTTTCAAGTACAATGTGTCGTACATCATGGACTTGTGATTCTGAAACCATTCTTTGGCTCTATAAACCCAGGCCACTCTATTCTCGGGATGACCTTAACTGGTTATATACTGCCTTTTTCAGAAACAGCTGTGTGGTTAATTATGTTGTGTGGCAAAATTAAGTTAAGTCTTTCAGTCTTTGTTAATGTTTTTCAGCATAACTTGAATCCTGTATAAAATACAAGCTGGAATTCCGGCTGTCTTCTGTGAGATTCAGCTGGTGTAGTATAGGAAGTGAATGTGGATGTGTAGTGTAGACTATGTACACGGAAATTCTTAGTGAAAAGTGTTCGCGTTACAGGGTACATTTTTGTCTAGCGTTTATAACACAGCAAAATTAAAGACGGCTTGTTTCATTGCACACTAAATGCTAATAATGAGTAGCAAAAATGTGGTTTCTGAGTTGAAAAACTTATACATTTTGTGTAGCGTTTTGCTATGAAGGATAATCAGTCACAGCTCATGCAAGCTTCTCTATATTTCATTGTGGATAAAAAAAAGTATCAATTTATGAAATAACCAATATAATTATTTTAGATGTGACACTGTGTTGAAAGCTTTTGTTTTATCAACCCCAAACAAAATAAATAAATCAGTCAACAAACTAGTAAATAAATATGTTGGTAATTCAGTAAATTTGAAACAATTGAAAAAAACAAATAAATAAACTCAATTCATACAAGTAAATAGCCAAAAATTGATACAAATTAATAAATTTAAAGACAAACTATAAACAAAAAAATAAATAAAATCAATAGTGCTGTAATTTAACATCTGGCAAGAAAAGTGGAAAAGTTAGAAGTGGAATTATCAAAATATTGGTCAAGTCTTTTTGAAGGATAGAAATGATTTAGGGTCTGAAAATGTAGTGTGTGGACAGACACTTCATTTCCTATCGGTATTAACTGTTGGTATAAACACATCATGTGTAAGAGGATTAAACAAAATGATGATTTATTTTTTTAATTTTATGTACATTACAGGGTACCTGCAGAATTAAAATGTTAAATTATCATATTGTAAAAATGGACAAACCTAGAGTCCCGGAGTCAAGCAGAGTGTTTGTAAATGTCCTGACTATGCGAGGGTTTGCCCTTATAACTGTTTCAGTGACCGGCCAGCAGGACCAGTGAGCTTGTCATTTCACTAGTCCATCAGCTTTGTTACTTGTCCATAGTTCACGTTAAATAGGGATGCTTTTCAACACTGAACTAGCCGGGCGGACCACTCGGAGAGAATGTTGACTGGTCCTCGAGTGTTTTAACTGGCATTTGGCCAGCGGACCATGGTAAGGGAGAACGCTGCATACCAACGGCTCTTTTCAGAGTCAACACTCCTCCCCCCAAAAACATTTAAACATGTTTTCACCTCCAAGTTTACCAGTAATAGTCACTTCTTATTATTCACACCAAGCTTCAAAATAATGTATAGCTCAGAAAATATTCAATATCTTGAGCAACTCAAAGCTCTTTTCAAATCCACGGCTTTGTCTTCAGCTTTGGCTCCAACTTTAGCTCTGTTTTTTTAAATGTACACTTTCAGTACGAGACTTCAAACAGGCAGAACGGTGCCTAAGCTGTGGTTTTGAAAATTGCAATAGATGATGTTTTTAGGTTTAATGTAGCAAAAAGGCAAATATGAAAGATCCATTAAGAATTCCAAGAAAAGTCTTGTTTTTTGTGAGGAATTAAGCGTGAATGATTCATTTTAAAATCGAAGAGTTTATTTTTAGTATTTTGCAAGGAATCCCAGACATTGTGAAAGTGGGTTAAAGCACAACGTTGAGTTTGATTGGAAAAGGGACTAATGGAAATTGTTCGGTTGAATGGATTTTGACCTCACCCAGGTCAGTGCTGTAATGTTAAAACCATTCATGTGTTTCAGATCCTACAGGTTACAGTGATTTTTATATTGCAAAAAAAAAAATGATTGTTGCAGTAATGTGAGAAATACATCATCATAGATCACTCTTATCAAAACTGCTTCAACGTTTTTTTTTAAAGATCATAGTATTTTTCACTTTAACAATGACTTTTAGCTTTTAGTGTTTGTGTTGTATTTTTATTTTCTTTGAGAATAGCGCAACCCCCCCCCCCCCCAATTTTCTTGCATGGGAATGTGCGGATGGTTTTAAATAAGCATTTCTACAGAGGTAAATTCTAAATCACTGGACCCGGCCCCTGAAGTTGCCTAGTGACTAGAGGTGAGCTCAATTCCTATGTCGGAGCAGGAATGCCAAGTTTCGATCAAATTTGATAACTTCGCTGTAAGAATGACATCAAGTGAATGTAAATGATTAAAGAGCGTCGGGATAGTGAATATTCACATTTGGTTTAATCCCTATACTTGGTTTAAAGGCAAAGTATACCTTTGGTTTTATGGAACTGTTCGATTGTTTTATTTCTGTATAAATGTAGGTATACAATATAAAAACTAACTTGTGAAAATTTAATTTCAAAAGTTGGTAGCATTTTTGTGATATCGCCCAAAAATCTGAAGTAGTTAGGCCTATGTCCAAGCACAGCTTGACATTTTTTTTGAATCCCTTTCTCTAAAACTGCATTCCTTGGAAGGGTATTGTTTCTCAAAATGTTATACTCATTATGAACAGCTGCAGTGCTTCTAACCAAGTAAGTTTTTACGGTCATTCATTTTTGAAGTAATTACCAAAGGTATACCCTCCCTTTAAGCTGTGGTCATACATGTACGAACTTGTAAAACTGTCTCTTTCAAAACAGTGTTGTAAGTATGCACACTTTTCTACCTTTCAAAGAAAAGCATAAGATCAAAGTCCCGTGCTAATCCAAGCACTTTGTTGGGGTTGAACACCTTTTTTGGCATTCTCCTGCTCAGAATTATACATGGACCTTAACGTTATGTATGTTTGTAGGGAAAATGGAATGAACTGACTGCTTGATCATGGTTAATGACAAAACTCTGCTTGAATTAACTTAATTATGTATTAAAGGAGAGCCTGAGTAGATAGACCATGCTGTGCACTTTTTTGTACACATGTACCACACTGTATGCGAGTTATTTTGTTAGCTCACTTTACATGCTCTGTATGTAGCCTAGGTCAAAGTTGGTATGCGCATTGTGTAGTTAACTAAATATACACAACCATGGTGAATTATTGAGGTCCCATACTCATTGTGTTTTTTTTCAACAGTGTGTTCTATACCAGAACCTCTTACCTTTTATAATGTTTGGCTGAATAAGAAAAAAGGCACTTCAGAATTGATACGAATGGTGTACCTGAGTGAAGACGTTACAGTTGTAATTGCCACGTCTAAAATGGTTGAACTGCAGAAGCAAGAATTTCCTTCACCCTCATCTGAGGTATTTAAAAAAGAAATAAAGGAAAATTGTCTTTTTACAAGACTCAGGAGACATCACATAAAAATAGAATAGATTTACAAAATTTTCACTTAAATTTCATACGATCATAGTTTAGTTTGGTCATAGTTAACCTCTCATTAGTGTTAAAGGTATTATACAGGATTGGTAGACTGCTGATGAAATAGTCAGGGACAGTGTTCATGTTTTGTGTGATCAATCATATGAAAAAACCTGTGAAAATTTGGGCTTAACCCGTTGTGTGAGTGGGGAGAAATAGTCAAAAAACGTGCACAATTTTCAGCATGCAAACACATTGCCCTTCATTTTGGTTGTAACAGCCTAAATCAGCTCTTGCGTTTTTAAAAATAGGTCTTCAGATACACTTTTCTTGAAAATGGTTGCAGTATGAACTTGATAATCAGTAAGCTTTCACAGGGCTAAAATTAAATGATGATGTTTTTTTTAATCTTTATCAATCCAGTATAATATCTTTAACTTGAATTGTGGCTCTTGTGACCTACATTTGACGCTTCTCAATCATACAGAAATTAAAAAAATAATGGAGTATTGATTTTACTGTACAGTAAACTGAGCCAGAAAAATTTGTCATGTACAGACAACAAGTCTGACAACAAGTCTGACAACAAGTCCGATGGAAAGTTTAACATTTTGCATTCACCCTCCGTAACCTGTCTCCAGTGCGTCATTGCTTATACATATAGCATGTCTGCAGATTTGCTAAGAGATTCAGTAACACTTTCGGAAATAACTTGCGCCCAATTTCAACATAACTGAGGTGTGAATTTGTTGATTTGATACCGTCCAGAAAAAAAAGAAGAAGTGATATTTAAATATTTTGGAAGTCGATGACTCATTAAACTTTCATGGGCAACACTTTTTGATTGCTCCGCTCATCAACAGCAAGAACTCATGGTTTCCGATGATTTATCGGCAGAATTTAATTTTCTGTGCCACTGGGTTCCGAGTATCAGAGGGAGCGTGGGATGAGGGACAGCGCTCACGTCAGAAACCCTAATGAGCCTAATACTCAGTCGAGCGAGAAGAGTGACATGTTGGCAACGTCTGTTGCAGATACCAGAAGAAGAAGGGGGAGAAAAAAAAAAATCAAAGTGATATTTCATTACTTTGTTCTTTTTTATAAATATAGGATTTACCGCTGTGATCGTTCCTTACCAACAGCTGACGCGTATCTGTTATTTCTACAGTGCCAAATTCATTGTTGGGATGGCTAAAGTGCAGGCAAGGAAAAGCAGCAGGAAATGGTAGCAACTGCCAGCGGATCCCGTGGCCGCTGCATTCCCCAAAGGTTTTCCAGGATAGAAGGGAACCGTAGTGTAATCTAGCCAATGTTGCATGAAATTACATAGTGTTTCTTTCATTTGTCCCAATTCCCTCGTGCGCCCAGTGTTGATGGAACAGTGTGTTGACATGGGTTCACTGGCAGCTCAGTGGTGAAGAGAAGCCATCCAGATGGCCTCCAATGCCCTGAGACACAAACCAAGTCTCTCCATGTAGTCCAGAAGGGAAGAAGCCTCAACAACTTACCAACAGATTTGAGCCCTGGTCGTCTCCAGGTGCAAGCCCATGTTATTCTTTCCAGGATTGTGTACTAATTGCCAGGGGAAGTGTCCTGTAGACCCATCTCAATTTTTTTTTTTTTTTTTTTTTTTTTTTTTAGAAACCCGCTGCTTGATGGGGGAAATGCGTTCATGTACAGGAAATATTCTTTACTTACTGTCAAAGCCTCTCATTCATCAGTAATGCAGGGGTCTTGCTCCTCTTGCAACATAGTAACGCATCCGATTGGCCTATAAAAGATTCTACAGTCTTTCAACATCTCCATGTGCTCCTTTGAAGTGAGCATGCTCCAGGGAAAACGTCAAGTCAAAGAGAAAATTACTTTAAAAGGCTTAACCTATTTTTAAACCCTTTTTCTTTCTCTTTTGTTCATACAGACTTTGACTGTTTGAATTCAGTTGTTCCTTTTTTGTTATTATTTTCTGGTTTTTAATTAGAATTTTCATCTTACTCACCGAGTATGTATTTCATTTTATGTTGGGATTGTGTCGTCCTACTGTGCAGCAAAAGACTAGTTCAGGTTTTTCTTACATTGAGTGGTCAAATCGACTCGCAACCTGTTTGTTTTCATAGATCTTCGTCAGTGCATGATTTATTTTGTGCTGTTTTATGCAACATTTTTCTTGTTAAAAATAAATATTTTAAACTAGCAATTATGATCATTCACACTCCAGTTGATTGTCCCAATCATTCTGACTGTCAATTTATGATCCATGTTCAAAAACGGGCAACAACGGAAACTTTTCAGCGAGCATGCTACAGCTCGTGCGTTTTAAATTAATGCGTGAACGATGTAATAGAGCTAATTGGCCGTCGATCAGTGGGCTGTGGCAGAAGACCACTGTTAGAACATCAAACCAAGCGGTCAATCTGAACGACACAGCAGGGCCCAATTTCATGGCTCTACTTACCGAAAGCAAAGAATCGGCGCTTACGGAAGCAGGGGAATTCCGCGCTTGCATCAAGCGTGTTTCACAGGTTAGCAGAAATGTTTTGCTTGTGCGTGTGGGTACTTCACGTTACTAGGCATTCTTCGCTTTTACAGCTAGCGCAGAAATTCAGCACTTGCACAGTAAGTGGAGAGTGGTGATCGTAAGCGCAGAGCCATGAAATTATGCGCTGGCACCAATTTTCATTGTGACAAAAAACAGCTTTCAGTCACAGCAACTTTTCTTAACCAGAATCCAAAGGTTTCTAGCCTAAATATTATGTTAAGTCTGTTAGTGATTGTTTCCCTTCTAATTTTTCCTGAGCCCAAAATTGTGCAGTTTTCTGCAGTATTTTCTGTAACTGAAAGAGAGGTGAGATGCTCAAAATTTTGACTTAATGTCTGACAGGCTCCGATAAATCTGTAGAGTATGATGCAACAGTCTAAAAATTTTAATTCAAAGAAGGTAAAGCAGTTTAAAAATGCAAATCCAAAAGCTCAAAAAAGAGACGTGTGTAGGTTTTTTTTTGAAGCATCATTTTATTCACAAGTTCCACTCTTCAAGAACTTCACAAGAATACTGATCCTCGTTGAAAAATTAAGAGACTATTTGTACATGGTTTTTATTTTATCGAAATCATTGTGCACAAGCTTATTCCTTGACAACAAATTTCTGGGATGCAAATGAGCACTGGGGCTTTTTGGGAGGTGGAAAACTCTGTAAATAGCCCACTACATCCATCCAGGTTGTCACTTCGGATCAGCGCATGTGTCATCCGCTGCCCGTTACTTATACTCCCCACTGATGCTGGGAGCCCATAGCTACCTAGCATGGTGCATGATCCTCATGTTACACATTCCTCTATGATAACAAATGAGTTGTATATGTTATGTTTGGGTAGTCCATGTGTAGACACTGTCATATTGAATTAATACAATCTGTAAAATATTATGAGATTGCGAGCAGGGCGTATGTTACACATTCACAGCAACTGTTCCCACCATGTTAAATAGTTAGCAGCTGTATGCGAAGAAGCACCACATACTTAAAATACCCCAAATCACTCCTAATTTGTTTGTATAAAAATAGTACAGGTCCATGTGATTCAACTCCGGCCCCTTTTTTTGGGTCACATATTTACAGAATTTCACTATTTTTTTTTTACTACTTGTCCAATAATTTTAAGGAGACTTTAAAAGATACACACAGTTTTTCTCCTGTATCGTTACAATTCTTTTGGATGAAGAAGCTTGTTATTTTGGTATGTCTTGCCTGAATCAATCCTGAACCAGACTGACTTCAGTCAGATAAACCAAAACATTGTTCAGCCTCTTTGTAAGTGAACTGTCACCTTGAGGATACCATACAACTCCACTTCCTGCAATTTTCTTGGAACTTTTCCAAAAATCTTTTGGACTCCATAACAGCACCCAAAACCTGTGGACGTTGATAATGCATGTTTAAAGGGAAATTGCATCATTGATGTTTTGTAAGAGTACAATGTAGATTAATTCCAAACCTTAACACACCACAAACCTTTGAAGATTTTGTCAAATTTGGTGGTCGTGTCTTAGTGAAACAAAAATGAGTTCATGTTTTGTCAGGTATTTTGAGGAGGTGCACATCGGACTTGTTTCTTTTGCAGCAATCAAAATAAGCAAGGTGATCTTCAATGCAGTTTTCCTTGATTTTGATGTATTCCAGATGGAAGAATTTGTAAGGAAGATTGGCACAGAGTAGATTTAGTGAGTTTTCAGATTAAAGCCAATCAATGTTGTTTCCACCTTAGTTACCAATTCTGTTATTTTGCCTTTGAAAGCATGTGTACAACATTGGTAATTGTCAAAGACCAGTATCCACACTTTATGTGACCCAACATAAACATGAAATACAAATCTGAACGCAATCGGTGAAATGTTTTTGCCTTTAATGCTTTATTTTTTTTTATGAGTTAAACAAGTATTTTTGATCTTGTAAATCCAAAACACTATGTTCGCAAACAGTGAAAAAAGTATAAGGTTGTTTTTTCCCCACAATTTTCTCATGACTTCAATGACCATTTGAGCCTATTTTTTCACATATTTGTTATTTCATGTACATGTATATGATGGGTCACATAAAAAGTGGATTCTGGTCTTTGACAATCGCCAAAATGTTGTAAGGCTCTATTTTTAAAAAAGGGTAAAACTTTTACCTTTTACCTATAACGAGTCTGCTTCCTCAAGAGAAATGATTTGTAAAGTTTGATCTTATTGGCGAGTGTTGGTAATAAGGAAATAAGGTTATGAATCCAGGTTGGTTGTAGTCATCGTGGAATTTAGACCAAGTTGTTAATTCAAACAGGAAATTGCATATGGTGATTTAAACACAAGGTTTTTTTTATGGGAGACACTCCATCATCTGCTTCACTGTAAGTAAGACTGGCGTTTTTTTTTTTTTTCCTTTGATAAAAAAAATAAAATAAATGCATCACAAAGTTTTGCACTTGCTTTTGTTTAGAAATTCAGATTAAGCGTTGTTCCTGATGGTCCTTAAGTCGAACCGGAACTTGTATGATGTTTTTCCAAATATTATCCCGATGTAAACACATTGTGTCTGTCAGAAGTATGATATTATCGTTTGCTGTTTTGTACTCTAGATAATTACATTTGTTTTGTTTACTTTAAAAAAAACCAGGGTACTTGATCTTACATTCCATAACTCAATCGCCCAACTGGCACAAAATAAACAAAACCAATTATGTTGGCGAACACCGTATATGAAAGAACACATATGGCCAGGGAAAATTAGAGCAGTTTGACATTGTCGTTATTAATCATAAAAAAATGAGCGTTGTCTAATGCATGTCTTCACCAAAAAACGATATTGATGAGAGCGAGATAGACTTTCTCCTGCTGCTAGCCGAAGCTTACTTCGCAGTAGTTTATAGGTTGGAGACTCCGACATTATTAACCTCTCCCCTGTCATGTGCTATCAATTATGTCCTCCACGCTACGAAAACATGTGCTACATAATTCCAGTAAATAGATTCCATTAAGATGACATGATGCTGATTGCATTGTGGGTCCCCGAGTATTTTCTACCTCATTGGAACACTTACTTGTACATGTGTCTGCTCAGCCACTCATACTAAAGGATTACCGAGTTTACGCTTTTACCTTGACTTTTAGAAGCTAATTGACAAGACCAGCTGTATCTAAAGTCATTGCTGTCTTTTACCAACAAGCGATTAACCTGGAAAAGGAGGGGGAAAAGGAGTTAGTTTATCTGTTAATTACATGTAGGCTCCTCGTTCAAATCCTGCTTTTTAATCTGTGCTCTTTTTTTTTCTTTGGGGGAATTGCTTTAGCAGGAAATGTGTCTGCCTTGGTTTGTAACTGTAGGGTTGGAATTGGAAAGATTCAAGTGTAGAATTCATTTGAGAATGTGGATTCGAGTTTGGATATTAACGGTAGGGTACTTGAGTATTGTTTGCAAAAACACTAAGAGGTGGTGATTCACGGTAATAGGAGATTAAACAAAGCTTTTGTGCTTTGAATAACTTGTGTGTAAAGATGAGTTGGCCTCTTTTTAACACCACTATTGTCCGCTCTGTTTCTTATACAAGAAAGAAATTTCAACAAGATGTTTTAGTAGATGTGATTTTCAAAATGTAAGTCCGAAAAAAATCCTTTTCAATTCACAATTCTTTTTTAAAAGAAAGATTTTTAGATGTAGGCCTAAGTTAACTGTGTTTTAAGCCAGCATCACAAAAACCACAACAAATTTTGTGAAAACAGTCTGCTTTTCATCTTAAAAGTATAAAGTATAAAACATAAAGATGATGTATTCACATGTATCATCAATTGAGAAGCAGACTGGGTTTTTTCAAGTAGGAATTTCAAGGTCACGACGATAGTGAATTTGTCTTTGATAGCTGCCCGCACAAGGTTGACTGTTCAATGTGCTCGCACAGGATCATGTGTTGGTAAATGGTGGTTTCTCTTAACCTTTGGTGACCTGTATAAAATGGAATATCCTGAATCTCTGCACTCTGGACTTCCTCTCAACAGAGTCAACAGAGTCAACTGTCATCATTAGCACAGTGCACAACAACTGAGAGAGAGAGAGAACAAAATGTTGGGCTGGGGGTGAAACGGTGCACTTCATAATAGCTGGGTTCTCACACTGAATGGGACTACAGTGTTTACGTTGATGGTATTGTTTAAGGTTAAGGTCATGGTACAGTTTTGCCGGTTATCATTAAAATCTTTATGTAATCATTCTTTAAAAATCAGGCAGAGGTTTTAGTGCTTACAGGTGAATACAATAACATGTAGACTTGAGGCAGTCTTCTTGAAATAGTTGGCAAAATTAAAAGTGAAATCTTTCCAAAAAACAATTCTTTGATCCGATTAACTGTAAGTGCCTTTTTGGGGCCTTACTTCTGAAACATGGTGACACCCCGACTTGGCTACTTTTGGCAATACATAGGTGTATGGGGACGCTTTCGATAAGGAGGGAGGGGGCAGAAGGGTTGATTTGATCAAAATTTAACAAATACAAAAACATAAGTACCAATTTCTTATGCCCGGGGAAAAGTGTGTTTTGCTTTCTCTGTCTGATTTGTTTTCTTCTTCTGCTGTGCCCAAATTGTCTCCGCTGTTTTGCCCAAATTTGGGAGGGCAGTTGCCTCCCTCTCCCCTTCCCTCTATGGGTTTTAAATCTCTGGAGCCTAAGGTTTGGGTGTGGTGTACATTTTCATTTCTAAAGTTAGAAAGAAGTGTATCATGTTATTTTTAGTATAAGAACATACTGAAGGCCTTCAATCAACCAAGTAGTATTTAGTTCACATGGTGATCACTGATCAGTTAATACAAATTGGATATTTACTTAAGTTTACACGTTCATTTGATTTATGGTTTTTTATGACCAGCTTATTTTGATTTGGAAAAAGGTCAAAATGAGAATATGAGGGACAATTGTCTTGCACATTCCAGTCTCTCTGACACAGATACATGTATTTTTCAGGACATTTGGTACATGCAAATATCAAGTTTAGAAAAGTGAGCTTGCAGAATAATGTTGTTGTTGTTATCATTGCCAATTATGTGTTGTGGCTAAATCAGTGGGCATTTGGAGACCAGCGTTTAGCAGTTACTTCTTGGGTGGCCTTTGAAGGAAGCCTACAGGCCTTGCCAGTCGGTTATAAACCATCCCCCAGTACACTGTTGTAAAACACATCAGTGTAATTGCATTAAGACTTTTGTCTTTAACAGTTCCGTCTATCTATAGCAAGGTTTGCTGTAATACCACTCCCAGCAAAAAAGGTTTTGAACTTGGCATTTAAACTGCACTAAAGTTGTGTTGGGGAAGGGTTAAAATGACCAACTAAATCCATGCCACTGATTTTATGGATGCAGTTCTGATACTTTGTTGTTGTAAGGGCAGTGCAGTTTTTCCTAAGTAAGGGGCACTATTTTTGTACTGGAACACTTAGGCCATGGTCGGGGTGTGGGGCAATTGCCTCTGTTGCTGCCATGACGGATCAGGCCTGATAGTGACAGGTTTTCGCCCCAAAAGAGAGCCTGTTTTTGGGGGGAGACACAAAATGGACATGGATCAGGAAACCCAAATAGATAAACAATATTTTGTTTAAACCTCAATATTGAACAACAGCACAGAAACCAAGCTTACATGGGAATTAAATATATTTATGTATTTATAAATTCATACATTCATACCAAAGGAATATATTTGAGGTGTTACAGGCTCCGGTTGAAATGAAATTGATGGTGTCCCGGATTCCATGTCGTTCTTATAAAACAAAAGGAGAACTGAGTATTGGAAAATGAAAAAAGAAACGTCGGACACTTCATCAACGTTACTTGTGTATTTTTAATGATTTGAATCTAGGTTACTTCCCAGGCCAGGAGTGCACATAAGCATTTCCGTTCCTGTACAAACTTTCGGTGCCTTGCATTCCTGTTGCCATCTGGATCATTAACCATTTTAAGGATGCACCATGGGAAAAACCAATCAGTGAAAAGTGTAATTTAGCATCATAAGCATCTTCATGGATGCGTTCTTCATTTTGTGTAATCAATACACTGCCTCTGCAATAAAGTCAATTGATTTTGGTCCCATCACAATTTTGTTTTGTCTGAATCAATTTTGTTTTTTTATTCATATCACCAAGTAGGGGAATCTCTAAATCTAGATTCCCTTTAATTGGGCCCACAGGAAGAGTTTTGTATGTGGTAACTGCACGTACCACTGAACGAGCTTTAAATACCTGTGATTCCTGTTCACAATGGTCACGGATGTTTGAACTAATTTCATGAACATGAAACAGAGATTGGAAGGATCCTTCTAAAACTCGGTTTCCTGTGCAGTCAAACGCTTAATTGACAAAGAAAATACTAGTCCGTAGTGTTGCCGCTCATCAGTGCTTTTGGAACGAGATCCCACTGTCTTGATAACTTTGTTGTTGGGGTGGTACAAAAAATACATCCTGCTACGATGTGTGTTTCAACTATCAAGGGATATTTAAAGAGATTTATCAATATTTGTGCAGACTCAGATATCGCAGTGTTGGTATGATTTATCAGTCGAACCGAACTTGTATTATTTTTCCGATCAAAATCAGAACGCCATGTGAATTAATTATCTTGGGGATTTTTATAGATAGAGGAAACTAGTTCCCAAGTGTGAACGTCTTGGCTATGTTAAAGGCAAGTGCTGTTTTTCTTTCAGGTGAATCTCTTCTAATGAACAGGAGACTTTAAATTTCCAATTAGCAACAGTACGCCAGAATTTAAAACCAATTTGCTCCCGCCGCCTTGCTCACACCCTGGAAAAGAACAAGCGCACATCCCCCAAACAAGGCCTAAATCAATTTGGCTGAAAAATTATAAGCTATATGCTGGCCATAGCAGTGCAAAGACTAATTTAGTGTGTAGAGCAGACTCCCCCCTCCTCACCGAACATGCATAAGACTCTGCTGGTTAGATTAAGTGCCTAAAACTAATGAATTCTCGCCCCAAATGAAATTAGAGCATCAGCGTCCGCGGGGAGCAAGAGGACTCTACTACCCCAGCTAGTCCACAAACCCAAATTCATTTGTTTTTGCAAAGATGGTTAATTTGTATTGGGTTGTGATGAGTTTTGCCGGCAGCGGCGCAGGCATTATCACATTTTGCCTCTGAACGCTGGGGGCAAGTGAACCAGTTAGGGCTGCCAGCCTTGTTGCTAAGGTCAGTTTGGTCCCGTTCGGCATAATTTCCTACCCTCCAGCTAAGCATACACAGAATGCAAGAAACAATTGGCATCTAAAAAAGAAAAGAAAAAAGATCCTAAAAAAACACCCCCAAAATATGCATTAAAGCCATCATGTTACAAAAAAACATTCAGTGGCCAGTCAAATCCTGTGTGAGGAAAAAATGTCTGGAGCAGGCTCTGAGCAAAAATTGTGAATTAAGAGATTGGAATCTGATAAAAATAAAAAAACAAAATTGATGTCCAAATTTCCCTGACAGTAAATTTACATGTATGGGATCCAAACTCAAACCAGGGTGCCCAGAAGTCGTACAGACACTTCTATGGTTTAAACCCGGGGCCCAATTTCATAGAGAAAATACTGCTAAACAATTTTCTGTTAAGCAAAAATGAGCAAGGTACCAGTCACACAGATGCTAAATGTGACATGACATTTTGGTAACCTTATTTTATTGTGATTAGCTACTTTTTGTGCTTTAGCAGCTCTGTCAAATTGGGCCCAGGGCATGGAGTGCTATTAATGTATTGAGCATTGGTACCATTTCTGAATTACATGATATCTTTGATTTGGCATACTTGGTAGACAGCATTTTAGTCTTCAAATGCCTCACTCACTCACACAACATTATTTAATTCATCATTTGGGGGAAAAAAATCATAACTTAAAAGAAACACACAAAAACACCCCCCCCCCAAACCACACAAACAAACCCCAGAAAGAAACCCACCACAGTAACATGCCTCACATAGTAATAAACGGACAAACAAAATATTCCATAATGAACTTCTTAAGACGCTCATAACGGACATTGTCGTGTTCTTTCACAGTGTCTTGTGTTACGGAAGGAATAGGATTCACTTCCCTCCAGTAATTCAATACAATTCGTCTTTAAAAGCCATACAGAGATGATTAAAAAAGAAATTAGAGTAAAGCATTGTAAATTTTTTTACGATTGAAATTGAAGACAGCTGTTTGCGTTCATGAATGTAAATATATTACTTTATGTACCAGCACAAAAAAAGTCCTGTGCGGAAATGAACTTACAGACATCATTCTGTTTCTATTATAAAAGGTTGTACCAAAATAGTATAATTGAATCAAGTTATTAATTAAAAGAAAACCTAAAACATTGTTCTATGGTAAGCATTATCTGGATCATGCATACAATCGATGTGTATTTTGAAAATTAATGAAGACTGTAGAGATTTTTTCCCCCAAAATATGATGATCTCACCTTTATTTTCCTCTCAACTTAGCGAACATAATAGGCTGCCTTAATAATCTTCTTTAAAAGAAAAATTCTGTGCTGTTCATATTTTCACAATCGTCCGTAAATTCTGTAAGATCTTCAGTAAAAGAAAAATTCTGTGCTGTTCATATATTCACAATCGTCCGTAAATTCTGTAAGATCTTCATTAAGGAAAGGAAGTAAATCATTTTGACGTCCACACATTCACAAAATACATGACCTGGTCGTCCTGGTCGTTGGTCCATGGGTAAAGAATAAAATCTGGTCCATAAATTAATCAATCTTACAAAATGAAAGCGGCTTGGGTTTTCAACTCAGCCGCACGTTAACTAATGGCAGCTGCATTCAAGGTATACTATAAATACTGCATGATCTACATTCAAAAAGTCAATTATCCACTTTCTTCTGAAATGTTTACCTTTCATACTCTATTTGTTACCCCAATGGATGCTTAAAAAAAATCAAAAAATGGTGTATTCAGAAACGAAGTAGATGTAGTTAAAGACTAAATCTAAGGTAATAGGAATTAAAGACAAAAACTATGGTAAATGCGATGATATTTTAAATAGATATTATACAGGATTGGTAGAGCTGACAAAATAGTCGCAGACAGTGTTCATGTTTAGTGTGATCAGCCGTATACATATAATAACAAACCTGCGAAAATTTGGGCTTAATCCATTGTGTGAGTCAGGAGAAAATTGTGAAAAACCGTATACATTTTTCAGCATGTAAACATGTTGTCCTTTAATTTTGCTTGTAACAAAAATCGAAATCAGCTGATTGCTTGTGTTTGTTTTCTTAAAGTTTCTCAGATACACTTTTCTCAAATATGACTACCATTTCAGAGGGAAATATTTCACAGAAAAATCGTTTCCAGTATGAACTTCATCAGTGAGCTTTCAGACTAAAATTAAGCAATGTTTTGTTAAATCCTCATTAAATCTATATAAAACCTTTAAACTATGTAACAGGGACTTGTGAAGACCCTCAGCCTAGTCCCTACAATCTCCTACAAAGGATGGCCATAAATATTGGTAATATTGAAAGTATGACATCAACACATACACATTAGCAGTTTTCCCTCTAGTTGTAACTTTTTTTTGAAATCCCTAAAACCACCCGTAAGTGTTTCAATCAGTGAATAGACATGCAGGCTCAGACGGAAAATAATTTGAGTTGATTAGAATTATTAATTTTTTAATTACTCTCAAACTTCATTCTAAAAATTGGAGGGAAAAGGTAGGTACCTTTTTTCTGCTCATTTAAAAAAAATGGAAATGGGCGATTAAAAAACAGAAGAAGATTAACAATATCAGATGAATCAAAACTCAAATTGTTTCACATGTTGAAACACTTTTGGGTGGTTTCAGGTACTTATAAAAAAAACTACAACCGTTGGAAGAACTGCTGATGGGGTCCCCTTTAATGTGTTTCCTGACATATAATTCTTCACAGACATGTACGTAACATAACGTGGTGTAAAGACGGTCATGATAGAAAACTTTCCTTCCCAAATATGTTGCTTGAAATGCCATAGTTTTTGAGAAATGAATAAAACAACAATTCATTTTTTATCTCCCAAGTACAAAACCGAGTGCTTGAAAACAGTAAAAACATATAAGGGGGTTTTTCATTATTTTCTCTTGACTCCGATAACCCATCGAGCTTAAACTGTCCCAGGTTTGTCATTTCATGTATATGCTGGGTCACACAAAGTGCTGCAAACTGGTCTGTTGGCTGTAGTGAGTAATGCAAGACAATAATCTTTGAACCTCTCCCACTAGGTTGCGCTCTTGCTTTGAAAATGTTAATAATTACGGACTCCGACACCCCTCATAAATGTTATAATCTATATATATTCTTTGACACCTCAAGACAAGGTGCATTTTATACTATGTGTGGACATTGTCTGGTAGGTTATGTGTATTTTTTATTTTTTTATCGTGGTCACAAGGAAGAGGGGCTTTTCCTTCACAGTCGCAGTCATGTTTGAGGTTTGAATCTTGAAGTGTAGTTACGTTCAATAAGAGGCTCACAGGCTTTTTAGCAAAACATTTGAAATAAAATATGTTGTATGAAGATGATGGTAGAAAAAAAAAACCAGAAAAAAGCATCATGTTTTTTGTTTCAATGTTTTCAATATATTTTTTCAATGTCTAGTTAAATGAGGGTACCCTTTGCCAAAGTCAGCTTCCCTGCAAATCAAAATATGCCACAACCCCACTGTTTCGTTGCAAAAAAGAATCAACATTATTAACCCAAATTTACACAGGTTCTTTTTTCTTGTTCATGTACACGTATATATTTTATACTTGAAACAATAATAAGGGATGGCGGCCGATTGGCAAACGCTGGCACTGGCTGTGTCTTATCTAGCTAGTGTAGAATTATAGATGTGTGGCATTTGAAACATCCGATACTTTGGTAATACGACACAAGGTAATCAATAATTTATTTCAAGTACATCTCTCCTGTCTCACACCTCTATGAAATAAATCTTCACATTAAGAAGTAAGCATTGTTATTTTTCAATTTTTATTTCATTAAATTCTTTACTTCAAAAGAGAAAAATGAGGCACATTCCGCCAATGCAGGGCACGAAATTTAATCAAATGGGAACATGCTTGTAAATTGAAGTGAGGATTTTTTTCCCCCCTTTTTTTCTCCCTTCTCTTTTCGGGTGTTCGTTTGGGGGAAACAAAATAAGCCTGGCTTAACTTTTCAACTTGCTTTAAAAGGTTTCTGGTTCGGCATTTTTTGAAATAACAAACAATCACTCACTGTCCTACTCAGTAGTGTTGGACTTCCATAATGCGCCATGCACTATTGGTTAAAGGCCCCTCACTGTGGAAAGACTGTGGGGGGAAAAAGGTTAACCTAGATTTGAATTAACAAACCGAGTTACACTTCGGCAGCGTGAAATATGGGAATATACATGTATTTGGTCGAAGGAGAGCGGAAACAACAGCAAAATTCAAAACCTGAACATTTTTTAAAATGAATAAACAGATTATGATTTCTCCCGTAGCATGGTATGGCCTTTTGTGCCCAATGTCATAGAGCTGCTTGAAGGGTGTGTACAACATTGGAAAGATCAAAATTATAAAAGTTCACAGATTTGCACATGATTTACATGGTATAAAGATAGCCATGGTGGAAAGCTTCCCTTGAAATAGTTTTGCTTGAAATGCTGTGCGTTTGTATAAAAAAATGTGTAAAACAGTTATTCTTTATTGTGCGTATCCAAAACCAGATGTTTGAAAACAGTGAAAACATATAATGGGGGTTTTTCACTGTTTTTTTTATGACTCCAAAGACCGATTGAGCTCAACATTTCACAGGTTTGTTTTTTCATGTATATGTTGGGTCACATAAAGTGCGGATACGAGTCTTTGAAAATTACCAATGTTGTACATGTGCTTTAAGCAGAAAATATTGCTTAACAATTTCCTGCGTGGCAAAAATGAGCAGGACACCAGTCGAAAATGGTACATGTGACATGGTATTTGGGCTGGTTACCTTGTTCTGGAAATCAAATTTTCTTGAGCTTAGCTACTTTTTGTGCTTAACCTCTCTGAAATTGGGTTCGGTGTGCACAGTTTTTATATCATGGTCATCAAGGACTGGGTGTCTTTCACAAGCTTCAGTGTGTTGTTTGTAGGTTTACACACTACCTCAAGTGATGAAAAGCTCTGTCCCCGCTGAATTCTCACAAATTCTTGAATTTCTATTCGGGGGAAGAAAAAAAAAGGCAAGCTCAACCCTCATGAAGATTATGCAAAGATATTGATTGTTATTATATAGGCCTACTGTCTTTGGTGATGCTTGTGTGCTTATTATTTCAGACATGTGTCAAACCAAAATGCTTGTAAATTTGCAAAGATGGGGTTGAAGTTTTGAGTCGCCCTTCCCGAAATTAAAACTGTTGTTCATAGGAGTGGTTAATAATACCATATTGTCAAGTCCAGGCCTGGAAATACATGGAGGCCATGGAGGCCACAGCCTCTCTTGCCCCTGGTCTTGGCCTTGGTGCCCCTTTCAAAGGTTTCTTGCCCCTGGTCTTGGCCTTGGTGCCCCTTTCAAAGGTTTCTTGCCCCTGGTCTTGGCCTTGGTGCCCCTTCAAAGGTTTCTTGCCCCTGGTCTTGGCCTTGGTGCCCTTCAAAGGTTTCTTGCCCCTGGTCTTGGCCTTGGTGCCCTTCAAAGGTTTCTTGCCCCTGGTCTTGGCCTTGGTGCCCTTCAAAGGTTTCCCATAGACTTTAAGATTTTCCAATGAAAGTGCCCTTTTAAAAAGAAAATGGCCTTGCCCTCTCAAAGGTGAATTCCAGGCCTGCAAGTCCATTAAATAAATTATTTAGAAAATGGTTTTTCCCCTTCTTTTTCATTGTGCATGAATAAAATTCACACTTTTTGACAACAATTTGTACAGGCGATATAAATTTTGTGTTCACCTTTTACCCTAAGTGTAGGAACCTGTAATTATTGCCATGTATGCTATAATTATTATTAAATTTAAATATTTAAAACAATCTTAAATCCATCCAGCTCAGCTGACCAATTGGTGATCTCATATAAAATATATAAACAATATCACAAGAAAAAAGAGGGAAAAAAAAGGAAACAAAACCACGGTAACTAAGATTTCAAATTACATAAAACAACATTGAACAATTTCGAAAAGAGAGAGGCAAGACTATAATGAACTTGGCAGTTTCCATGCAAACGAACCAATTTTTGAACTTCATTTATTAATGCCACAGCAACTCAGAATGCAATATTTAATAGCCATTATTTCTTGAATGATTTTAGCTGATCCAATTATAACCACCGCTTAAATATTTGCAGGGTCTTTCCTGTCGACCTGTAATTGTTTTTCACTTTTCTTGTACTGTTGTTAAGGGGGTGACGGAAATTGGTAGACAAAGAGTTTCCTTTGCATCTGTTGGCTCTTAAGTTGCCCTAGTTCCCCCCCCCCCGCCAACTCTTGTACCCCCTTGTCCAGTGGCCAGGAACAATATAGCAAGTGGAATGAACATCTCGGGACATGATCATTGGCGCTGGCATAATTAAACCCATTAAAACAAGTGTGCTGGTGGGGCGTCCAAGATGGCAGGAGTGTGTCCCCCTTCGCATGACTCAAGATTAATCGCTTCATCTTCTCCTCACCCCACCCTCCAACCGTTGATATAGGGGGAGAAAGAGAAAGAGCTACTTCATTGTCTTGGTCATTATTTCGCCACGGTCGTCATCGTACAAACCTCACAATGAATGGGGGTCACATGTGTGCCATCAGTTAGCCGGACTTTACGTGCAGGGGCTGATTCTAGCCCCAGGCCTCGTATGGTTAAAGGATAGGCAAATATTATGACTTGAAATAAAAACGGGGAACGTTTTTTTTTTTTTGGCCATTGTCACGGACTTCCCTACTCCGGTTGAGCCTCGACAAAGAAGTCATTTGCATAGAAGCGTAAGCCCACACGTTTATCCAACAGTAGCTCTCTCTCAGTGGGTTGCTAACGAGCTGTCCTGAAAGGTGCAACACCATATGTCACTCTGAAATCGTTCCAAAGAATATCTCTTTTAAAAGGGGAAACGCAGAGAGAAATGATAGGATATTATTCATATTGTAGGGCTCTTGTGTTATGATCTGATAAGTTAGTCATAACTAATGTGTGTGTATAAATTATACTGTCACGATGCAAAGATTGATCATTCCATGCTTGACACAGTTGTCTGCTTTAATGGTGCCACCGCTATTGAGCTTATCAGTTGGGTTTCATTCAAATAAGATTTGTGTAATCTATCAACTGGACAGTGAGAATTTTTTTTGTTATCGCTCCGGTATCATATTTTGTTTTCATTGTGACAAGGAAGGATGAACTTTATGGAAAAAATACTTTAAAAAACCTTAATTGATTAGAGTTCTGCATACAAATCCTCGCCCAGCCACCCCCCCCCCCCCCGGTAAATTTGTTTGTTATAGAACCTTATTTCAACCCATCTGGGATAGTAGAGCTGACCTGTATCCTTAATAAAAAAGTCAATAGATTTTATTTTGTTTGGGGGATTAGGGTATGAAAAGTATGAACCAGTGGTGTAGCCACTTGCGTTGTAACATTTTCAAGAGAATGAAAGATTGTTTGCAGCGAATTAAAGATTTTTTTTTCTTGTTTTATTCCTATCCATGACATTACTGATTTCCCAAGTCAGGAGCCCCTCTTTGAGCAGAAAGAAAAAAATCCCAAAGGATATTTCACTTTCTTCTGTCTGTGTATTTGTTATAAATTAAGGTTAAGTTGGTTTGCGTACTATAAAACGCCTGAATTTACAAGTCGTCAACGGTACACACACTTGGAGGCAAAGGGTTGACTGAATGTAACATTTGAAACCAGCGCTAACTTCAACTAAGATTTTCTGCGTAAAAAAAAAAAAAGAAATAAAAAGAGAGCTGATTTGAGACTATTCCCCACTGCATTGTGGTATAGCCCAGTACGTGATGCTGACGATAATGCCAAGTATTTCACAGTGAAATTCAAGGACTCTTAGTTGGCGTGTATAAGTCGTCAGACGCAGCAGGGGGGGAGGAGAAACCCAAGTCTCTTTGATTAATCTAAGATGCACTTGGCCATGAGGTGCTCCGCAGTTTGTCAAATGATGGCGATCTCTTTTATGAAATGTGTGGTTGTGTGCCTGAAAATCATGTCCTGTGCTTTACATAATGCGATGATTAGAAGACATCAAATGAAAGCCTTGAAAAACCCCATCTGGCTCATCTCGATAGTCATTACGCCTTCCAAGACAAGTCTAATTTACTAGTTTACTACAAAAGGGAGAAAACATTTCCACTAAAAATAGAGTACACTTGTTTAACTGCCGTAAACATGTTGGAGAAGCGACACGGTATGTCCAGCAGTGTTACCTGTGAGCTTTATTTACTTATTATGTAAATACCAAAATGAAAGCATTTGTCCTCAGTTGTCACCAAAAACAATCAAACCAAAAATAATCTGTGATTTTCACTTTAGGAGCTCCCTCTCAAAAAAGCTGTAATGTGAATATTGAATCTATATTAATATATTCTGTATCCTTTTCATCCAGTCAAACATTAAGATGAAGTTTTTATATATAAGACGTCTTTAAATTAGACATCACCGAACATTAAGAAAGAAGAACAGCGCAAGGCAACTACAACCTTCTGCAAATAGCTGTGTATATTCTTAGAAGAATAGAGATAGAGGAGTGGCATCATTATGCAAGTAGGCCTTTGCTGATTAGCCCTACAAACACCTGTCCCTATTAAGGCTAGTGCACGGCAGAATGAACCAATAGAACGAGAAATAAAACGCAGCAAAAGAGATGGAAAAGTCGCTGGCGAAATGAGACAAGCAAGTCATGTGCAATGTGATCGGCGTGGGGCAAGTGAATTAGACTGTAAATTGTTCATAGCCAGAGCTTCATCCCCGTCTGAGATTTGCTGAAAGATATTGATTTTCCAGTTAATTAAGAGGAGGTAATAAAATGAAATTCCCCCACCTTTTTACTTCTTGTTGATATTGTATTGGAGGGCCACTTTCTTTTCTTGTCTTAAACTCAGCAGTTTGAGGGAAAATGACTTTGGGATTGTTTTTGCAAGGACAAGCGATTTGGAGCTGTAATTGTGGTAAAATTGCTCTCCCTCTCTCTCTCTTTCTGAAACTGACTTTTTTGTAGGAATATCCCCATCAATTCTTTGACGTGCAGGCGGACTTACTTGGATTTTGAATTTTCTTGATTTGGATTCAATCTGCAGAAACCGTGTAGGCATTTTTATGTTAAGATAACAGCGCCTGGATGTTGACATGTACTGTACTGTCTGCATGGAAGCCGTCGTCGTAGAGGTGGTCCTTTGTTCATTTGTAGCTCTGATTAAAGCACCGATCGATGGAGCTTCGACTGCTAATGAATTCCTTCGTTTTTGTCAGTATTGACTTATTCATGTTTGTCCAAGGGGAATTAATTTGCAGGCTTTTTTTTTTTTTTTTTTTTTCTCCTCTCTCTCTCTCTCTCTTATGCCCTGGCCAATCACCAGTGGTGCACTTGACAGTCGTGGCACAATGATCGCCACTGACACGTTCTAAGCTTTTTGTTTCAACATGTTAAATCGATGCCCTAGCTCTGCCATATGAATAAATGATAGTAATCAATAGGAAGGACTTCACAGGAGGTGTTGACTTGTGTGGTCCCTAGTGACCGGTAATGGACAAGGATCAGAACCCTATACTGACTGGAGTTTGGACTCATTTCATCTTCAGTAAACCCAACAAATATATAAAAAAACCAACTGTGCATAATTAATACAGCTCACACTTGCTTTGTTGAGCTTTACTCGTTGTGATTCCATTTTTTTTTTTTTTTTTTTTTGGTCAATGATGGTGGGCTTTTTGAGCACACTCTTTCATTCAAGTCGATGTACGTTGGCTGAACTTGACTGGTTTGCTCGGAAGGTTTGGTTTTTGTTGTTAACAACGATGTTCTGCAGGGTGAATCTGGACATTTTGGTAGACATCATTCAAAGAAGATTAACATTTTCTGGCTCTCTGTGTGTTTTGGGGGATGCTACGATCATGCTCACTTTTCAAAATAAGAATAACTTGAAATTTGTACTTAAGAAGTCTTACTTAGATGAGGAAAGTGCGGGTGAACATTAAAAAAAAAAAATGAGCCATGCAGTTACGCTGAACTCACACTATGAAAGGAAATATTTACATATATAGTGGTATTCTGGTCTGACCATTTGATAATGATGAACAATCTTGTTGATCAACTTGACAAGCAAACTATTATTTCCTTCACTCAGAACTCTGTGGTTATTAGACAAACAACATTGCACTCGCTGCATGTACCAAGTACGTGCTGCATGTGGCGTTTGCGCAATTAAAATAAAATTCAGTTTGGATGAAAAATCGTGAGAGCACATACTGTTTTAGGAGTCATTGAAAGCTACCTGAAGTATTTTCACTTGATTCAGTAAAAAAAAAAAAAAAAAAATTGATTTGTTTATAAACATGAGACTGAATGGAAAGTTGATTGTTAGTTTCTCATTGCCGCGTGCATGGAATTGTGGCACTGTATGAAAAATGTTCATTATACAAAGTCTGTGAAATGTTGTAAAAAAATCACAAAATGTCTGACGTGACAATAATTTGTATTCAGTCCAAACCTTAGGTTCCAGCAAATGCGTATGTATACATGGTCAACCATGTTAGCTTGGGTTATACTACTTTTTTTTCCGTTCACGATAGAATTAATAAATTATGTTACGTCAGCACAAGTTGTCGCTTTACAGCCGATAACCACAGGAATTTACTCACAAAGTGCAGCGCAGGCGCCTGATGAACAAGAAGAGAACAATGCATCCAAACTATGAGAGAATTTTGTAATCGTTTCCTAAATCTGAACCACAAAGAAATGCCAAAACCAATGTTAATGATTTTTGATTGGTCCATGAACTGCAGTTTGGCAGTTGTCAGTGCAGTTGAATCATAAATGACAGCCCAGTTCCCTCCCGACTGCCAATAAGATTCCCTTTCTGTTTCCAACTGTTTTCCGACCGTGTATTTTTTGTTGTATCAGACATCTAGATTGTCGATGGTGTCATTTTGAAGGCCCTAGAAGAAAGAACCCAGTAAAATGAGCCAATTTGAAACGGTCATGCATTTTGACAAAGAGTGGAAAGTAATGAAAAGATCTCCCTCACAGATTTTCAGGGATGGTTTGATGAGAAACTAAAGAATCTATTTTCATTTTCATATATCCCACAAGAACAACTTGCACAGTGTTTACTCAGCCACTCAACGAAACAAACAAACAATACACATTTTTTCGTCACCAGTCACTTCTGGATCATAAAAGTTATGGCTAAAATTACAGAAGTAAAAATAATAAAGCTGAAAAGCTTACACACGAAAAATCAGAAAGAACAAAAATCCAGACAAGAGAACGGATTGGGCAAATTCCTGTACCTCCGCAGGACTAAAAAGGACCGACAACGCAGAGGACAAACAAAGCAAAACAAAAGAACAATAACAAGTTTTGACATTCAATTGACATTTTTTGATTATACTTGGAACAAAAAGCGATGTATGATGCTTAAACTGCGCGTAGGAACCTTCCCTCTTTTCAAAGAATCAATAAAAGGTTATTACTTTATTTATGTGCTTGTTTACTACTACCTGAGAATATTCTCATTGGTCTTTATTGTTTGATTATTGTTGAAAGATCTATTCGGCAACATGGTTTACATTCCACTCCAGTTATTGTTTTTCGTTTGCCTAATTGTACCCTCCGTTCCAGCTCTGTTACCAGGGATTCTCATAAAACTATTCTTCATTTGCCAAACTTTTTTATGCAGCTGCACCAAACCTTTGGAATAATCTTCGTTATCAAATTCGTTGTGTCATTTCTTTTACTAGATTCAAAACATCACTAAAAAGTTACCTTTTCCAGACTTTTTGTTGTTGTTGCTTAGGCTGTTTATTTCCTTCTCATCCTTTTTTTGAATTGATGAATTGATTTTTGTAAAACGTCGTGCCACCTTTTGCGAAAGAATAACATATAAATGCTTGGATTTTTTTAAATTATTATTGCAAAGACAGCAATTCCTACCTTCAGTTAAAACCCACCCACCCTAGCATCTTTCTCTAGAGATGTTCCTCAATCAAAGTTCTCCACTTTGTGGTTCCCAAACACCCAAAATGGTTGGATTCAGATAGGACTGGTATGCCTGCTTTAGTAATAAGTAATCAGTTTGTGGCTGCAATCCCAAATCCTGCAGAATTAGACAACTTCCTGAATAGGATTTTGGAGGATTTGGGACCCTTGCGTATTCATTGTAAATTGACATTAAAAAACGGAAAAGTATGTATGTTTTTAGAGAGTTAACACATTTTAAGTGTAAACAAATTAGTAAACATTGAAGTTAATTTCATCAGATTTTTCTTTGAATTGATGTTCATGTCAAATGTGACAAACTTACAAAACAACAAAAAATAATAAACTAACTTACTGATTATCTGATCAATTTTTTGTTAAATATTGGTTGTATTGTTTTTTTAAATTGAGCATATTTTTAGCCCTTAATACGGATGTGTGATAAGCATCGTATACTCAGTGCTCTCTGAGTCTTGTGGAAAAACCCCCACAGGCTACTAGGGTGGGATATGAACCCCTGATCCCTGCATTCTAGAGCAGATGTCGTACCTGCTGGACTACAGAGCTTTCCCAGTGACAAGAGCCCAGGGCCAAGCTTTGTGGCTCTGCATACCGCAGAATTCTGCGCTTAGGGCCCTGTTCGAATCCTGTAATGAGCAGTGGGTGCCACAAACAATTTTTTACACCAATAATTATCAATTATTTTCAAAAGCAAAACAAGGTCAAAGAGTTTCATTTGAGCTCAGACAAAGTCTAGAAAGACCTCTGGGTAGTTCTACCCTGCATTGAGCAGATTCTAGTTTGTTTCTAAATGATTGTCATGAGTTTGATCAATAATTTTGGGTTGAACAAAAAGTAAAATTGACCAGAGAGGGACTTGAACTTGCGACCTCCTCTACCAACTCCTCTTCCTATTTTGTTAATATCTTTGTTCAGGGGTGCCAATGAGTTTGATCAATGACAATGAGTTTGATTAATGAAAGGTCTCTACATGTCATAAAACCAGACCTCTGATAACAACGCAATGTGTGTGTCTGCGGCCATGTTCAGACAGCGTACTAAAGTTAGACCTGAGCCGATTTATCTTTATGAGCAGCAGAGGGGTGGTCGTAAAAATAAAACTACCTTGCGTTCAGGCAGCTCGAAGTTAAACCCGATACGGTTTATCTTCGCTTTTAAGAGGTCAAATAGCACCGTGACCCAACACATCAACATCCGCTACGTTTACATAAAACCCTGCATTTACATAAACAGGTGTGTACAAAAGATGCGCGCTTTCACAATTTATGGCGTGTTACAAAACACGTCCTGAGTCCGGTGAGGACTTGAAACCGGATGTGGTTAACTTTATTCTGTCCACACACCGTGCTAAAAGATAAACCTGGTTTAGCGTTAAACCACCCTCTTCGACCGATTTAACTCATCCGAGTTCAACTCGATTCAGTTAAGTTTTAAGAGCGTTTAGACACAAACCCGAATGAGTTAAAAACTGCCTGTGTTTGAACGACCTCTCAAGTAGGTTTTTAGAATACATTTGTACGTTTTTCTTGTTTGGTATTCTCATTATTTTTAAAAACTATATATGACTATAGAATAGTAGGCCTACAAGTGTTTTAATTCAGCCTAGGTGGCCTGCATTATGTTCAAATCAAATTGAAGAATTGTCACCTCAACACCACTACTATAATCAGCTACAACTAATTATCTGTGATTACTTAATTTCAGATCTGAGTACATGGACCAAGGATCCTGTTCACTTTGGGAAATCAGGAACATCGAAAATCAAGTCTGGTGCTAGGCCCTCTTTATTTTTCTTCTCTCGAGCAAGTCGACAAAGTTCCCTCCAGAAACTTGTGCGTGTGTACGACAACCACATTATTTGGTAAGTAAATGTTATTGAGGAATGTCTTAAAGAAACAAAAGGATACCTTATGGGGGAAACAATGGCTAGGAGGCTTGTTATGGAGGAAGTACAAGGGTAAACCCCTCCTCCTCCACAAAGTGTTGTGGTTTCTTGTGTACACTCTTTACCCTAATAAACAGGACTTTGGCATTATTACTATTATTAGGCTATATTTCTGGTAATGAAACCAAGGATGCCTCATAAGTGAACTGTAATCACTGTAGCTCGCAAGCCTGAGGAAACCTGGGTGCTTGCAATGTGAACCAGAAACACCGGGGTTAACCCCTACTCTTCCATAATCTGGGTTCTTTTACGTGCACTACCAATCGTAGTACACGGAACCTACAGCGTTAATGTCCCATCCGAAGGACAAAGCAATTATGGTCAAGGATCTTGCTCAAGGACACAAGTGCCATGACCAGGACTCGAACCCACACTCTGCTGATCAGATCTGCTGTCCTTTGCTCTTAACCGCTCGGCCACGACACGCCACTAGGACAAACCAGTCATGATATAGAGGCTTCGCATTGAGTGCCCTGATAGGCCAGGCTGGGCTGGGAAACTAATACCTTGCTGAGAACTTCTGTCCAATGAACAAGACCGTTTGTTGAGGTTACTGTAGACAGCTTCTCTTCTCAGCTGACTTACTGCCCATAGGTCTACATGTAGCTGTTCTGTTGTCTTAATTTCAGAACAACTCCCAGGCTCTTACTTATTTTATGGGGTTACAACAGTGGACTGCTTTTGACTGTATCTACCTGCAGTTTTTTTTTTATTTGAATGCCTCTTTAGTTGTGAATGAAAAGTAGAAAATCTTTTTGTTTGCCGATTTCAGCATCGGCAAATTCACCTAAAGTTCATTGAATCTTCCTGGAAATCATCAATACTTAATTCTTTCTTTTGTGACTCTTGGGCGGTGTGTTTTTCTTGTAAATTATACCAGTGACATACGTTCTGCTTAATACGATACAGGTGTTTAATTTGTATAAGGCATCCAGCTCTTCTGTGGAATTGTAAGCTTGATATTTTATATCCCTTTGGAGGCAACGGGAGAAATACAATCTTCCTGTCGTTCATTGTAGAGTATACACGCCACGACCGGATTTTTCCTCAAGAGAAAGCCTTTCTTTGGGCGCGCAGTAGTGTGGCTCAGTTTTAGAATCTATACATTGTAAAGAAATGGCCTCTGAGAGAAATGTGTGGCCCTCTAATTAATCATATGTCAGAGTCCGTCACCTGGCGTTGCTTTTTCAATATTGCTGCGACTAAATTAGCACAAATACAGTTACAAAATGGACACTACGATGATTGATAATAAGAGTTCCTAAGCGAAAAGGAACACGTGTATCATGTTTGTTTTTGTAAGAAATGGTACGTTCCTTTTTGTTGTTGTACCGAAACACGCCTTTACAAAAAATATCATGAGTCAAGCTTACCTGGCCACAATACCAAGGTTTTTCCTTGTGTGATTTCCTGTCATGCCAGGAGAGGTGTCCTTTCTATGGAGATGGCCATAACGCTGGCTTTAATTGTGCTTTATTGACTCCCTGAACAAGGTATTACGCTTAAATTGTCAAATTTGCCGGAGCTGTTGGTTCAGGATTAGTCAATTTGACCCCGCTAAATGAATACCTTTGCATAATTAAGACAGGTTTGGCTCACCTAAACTCCTGTTCGACGAAGGAGTGGGGCCCGGTAATCACCAAGTGTTATGCGCAAACTGCATTGTACCTTCAGTCTTAATTGTCATATTAACCATTTTTTATGACAATTTTTCGCCGGAGATAGATGAGCAACCTCTAAATAGGGTCATTTGAATTAATATTTCATCTTCATGGCTACGGTATTAAGGCATATTAGGCCAATTAACATGAAATTAGCGGGGTGATTCACTCAGGTAAATACTAGTGCACTCTCTGAAATGAGCATCCAAAGGAGACTTTTTTGTAACCTTGAATTGATATCCAGCTCGTTGTTTCAGAAGTTTTCCCCTCCCCCCCCCTTTATTTTCTTTTGTGAATCACACAGCAAAGTTAGAAATAAGATTGAAGATGGACGCACACGGGTATGAAGGCATGAAACAAAACAAAAAGATAACCTTTTACAAAAAAACTCAGTAACCGCCCAATATTTGAGTGATGACATCAATAAAAAAAGGTCAGGATTGATCAGGATTTTAAACGAATGTTTCTTCTGCAATCGGAAAATAAATGGGTGGGGCATGGGTTCCACGTTGTCGTTCTCCTTGGGTGTAAAGTCTCTGCTTGCAGTTACCTGACTGACCCTAAAACTTTTCCTACAGCTTAAAAAGAAAAAAGAGAAAAATTACAAAAAAATGCTTACGATAAGAAATGGAAGAGAAAGAAACCCCCGGCACTTCCAGCAAAAAAAAATGATGACATCGACCAATTTGAAATGGTTTTAACAAAATTTAGGTGGGAAGAGAAAGAAAACCCCTGGCGCGATCGAGGAAAACTTTGAGTCCATTTTGTGATCCACCGCGCAACCAATCTAGGGAAAAATACCCGCATTGATCTTGCAATGGTTTCCAGTCACGCTGATCATAGCTTTACAGTTGGCATGACATGATACCAGTTAAGTTTCATACATGTTGTGTAACCTATTCCATAGAGTTAAACATACAACGGAAAAATAAAAAACGAACAGACTAAAAGAACATGCCGTAAAAAGCTATTTTCCATGGCGGTGAAGGCTTCCGTGCAATTCTACTCACAGCGTAGACGTGTGTGCACACTCTGTGTACATTGGAATTGCATTGACCACGCTAGGAACAAAAATTGTCCGCAGTCTTTACAATTTTTTAACGAAACTTCAAATGAGTTTTCCGTTACATTGTGTGATCATCGTATACACAAAGTTATCCGGTGAGTTTGTTTTTGCAGCTCAGTTGGAATGGTTTTGGGTGTATGATTCATAGCACCTTCTACAAGAGATTTGTTTTTCCATGTTTTTTTTTTTTTAGTTTTTACGCGAATAGAAATATCAGAATAGAAAAAATATATAAACACATAATAATAATAAGTTTTACAAAATAAGTAAAAAATCCTGACCTTCCGACTGTGTTTTTGAAATGGCACCAGAAGCAGAACCTTTGGCCTTATTTTTCCCTCATATCCATCAAGATCAACACCAGGCTACAATAATTTTTCCCTTTTTTCTGCAACTAAAGGTGTTTTTGGTTGTTGTCGTTTTTTTTCTCTCTGGAATTAACATAACTTTGAGAAGTGGATTGTCAGTAGTGGCTATGCATCAGTTTGCATTCTTTCTTGACAATTTGTTTTTAAATTTGTGTACAAGTTAGATGTTGCACCACCTGTCATCAGATTGGGATAGCAGCTCTTTAAACACTCAAGGAGTTTGATGTGAAGTAATGGGGGGAATGGGCAAATGCAATAACACCACATGTTTAAGATATGCTCATGGAGAAAGTGCTTGTCCAAAGTGGTGGCTAGGGCTTAGGCTGCAACTGTTGCTAAGGGTGTTGCTAAAGGCAGCCTATGTTTCCGCGCATGACGACGCGAGGGATCTGGCCTTAGCCATTGGCCGTAACCGCCACTTCGGACATGGCAAAAGTTACGGCAAGATATACTCGTGGACATGCACCTTCTACGGAGCCTTCCATTCAAGGTTTGCATTTGTACTTGAGTGCCCATGATCATTAACAGGAAAAACCATCACAATAAAAAACCTGTCCTTTATGAAATAATAATTAGCAATTGTGATGATCATTACACTCTCCATGTATCTCATTAATATGTATGCATCAATTATTTATGTTATCATTTTCCCCATTCGAGTAATTTGGAATGCCTGTTGTGCTTTTGCTGTGTATGTCCATTAATTTCTTATCATTTTAGAATGAAAAGCATAAAAAGACTTAATTACATTCAAATAGCTGAAAGTTTGATGTACATTTACTTTCTTAGTGTCTTTAATATTTAATGGAAGATTTTGCTGGTGACAAAATGGCTAGCGGTATTCCAGGTACGATCCCGGTGGTACCCAGAGATACCCAAATGCAGCTCTGAGTAATGCCATGCCATCCCATCTTCACCCAAATGTACCCTAGATCACTGGCGCCCCCATTCTCATAAAATCCCAGTAATCCACTTAACACTTGGGCAACTGATACTTTTCGATTTCTCTCCTCATAACCTCCCCCCCCTTCCCCGCACTTTCTCAGGGCCAGGGAAGAAGGACAAATGTCCTGGTGATGTAAGATATGGTGGAACAATTTGCCCGAGCTGAACTCTAAGTCAATAATAAGGAAAAACGCAGCATCACGCTCGCTTAATTGCGTGGAGAGGAGACCCCCAAAAGCCTTGTCTGTGTTCTTTATGTCTCGGCAAGCAGCCCTGGTCTGCCCGCCGCCGCAGACAGAAGGTTCTTGACGTTGGTCGTTTGTTGGCAGGGAAGGTTATCTTAATTTGCACCACCTGTACCTGCCAGTCAGCGTGCACCATTATTTAAATGGAGCTGATGAACACACCCCTGTCTTGAACTTGTGATTCACCATGACTTGATACAGAGACTGGGCCTGGATAAGGCTACCCTTAGGGAGGGAGGGTTGGTAATAGTGGGGGGTAGGGATGGGCCATGCTATGAAGAGGTTAGGTAGCATTTTATCCCAAGAATTGATGGAGTAATTTGCTCATGGATAACTGCTTATTACAGGCATGCAACTTTTCCTCGGATCAGCTGATTTCCTCTTTTTTATTCTCAGTTTTACCATTCAAAATTGAAAAATACTGTACAAAATCATTGACATTTTGTAACTTCCTCTTTTTTGGTGAAGTTAACAGTTGCATGCCTGTTATTAGTGCAGGGAAGTGCCGTAGCATTCAGGCTTACAAAATGGGGGCAGGGGTAGGATCATGGGGAGTCGGTCATCTTCAGAAGTTTGAAATATCTGCAAGGGGTTGTTAAACGCTCGTTTCCATTGAGACTGAGCACTGCAGAATCACACTAGGGCCCAATTTCATAGAGCTGCTTAAGCAGAAAATAGCGCTTTAAAACATTTTCCCGCTGAGCTAAAGTGAGCTGGATACCCAGTCACAGATGATAAATGTGGAATGGTGTTTTGGCTGGTAACCACAAAAATGTTGTTGTGCTCAGCTACTTTTTGTGCTTTAAAAGCAGCTCTTTGAAATTGGGCCCGGTGCAGTTCATCAACATCGTTATTTACTACTGTTAACCATTACTTTATGAAGTGAGTAATGGAGTTGTAGCTGATGTGATTTACCCCCCCCCCCATGTTAAATACAGACAAGCCTTAAAGACTGTGCATCCCAACATGTGGCTTGATTTCACATGTCCTATTGACGGCGGCGATGAAATCCAAAGGTGTTTTTGTGCGTAATTGCCTTTGCCTTGTTGCCTTGTAAGCAATCCACATTAATCCCACTGGAAAACTATCAGGCTTCTTGATAGATTTCAGCGCAGGAAAGAGGATTAATGGGAAAAACACCTAGGATAAAAACAGGACTGCTGCTGCTGCCAATGTGTGCTGTCTTTTTGAGTACTACCAATATAAACACAGCTTGCTAATTTATTTCAGCACATTGTGCACAAAGAGCTTGAGTCCACCGACGTATAGGAATTAACTCTTTTCTTTTTTTTCCTTTCCCGAGCCTGTCCCTGTCCTTTTCATCAGCACCACTTTATCAAGCCTGTCCCTCATTACAAATATGGTTTTGATAAACACAAGTTTCCTTTCACAGCTTTCATTTTCTTCTCCATTCATTTCTTCAACTCCTTTATTCACTCTATACTTCTTCTCCCCCCCCCCCTCGAAAACCCTCATTCAACTTAAGCAAGATAATCCATCTAGCATAGCAATGTTTTGCAAACTTTATTCATTGGTTGCATTTGCAAATGATTGAAAAGGGCTTGACCTGGCACCTTTGACAATGGCGGCTTTGTACTAACAGCCCGGGGTAAATACATATGTATGTATGCAACGGCTTTATCAGAAGTTTACACAGAATTAACAAGCAATGAGGAATGCATGATAGGTGCAGAAATGGGGTCACCGAGGGACTCGCTTGGGCAGAATTTTTGTTTTGGGATATTTCAGTAGAAAGAGAAAAAACACATATTGTTCGGCGGCCTGAAAATTTGTTTCTTGTTTTGTAAATGGGTGCTGGTGCGCTGGTGTGTGTAAAATGAGTAAAGTATATTGCATTGCATGAAACCCTAACTCGTTTGTGTTTTTACTGGTAGCAAGATGCCTCATATTCATGCTGTACTCACACTAAAAACGCTTTTCTATTGCGGCAAAGATTGCTGAGCTGAGCTCTTGCCCAGTCATCGCTTTTTCTTAATTGGCCAGAAAGACAATTACGGCGACAGTTTTATCATAAATGCTTCTGTTTATAGGGAAAGAGAGAGAAAAACAGAAGAAGATGAAGATAGAAATTACATGTATAACCACACAGTCTAAAATTGCAGTGCCACCCTGTATCTTGTAGTGAAATGGTTTGTTTTTGTCTTTTGAAGAAAGGGTTCTAAAAGTGTTGTGTAGACAATTATGCGCTGATTGTCTTGAAGGGGTACGTTGAACAGAGCAGATTGGTTGTGACATTAAGATGTGCTGCACCATTATTTCTTTGTCAAAACCAAAACATACAAATCAAGGCACAATGGACAAGCCATTCTAGGTTGAATGTATTATGTAGAGTGTTCATACCTGCTCTCTCACAACAGATACTCTGTTTTTAATTGTTGATTCAAGCCATAAAATAAACATGAAATGTTGTTAGGAATGTCTGCCTTAGAGTTTTATCACCACTCGAAGATTTGAGGCACTGGTATTTGGAACTAGTAATTCCTCATTGGGTTAATTTTGCGGTAATGTCGGACTCGAAACAAATGTTTCATAATTGTTGTATATGAGGACGAAACCATTCGAGGTCAGCCGACTTGTATGGCTTTGAGGGAAATAGGTTGTTGTTTGTCAATGCTGGAGAGTTTTTTTTATTATCCTCATCGGTACTAATGACCAGACAGGGTTTAATAGAGAAAAACCTATTCTAGACACACAAACAATGGGACATCCTGCGGTGAATCGAAGAATCCCTGTAAATTATTACCTGTTCACTCATTCAATCCCCTCACTTTCTTTTTAACTGTCCCCCCCTCTAATCTCCTCATTGATACCTGTGATTAGCCCATCCAGAGGAGCTTTAATGACTCCGAACCCCTTGTTCTGCAGCAATCATCCCCACTTCTCGAGTCGATGCGACTCCTTGTGTTCTCCCGGGCGGGATATTGTTTCCATTCTTAATCAAGAGAAAGACATCCCAGGCCGATTAGCCTCTCAAGGTGAGCCCCCTCTGTTTATCGCCAGGGACAAGGGGTACTTCTCTTGGCAGGAAACAAACATGATGGCACTGCGGGGAAAAGAAAGGGAAAAAAAATCAGGTGGTTGCCCAGACTGATCAGCCCGATGTAACGGAATGTAACTGTATTTGCTTTCTATGATCGGTGCTAAGGGGGTGGGTTTTTCTGTTTTTACCAAGTTGTTGGGTTATCCTTTTTTTCCCAGCGTCAAGCGGTGTGTTACAGAATATCAAGTATTAAACCACAAGGGAAACTGACTGGAGGAAATTTGGTGTTCCCGAATGTTATGTTTTGGTTTGCTGTAGTTTTGTTTAGTAAGTTCTGATTTTGCAACGCTATCGCCTTATGAAGGATTAATGTTGCTGATTTTTTTAAGTGTGTGTTTTGTTTAAAACTAGGCATAATATTCTTCCTACTTCAGTCTGATTTCCGAAATTTTTGCACTTGGAAAAATTAGGAAGTTGTGATTAGATATCCTGAAAAGGCTATTAAAACCCTACACCATGTGTACATGAAGGTTGGCCGTTTTTCTCAATCAAACTTTCCTACTTTTTTTTTCCAAGGGCCAAATATCACGCCTGATTAATTAAGCTAAAAAGAGCTCAAAATTTTGGACAGATTTTGTACGTGTTGTAATGGTATAGATGTAGTGATTGTGAGATCAGTTGAAACTGCTGTTATATTGGTTGACTGTTGATTTCTAATGAACTCGGTCTGCCTGGTGTTGCAACCCTACGAGTGCAGCTGAACTGTTACATCTTCATTAGGTGTCTAGAGCTCGATAATAAGGCATGCTGTGACTTCCATTGTCCAGCTTGGTTTCAACCGTAACATACCTAGTGTTCAACCTATTTGTTTTATACAAGAAAATCATTGATAGCTTCCACGATGCAACTTTTTGTCTCTACCTTCTCTCTTTATACCGAGTGGAGAGTATGGGCGTGTTCCGGTGTCTGTTTTTTCCTATATTTAGCTTGGATTGTTTGTAACGCTTTGATGAGTAGTTTGTGAATAATTCAGAGACCTTGGTTGATTTGGTTGTCATGGAAACAGTTAATGAGAAAGATGTATGTATCAGAAGTCATGTACAGACTCATGATGGCATGCAATCGTTTCATTGGACAAAATAAAGGCTACCCTTTACTTAGGGTAATGTTCAGATTCTCCTTTTCAAGAAACGAACTGAAGAGTTTCCCAGGTTGTTGGTTTTTTTCGTACACAGTACATTAAAATTGCAAGGGGAAAACAAGTTTAATTGATAAAACCTTCAATTTGTTTGTAACATTTCTAAAAAGAGCAATCGCCAAAACAAGTACAAGTTCGGATGAAATGGTGGATGTGTTTTGTAACTTATGTAAAACTGACTGATGAAAGCTGACTGAGTGATAGCTGTTCTTGTTGTTCTATAACTCGGTTGACTTTGTTGTTTAGATCACCAAGGAGTAAGCAACCGTTTTAGTTGACTCTCCAATCGCTCAAGTTTGAGGGATTGCATGTAGTTGCCCTTGTCTTTCCCATGAGTCGTCTACAAAAGGCATATTCGAATTGATAGAATGAAATTAGACAAGATGGGACAATTTCCGGAAAATGTGTTGTGGAAAAATCAAAACACACATACAGGGGGAAAAAATGCATCCGAGTGAATAATTCAAGGTTCTATCATTATTAAACTCTATCAGTCTTCAAGAAGTAGCAGATTTGCTGGGGGAAAAAAAAAACAGAAAGAAAGAAAGAAAGAAAAAAAAAAAAAAGGGGGACTTGAAGAAGTAAAGAAAGAAAGAAAGTCCATCATAACCACCGCTGTCTGATAACGAATGGCCAATTGGGCCAGTAATTTGAAATACCTGTTTTTTATTTTGTGGCAATTATTGGAGACAGTTTAGCCTTGACTTTCAGCATGGGGAGTGCTCATTGCCTGTTTTCTCACAACAAATTAAAGACTCCCGTATCCCCGAGTTCCCGGACTTGGTAATGGACCAACCTCATGTTTGTTCAGCGCCAGAAAATCCCCATTGTCTGCCGGGCTGTTGGATGGTGGTGTGTGGTGTGTGTGTGTGTGTGGTGGTTTTTTTTTTCCCCTCTTCTTCTTGGTGGTAAGTGGTAACACAGACAAGTCTGAGCAGCTGATGTGCACATATCCCGATCATGTGAAATTGAACTTTTTTCATGGTTTACTCTCACACACTCATTTTTTTTCTTCTCTCTCTCTCTATCTCTCTCTCTCTCTCTCTCTCTCTCCTCTCTCTCTCTCTCTCTCTCTCTCTCTCTCTCTCTCTCTCTCTCTCCTCTCTCTCTCTCTCTCTCTCTCTCTCTCTCTCTCCTCTCTCTCTCTCTCTCTCTCTCTCTCTCTCTCTCTCTCTCTCCTATTAGCAGTGAGGATAGAGGATAGTGAGTTTTTTTTTTTTAACTTGTTTCATTTTTGTTATGAATTTATTAACCTTTTTTTCCCCCTTCATTTCTGATCAAATCAAACATCTTGTGCATTTCTACAAATCCCTACCTATATGTATAACACAATAATTAAATAGTTAAACCTAAATACTAAATGGAATAAAAAAAACCTAATCAAAATTAAACTGAGCAATTTAATTGACATTTGTTAATTTGCTCTCGGCTGTTCATTAAGTTACAACTGCCAGCTGGTGGAAGGTCCCTACACCTTGGTGATCGGTATTTTGTTCGTTCAGTTCAATCAATGTTTACATAGAATAGTAAGCAATGGCTTGAACTATCCCAACAGTTCATAATGTTTAACAGTCGTTTTCCCCCCATGATAATATAAAAATTAATTTCAATCCGAAGATCAAGTTTCATTGATTAAAATTTTAAACTTGGACATCATAGTCTTTCATAGCTGGTTTCCCAACCACTAGCCTTTGCCAAATATTACAACCAAGCATGTAAGCCGGCTACACAACCCTTAAAAAAAAAACTAGTCTATATTTTTAGAATCTCATTAAATTGCATCGTAAATGTTGCTGCTAAAGAAACCATTTGTAAAGGGGCAGCGGAGGATATAGTACATGAAAATATAAAGGAATGCGTCGAAGGTTTAGTCTATAAAGGTAGGGACCACCGTGATTTTTTTTTTGTGTTGGTCGTCAGAAGCTTTTTTCGTTATTAGGAGAAAAACGTACATGGCTTAATTATTCCCAATGTTGCTTTGAATTCTTGCGCTCGTTTCCTCATCGCTTGGAACGGATCTACTCCGGGTGTGTATAAATATTATATCTCGGTTTAAGGTATCTTAAAAAAAAAAAACATGGAGCAACGTCATGACAGCTTGTCTGCACTCTGATACATCCTGCCAATTATTGCATGTACGGCCCAGCAGTCCGCGGCAGGGTGGCCCGGGGCCGGGGTAAAAAAAGACCGGAGCAGACCAGGGGGAACCCCGTCGTGTTCCTACATTGACTTGATGTTGTCATAAGCGCAATTAGATACTAGACTCCATCTACCATTTATACCCTCCTCTCTTGTATATTTATCAACCAAAAGGAAGAAGAAGAGAGAAAGAAGGAAAAGAAAAAAAAACGGGGAAAAAAAAAAAACACAAAAAAAAAAAACGTGAGAGTTGGTCCCACCATGTTTGGTATGAGCTTCACCTATGCTGCCCGTGGCCCCGTAATTTGCAGGAATTTCAGTCTGCACAAATTGAATTATCGCGAATGAGATGCAAGCATCTGTTTATCCATTCCAGCCAATCATCCCAAAATAGTATGTCAGCAATTAATGTGGAACCTTTCTCTCTAGCGCTCTTCGCTCTCACTCCCTCGGTCCATCTTCCCCTTTTCCCTTCTTGTTTTTTTCCTCCCCTCTCCCTTCCCCACCGTTTTTCCCTCCATCTTTCATCTTTCTCTTTCTGTTATTAAACCCCTAGAGCCGGCTCAGCAGCTTAATTCTAGAGATGATAACTAACCAACTTATAAATGTCAGGTGCATAGCGAATCATTTTCTGGGCCAATTTTTAATTGCATTTGCAGAAGTGTAGTTCTTTTTTTTTTCTTTTTTCCCCTGTTATTATTCCAAGGCAGTTGGCAAGATTAATGAGGTAGCAGTAGAGTTGAAGGAAGAGAGCTGTTTTGACACTTTTATGGGGATTTATTGTTTGCTAACCTTCTTAAGCACTTGGCTGTTTTTCAGGTTATGGGGAAACCAAAATTGCTGAAGTAAGCTGTAACTAATTTTGGAGGGGCGGAGTGTACATAGGTTTTTTTTTTCTTCATTGCTATTTGCGTATCATTCTTTAACTCTTCGCTGAAAAAGGTTTTTTTCCACGAGCAAGCTTGAAAACTCTCACAGGTTTGTTTCTGTAGATGCAATTAGAGGCGACAGATACAGGTGTAGATCTTCCCTGCCAATTTGAAAAGAAAAAAGAACATGGATCTCAATTTTGAGGACAGCTCACCTGCCCCATCATGGAGGAGGGAACTCATTCTCCATACCTGCCCTGATATTGTCAGTGGCATTGAAAACCCCGTCAAACCTTTTTCCTTGAGCTTAGCTGTGAATTCTGTGAACTAGTTTATTTACATACAAGAGATATGGATCACTGGATGTATAGACCTCTTGCATTGGCCGCCATCTTTGATGTCAAACAACGCAAACGAGTATGCGTGTATGCGCTGCGCACAACTCTCAGCCAATGATAGCTCTTCATTGACCTCAGTGAGGGGGACTGTTTTGGGCTTGTTACGTTACATGCAAGGGGTCTATTGCTCTTATTTTCTCTCAGAAAAAATGAGTGAAAATCTAAACAACTACATCCAAATGATTTGGCTTCCAGGAAACAAACTGTACATGTCTTTTCTTGAGAAGAATCGAATCAGTTAATTCAATTACCTGATGTGGATTTCAGTTTAGTTTTGACTTTTGACACTTCTGGAAGGTGTTTTGTGGTGTTGAGCATAGAACACCAAGCAAGGTAACTGAACCAGTTGCTCTATGCCATACCTATAGCATAAGAAGCAACCATTACTTGTTTCATATTTTGTCAGTCTCAAACTGGGGTGTCCATCAGAATTTGGGGAATTCAACTTAAATATCAGTCAAATTTTTCTTGTTTGCATTTTCAGAAAGGATTAAAATCCAGCGTCCATAGGAAATTTTTTCAAAAAATGTGAATTTCCTTTTTTTGTGAAATATTGTCTAGATTTTAAAGGATTTTAAAGGTGAAGGTCAACTGATGATGACCTTTATTTAGGGAGACTATGTTGGGTGACAAAACAATAAATTTGCCTTTTTTGTGTGTAAAATCAGAGTTGTTAAATGACCTTTGACCTTGTTTTCTTTGAGCAAACAGGAAACCGCTGAAGTAAGTGTTCCCTCAAGCATGTGGAAATGTGTTTGATAACACGTTTAAGCAGTCGGCGCATGCCCCGCCCCCCTCCCGTCCAAATTGTTGTTCATGGACGTGGCTTTATACACCATAATGAGTTGCCATTAATTGTGTAATTAGAGGCTATATGAATGAGATGGGTGAATGCACAAAACCATGGAAACTCATATTACCCGATTGCGAGCACCCGGTTGTAGTAATTATGCTAAACTTCTATGTAGCTCACTAACATCTGATGGTTGCAGGACTTTTCAATATGGCAGCAATTATATCAATGAGTCTTATTCGGCAGGACGCCATTGTCTGCCGCATTTTCCAATTAGTTTTTCATTAAATTAAGGGCAGTGGAGCATGCATGGGCTCTATGTGCATTTTCATAAAAACACAAGTTATTAAAAGGCAGTATAATTATGACCGTGATCAGAAGTATAAAAGGGAACATATTGCCCCCGAGAAACAAAACACATGAAAAGGATTTCTGAGCCTGACAGATTGACATTAAACACCCAACCCCAAACAGTATCCGGAAAGCCCTGGTGGTAGACAGGCAAAAAACAAGCAGGAGTTGGGCTGACCTTGCATTTTGATTGAAGGAATGCGGGCTGGTAAACTTGACTGTCAGTCGTTAAGATTCTTTGTAAGTTTGAATAATGACCTTTTGCTTAGTGGTGGAAACTGTGCCAGAGGTACATACGTGTGAAGCTCTCCAATCATTTAGAAATTATTCTTTTTTTGGGGTGTCCACATTTTCAACTGGAAAATTCATCAGTCAATTATTCGAGATTTGTCAAGGGGTATTTCATTTCATGTCGTTCATTTATTAGTTACACAAGATATAAATCCAACATGAACATTTAAATGGCACAAAATGTTAAGTGCATTCTTACAGACAAGCAAAAAGCAAAAGACTAGCGAGAACAGAAAAAAAAAAAAAAAAAATACAACCAAGGCAGTGTCTCCTGGAGGACTGCAAAAAAAGAAAGAAAAAAGACTTAATTACTATCTGATTACTTTTCAAGAGATCATAACAAACGCTACAATTTGTCAATGAGAAGATCTGTGGAGAAAAATCCATAATTTCTCTATTGTTAAAAATGATTTTTTTCACGTTCATGTTTGTTGTACAAAATGTGTAAAAACTATTTATTTTATTATTTGTGTTTTCCCCATATACTCAGTACTTTCCCGAGGCCTGTGAAAAAGATCCACTGAAAGATTTCTCAGGTGGGATTGGAACCCACAACCTTTGCCATTCTAGAGCAGATGTCTTACCATTAGACCTCCGAGCTTGCCCACTAGCTAGAGGTAGTTCGAATCTTATATTTTAGCAGTGGGTACCTCAACAATTTTAATAGATGTCAGATTTGCATCGGGGATAAAAAAGTATTATTTGTATTCACCCATATACCTATATAGTGCTTGACACACGTTACATCTATGTATGAGTAAAACACAAATAGTATTTTTTATCCCCAGTGCAAATTTAACATTTATTCAAATGATTGGTTTTGCTGCACATGTATGTGAATGGAGTCCTGTTTTTGGTCTCTTCCTTTCTCCCTCCCTTTTTTATCTCATACTTTGATGGATTCACCATAATCCACTCAAGGTGTGATACATGAAGTTGTAACAAATTATCCCATCAATGAAAAAAAGCATACAGTTTTAAAAACATTCAGTAGTTTAATGCTTTCAGCATTCTCCCTCAGCAGAAGTCAGCTGACATTACAAAAATTCTGACTGAGTGGTTGGGCTGGCTAGATCGTTTGTTTCCCCAAAAGCTGCACTGCTGCAAGCACTGATTGTTCATCAGGCTTAAAATTCAAGTTCCATACAAATGGCATCGTTGAAAGGAAAGCATTAGATAAAAGACCATAAACAAGAATGGCAGACTAGGGAAACAACAAGCTACATGCCAAACTTTCTTATCGATAGTCAAGTTAAGGTCAATCCCAAAAGTATTTATACTGCTTCCAAAAGTACACTAACAAACAGTCATCTTAACTGTCCCCCAAACGCTTCCTTTAATTAAAACAAGACCAGTCTACACAAGGTAATTAATTAATTAAAGGAAATTTTCTCTGGAGATCCATCGAACCAAATGTCCTTTTTTTTTCTTTCTTAAATTGAAAGTGCATCATACTTGAAGAAGAGTAAATTAATTGCAGTCCCAACTTGTGGACAGTTTCATCCTATTCTGCAGTCAGGTTTTATTAATGATTTGTCTGGGACTTTTTCGCCAATTAATATCAGGCTTATTTGGAATGGGACAATCAAAATAAGCGATGGCGATTTGTTGGGAGGTCTTCAAAATACCATTTCTTTGATTTGGCTGAGTTTGTTTCAGATGGAAAAATATTTCTCTGGAGGATTTGTTCTGTTAAGAACTTTATACAATCAGTAAGCTCTCGGATTGAAACCAATCAATTTTGTGGTTGCTGGGTAATTACCAATCGTGTACTTAGTCTTCTGTGCAGTTTAATTTCAAACACGGCAGAAAGCTGCACCTGCATTATATTGTTAATGTAATTTTAATCAAATTAACGTTCATCCTTCCCGCACAGCGGCTGAAAAACCTTCTGAGAATAATGTATTGCAAACAATTCCAAGAAGAATCTCCTTGGAATGGATTAGTAGAGTGTATGGCAAATAAAAATTTGTAAAAACGATCGAAGAAGTAAGAGAGGGTTAGCTAGACCAAACCATGCTAGGGAACCTTGGTTCCCTAGTTCCCATAAAAAAAATAGCTTTTAAGACTACAGCCAACATTGGTAGTTTTGTTGTCATAGATGAGTATCCAGACTTTGTGCAATCCACCATGAAGTAACAAACCTGTGAAAGATTAAGCTCAATCGATCATCGGCGTTTGGAGAAAAACGTGGAAAACCCCTTCACTGTTCTCAAACATCAAAGCATTGCGAGATCAAAACTAATTGTTTAAGGCTTACTCTTCTCTCAAAGGCTATAGCATTTCAGGCAAACAAAATTTCAAGATAATTTTTTTGAACATCTATGTTTCAATCTCAGCTTATATTACCGACGATTCTTTTACAAACTAGGAACACATATCCCACACCTATTCACTGGTCCGACCGTTCGAATATGCACAAAACTCCCAGGTCTGTCAGAGCTGCCAACGTTTGGAGCTTGCATTCAGGGAGATTTTTGTACAACAATCAGGGAAATTATTAGAATTACATTCAACATAATAGGGATCATAGTTTCCCAAAATCAGGGAGATTTTCAAATTTGTTAATCAGAACATCAAATCAAATCAAATCAATATAACATTTATTTCCACATTTGCACATGGAGGCATCATCCTGAAAGCCGAAGCTTGTGATGGATGTGCCCGTTACAACAATACAAAACAAGATAAACAACACTAACACTAATTTAAACAAAGTATAGACACAGCTTAGAGAAAGAAACAACTCCAGTTATAGGATTACGAATTAAGAAATAATGGCAATAATTAAATGAAGAACAACTGATAATTGATAAACATGGAAAGATTTGTCCAATTTCAGGGAACCTTCTGCAGAATCAGGGAGAGTTGGCAGCTTGGGTCTATTTCAGACAGGGTGTCTGAAATAATCAATTAAAATAATGAAAAGGATACAATAGTGTGTGAAAAACACACCCAGACACTCCTTAAACTGAAACCACGATTGATAACAGTCCCCTGTCTCTTCCTTCGACAACAGCAGTCGCTGAAAGGCAAAGTTTTTAGAAGCACTTGAAAAAAAGATGATGCATACAATCAAGTTGAACGAGGGAATCCACTTGGGAATTGAATGATGAATTACTGGTTTTATTTCAGTTGTGTGATCTGACGTGACAGCAAACTTAATCTTATCCAGATGGTTTGGGCCTTAAATAAAACCGATTTCAAAATAATGATCGTCGGAGCCAAGATACCTGAGAGATGAAAATTTAATTGATGTTCCAAAATAGGTTTGAAAAAGCCGAAGGATTTTAAACTGTTAGGAAGTGTAATAATTGCATACGTATGAGAACAAATTGTGACACAAAATATGTTCTCAAATGAGCCTGGAAGGTACAGCTGTTCAAAGTCTAATTTCAGATGAAAAGGGCGACAGGAATAAATGGTGTTCGGACGAAATTAACCCAAAATAAAAATCATAAGTCGTTTTCTGTTAACGAAGCTCTAGACGTTGGCAGATCTCGTTAGAGACTCGAAGAACGTGACGGTGTCTACTGTTGACCAGTTTTCACACTATCCCGCCCCTCAGCTGGTATGTACTTCATTATCACCTGTAGCGCAAGGCTGGCACAGTCCCATCGTCTCATGTTGTCTCGATCTATGTATATATATAAAAAATAAAAAAAACCAGAGCCAGGATCGGGCGGTGAGCAAGCTCTCCCAGCCCTGCCAATTGAGGGGACATGCAATAAGGCATGAGGCCCCGGGCGGTGTAAGAAATAGTTTGCCTGGATTTCCCATGGACAGCAGCACAACACTTGTTCCTGTCACTCTGTTGGCTATACCCTCTAGTTACTAATTAATATTGAATTCCGATGAACAACCGATGTACTTTTTTTCCCTCTGCTCATCGCCCCCATGCCGATCATGCGGCCCGGGCGTGCTTATTTGAGGTGAACAACTACCTTTTTTCCCCCTGTTTTTTTCTTCCTTCTTTCGGCCTGCTGTAGAGTGATCATTTCACAGTTGAATTTTTCGGAAACTTTAATCCGTTTTGCGATGGGTTAGTCATCAATAAATAATCCGGTTTTATACATTTAGGTAGGAATGTCAAAATCAGCAATTATCAGTGTTTGAGGATAAAGTCATTGAAACAAACATCTTGTGAAAGTGTCTGGAGTGGCCCTTTTTATATAAATATCTTCAGATGATTCCAGATGTATCTTAGATGGAAACCCTTTTGAGTTTACTTCATCCTTGAAACAATTGTACACCTTCAAGTCATGATCCCACTCCGAGAGAAAAAGAAAGAGAGATTATGTCCGACAAGACAAAACAGTGGGCTCATCCGCCTTTTGGGATGCTGCATTCAGATCCCACTGGCCAGCGCTAAACCGCAGAGAGTTGTACCTGCTCAGTCAGTGATGAAATTTGGATTACAAAGACAATTGAACCGGTTTTTTTATTGAGGCAACGCTGTCTCCCGCCAAACACCATTACTCAACTCACTGGCTCCCAGGGTCTGAAAACAATGCCGATAAGAACAAAATACCTAACCAGCTTTAAGGGCTGCTCTCTTCGAGAATAGGCAACCTTAAACAATAGATAAGCCGTCTTACGATGGGAGCGATGAATGGGGGTTTAAACAAAAGGCTTAAGAGCAGTGGAGGTGGAAGTAGTTACCTGTGGAAGCCATTAAACAGAAATTGGCAGGTAACAATGGGCAGGGCTGACTAAGAAACTATAGAGGTTGCGTAATGGGTATTGGGATTTGGGCATTTGCATATGAAGAGGGGTGCGCTGATGATGGCCTAGACTCTATCAGGTGTTTTTTTTTCTTTCTTGTGTGTTGATTGGGGCTTTGGCTTAAATCAGGTGTGTGAAACATTAGTGCGGACTTTATGGGGAACAATCTTTGCCGATAATTACCCCCCCCCCCCCCCCCCCCCCCGAGTGTTTGTGGGACATTGGGAGAATTTCTCTGGAGAAGTTTGGCAGGACCCAAGTAGTTTCTCCTACTGGTGAGTTAAAAAGTTGGGAGACTAGTCTCTGGCCTCCTCCTGCTGATGTTTTCTTGTACTTGCCAATTAACCTAAATTTGGTGATGTGGTGGGATGATCATAGAAGAAGGTTCTGTTTTCTTAGCTCTGGTATGGATTGATTTCCAGTTGGGGGCAATCAATATGAGGGTGTTATTAATGGCGGGTTGTTAAAGGAAACATGTTGGGTTAGTGGACTTTTGAAGAGAAGAGTTATGTTTGGAGTACACATTGATGGTTCACCATCATAATGAATATTGTTTTTTGTATTGCTACCAGTGGCACATCCAGAGGGAGGATATGGGAGCTGGATCTCTCCTGCTCAGAACCTTGCTCCCCCCCCTTAATGAGAGGTGATCCTAATGAGACTGAATTAAAAAAATGCACAAGTGAATGGTTTGATACATCAATTATCCCCCCCCCCAAAAAAAAGTCTTTGCCTCTGCTTGCGCCCCAAAATGAAAATGTCGGGTTATGCCACTGAGTGCTTCAAACCATGTGCTGTAAATTTTTTACTGGTTTGTACTAAAATGGTTTGCTGTACATTCTGATAATTCTTAACACCATGGGAGGACATTCATGTAAAAGTCGGGTGTTACAAAAAGATTTTTTTATTTTTTATAAAATCATTAATGTAAAAGGTTATATCTTGTGAAATCAAAAACTTGTGCGAACAATTTTTTGTCAAATAGATATTTAATATTATTAGTAATACTAATTTAGGACGAAAGATTTAGGGATTGAATTGATAGCTGAAGAAGCTTTTCATTTGAAATTCTTAAATTTTAAGGTCAACGGTGATGGAGATAATACTGAAGAATTTCTTAAACGTTTTCTTAAAAGTGTCCTTATGAAAACACTCCCATTGTAAAACAAATTTTCATCAATTTTATAGCATTAAAAAAATATGATATATTTCTTGGTATTAAAGGATCTTTGCCATAGGGTAAGATAATCTAAAATATCGCTGTCAAAAGACTCAGTATGTTTCTAGACTGATTTTGTGGATTTTAAGTTGAGGAATGAGCCCTAGAGGATAATGCTATCGGGCAAGTTGTTGGTCTAGCTAGCCTGGGGTTATACCTTAAGGTGGATTAACACTGACAGGAGTAATTAATAGTGATTAAACTGGATGATTCAAGCTATGAATGGACGTTGATTTCACTCTGCTGCTGGAATGGAATATCAAGGACCACCGGGGGGGGGGGGGGGGGGGGGGGGGATCTAGGCTGGTGCCTTCCCAGCATTGGGCAGTCATCGTTAATATCAAGGACCACCGGGGAACTAGGCTGGTGCCTTCCCCAGCATTCAGCAGTCATCGTTAATGCTACGATCTAATAAAGATTGCTGCAGTGCAAGGTGTCTAACATTATCTGTTGATATGCACAGACTGTCAAGGTTGAAGTTTTATTTACATTTAATAGGGCCTTTTAAGAAGGGGGGGGGTGGGGAAGAGCTGTTATGTATCACATTAAGAGGGTGGGTAATCTGAAATGGAGATTTGGGTTCAGAGTCGACAGCGTGGGGGGGGGAAGGGGGTCAGGGGCGGAGATTGGTGCAGCCATTGCACCATAACATCTTTCTGTCTGAGTGGAAGAAAAATTTGGCTGTGTGCCAACATGGGCAAGGCTGGTAGGGGCAGGGCGATGGCCATGAAGGCAGAGCCATTAGTGGGCGGGGCTAAGGGGATCAGGGGCATAAGGGGTGTATGGAAGCATAAAGGGCTGGGCTCAATTTCATAGAGCTGCTTAAGTACAAAAACCAGCCAAGCACAATAAAACTATGCATACCAGAATAAGGTTACCAGCTAAAATACTATTTCACATGTACCACTTTTACTGGTATCCTGCTTATTTTTTTGCTGAGCAGAAATGTTATCAAGCATTATTTTCTGCTTAAAGCAGCTCTGGGCCCTGGTCTGTGGCGAGTTGAGCCTTGGTGCGTCGAAACTGATCTCTAGACGCATTGATACGTCACATTTGACCAAGCGGTGTCATGTCATGCACTAGTAAGTAGCCTTGGTGAAATCATCAGAGAGTGAAGAAGAGTAGCTGCAGTAAAATCACAGACCATAGAGTTCATGACTATCGTAAGACATATTGTATATTATTTGCAGTCCATGCATGACTGGACCATAACAGCAGATGGGGGGAGATTTGTAATACTTCGGAAGGGGGGGACTGTCAAGCATTGTCTTGTACAAGTACGCAATCATTTCAATCAAGATTAGGCGTGATTGACTGCAGGGATTTTTGTTGGATATTTGTTTACAATGCTTTAAAGACTTCTTTAATACTCCCCCCTTCTCTTATTGTTGTCTTTAGTTATTTTTTAAAATTTTTTACTTTCAAAACTGAGTCGGTTGTTTTTATTAGTTTTGGTCGTAACGTTTTATGATAATATAATGCAGAGACGGTGATTGTTTCTGGAGAATTTTGATCCTGCTGTTAAGAATCAATTTAGAGTGTAATGTGGCGAGAGTGGTCGGTTGGATCGGTAAATGAGGTTTTAATGATTCGCATTACGGTTTGGGGCTCATTTGACCATGGATGCAACAGGTGGATCGTCAGCTAATAGCGGGTCATTAATGCTGATTGAATTAACAGTCAAGTCCAAGGTCCTTTGTCTCGCAGTTTGTTGTATCATACTGAGGCTGTCTCCCAGGATGGAGATGGCTAGGGCTGTTGTTGGGGGCTATGGCTGGCTGTGTCTGTGGCTGTGGCTATATTCAGTGTGTGTCCTGTTTGAGGGTGGATCAACAGGCCTGGAATTTCGTGTCTTTGAGAGGACCATTTTCATTTTTTCCCAGAGGAAAATCTGAAAGTCTATGGGAAACTTTTGAAGGGGCACCAATGCCAAGACCAGGGGTGCGTTCCACTTGTGCAAATGTTGCCAATAATTTAGAGTGGAACGAGTTGTGCGCCGCTAACGTCGGCAAAGGTTAGCAAACGAACGTATTTCGGAGTGGTTGATGGGTAAATTACAAACGGCAGACAACAAGGTAGTTGAAAGGTAAGCAAATGTTATTATTTTCTTGTCACGAAAATAATTTAAGTGTGTTTTCAGCGGTTGATAACACAGTCAGCTGGAGTTGAAACAACAACTTAATCAGTTGACGGTTTTTAAATGTATAAAAGAGGACTAAAACAAGCCTGCAATACAGCCATATTTCGGTGTCGCCATTTTCATGACAGCACCGCTGTCTTTATGAAAGAGCGCCGCGCAACCAATCGTTCCAATTGGTAGCAAACAATCACAAACGCTTGCGCGAACGGTTGCGATCTGTTTGCGTAAGTGGAATGCAGCCTTTGGCAACCTCCGTATAATTCCAGGCCTGGATCAAATAGCACAAGGTTTCTGATTTGCATGATGTGCTGGCGCCAGTTGGTTCCACTTTGAGACAGTCTTAAGATTAGTGACTTTGGCTTGTGGCTAGATCAATAGCCAATTACCACAACCACAGCCACTGACACCCGAATGGACTTTATGCACATGACGTCATTTGAGTAGGGCGCCCTCGCCTAGAGGTTAAAAGGAGGCTGTTGATTGGCCCATCGTGTGTGCCGCATGTACAAATCTGTGCGTTTTGATTGTTTCATCATTGTTTAACCTCTTAAGATGGCGGCTTGATGACGTCAATGCGCAAGGTCTCTTTTGGATTCAACCTAGGAATCAAACCAAAGCCAAGCATTTGATTTGTTAGGATTTTTCCTGATTTCAGGACTTTCTCTTAACCTCGAGCCTTCTTTTAAAAAGTTTAAGCAGTTATCAAAGGCAGAGAGAATTAGTCCTCATTGTGTAGTTTTTTTGTATCTGGTGATGTACGGAGTCTGTAAACCTCCAGTGACATTGTAAGAAACTGGGAGGTTCTGGGTCTAACATAACTGGGAACCCAGGTCCTTAAGCTACTTTCAGGATTTTCCACATTCGTCAAATCTCATCCCTACAAAGCTTGTTTTAAAGGTTATGCACTTGAGTTCAGATAATGATGAGTTTCATACAGGGAAAGGTGTTGGGGGCAATTTGGCAACATGGACAAACTTGTGTTCAATGGCCTCGGGCAGTTTGGATTTGAACATTCCAGCTAGACTTGAACACCAAAACGTGGGTTAGTTCAGCGTAATTGTGGGGAATTTGTGACGGTTAGGGAATAGCTCTTTGGTTAAGGGCATGGAGGAAGGACGTTTACTGTTGGTGTTAGTGTGTGCTGCTCTGCCTCTGTCTTTCTTACTTGTAGACATTGCTTCGTTTAGATGATGACACCAGGAGTGAATTGTAACTCATAGTCACCTATACTACTATGTTCTTCTTGTCCAAACTTGGTCTCGCATGCACACATGGGGACAGGGCATGCATCAACAATTCTTAACATCTGATCGAGTTTCGCCTAAGTTTGGGCTCAATTGGTGTAAAGGCATGATACAGAGCTGCCAACTTTCCCTGATTCTGCCGAAAGTTCCCTGAAAATAAACCCATCTTTCCATGTTCTGAAGAACAAATTTGGAAAATCTCCCTGATTATGGAAACTTTTCTCCAGTTGAGTTAAATGCAATTCTAAATATCTCCCTGATTGTTGTATGAAATCTCCCTGATTACAAGATGCAAATGTTGGCAGCTCTGATGATAAAAAAAGACATTTAGACAGCCCGACAATGTTGGTTAGTATAGATTCTGTATGGGATATCAATGCTTGTCCATACGCGACAGAACGTGTTAAGATGCACACTCAAGTACATACATACATTGCTGACAACACGTAATGTATCAAAAATTCCCAACACGCGATTGATTTTTCATAAGCTCAGCCTGGGAATAGAGTTTGATAAAAGATGTCCGAAGATTTGTGTTAACAGCAGATGCATGTTGGTCTCTGTAGTCGGACTTAGATGAATGGTGCGCCCAGCAAAGGAAATATTTGTATACACCAGTAAATGAATAAAGACTTAGCCTGCATCTGTAATTGCACTTATCTATTACTGAGTGACCTTCATCGGTTATTACTAGATGACCTTTAACCCCGCTAGGCACCTGCCTCAAACCCGTAATGAAATTACGATCTAATTGTAAGTAATTTTCTTTTGGAAATTTTATCTTTTAACTACAGTTAAGTCTTCTGGCTTTCCTTAATTGACCTTGCACTGAACACTCAGGAGCCTTCATCAAAAGGTAAGACGTTACTTATGGCTTTCCCTGGGTTACCCATACCTAGCTGTTTGTTTGTGAAGAAATGGGAATTAAAGAGTTAGACTTGTACTAGTCTTTACGGTTGTATGCACATCCTAAAGAGTAGCAGTGTCTGCCTTGTGTACGTACATGTACATGAAGTTTCACAGTCAGATACGTGTATGTATCGCAAGTATTTAATTAAAGGAACATTACAGAATTGGTAAAAAAAGAACTTGTAAAATGTACTTTTTGATCACAGATTTACATAAAACTTACACGGTCTAATGATGATAGTAGAAAACATCCCTTGAAATATTTCTGTCTGAAATGCCATATTTGATGAGAAATGGATAGACTAATTTTCCCATTGGAGTTTATCGCTCAGTGAGCGTTTTATTTCATTTGTTGAATCTATATGATTTCATGCAAATGTGTAATCGGTTTTTTCACTATTTTCTTGTGACCCAGATGACCGATTGATCTCAAACTTCTACAGGTTTGTCAGTTTATGTATATGGTGGATTACATAAAGTGCTTACACTGCCAGCAACTGTTTTGTTAGCAAAATCCAATTCTGTAATGTTCCTTTAAAGAACAAAACTTTTATTTCGTTCAGGAATTCATCAGAAGACCCCTTAGGACAGTAGTTAAAGTTTCAAGTTTTTTATATGAATCCTAAATTAACAAAATATACTCATTTGGAAAAAAAGATATAGACTCTACATTTGTTGACATTTTGTGTGTGACACCAGGTCAAAAGTATCTTGCAGAAGACTGCGCCAACTCTATAAAATTTGTAAAAAATAATTCAGTCAATAAAACATAATTGTGACCATCTGCCTTTCAGACAAATTATGCATTTAAATACAAATAAATAAAGTTGACGACAATAAAATAAATTATTGAGTCGCAGTGTCATAAAACTAAAGGTATTGTTTTACATAATTTGTATGTAGTTTTGAAAAAACTAATAAGGTATGGCTATCGGGTAAATATTCATAAGTCAATTTAAAAAATGTTTAGAATGTTTAAAATTATCCTTTGACTTGAAAAAGGAAAATACAAGGTTTTTGTGTTATTTTAGGGAAAAAAAAGAGTAAATCAAACAGGTTTTAACTTCTGTATTTAGATAACTCGCCTGCTGTCCGATCGTTCAATATCATCCACTGCGGTTTTGAATGATAAATAAACTAGGTCGGCCTGCAATATGATATCATGTGGTGAATGCATCCACACAGTACCACACAGTACGCAGTCAACCCTCCTACTATCTGACCAGTCAATCTCATCCCCCCTCAGTGGTATTGAATGATATATAAACTATTAATCTCACCCTCCGTGGTATTGAATAATATATAATCTATGTCACCCTACAAATAGTCGCATACAAACAGACACAACTCTGTGCGCAGTTTATGTCGCTGTTATACAATACCTGCACAGTTGAACAATTTCAAATGGTTCGGTCAACTCGCTGACTGAGTATTACCAAGAGTAAGGGGGGTCGTTTGATTATAATGTCCAAACTTTGACAACATTTTTCTCTAGTGAGTTGTGCTCTTCATGAGCTTGTCACACTGGGTAATTTTGCTGAACACTTGACACTTTGTTTTTAAGGCGGGGGGGGGGGGGTGGGGGGAGCTAGGGGTTGGTGGACGGGAAGGAGAGGGAAAACCAACATTGACTGAGTCTTTGAGAGGGTTCATAAGACTGCAACAGTGTAGTCTGGTTAAACAGAATAGTCCACAGGGAAACTACATACTGTGATTGTTATGTACCAATTGGATTTATTGTTCATATACATGATTGAACCCCAATCATCACAGTACAAACAACTGCTTTTTTTTCCCCCAGTCCACCCCTTCACCTTCTCCCATGTGATTATCTTGGTCCATGTGTGCAAATGTGTCTTAATTGTGTACATACATTATGCGTATGTGGTTTTCAGTGAATCCCATATTATCTGTTTGCGGAGGATGGTGATTGGCACCGCCCAGTGTTTGCCTTCCAAGTGCTGTTGTGGCAGGGGCAGTTGTTGCTTGAGCAGTGTTTCTCTTTTTTTTTTTTTTTCTTTTTTTATCCGGAGAGGCAGTTAGTGGAAATGATGACGGTGGAAATTACAGGCATTAGGGCCGAGTCTGTGGGTTTCTACCATTGCGGAGTGTTGAGGTTAGATTCCCTACTGTATGATGGCATGAGGGCAACGGTAGACTAGAATGGAAAGTGGGTGGTGAAGGAGGTCAGGGCGAGGAATTTTCCCCAAAAAATCTGTCCTCTCCGAGGCCTTCTTCTCCTCCTTACACCCAGCGGTGTTCGACTGAAAACCAAAATTTTATTTACACAATTTGTATGAAATATACCATAAAACTAGAACACATCTCCACCAAGCATGTCTTTCCGCGTATCGCTTTGTGAAATTTTAAAACGTTTCAATGCGTTAATTTCATGTGTGCATCCTCAATTCAGCCTTTTGGACGCCATGTTTGCATTTTTAATAAGCCAATAAATATAATATGCCACGAAGACACGCCCTATTTTTTTTTTTACACTCATTTGATGGTGTTGGAAATGTCGATTCGAGATGTTATTTTATCAATTTTAGTCCCGTTATTGATAAACATTTCTCGTAGGTCAGCCAGGAAACACATAGTAATAAAGCGGAATGAAAAGAGACTGCTCAATGTCAGTGGCGGACAGGGAAGATGTCGTACGAGGACCCTGGCTTTAATGAAACTGTAACGAAGCCCTGTTAGGTGGAATTCATGAACATTACCTTTGACTAGAAAGCCTGATTTCTCTTCTAACTTGAAAATCATGTTTGTAGATATGATTAATTTGTCAAATTACACGGATAAGACAGAGCGTGCTGGCTTGCCTATTTATAAACCCGAGGGAAGTGCCTGCTTGTTCTAATGCCGCTTGTTGGATTTTATTTTTTTGAGAAAGTTTTTTTTCTTCCCTCTCTCTCTGAGGGAATGAATGGAAATTTAAATCAGCCATGTTAATTGTAAAGATTCTGCCCTCTTGTAGTCCGCAATGTCACTTTGTATTTGTTCGGGGAGGGAAAAAACAAAACTTTCTTTAAGTGTGTCAGCTCCGTTGGAGGAGACTGATTAAAATCGTTGCCGATTGTCAAAGGTGATTACTTTAAGTCAGCAAGATCTTACACATTTAAATGATTGTTCATTTCAACCGGATGTCGTTTCATTATTTTTTTGGAGATGGAGCCAGCAACTCCTTGTAAATACACGGGGGGATTACTGGTAACATACCACTAAAGTCTCCATGTTTCATCACCTAAGCTCATCTGAGGAGACGTGACCATAGAGAACTAAAGTGAAAAAACATTCCTCTTAATAAATTGTAAAGGGAACGGCCATTAAATTAAGAAAACAGAGCAGTGTAACTCCGGCATTTTATTAACCTTCCACTGCTTGAGAGAAAAGCTACACTCTGAAGCGAGGCCTAATGACTGTAGGCTGTTGGCTTTTGTTGATTAATGAGATAAATCTAGGCCATGGGAATGCCTCATGTTTGTCTTCATAGCGCATCAATTTTTTGGGGGCCCTGCTTGCTCAATCCAACCCAATTTCCCATGCAGCTGGGGGGGGGGGTGGGTTCACAGTTCACAGCAGTGTGTCTCCCTATCACATTGCTCCATTAATTACCGTGATGAAAACGTGAAGTTGTTGAGAGTTTGGAAAGAGAGGGAATGAGATGAGGGGGAGAAAAAAGACAGAGAGAGAGAGAGAGAGAGAGAGAGAGAGAGAGGGAGATAGCCAAGATACTCCTCTTTCCCCCTCGTCTAAACTGCATTTATTGAATTAAGATACAGCCTGATTAAGGGGGGGGGGCTGGTTATATCTATGATTTATCCCATTACTGGCTTTATTGGGGACTGTTGACTTGGAACGTTTGAGTCAATGATTTTCCTCTTGCGATTCCGTTTACATTTTGCAGTCATTTATCTTCAGGTATATATCTGGTAATTTACAAGGCCAAATGGGGGCAAGCTCACAATCTAACGATTTTTTTTTTTGCCGCAAAAATGAGAGCAAGGGTCAAGATATCAAGCTGCTTAAAATTCTCCTGCCAGATTCATACACTAAATACATTTGTACATTAATCTACTAGTTTGTTAAGAAGTTTAGTCTTGTTTTGAATTCACATTGTCTCTGACAGTTAAACAGTGTGTAATTCATTTTTATATATTTTTTATTATTTATATCCGGCCAATTACTGAGGTTGTGGAAATGTTTTGAAGTTGCAGGAATTCAGTATGTAGTGGTAAACCCACTGTCCTAAATAAGTGTGTGGTAAAAACCACAAGGGAAATCACTAGTGCACTGTGAGGTTTCCCCCCATCCAAAATAAAGCCATCCACACTCGCAGGTGAGGCAAGGGGGAACAGGGTACATTGGAAAGGAAGCAGGGATTTGACAGAGTCGTGTTTTCACAGACAGAACCCTCGTCACCTTTACTGATCTGCTACCCTTTGCTCCGATGTTTTTGTTTTCGTTTCGGAGATTACATGTGCAAAATTTCTCAGTCATTTTTATTTTGTAGTGTGATGTATGTGAGTTTTTTTTTGGGGGGGGGGCTGGTTTTTTTTTTTTTCGTGACAGGAACTATAAACAAACACTACTATTTAATTGAGGTAATAAGGATGCCACCAGGTTTTTTCTTCTTCTGTTGTGCTTGCCACACTTTAGTGTGAGGGTAAAAAGAAAATGATGTTCTTTATTCCAGATGCAATTATTGAATCAATAAGAACTGTTTCCTGGATTCAAACCAGACCACACTCCCCCGGTATGCTCACGCGGTGGTCTAATGGTCAAGACACGTGCAAGGGGCCTGGGTTTGCTAATCCCACCCATCTGAAGAGCCTGTGCAACAGGGCCCAGAAAGCTCTGAGTATACAATACTTATCACAAACTGATACAAGGATAAAGCCAAAATAATATAATTACATCATAATTACTTTTGTTTAGTTCTTTTTTAACCCTGACCACCCTTTACCCATCAGAATCCAACAGCATGTTTTTGTTTTATTCTTTTGGACTGAGGACTTCACTAGTAAACTGATTATTTCTTTACAATGGGGGTCAGGCATACCACCATAATCAGAGTCCAACCGTTTTCGGGTTTCGAGTTTCCACATGGTGTTGGAGTTTGTCAAGAGTGGGGAAGGATCCCAGTCAATCACTCAATGGAGTTACCGTTTTTTAATGAAAATATATCTTGAAAACAAGACATTTTGATTGAATGGTATTATCTGAAAATCAATAGTGTACACTCCTTTTACAAGGTATGGTTAATGATGTATAATAAACACCTCATTCATCAGGCATACTTAGCAAATAATCAGTCAGGCGTATGATTTCTCAGGTTTTTTCCTTCTTCCTGATTTCAGGATTTTCTCAAAACCTGCTTGAGCCTTCAAACTTTCTTAACCCTCCTACTGTCAGTGACTCTTGGCAACATTTTCCAGTGAGTTGACCAACCATTTAAAACCATTCCACTGCCAAGGTTGTGTACAACTGCACAGAACTAACTGTGTACTGTGTACATGCATTCCCTCATGGTATCATATTGCAGGCTGGCATAGTTTATCTATCATTCAAAACCACAGTGAATGGTATTGAAGGGTCAGACAGCCAGAGGGTTAAAAGAAGTAAAGCATTCACAAAAGGAAGAAATTAGTTCACATTTTGTCCAAACCTGTAGTTTTTGTATTTTCTGGTATGGGCTGAGTCAATAAACCCCCTGAGTTGTTACATCCAGGAGGTTCCCGGTCTAGCGTAAGGAGGAGCCATTTTCTTGTAGGAGTTTTTTTTTTTTTTTTTTTTTTTTACATCCGTCTAATCTCATTCCTGTCGGGTACATGCGTTAGCCGTGGAATGAGGTGCATGCTGGTCTAGTTAGCGACCAAATTGGCCACTAACTAGACCAGCATGCACCTCATTCCACGGCTAGCGTGCGTGCACCGAGTATTAGCAAAGTAGTCCACGGAGCTTACATGAAACCATAGATGGGTGCAGCACGAGATTATGTCGAGAGAGAATAAAGTGCTCGTTCATTTTTCTCAGAAAGTAGATAAATGTGTAGAATCAACAAAAATAGTTGAACTGCCACCAAGCCTCTCAAGGTGTCTTTATTTCAGAATGACCGAGAAGATAGCGGACGTCCCACTCACCTCCCCTCTTCTATTGATCTGGTCGCTGAGAATATATGGCAAGGGACCGGTGAGTGGGACGCCCGCTGTCATCTCAAAAAGTCTTCCATTAGTATGTGCAAGCTTGCTTAACTTATCCTTAGTACAGGTATTAAGCAGCCAACGCAATACTTCTGCATAAAATGCTGAAAAAATCTGGGATGACTTGGGGGAGGAAAAAAAACAAAAAAACAGATTTGTTTTTATTTTTTGCAACAGTATGTAGTTGGTTTCTTTTTAAAACACCACTTACCCATAAAACTTGACAGAAGTGGTTTTTCTGTTTTTCATTATATTTCTAGGAAATCAGAGGGTGTTAATGATGAGTTGTTAATTAGTTGTGTTTTTTTTTGGGGGGGGGTGTCAAGTGCCCCCCCCTAATTGATGTCCATGCCCCTTAGGTGCCCGCTACCCTCCCCCATTTGAAATCTCGACATTTGAGATTACATTTAACAGAATATTACATTTGATACACTTTTATGAAGTAATTTCAATGTTTTTTAATGGAAGTTCCTCCCTTTAAGAAATGGTGCACCTCCTCATGTGTCTCCCCCCCTAAAATGTTACCCAAGTTTCCTCTCGCTGCTGCCTTTCCTTTAAGATGAAACTCTGGGGATGGTTAATACCGTTTTTAGACCAATAAGCCATGAACAAGTCTGAGGTCTAGCCGAACCGTTCATCCCTACACCTGTCCCTGCCCGTATCAGCAAATCTCCACACCAAAGGGATGTGACACTGTCACAATCATTGCAGACATTTGTTGTCAACTTGTAGCCTTATTGTTGCATTGATTGATGGGTTTGAGCATAAGGAGAAACAAATACTGGGGTGGAGGTTGCGGGGGGGGGGGGGAGGTTAGACTAGATTCTTTTTAGTCATCTTTAGCGGATGACACATTGGATGATTTGGCAGGTTTGCTGATGGTGCTCATCAGGTCCTGGGACCCAGGCTGTTGTGTGTGGTGGTCCCATTATTATAGAAGGACCTGGGAGCATTTGAGTTTTATGTAGAGACATAAAGCCCCTTTTCTATAGGAGAATCTGTTGAGGAAAAAACAGCAATTGATGTCTGGGAAATCTGCGGACAAAATTGACAATTAATTATCTACAAGCCTGGAACTACCAAAAGGCACAGCCTCCAATGTTTTGTTGAAAACGGGATACATTTTGTGGAAACAATTGACAAATTCCATGGGAGATTGCATCTGTCATGCATACAAGAACACCTACATGCACACTTCAAAATGTATTTCTAAAGGCATGGTGCAGATTTAAAAAAAGAAAAAGAGATTGAGTTCTTTGTTCTTAAACTGTTCTCGGTACATGCTTGAATGATCCGGGGCAGTAGGTCTGTTAAAAAATGTTGTCATCTTAGATTTTGTTTTTTGAAAACCTTGTACTGTCTGACCATTCAATATCATCCACTGTGATACGGTATCATGTGTTGATTGCATCTACTCAGTAGGTACCAAAGATTGTACAGTGCCAGAAGATGCAAGATGGGCAACTGGAGCTCTATCTATTGTTAGAACGGGATACCATTTTGGTAGGCAAGTAATTTCTTATCGCATTGAAAGCAATGCTCATTGTCTGCACTGATTTATTGTTGCATCAAACGAGTTACTTACGAAAATGGCGTCCTATACGTCACATCTTAGCCTGAGTTGCCCATCCTGCGCCTGCAGTGCTATTATACGGTCTTTGGTAGGTACACATTTGTACACCGATAGTTCTGTGCACAGCTGTGCCACCCTACATAACCCTTGCAGTTGAATGTTTCAAATGGTCGGTCCTCTTGCTGGAAAATGCTACCAAAAGTAGGATCATTTTAATGCAATCTTGTCTGTCGTTTTACCAAATGGATTAGGTTTGTATTACATTCACAACACAAAATGGAACTGCCATGCAGTGTTTTTTTTTTTTAAATATTTTGTTTGTTTGTTTGTTTGGTGTTGTGTTTTTAAGAAAAAAACAACATTTTTTAAATGGAAAATTTCACAGGCAATTTGTATAAGATGTGTCTCTTGAAAAGACGACCGTTTGAATAAAAACGAGCACTCTCGGAAACCAACTTCTGGTCTGCTCTTATTATTGGAGCCTAAAGAGATATACGTGTTTCGTCCGAGCTTAGTCTTTAAATAGAGTATGCCCTTCCTGAGCTATGTGCCAATCATAACTCCTTAATTATGATATCGCATTGTGGAACTGTCAGCTGTGACTGGCACTGGCTGCATGAGCCAAGGTAAATTTGCTCCATTAATTAACTAACACATCCAATTCTTTGTGTATAGACGGAATATAAGACGGACAAAAATCCTCAGTGATTATGTTAACTCTGCAGTGATTAAATCCCCATGCATCATTACGGGAAGTTTTAATTTAGGTGAGATAATTTTTTTAAAAAATACACACCTTGATAATTGGTTGGTTTTTCCTCGTGATTAATAAGACAGCACATTGATACTGCTTAAGACAGAGTGCAAGAAAAGCTCATTGATTATCTTAAGGATGAAATTAATTAGTCGGTGTACACAATGAGGAAATTTTAATTACGCCTGATTGAAAACATCTGAACATTTATAGGACATTTTACCGATGCGAGCTGGGATGTGTTAGCAAGAAATTCAGTTTCAAGCGTACACAAGTTACCTGATTCGTAAGTTATTGTTTTTAGTTTTTATTTACGAAGTACCATCCACCACAAGGCCAGACGGCCATCAGAGGTGAGGGACACCAGGGATTATATAGAAAAGTTAAAGGGATAAAAGATATCTGTTCACATTTCTCTTGAGGTGCGATGGATTGTAAGTTGTCAGAGACCCAGTCGTGGTGCAAGACATTCTTTCATTATTGTTAGTGACCCAACACTGCATAGACGGTGCAACAATTTCACCGATAGAGGGCATTTGCCAGAAGCCACGAAACTCAACGGGAAAATCGTGAAACTGCCAGAAAATTTTTCTGCGCAAACACCTCGCATAACTTAGACATGCTTGGACGTAGCTTTTTTTGCATAGCCAATGTCAGCGTGGAGAACATGTGATCAGTCTAGCACCTGAAAGACTTATACTGGACATGCGTGTGAAGCTCGTCATGTAGTGTCAGCACTGCGCTCGTACGCTTGCATATTTTCACGGTGACCTTTGTTGAATATGCACGTAGAGGTCACAATTGGTATGTCGGACGAGACTATGGCCAAGACGTTGTTTTACGTGTGTTTTACGTGGCCACTGTGGTCGTGTGTAGTGGGGAAATTGTTACAGTCGAGGGATAAGGAACAATCCGACTGTCAGAGACCAATATATAAAGGCCTTAGTAGGGAAGTCCAAAGTGCAGCAGTCCGAGGGAAAAAGCTAGAAGATTATCTGGCAGTAACTGGCCTTTGGAACAGACACTGGAAGGACAAGAAACCTAGATTGACGGAGGGGGATGTGGTTATTTAAACCTAGATTATTTAATTTATATAGAAACAAAACACACAAATACCCACCGTCTTCTTAAAAGTAATCTCTCATGTTTGTACAACTCAAATTAAAAAATATATATATTTGATAATGCATCGGGGATAAAGAATATTAATTTTGGGTTTTTACCCTACACGGATATGTGATAGGCACTGTGGGTTTGAATCCACCCGAATAGCCTTTGGATGGTTCTTTTTCCACAAGATGCGGAAAGCACCGCGTATTCAGTGCTTGCTATGCATTGGTGTAAGGGTAAAATATCAAAATATACAAACACAATCTCATGAATAACTCTTTTTTTTTGGTAGATAAAAACGGGAGCCCCTAGACCACCACTTTGACAAAACAAATAGGTGGGGGAGGGGATATCTCATAGGATCTTAAAAAGAAAGTTTAAAACATTTTAAAATTTGATGTTTCAAAGGAGAAAATAGAAACTGCAGAACTATTTAATTTAACCTGGTTATTTTATAACGTAAACAGGTAAGTATCAATCTAGGTTGTATCAATCAACCTGACAATTGGAAGCTTTTTTAATTTCTTTTTTTTCCTGTCCTCCTGATTAATTGGTCATTAGTGCCTGCTTATTAAACTTTCCAATTTACAGTTTCCTCCTTCTCTTGTCGGGGATATGAGCTGAAACTTTGACACGTCAATTGTTCTGTCATTAAACATTAATATTCTTGTGAAATGAGCCCGAAAGATCATTCTGCGTCAGGAAATGTTGTATTCTGGTCATTATCAATTATTTCTGCCCTAGTTGACTGTTTTATAATTTTTTAAATATTTTTTGTTAAAGGCAGTGCTTTACTTGTTGTCAACTTGAATTAATGAATAGTGGAATTGTCAACTTGAATTAATGAATAGTGGAATTGATAAGACAATAAGGACATGCATGCATTATGCATGGCTGTACCAATCTACAGTGGTAATGTTGAACCGTCAAGGCAGGTTATCAACTCATTTTTATTTTCCTACGATAATCAAAGCCATTTCTGACCCAATTTCTCCCGGTGCGCCGGTGTCCTTTTTCTTCTTGCCCAATTTTTAGTGCATTTATAACGACGGTGCGGGCGAGCCTGATCAGTTGGATATCGGAGGAATCGTGTTTGGCTGTAAGGGGACACCCAGTCCTACTTCATCCTAATGGATATGGAGGAATCACACAACCATTCCCCAATCCATATTCAATCAAAATTTTCACTGTTGATTCTCAAACCATTTGCTGCGATTATTTTACAACTTACCTGCTTGAGAGTGAGTGTGATAAAAAAGAATAGGTCCCCCCCCCCTCCTTTCCAAAAAAAATAAAAGAAAGTAAAAATACATTAATGAAATCTCTTGTGACGTTGTGAAAACAGAAATGGAAATATAATCCAAAAACACATTAATTTGGCGACGGAACTGCCGGTTATTTTGTTTTTCTTTGCACTTTCTTCGGATGCAGCAAAAGGTCATGTTCCATTTTGGGGAGCAATGAAAGCATCTTCGTGACTGTTTTGTAATGATCAAGTCGGTATCAGCTACCTTTAACTCCCTTGTGCAGAAAAAAACCTTTTGCGAGCAACAGCAACAGTCATGGGGTGTTACACCATGCATTATAAAATGCTTTTACGAAGTAATAGTTTACAAACAGATATTTTTTATTTTATTTTTTTGCAAAGAGGGAAGTAACAGTTAAATGAAATTGACAAATACTTTTCTCTCAAATAATGCCCATGGAGTGATTCGGAAACAATCTTTACAATACAGTTGCAAGACCTGGACTGTGTTGTTAACTATTGTTAACTATGCTGTACACGGGTATATGATCACTGTTCCAGTTTGATGAGATAAAGTGGGAGTTTGTTTCGCCCCCACAGTGGCTGTATTTCTACCTTGGTTTTAATCAAGGCTGCGAACGAACGAAACAAGTTTGTGAAGCCCACCGGGACATCGTCGTATTATGATCCGCAGTGACAGAATTGTCCATGTTTACTTTGTGAAACGGGAACATAAAAGAGTTGTGGGGAGATTGTACACAGTTCACTGCAATTTGGTATCCCATTTGTTAACAATTGTGCAGGTAGGGTGTCATAATGGTGGTTTGATTCAATATTCGGGATCGACAATGGCTTTGTCGAAATAAGCGTGACTATTTCATGAAAAAAAAGGCCTTTTTCACATATTTTTACATGAGATATCCTGGGACGCAAACCCATAATTGGTCCCCATTTTGTTGCCTCATGGTTGATATAAGAGTTGGGTGGCATTCTTGATCTGACCATGGAGCCCTTCCTCCAATGATCTGACCATGATCTGACACTCTGTTGTACATCAAAACACATTACAATGTGTACTTTGTCCCATACCCACCTTCATATTGAGGTTTAATTTTTGGACACAACTGGCAAGTTATAATGTGCTGTGTGACCCCTTTTCTGTAGAACACCCTCTCCTGGGTAATTCCTTTATCACTTAGCTTAATGACTCAAAAAGAGTAAGGGAAATTAGAAGCAGCTGGCTGGCCACACTGTGGACTCTCTCTCTCTTAAGGTTTCTCTGCCTTACCATTACTGCAGTGGCTGACCTTGCACTGAGGTCACCCCCCTCAGGTATTTAAAGCAGTCTGGTTCTTACCCCGACTTGGGGAAAAGGGCTGTTTTTGTATGTGCAGAGGAGACTTGGCACCGGACGACATTCCAATCCAATCTGTTGTATAATCACCTCCTATAAGCAATTCAACTAACAGATTTATAACTGGGGTTTAATGTTGACTGTCTGGCCCCATTATAAGTTCTGATTTTATGTGTGTGTGTTCGTGTGTGTAGGGTGACTGGAAGCTGAAGCTCCGGATAGGAGGCTTGTCCGTTTTAATGGGATACATTCTTAATGGTCAGGCTGTTTACATTTCACGCATTCTGCCATAAGGTCCCTTGTCTTCATTTACAGCTAAATCTCCTTGTGCATGCTCACTCCTTTTTTCCCCCCTAATTGGCTTTCCTGGCCCCGCAGTTCTCTGTGGGGCCAGCCCCGGCCGTTTTCTTCCTCTCCCTCTCCCTCACCCTCACACACAGATTTTTTTTCTCTCTTTTTCTCTTCTTTTCTTCTTCTTCTTCTTCTCTTCTTCTTCTCTTCTTCTTCTTCTTTCTTCTTCTTCTTCTTCTTCTTCTCTTCTTCTTCTCCCGGTGCAAATTCATTATCAACGACACCCGTATCATTTTTCATCTTGCCTGACCCGAATATATCAGAGGATCATAGTGATGGGGGCCAGGTAATTAAGTTTGCTTGTACCTGAACGAAGGCAACGTCTTACTAACAATTATAAGATGGTGCACTGCAGTGGATATGTGAGTGTAGATTTTCCCTTTTCATTTGGGCCCGGGATTAATTTTGATGCTGTCAGACATTATTGCAGCTACTGCACTTTTCGTCTTGTTGCCGCTCACCAGAAAACATGTTTTTACTCCGGGTTCAATCTCCAGAACATTTCCACTTTTTTTTCTTCTTCCCCCCACTCTCTCTCTCTCTCTCTCTCCACAAAATTACATCACTACTGTAATATTGTCATCGCTGGACCATAATTAGCAAAAGGTGTGACTGAATGACAGTGTATTGGCCTGTGTACTTTAAGGGGGGAAAAAATGAGTAGATTTAGCGGGAAAAAATGATTGCTAGGGGGAGTGTTAAACAGAGGTGGTAGCTGTGCTTGAGTTTTTTCTTGGCCCCCACATGTCATGGACCTACATCCTGAATTTGAATGGCATTTTGTATGTATATAGGTCTCATGTTACACATTTCGCCAGTGTTCTGCATATTCACCCTCGGTATTAATTTATCAATATTTCATACTTGCCGGTTGCCATAGCGATGCATTTGAACCGATACTTTGCCGAGATAACAAGTGTGCACATGGCATGACTAACTACATTTACTGGGGGAGGAGGGGCGGAGGGGGGGGGATGTCAGAAATGCTAAATTTTATGCGATTTGGGGGCAGATGTTATCGTGGAAGACAGGAGAAGGTTTGTTAGTTGGTATTGAGGAGTTGTGTAAGAAGCCATTGACGATTGCTTGTAAAGAGAGACAACAAATCAATGTGGAAACGGATTCAACAACTATCATAAGAAGCTGCATGTACTGAAGGTATTATTTCAGCTTGATGAAAAATGACCCCCCCCAAAAAAAAAACAACAACAAAAACAACTAAATAATAATAAAATAAAAATTAAAATTTATAAATAACAAAATAAAAGAAAAAGAAGAAAAAAGTAAAACATTGATAAATAAATTTGAACAAAAAATAATAATAATAAATGTATATATAAATAATAATAACAAATAAGAAAACGACATGATAATAAAACGTTTTTTTTTTCAATATAGACCATAATGAGGAGGGCTCGCCCCTTAGAACAATAGACCTTATGCACATGACGTCATTTGAAGAGGGCGCCCTTGCCTAGATGTCAAAAGGAGGTTGTCCATTGGCCAATCCTGTGTGCCGCGTGTACAAAGGTGGCCGTTTCCATTCCTCCAACATGGCAGCTTGATGACATCAACCCATAAGGTCCATTACAACATCAATTTTGAAGGGGGAGGGAGGCCATTTGAAGGGGCAGGGAGGCCAAGACCAGGGCAATGTGGAGATAGAAACCTCTTTGGTCTCTGGAGATAATTCTGGTTGAAATTTCAACAGAAAAATTTCTTGAACCTTTAAACCATAGACCCTTATGTTCAGATACAGGAAACTTATGATTGCGTTTTAGTTTTTTTCCTGATTTTTGTTACAAGCAGGGGCCAATGTGCACACTCGAGTTGATTAAAAGTGTAAGGTATATTAACTAATAAAAAACATGTAAGAAGGTGGCAGGTCTGATAAGGGTGTACATTACTGTGCCATTTGTTATACCAAATGCATTAAAGCTGTAACAAGCCTCCTGTGCGTTTTACTCATATGGCTCTCATTTATTACATCAGAAATGACTTATTTATACTTATGGGCCTAATGCAATTTTCTCAAGCTCTAACTGTGTCATAAAATAAGAAAGAAGAGAGAATCTAACTGGGCCCTGGTCCCCGGCCAAGCAGCAAGCAGTCTTTGCCATCTCTTGGGCTTTTAATAACTCCAGAAAGAAACGGGGCTTATCTTCCTCAGTCATTTGTTGCCATGGCGATGCCCTTAAAGTCCCTTTCCTGTTGGCAGTTGAGGCAAATTAATGAGTAGTGGTAAATGAGCGGAGATTATGACCACCAGCCTCAGATGATCGACTCTCTTTGGTTTTGTGTCTTGCTCCGAGCCCGGGTACTGGGGGGTACTTTGCTCATCAGGTGAAGTGATTTCATCAGCTAGTCTCCCTGGATAATTTTCCATTGTTGCAAGTCGGCCAGTGCCCGACACTCCACTCACACGGCGTCTCTGTCTCTTTTCTTCAAACTTGAAAAGAAAGACGGGGCTTGATTTGTGATTTTTTTTTCTTCAAAACGTTTCGGCCCCACCCACCCCAAATGTTAATTAAAAATTGAATTTATTATTATTATTATTTTTTTATTTTTTTATTTTTTTTGGAAAATACATTTTCTAATTTTAATCATTTTCTTTGACCAACGCACCCACATTTTTTAGGTGAACAAATTGAAATTTTAAAACCCTTCATAATTTTTCTGAATTGCTCCCTGTACATTTTGTGTTTCGTTGTGAAAAGTTTAAATTCTGCTCTAGCTGTTAACTCACAAGCCAAATGTGTCACCTGTGAAATGTTCACCGCTTTAGGCCGTCACATTTATGAAATGTGGTTTTGAAGAGTACAAATAATTTATGTTTTTGCTTTGTTTAATGGCTAGGGAAAAAAATCCTTGACAGATGCTGTCACAACTGTGTCACATCTGTGTTACAATTGTCACTTTCTGACTGTCACAACTGTCACACTGTTGTTTTGTGACACAGCTTTCAATAAAAGAAAAACGCCGTTCAACTGACTGTACTTGTATTTTACCCTCATTTGTATTCAAAGACTCTGTATAGGAAGATATTGTTGCCTTTTCGCATTTTTCATTGCAATTAATTGCTATAATTATCTAGACCTTGACTGTTTTTTGTTCTTCTTTTCTTTAAAGGTAAGTTCCAGTTTTAACAAATTTGAGTTGAATAATTTCGCATTTCTGATGATCCACATCTGGAATCAAGTTCCCTGGATCCATTTAGTAAGCTGGCTGATCCCAAAAGCTTGTCCTTTATTTAAATCTATTGAAACCGGCAGTTTTCATTCCTCTATGCAAATGAGCTTTGATCACTCGGTCGGTTTTAATATGATTTGTCAAACAACATTGCCATGCACAACAAAACTGTCCAGATTGAGGTAAAGACCCCGAACACTGGGCATTTGAATGAAGTCATACTACGGTCCCTTGAATCTACTGAAGTAGTAGTGCGTGCACACAGAGGCCTCTCTCAACCCACTCACACAATAAGAATAATTTGGGCCAGCTTCGTGCGTCACTGTAAAAGAAGAACAAATATTGAAATTTAAACCCATCTTTCATAATCGATAGTAACGTTGAAATGTTAATCATTGGTTGGCACGGGACAAGTTTTCTTGAGTTATAAAAAAGGAAGTGAATTTGACCGAGAGAAACGGGTTCGACGGATGATTGGAACGAAAAACTTGGATGGACCTTCTCTTTAAAAAACTGGTGTCTTTTGCGGAGTGTCCTTTGTTGGTGGAGGTCAACAAAAGAGAGTTGAACTAATTTTGGGGGGAAATTTCAAAAAAGCTTTGAGAACTATTTATCAGAAGCATCCGTAGATTTCATTGATGGAGCATTTCTGAAATTAAAAAAGAGAAATAAACGAAAATAAAAGTCCTGGTGCTCTTGTGGTTTGGGTTCCGTAACAGACTTTGATAGTCAATACAAGGGGTGTTGATTAAAAACATCCATTACACTCTGAAAATATTTGTATTTATTTTTCATTCTGAGAATAACTCCAATTAATTTAAATTTTCTTTAATTGGAAATGCAAACACACACCTACTGAAAATGATGGATCCTTTATGTATTTTGGCTTTCATTTGATTTCTTAAAATAAAATAAAAAACTGGGAAAAAATATTAATAAATAAATAAAAAAGAAGAAGAATCGATAATGATTTTCATTTTATCAGGAGAGCAAACACATTTATATTGTAAGGTGATTCACCTTGGAAATTCACCAACTGCAAAAGATCATTTCACAACATTTTAAGGAGGGTAGATGTGCAGTCAATTGAAATAAAAAAAAGAAAAAAATCCAGAGCTGCTTTACATTTAATTGCTTCTGAGCCAAAGAAAAATAGACGCATTTTATTAAAGATGCATTGCCCTGGTAATCTTGCAAAATTGATGGTAACAAAAAGTTGATTTAAGTATTATAAAGCTATTTTCATTTCGTCAAAGAAATATTAAACTTCTCATCAAAGAGTAGTAAAAGTTAGTTAATTGAAACGGGAATTATTTCAGATGTTATATCCCGTTACCAGAATTCAAGTGCATACAATATGCATGTTTTAAATAGTTTGTGCATTGTGCATGGCATATGAGAGAGTATTTTTATGTTGTTCGTTTTGTAACATCATCTGTCAAAACACATCCTGAGAAAAAAAAAATCTCCGTTTCTGTGTCGTTCGGCAAATAAACAGCTTTAACAGTTGCTTTGAAATCTAAATTGATTTGTTGAAATGAATGTACTCTTAAAGGAAACAAGTTACTTAGAAGAGTGAAGATAAAATTATTATCGTATTACTGGCATCATTCCTAAAACTGTTTTCTGTTAGAAATATTCTGTTGCAGGAGATTTCACCCTGTGGCACAAGACAAAAACCGTTTTCAAGAGTATAGTGTTGAAAACTTGACTCAACTGAGTTACCACCTTGTTGCGTGGCTACAATAAAAGAGAACAACTTTTCACTGGTTGCTTGTGCTAAAAAACAGAAGTTTTGTTGGAATTGCTTACGATTTTGTTAGCGCGTTTTTTAATTATTGACTCGCAGTCTATAACAACTTGATGCCTATTTTGGGATCATATCAACATCCCATTTGTAAATCGCATGTCATCAAAGTCAGTTCCAAAGATAGTCAGTTGATGTGAAAGCAATTATCATTGATCTGCCCTTTTGAGGGAGGCCAGGTCCCTGACCCAAATACAGAACCGAATATTGTTCCAGTTGGAAACAATTCTGGGTTGAGTTTGTTGTTCCTGGCGATATTTAACATGGGAATGCTGGCTTCTGTAAAGTGTAGGGTGGGAGCGGGTTGTAACATGATGCAGTAGAATATTCGCACAGACATCCTGGATATTCTGTTGATGTGACATGTTACGGATGATCTGTTTCCGTCTATCATTCTCCGTAGTATACAGCAAGGGTTTTTTACAAGGGGGGGGAAGATAGTTTGTTAAATGTTGATTCTTTGTCAAGTTACATTCTGAAATTGGGGGGGGGGGGGGTTGTACCTTAAATGCTTATTTTTTTTGTCAAGATATGTCCTTAAAAAAGAGGAGGTGGTACTTTCAATGATGAATTCTTTGTCAAGTTTTCCATTCTGAAAATGAGGAAGGGGTACAATAAATGCTGATTATTTGTCAGGTTATATTCTGAAAACTCAATAAAAATGCATATCATACATGACCAGTAAGAGTTCTAAGTAGGCAATTTTGAAAGTTGGGATTGTCACGTTTCTGAATCCTAGAGTGCACCAATGATATTCACACTTTAAAAGGAAAATTGTGAAAAGACGCTAGCTGTGGGAGAGAGTGGCACTTTTCCCAATCTGTTCAGGCGTGTAACCTTGACTTTGTACGGCAATATCCGAACTTTCACAAAATTCTGCAATACGCTTCAATCTTGTATCTGTTGGTTGTTTGTCTTGAATGGCAGGGAAAAGAAATTTGCAAAAAAAAAAGAAGAAAAAAAAGGACTAAAGCCCCCCCCCCCTCCTTTTCAAGCCTAGGGGAGTGTTTGAAAAATCACTTTGTGGCTCAAAACGTGGGGCAGGTATGACACGTTTTTTCATGGTGCTTTTTTTAATGGTTAGCAAGCGGTTTGAATCCTGAAAATTCTTTTGTTTGAGAAGAAAATGGGTTTGGCAAACTGGGGGGAAATGGTGAACAAAAGCTCCAGCATGTCTGATAGTAACTGCCGAATTAAAAGAGATGTTAATTGGTGAGTGATTTCTTGGTGGATTTCTTCATGAGTTTCGTAGCATTATTGAAGCAAATGATGTAGAAACAAAGTCTTCTTTTCTTTTTTTTCCTTTTCGGTGTGTGTCGTTTTCTTTTTTGGGGTGAAAATGTAAGTTTAAGGATAGCCTCTTTTACATTGTTCCAAAAAACCAAAGTTGCCTATTTTTTTTAAAGGTTTCTAGTCTCTAATGTGGGGGATCTGTTACAGTTTAGTCGTACGTTGTTCTAAAAAGATCCTAAATTGGTTCTTTTAAAACTTCAAAGTTGAAGAAGACCCCCAACTGATCTTAGAAATTTAGCCGTTGAAGTTGAAAGTATTGGCCCATTGAACTATTTTATTATTTAATTGCATGCAAACAAAACAAAAATTCCAATCTGCTGATATAACAGTAATTCTTAGAAACCTTCTCAAGCTGTGGCCAGTAGAGGGCAGGCTACTCTCCAGCCATTCCCCCATTGCCACATGCTGCAGTCCGCACTACTACCCGGTGAACGCACACAATTTTTTCTTTCTTTTTCTAGCTCTCTTTGGTGTTGCCATGGTAGCATCTGACCCATGTTGGAATTGTTTGCATGCCCTATTGTCTACCACCAAACGAGCCAATCCTCTTACCCTATTAAATGAAAACCATTGTGATAGTTTTAGACAACCGAGCTTGCTTTTCTTTCACTGGCCTTTTTTTCCCCCTACACATGACTGAGTTTTGATTTAGTGATAGAATTGTAATAGCTTTAGTGAGTCTTCTTTACCAGTTGTATGGATTCTATTTTTTAAAAAAACACAGACCGGGCCTCTTATTTTGGTCAATACAAATTTAATTAAAGCAATTTTCTCAGCAAAGGTTGATTTATTGGTGATTTCTAAGCTTGTACCATCATTGTATACACAACGGCCCCTACGCTGTTGACTTAAAGCATGCAGTCGTTGTCTTATTTTTTTCCGTTCTATTCCAAGTGATTTGATCCAAACTGAGACTGGAAGGGTGGAGTAGTCTGACCCCCTTTTTATGTAATGAGGATTAGCAGTGATGACTGCTTGTGTACACGGGGAGTATGACTTAAGATAATGTCAGCGTGATAAAGATATTTAAATTAGATAAAAGGAACTTCTGTACAACTTCTAAAGTAGTGGAGTAAAGAGAATTAGTTATAAGATGTTTGTTTGAATTAGTCCATTAAGTAGTATTGGTAATAAGGAGTAAAAATATTCTAAACTGGTTTTCATTTCTTCTGTCATGTTCTTGTCAAAACTGGTTCCTTTTTGTGCTATTTCCTCACACAGGGAAGGCATTATTTTTATAGTTTTGTAAAGGGACTCGATGAATGATAAATAAGCATGGACTTTGATAAAAAGAGTGCTATCAAATGTTGACAGTACTGACAAACTGGAACAACCCCTTGAAAGTAGCAGAGTAGCTGAGAAAATCAGAACAGGACAAATGTATCAACTGGTGAAACATCATGAATTTTAGCCAGAAACCGGAAAGAGCTCAAAGTCATTTCCACATATATCAGGATGTCATTAGCAGATGTCCTGGTGGTGCTTTTGATGTCGCCTAATTAATAAGCCTCATTTTTTTTTTGTTCTTTTTTTTTTTTGTTCTTAACCTTCCGCTTTTGAGCCCTTGCTCTATGTTTGAACTGCATTGAGCGGACCACACTTCCACTGTGACATTGTCTCATGAAAAACTTACCACAATCAAACTGTCATAATCAGAACAAGTTACCCCCCCCTCCCACACCCCTCAACGTGTAATACTTACAGAAGAATCCCCAAGACACATTAACAAACAATGTCACAGGAAACAGTTTGTTTTCCCCAATTTTGTGATTTTCCCAGCCACACAGGCAAAAAGCAAGCACTCCCAACCTAAAAACCCTAAACCCAACCCTAAGGGGCCCAGGCGTAGACCCCTCTCTCCATTGATTATTAGTTAATGTGGGTGATTCAAGGCAGCTCAAGGTTTTCACTGTGTTGCGCCACAAAAACCATAGTTCCCCCCCAACAGCTTAATTGCATTTGCATATGTTGATTGGGGCCAGCCCCAACTCAGGCAAGTGGCACAGGCTACCCAGTCTGTGCACTCAGCAATTTTGGGGGTCCATTCACATGCAAACAAGGTTAGCTTTTTTGTGTGTGCACACTGCTCCTTTTTGTTTGATGACCCATAGGAAATTCTTTATGGTTTATAAGTGCCATTAATTCACCTATTTTAGTGTGGCGTAGGTAAGTAATCCCACCATTGTATCGGAGGAGGGGTTGAATAGACGCTGGGTTATTTCATCGGTGTGGGTTGAGGAATGCTGGATGCCATCACACTCTTCTGGAGAGAGTGGGGGAGTGATTTTTGTGCCAGTGAGTTTACTTGTTGTTGGTGTTTTGTTACTTTTATGTAATTATTAGCTTGATGTGAAATTTGCTGATGATGTAGTTTGGTGTTGGTGTATAGAATGACTGCGATAATGAGTTGTCTAGACACATTCTCACACCATTCCTTATGTGTGTATAGATCGGTATTGTACATATACTGCCTAAAATGTTGAGTAGTGTGGGCTGTGTCCCGCTGTGCTCTGCCTGTGTGTCACCCCCACCATGCCAACACTCACAACCTGTGAAACCCTGGTTGTTATTACAAGGGGGGGCTATTAACTAGTTAGTTTTCCCTACTACTACCTACTTACTGCTACTTTATTGCAGGAAGCTTAATACCAGACCAAGGCCGGCTTTAGAGATACGGTCATTTACATATGCAGATGATATCAATTAAGGTGATTAGGCGAGGTTGGGATATAAAAGATTGTTGGATGCCATTGTTGTGTGCTGGTGATTACCCCCCCCCCCCCCCTTAAGGTAGGCACCTGATTTTTGTAGTGTTTTTTTTCTTCTTCTTTTGACTTCTCCTGGGAGCTGATTTCATGCAAATCGAGTTCTGAATACATCGTTGAATCAATCGGGGCCAGGCGCTGTCTCATTGCTCAGTGCACCGTCCATCAAATTGTGATTGCCATCTCTCCCCTCCTCTCGTGTACTGGGGGAGCTTTGAGTGTGTGTACGCGCTGTGGCCGGGGCCGCGGCTACAATGATGTGATTAATATTGCACATTTGTATCACAGTGATTTGTACTCCTCTGCTCTTGTGTGTGTGTGTGTGTGTGTCTGTGTGTGTTGCTGCCGTACGAGTAGTAGCTGGCGGATTGAAAGCCTGACCCATTTGGGCCCACCTCTCCCCTTCTTCTCCATTCCTCTGCTGAGTGGTCCACTTTGGGATGCCGAGGTGTTAATGTAAACCAAACATTGGTCTTCCTTCCCTGGGTTTGTCCGTCCGGCCGGCCGTTGTGTCTTCACTCTCCGCTGCTTCTTGGCCCTGCCCCCATTCTCTTCCCTAAAAGATGTCTTAGGGTGTGTGAGGGCAGACTTTGGAGATGAAATCAATACTACACACATGCTGAAACAGCAGGTCCAAGGTGGGCAACAAGAAGAACAGAATAAGGCCTCTTTTTTTTATATATTATTATCCACACCCGGACTGCATTAGGGAATGTAAATAATGCATACGATTTCATTGGTAATTTAAACAGGCCTGGATGTAGGCATAGTGATAATTGCTTAGCCTGGCATTCACTGGTGTTTATTCAAATGTGAAACAAGATTTGAATGTAAGCAATCCCGCCCGGCTTTAATTGTTGAGGCTCTTATGCATGCTAAGCATTTGCCGGGTGCTGATCAGAGACTGAGCTAGTCAGTGAGTGAGAGGGGCTTTGGTGCGAAGGAACACAGCCGTATTTCCCCCTGGTCAGTCGCGCAGCTAGTTCACTGGTTAATGAGGCCAACTGCTGTCTGGTGTGTCTGCGTGTGTGGGTGCGTGTGTGTTGTCTACTCTCTCTCTCTCGCTGCTGCTGCAGTCGGCGTTGTCATCACACTGGAGGGAAGTGGGTAAGTAAGAACTGTGACCTTTGGTATAAACCCCACATCAGTGTTGTGCATACAATACCCAAGCATGTACTGCATTATCCATGTGTAAAGTGTGCCTCGTGTACCGCTGAATGGGCAGGGGTAAAGGCTGGCATTCACGGTGTACTGAGGGCATGACATATCATCAACCACACTGCACACTACCAATATTAGCATGACCTAGTCTAATATATCTCTATCTCGGCGAGTAGATATGGCCGGCGAGTTACTGGGACCGATACGCAGGCCGATCAGTGGTTGATTCAGGGACTTTGAGGTACTGGATGAATGTTGGATTGCCCTTGTACTTGACGGGTACCATGATGGGACCATGATGGGACGGGGTCTGGATTTCATAATGTTTAATTGTCCGACCTAGTTGTTGTGGTAACATTGGACAGATAACCGTTTCAGCGATGATGTAGAATCGTGTTGGTTGGTTTTCATGAAATAGCGTTCGTGGATTGACAGTTATTTCTTTTTGGGGTTCTTTCATTCAGAATATTTCAGAGTTTCTATGTGTCAATGCAGTGGGATTGTTGAAGATTTGAATTGATGTCACGTTCATAGCGTTAGATTAAGCCGCACATCTGGAATTGTTATCAACCAAAGTCAACTTGTGTAACGTGCCTACATTGTGATGCTTTTGTGACAGCCTTGTCATTCACAATCCTGGATTTAACTGCTTTTTAAATAAAATTCCTTTACCCTTTTTTTTTTTTTTTTTTTTAATACTCGACAATTCAGTGTCTTCCCCAAGTTGTTGTCACTGGAAATGTTTCTTTGAGTTTCTTGTTTAATTATGGTAGACCGTACACTGATATTTTAATTTACTATTTGACCGAATTATTTAAAACCATTTCATATTATTTATTCTAGAACTATTTTTCAGGAGCATTATTTATTTATATATATTTTTTTTGTGGTCCCTTTCTCAGGATCGTTTTTGAATAATTTTACTTTTTTTATTATATTTGTTGTACAAAAAAGGAGGTTAAGGGCCTCTTTACTTATTATATAAAACAAAAATGTCCATGCAGAAAGAGCCAGACTAAATATTGCTGGTTTCGTTAAACTTAGAAGTCTTAAATATGGGTAAATTTAGTCAATCATCCAAAATAAATCTGCCAAGATGATTAAAAAATACATGAACATTTCATCTTTTCCGGGTACCCCCAAAAAGGGAGGGTGGGATGCGGCTTCAAAAAAGATGAGGGGGGGGACGATCAACTGCGCTGGTGTTTTTTTTTTTTTTTTACATTGCCTAAAAGTTACCTCTGTGAGGGAAATCAATATTTGTGCTGGAATGTTTCAAGGGGCACCAAGGCAATCACCAGGGGGTATGGTGACTTATGTTGTCCTTGTGTAGTGTGAGGCCTTCTAAAGAACAAACAGATTTTAGAACACTGTGTGATGTTTTTTCTTATGATTCCCCCCCCCCCCCAATATGGTAAGGCCCTTGTGGAACAAAACATTTTCTACATCTTTGATGTTTGACTGGACCTGTTAACATGTGTTGACTCAGTCAGTTCATGACTTTTACCAGTTGATAACAATTATTGATCAAAGCCAATTCCAATGCAATGTGCACAATGGTTTTTCTTTGAAACGGAGTCGCATCGGAGCAGTGCGTTAGTTTTTTTCTTCCTCTCTTCTCCTCTCTCTCTCTCTCTCTCTCCTCTCTCTCTCTCTCTCTCTCTCTCTCTCTCTCTCTCTCTCTCTGTTTGTGTCAAACCCTCCCCCCCTGCAGTTTGCTTTCCATTGACAAAAAGGAATAGTTGGAAATGTATGCGTTCATGACTCGTTCAAGATCTGCTTCAATGACAGGAATAACTGTAACTCATGCTCAATGAATGGAGTGTATGTCATTCAACAACACGGGCCATTGAATGTTACCTTCATTTTCAAAGAGAGCTTAACAAATCACCTCTTGCCTCGACTACCTTTTTTTCAGTTACATAAATTTATACCCACAATGTGAATTTACAATTGAAGGCAAAGTGTCATAATTGAGAAGCAAATGTCATGCTTATGTATAAATACATATTTGTGATTACTGAAGATGTGAATATTTCTGTAGGAAGTGGTTCATGGGATTCGTAGCCATCTCTCAGAGAAGTTCAGAATATTTCATGATAAGAAAAACCCAAAGTCTTGAATTTTGTTTGGAAGTACAGGATTGTTGATTATCAAAACTTGTTTTCTTCTTTTTCACTGGTGTCAATCTGAAGGGCCGACTGATTATTAAGTTCTAACCTGTGCCAATCCTCCATAAAACATAATTCCATCTGAAATGTCAAAGTCAACGAGACGGCATGTGAATATTCCACCAATCCTTGTTGCTTATTAGGAATCAAAAATAAGGAATATCAAAAATAAACCCAATGCGACTGAGATCGAACATAATTTGTCGTGTTTTTTTTTTAAAAATTTTTTTTATATATTTTTTTTATTCAGAACTATGCATAATCGTCATTGATAGAAAGCTTTGTTTCTAAGCATTTATTATTTTGTTCTGTAGGTATGCGGAGTTATGTTCAAATTATAAGACCCATTTATTTTCATAGCACCATGAAACAGTTTTCAAGGTGCTACAGCGCAATCTGCAGCCAACCATCCCCCCGTTGCAAACCCTTTCTCTTAGCAACAAGTATACTACGTTCTTTTCTTTTATATGTGCCTTACACAACACACGGGACGTACGACTTTACGTCCCATCAGAAGGACGAAGCAATAATGGTTAGGTGTCCTGCTTAAAGGACACGTTAAACAAGTGTCAAGACTGGGACTCGAACCCACACTCTGCTGTTCAGAAACACCAGAGCTTGAGTCCTGTTGCGCTTGGTTGCTCGGCCACGACACGCCACAAAAACATGACCGGATTTGATAACATATAGTGACAGGTTGGTATTGGGTGGATGGTGTGTTTGTTGAAAACTAGTGGATGGAAACGAATTTACATGTACTCTTTTAGAATCCAATTCAATGGACTTGACATTTAATGGAGAGACTATAGACATTTACCGAAGGCGCTTAGCATTGTCTAGAGCATTTTGAAATAAACTGTAAATTCCAGAAGGTGGAAGTGGGCAAGGATCTGTGGTTTCTAGAGATAAGGTATGTTGATGCTTCAGATGTTCTCACACTTCAGACATCTTTGTCATGTGCCTCATATACCAATTGAAATGGCAATGGCTATTTCTCATAATGTGAAAAGGTACCAGACTAATCCCCCCCCCTACCAGCCTCATTTTGGTTACATTCTTTTATATCCATGGAGTAGAAGCAAGATGTTGCCACCATAATTCATAAAGGTTGATTGGTTGAAAACCGTGGTTAACAAATACCAGCATGTACATGTAAAAAAGGACAGCCATTGAATGAGAATCGAGTGTCTTGAAATAAAGTTTTTTCTTTCTCTGGAGCGATAAATTTAGGACGTTGAACACCGCCAATATCACCAGAAAAGATACCTCATTTTAAATTCCACATTTCAATTAAAATGTGCCTACTACAAAATCAAATTCATTTGTACCACAATGTTCTGTGAGTCTAACTGATACTTCAAGGGGTGGTTGTTTGCAATACTTGAGTCAAAAGAAAGGAATCTGTTAGTGTATTTTCTTCCAAATGGACCAATACTGACTGCCCCCCCCCCCACCCTCGAGTTGAAATCTGGACTTCTGTGATTAAAAATTACCAGCATAAACACATTTTATATGTTTTTATATTTTAATTTCAATGTTTTTAAACACAGAGAGTTAATTGTTTTCTACTTCCACATCGGATTGTCTTATAAAAAAATAGTGAACGGCATAACAAGAGTGCTGAAAAAGGGGCTTACTTAAGAAGAAACTGCAGTTTTAATTGGCAAGAAGTGCCACCTTGAAAAACAATAGTGCACCCCCTGTGCACCCTCCCTAAAATTTTAGCCTAGTTTGCTTCAAATTATCCTCACAATTTTGCACCCCACCATGCCCTCAAAATGTACACACCTGACATGATTCATTTCATTCATTCCATGGTAGATATATATTACATGACCTGCCTGAGGTTATGCAAAAACAGAAAAAAGAAGAAGAGAGTTTTTTTTGTGCCCAGTGTGTCTGGGACCCTTCATACACATACCAAACCCCAGACAGTGCGCCCACCCATGGAGAAACATTGTCTGTTTGACCCAGGTCACGCCTCTGTGAGGTCACTTCTTTTACAGTGTTGGAAAAAAAAAAAAAAATCTCAACTTCATACAGAGTGTCTCTCTGGTCTGTGCTGCTTTTACACCATGGCCGGCCTTTTACTATGAAGCAGTCTGTGGTCATGCTAAATTTATGCCTTTTGATGTCTTGGTAAATTAGACTGAATGGCCCTGTCAATTGCATACTGACCCAAATAATGAAGTTCCAAGTCTAGGGTAAATTCTCAACAGCGGCTATTCAGACTGTGAGTTTGAGGCAGGTACACTGCACAGTTTGGGGGGTTTTATTGAATAGACAAGGGTCGGGTTATTTAACCCATTGATCCTCCGAAGGCCAGTTTCTCTTTCATTCTTCCCAAAAAATTAATTTACTCCATGGAACTTGAATTACATTGGGTCTAGTTATTGTATGCTTCTGACTGTCAAAGACAATCAAAACTGTACCAGGTGTTTTGTGTTTCCGTTGGGACTGATTCCAAAATTGTAGTTTGTATTAACTTCAAATGAGCCACTCACAGAAAGCTGTAGGTACCCCCCCCCTCCTTAAAAAAAAAAAAAACCAAACCACCATTGAAATAATTATGAAGATGTTCCGTTAACCCTAATCATAAACTAGAAGGTGACAAAATGTCCCCCACACGAGCAGCGATGGTTAACCCACAAACGCACAGATACCATACACATTGATTTCAGTCAGCCCGATGATAAATTGCCACCGCAAGAAAACACAGCGCCGAAAGAAACAGAAACGTGAACAAAAAAAGAGGCCATGTTGAAACCGGTCCCGATGCTTTGTTTGTTCTGGATATGTTGTCCTACCTCACCTCTTGCTCATAATTTATTTGCTTTTTCAGCAGCAAATTATTCAATATGGCAGCTATCCTGCTTGCTCACTCCTTTTTTTGTCCCCTGTCCTTGTGCACATCGTCCGTAATTGCATTAAAACCCTAATACATTTAGTAGGATGGTAGGGGCCTTGATTATAAGAAAGAATAGGGCATCTAGATTGATTCATTAGTGCGACAAGCAATTATACTAGGGAAAGGCCACACAGCTATTGATTTTTGCATCAATCTGTGGTTCTGTGCAGGTTCTTATAGATGGTGGAAGGAAAAGGGGGGTGGGATATGCTAGATGCAAATGTCATTCAGGCTTGGAGGGGTTGTGAGGTAATTTTTTTTTTGTCTTCCTTCTCGTTGAGATTGAGGCGGAGGGGGAAGAGCGGGATCGCCGGTCAGTGTTGATGTACTCGGCAGGATGGGATCGAGGGGATGATGCTGGGCTATAGTCAATGGGGGGTGGGGATCATCTGCAGTGTTATAGGCTACCAGAAAAGGGGGGTGGTGGAACGTTGTTTACTACCCAATTTTGGGGGTTGAGGAGAGATCTATTGGATCGGCACTTGGGGAGGAGGTTGATGTGAGATATATATTGAATATCAACTAGTTGAAGGGGGGTGGAGGTTGCTGATTATAATAAGACAGGAGATATTGCCCCTCGGACCAAACCTCACTGCCTGAAAAAACATAAAATTCTCATATTATTTTTCAGAGGCGAGTGGTATTTAATGGGAGCGCGGCCCATGCTCTAATGAGTTCATTAACTGCTTGGGTGACTTTTCCCCCAAGCTAAATTTCTGAGCAATTTTTTTTTTTTTTTTACGTGCGTCTGTTTTTAATTTGAGCAAAATGCCCTTTTCCTATTTCTGTGAGTGGGAATTGCATCTGGTTCGATGAGGTATAAAAGAAGTGTGTACAAATATTCCAAAATGAAGGGGTGTGAAGTCTCAAGGGTGAGATTCAGAGACACAATTTACTTTGTTATTTTGGATTTTTTAAAATCTTACACCGATGTGTGATCTGCAGAGGAAACAAAAATCACCGACTGTGCATGCTTTTTGGGGATTCAAACCCATGACCCCTGCATTCTAGAGATTTCTCAGGATTTTTTTCCTGATTTTAGGATTTTCTCAAAACCTCCTGTGAGCCTTTTGTATTTTCTTGAAGGAAGTAAAGCAATCACCACAGGGAGAAATAAAATAGTCTATAGTGTCTGCACCCATAGTTTTGTATTTCTGATGATACACAGTGTCTGCAAACCTCCTGATTTGCAACAACGGAGAGGTTCTGGGGCTAGAATAAGGGGGGAACTCAGGCCCCGCAAACAATTTTTTTCAGGATTTTCCACATTTGTCATATTTCATCCCCGCGTAGAGCAGATATCTTAAAAGTAGTTAAGACTGCCGAGTGTGCCCGGTGACGGAAGGCCAGTTCCAATCTTGTTATTAGCAGAAGATAGTACTGTAAATAGTTTTAATGATGTTGTCAAATCATTAAGATGTTTCTTGTTTCCTTCAGATCTTGAACAGTTTGTGTAAATGCCACAGTGACATTCATCCGAAAAAAATGTCAAAATTTCTTGCAGAATTTATCCTGGTTCTGAAGAGCACTTGGGGCTGAATTTGAGTGAAAAGTTTGTGGAGGTTTTTGGAGACGTTTGTTTCATTTAGTCGCCTGTCTTTTCATTGGAAGTTGAGGATAATGCTTAACAGTATGGCAGTAATGGGCTGTGCATGCTGAACATGTAAACTTGCGATAAGTCGATATATCGAACAACAATGATATATTGCGGATTTATTCAATCGGTTGTATTTTAGGAAGAAAAATAAAACCGGGGGGTGGGGTGGGGATTCGATCAAAGAATCAAATAATTGATATTTCGTCATTGATGCATCAGAATGCAGCTGCGTTGCTGGATATTATTATGTGTTTATTATGATGTGTTAATGTCATGCACATTGCATAGGCGTATACGGCAAGTGATAGGTAATTATATGGACTAATGTTGTTGGATGTGTAATTATGGAAGTAAGGCACAGTCTGATGATGCTTACAGCACACATGTTAATTTTTAATGACCATCTGTGTGTGTGTGTCGAAGGCAAGAGAGAAGAATGGTGGCCTTTTGGTTTTAGCAACATGTTTTTATGTTGTAGGCCTACACCCAGGTGGTTTTTGGACTGTTAAAAAAACAGTTTGAAAAGGCTGATTTGACCTTTAATCTACATGTATTTCTCAAGTTAATCCCCGCAAATCACAGAAATCCACAGAGCTTGAAAGCATCATTCTAATCCAGTAGTTTTATAAAACATAAATAAATATACCCCCCCCCCCCAAAAAAAAAGGACCAATGACGGCGCAATAAATGTATCATAAAATCCTATATTCATTTGAATCTGTCGAAAGAATTTGTTTAAACAAATTTTTTCTGTGAAAGAATTTTGACAGATATTGCTGTTTCAGAATCAAAAACACAAATTACATGCACATGCAAAATTATTTGTGCACGGCTAATGGATGTGAGATTAATGTCTGGATCCCAACAATAATTCATTTTAAAGTTTTTTTTAATAACTACCACTCAGCAATACCTTAAATGTAAGCTTATGGCTTTCTTGAATCTATAAAAGCAGCTGTTTAAATTTTTTTAAATAATTTTGGGGCCAAATCAGGCCAAATTGGCCAAAAATCGGACCTAACTCGTTTAACAGGGATTTTTTTTGCACACAACAGACCTGTATTAAATATATATACAAATTTGTGGTCCTCAAGTTTATAAACATAATCATATCCCCATTTGATCAATTTGAAATCAAAACTAACCCTTGGAACTGTTATCAGCTAGGATTGCACCAAATTAAATTAAATCATAGAGCAGTAATAATTTTGTGTATGGAAAGATTCCCAACTAAACCCTGGTCGTATAACAATTAACATTTACACGTACGACAATGTTCTACATCGTCAATTTCCACTTCTCATTCTCGAAAAAAAAAGAAAGATGAAAAAGAAGGGAGAAAAAAAAAAAGTCCCCGCTATGCCTTCTTCAACCGTGAAATCTGCAACAAAGTGACTGAGACATCTTGATTTTGTTTTTGCGCGTTAACGCATGGTTGCTTTTATGATGCTTAACAAGGCATGGTTATTTAGCAGGGAGTGGGTTGCTGTAGTATAGGAGAGAGAGAGAGACAGACAGGAAGAGAGAGAGCAGTTGAAGATCGCTGTTTGGAATAAACCACAACCTTGGGAAATACATGCATATTTCACATTATCTTTCTTCTGGTTAAGAATTTAGAGCAGGTTTTTTCTCCCCTTCTTTCTCCTTGTTTGATGGAAACGGCAAAGAGGATTGCCAGAAGTGAACATCTAAAAATGATCTCCTGGAAAGAACTTGGTTGTTTGCGTAAGAGGCGGAGTGTCTGCTTCTAAGGAGAACAATTTACCACGCTGTGATCAGAAAGAAACACCCTTTGTGCTAACAACTTTTAAGCTATAATTTTTCTTTTAAAGATAATATCCATGAAAGGAATTGGTACAGCATGATATTTTCAATGTGAGGTAGTTTTATAAAATATGTTGTGCGACTACATTCATTTACAAAACTTCATAAATAAAATATAAAGATGCCGTAGGGTATCGTTTAGTATTTGACTAACATTTTGTTTTACCCGATGAAGAAATGAAAACACAAATAATTTGGTTTCGTACCAGCTCAACTTCACTTGGAATACTAATGTTGAAATTAGTAAACGCCGTTACTGTATTTTACCCGGTGTGATTAACTTTCACTAACCTGAGTAGGCGAAGAAGAAGAAGAAGAAAAGAAAACCCACCTTTATTAACTTTTCCTGCCGCGAAAAAACGGTTTATCCATCGAACACCATAAACATCGAAATTTGGTGATTTCCACGGAAGTGCCCGGCATGCTTTTGAATGCAGATGGACCAATTTGACGGCCTACGCCAACCCTCATGATTTGTCGTTCCCTCACCGGGACATTTTTTTTCTCAGTGGAATATTAAATAATAATTGGTAGTAATTTAATGCTGAAACATTACGTGACTTGCGTGATTAGTCGGCAGTGAAGAGGGCAACCTTGAACATATACTGTTGTGGAGTTATCAATCTAATAAAACTAACAATTGACTTCTGTGTTATTGAAGTCAGACATGCTTTTCGACCCCCCCAAATGCTAAGGAAATTAAATAACTGCATTCTTGACTGGTTTCTCCCGGAGTATAAAGACAAAAAGTAGTGAGGAGAAAAAAAAGAGAAAAAAAAAGAACAAGGCTGAGTGTTTGTGGACATACATGTAAATGGCCAATAATCCCAGTGATCCCGTCCAGTGGTTTATTATGCGATTGCGCTGAGCCCCGGAACTCAGTCAAATCATTTCATTTGCAGCCCGATCACACAAACAATATTTCCAGCGTGGTAATCTCTGTGATTCATCCAGAGCTGACGAGTCGTAGCATCACAGGGGCCCCCGTCGTCGGTTGCCTATGCAAATATCGGCTGTTCACACTGACGATTTCCGACAGCCTGAATTCGGGGGTAAATTGTGAAATTTGTTGTTGCAATACCCACTGCTACTGTCAATCTCTCTATTGGGCATCATCTATCATGCGCGGCTCAAACCAGGGACAGAATTTATTATCTCTACTAATTTATACTTGAAGTTTTCCCCAAAACTGACATTCCGGTCGTTCGGTGTTGATTTGGGGGGAAAACTGTCCGATTCTCTGTATAGTGAGTGTATTATGAGTAGTACCTGTGTTGTGTTTTGCCGAGTCTTTGTTTTATAAGGGGTTTGTTCACCAACGATAATCAGCTGAAAATGTCATTATGCACTGCTCGGTTGAGAACATCAACCTCTGCTCCAGTTTTTCGTAGACTACCTTTCACTTTAATGGATTGTATCATTATTTTCTCAAAGTCTACGAAAAAGTTATATTTCAGCATCAACAGGTTGGGGATTTGAGTTCAAGATATGAGAATTGCATTAACTGACATTTGCTCGTGATATGTGTATCTTCTCTTGGTTGAGAATGGACCCCGTTTGCTTTCTTCAAGATATGGATAAAAAAATGAAAACACTGCAGTTTGCTGTTACGAGCCTCATGACCCACATTTCAGATGTTCTTATTTTTTATTTATTTTTTTTTAATTTACAAAAAGTATGTGTGCCAAAGATGTTTGTTGGAGATTCCTGTTCCTTGATATCGTTTAAAATTCTAGAAATAAGTGACATGACAATCAGCTGATCAGATGGTTGTCACCAGACATTGGAGGGGGAAAAGTAAACATTTTCTGGAGCATGAGTTTGCAAATCTTTATCAGTACAAATAACAGTCATCTGGAAAAAGAATGAATCATGAAATAATTTGCGCAGGATAAATTTTGTTATGTTTATATATACATTTTTTTTGTGGTGCAGAACAGCTTTACTAGTCTGAGAATGTTAATGTAAAATGGCGTCAAAATTAAAAGCTCCGAGTTTTAGAGTTTTTTTCTGAATGAGCTCAAACCCTCAAAATTCAGCCCAAATCAATTTGTGGGGATGATTTTCCCCCCTCATTGTCTCCTCGGTCTTGGTTGAAGAGCAAAAAGAAGTCCCAAATTCCCGTCAATTGGCCGAAAAACTCCCGAGAAAAGGTCGATGATGAGACTGTCCATCAAGTTTTGGGGAGTATTTTTGTCTCCCTCCGCCCTCGGTCGAGGAGGACCTGTCAGGAAGACAGTCCTGACTTCCTCCCATCACTGTGAGATGGTGGTGCACCCTGATCTCTTAATCAATATCACAATTGAAACTGTACACCAAACGGTAGCATCTGCGAGCCACAGCGCTTCCTGAGAGATGCACTTCACTCCCCACACTCAAAAAAAAAAAAAAAAAAAAAAAAAAAAAAGGAGAAAGAAAAATCTGATGTCTTCCCCTTCGTTTGTCAATCCAGCTATCTTACATGTCTTTGTGCATCACGGTTCATCACATGGCTGGCTTTTGCTCATTTCTCGTTTCCCGTACTACCCGGTTTTTTCCCCTCTCCAACGAAATAGACCAAGCTCCTATGTTTTGCATTTGGATTGATTATCATGCAGAGGACAGCGCTGCACTAAAGAGGAAAAAAAAAAGACGAGTATATTCGAAATGCACTTGCCATCAATTTGGGCCAAATTGTACATGTATGTAACATCCGAAGTGCAGCATGGTCATACATGAATTTCATTGCTTTGCCCATTTTGGCTGTTAAGGGTTGGGGCTTGCATTGATTTTGGCAAGCGTTGCTGCATTCATTAGTGCTAATCTAGTGTATCGCGCATTGGTCTTCAACTGCACTTCATATTTGCAAGGTTTTAAGGGAGGGTGTTTTAGTGTACAGCTGTTGATTTTAACAGTCGGTTCTAATCGTCTAAATGGATTATTGTTGTTTCTCAGATGGATTTTTGTCGAGCCAGTGTCTCCTTTTTTTCCCTTCACTTGGGCCAGCTTCCCCGGGAAGGACACAGAAGTTCCCAAGTGTTTATTCATTGCCACACTACAGTTCAATCTTGTCATGAATTCTTGACTCCAATCCATACATTTTCAGGTTAGAATAACAGTTTTCCCCAACTTGTTAATCATATTCGGTGGTGTTGGGTTTCAGCTGTAGTCCCAGCCATCCCTGAGTAGGCCTGCCAACAATTAGGTCATAGGTTTACCAATCAAAATTGTTCCAGTAAATGCGGGGGCGGGTTGAAGGGGTGGGGGGGGGGGAATGAAATCACAAGTCTTGTCACTTTTTCCCGATTCCAGTTTAATGAATCCGTCCATACCTTAGAGGTACCCGCGAGGAGATGTTGTTTTGTGCCGTCCTCAAAGCTTGTGATTCAGCCATTACACCCTGTCCTTACTGACAACTCATACCTGTTACACCTTCGCTGTAAGATTGTGGACAAGCGTAGCCCGGGGGGAACCACTCCAGCGATCCAACGTCTCAACATTTCAGCCCATTGCAGCAGCATAGATAATAAGTGATCAGATTCGGATCTAAATTCTCAAGTGTTCCTTGCTCATGACAGTGAGAGAAAGCCAAGGCGAGAAATAATGGAGTTAATCTTTTTCTTCCCCTATCCTCGTTTTTCTTTCGTCTTTCCATGTTCTTTTTTTTTTTTTTTTTTTTTTTTTTTTTAAGCACATGAATATCGGTGTTCTGGATTGCTTTAATGAACTTTATGGCCTCGAGAGGTAGTCTCTTTTTTTGCCTTCTTCTTGGCATGGCTTGATGGCCAAGTGACAAAAGTATTAGTGGGAGTACCTGGTTTAGTGAACTTGATTGTCTGGAAGCTTTGACATTTTTTTTATAACCCCTATCACTGAGTGAATCCGCTCAGCTCATTGCCCCAGAGGCATCAACTGAGATGAAATAAATTTCCTTTGCATCTAGCGTGTGTCACATATTTTTTGTTTTGTTTCTCTCAACCCCCCCCCCCCCTTGTGCTCGGGCTAGGCCTGGAGGGCTGTGTCCGTTATTGTGTGCTGTTGCAGCCTCGAAGCCACTTTCATCAGCCCTCAGTGTGTTTGTGTATCTCAACTAAGCATGAGGTTTTCTTAGGGATTTTTATGTAACCACTGTCTTTATTATGACACAGCCCCGAGGGCGGGATTCGCCGTGCTAATGAAACAAATTTCAAAAAATGGGACACTCTGAAATTACACTGGCTTTCTGTGGATCATCTCGCCCCTCTTTTCCCTTATCTTTTTTGCGTTTATTATCACCTCATCGATGGTTCTGAAAGGTCGACCGTGTTACTTAGACCTAATTGGGTTCAATCAAATTCTCTCACAGAACTTGTGGTGAAACATGTTGTTTACCGATCTCTCCTGGTAATGAACTTAATTTTGCCATTTCATACCTGGATTCTAATTGAATACAGTTGGTGTGGGCCCCTTGGGACGGTCCCCCAGACCCCGCCCAATTAAAAGGGGAAGTCGTAGCGCTGGGGTAAGGGTCTCACAGGAAGGGAGCACAGTGCCGGGCAGGCTCTGATTATATGCGTCAGGTGGGACACCTGTCTTGCGAGAATTGCCCCCACGAAAGTATGCAGAGGTAGAGATAGTGTGTTGCCGAGCTGTAAATAGTTGATGCTCATGACAGCATTTCAGTGCTGGTGTAAAACCCCCCCCCCCCCCTCCCTGAGCTGGGGGACTTGTACAGGTCTCTCTCCTTGTAAGGAATTGAGGGCAGCCCGTTGTATTTTAGACTATCCAGTTCCTGGTGAGAGTTAATTCCTTACCGGAAGTCTAGACAACTTACGACTAAAACTAGTTCAAGGATAGAGGTTTTGGTATGGTTGCTTGGAGTCACTCTGTGAAAGAACAAGGCAGCGAGCGTGGAGTATGAAGGAGAGAGAGAGAGTCAGAGAGAGAGAGAGAGATAAAAGTGCGACTGTAAACCTTCGATTTGTAATCATAGTGCAACCGAACTTGTCGTGTTTTTTTTTTTTTTTTTTACTTCTTCATCAACGATGTTATTTAAATCATAAAATTTTGACAGCAGCAAAATGATCCTCTTTAAAGTACTGCGATAAAAAGGATTATAACTTGCCATTAAGGGGTAAATCTGCTTCATCGCGAATGCAAATGAGAGTACTGCTTCCGATATAGTATCCACCCATAAAATACACTGTGAATTCTTTTGTGTTTTTCATTTGCCTCATGAGTTCAATAAAATGGCAGTCATTTTTCATTATCGCCCCAGTTTCCCTTTAACCCAAGTGCTCCGACCGTTAATTAAGGGGAAAGATTGCCTAACTGCTGACATCAAAGAATATTTTAAAAAAATGATAATAAATAAAAATTCACGACCTTGGGGTTGTGCATTTAGAACTCATATCCTGTGTAAATGGGTATAGAATAGCTCCGAGTTTCTACCACTCGGAGTAGAAAGGACAAGAGTAGGCGGTTGTGTTCACTGGTACTTGGCGTGTCGTTGAACAGCAGTTACGCAGGGCAGTGACTGTTTGGCAGCAAATTGATAGTTCCACTGGGGTATTTTTTTCCGTAACATTTCACCAAAACACGCCGCTGTGCAGCTAAACGGATGCATTTTTTGTTTTCTTCGCATGTTGTTATGTTGACATAGCTGGGGTATTTTTTCCGTAACATTTCACCAAAACACACCGCTGTACAGCTAAACGGATGCATTTTTTGTTTTCTTCACATGTTGTTATGTTGACATAGCGATATATCTGTAACCGTTTTTCTCTGAGAGGGAGAGAGGCAATTCATTTGGAGATTGACGTAACTTTTGAGATTGATTTCTCCATCATTGGAGAGTTGTCCCGTGAAGGAAGAGGAGGTAGATCGGAACAAGCCGTGGAAGGATAGTGTATCAGACAATGCGGCGCCCAAGTTATTAAACCCAAGTTCCCGTGGAACAGTGCCGTTTAAGTTGTACTAAAAACACATTTTCCCTGTTGATGATGACCATCTTTGTCCGAGAGTTTTCGTCCCCCGCATTCAGTGTATTCATATTTGACTCCTTTTCCTGTGACAAATCATTTGCAGGCAGTTATTTTTAGTCTCTCTCTCTTTTTTTCTTTCTTTGTTTTTTCTTTTCTTCTTCATAGTTTCTTTTGAAGAAGTCTGGCCATGTCTCGAGGGAGTCAAATTTCTTGTAGCAATGATTTTATCCCCTGGTTACATTACCTCTCGTAATTATACATGGAGAGACAGTGAACATTGGGCCTGTAACTCATCTGAAATCTCAACCTCACTTAAATTACTAATGACAGGGCGTCTAATCTGATGGTGGGAAAGTCCTGGCTCCATGGCCAGCCCGTGGAATGCCTTAAGGATCAAAAGAGGAAGAAAAAAAGAAAAGAAAAAAAAAAGAAGGAGAATTGAAAAGGCAACAATACTTATAACAGCTTAACCGTCTCCACGGTCCCCGGGCTGGCTTAATAATCCCCTTTCTCTGTTTTCAGTGGGGCTAATCCCTCTTTGTCTTTGTTCTTAACAGAATTCCTAAACGAGGGGGGTGAAGTGTGCACATGGATTAAGACTGCATTCTGATGCATGCAGTGGAGGAGAAGCTTGAGAAACCGAGAGAGCGAGTCAAGAGAGAGTTGGGACCAGGCCATTTGACGTAGATGGTGTACCCACCCTTCTCTCTGGAGGTGTTGGTCCTGGATTAATTGGTGGTTTTTTTCGTCGTCCTGAAGACGGCCCTCCTTAGGATCGGAAACTTCACGAAAAGGTATGGGTCAACTTCATTTTCTTTTTCTTTTTTTTTTCAGTGCATGCTTAAATGTGTACCTTTCTGATTGGGATTTGTGTGTTTGGTTGTGGCATATTTGCACTCTTTCATACTCCACTGGAATTAAAAGAGATTATGCTGATACTGTTAGGGGAGGGAGAATGCTTCAAGTGAGAGTTAACACTGTGTATTGGTGGGTGGGGTGTAGGGAGGATAGCTTGTGGAGAAAGTTTGATAGAACGAGCCGCCAGGTAAGGGAGTGTTTTCAGTAACGTTTGCGGTAATTGTACACAGAATATTTCTCTACGAGTTGTTGGGGGGTTCTGAAAAGGAAAAAGAATTGGTGGTGTAGCTCGACGCTTCCATCAGTGTGCTCTGATTGTCTTCAGGGCGAAAGCCCTGTTTTCATGATAGTTTATTTCTCTTATAAATGGTGCACTATTCTATTTAAGGTTATGGTGGTGAGAAGTCACTTGTGAGTTGCACCCTATTTATCAAGTTTCATAACTCATAGGTCATCGGCAGTTTACTATCGAGATCAATAAAGCAGCCACTTTCAACAAACACCAATAATGCCGAACAGTGTTTTTTTGGTTTTATTACTTTCAAACAAAGTCAACTTTCCAAACCCATATCTTTATTTTTGTGTAATCTTCCCAACACTCCTTGAACCTTCTCTTAATTCCCCCCTGGCCCGCCTTCGTCTCTCCCCAAATTATAAGTAGGTCTACACCGCCCTTGACCCTATTCCATTTTTCCAAAGAGATAAACACATTCCTGCAAAACAAACCAAACTCCCAATAATTATGGTGTGCATGTGTGCGTGTGTGGGTCTGTGTGCGCCTCGGCCGGGACCCAGGCCCTGCAGCGAGCATTGTTTTCAACCCGAAGCAGCCACCACCAATTAAGCTGTGCTTCAGTGGCGTAATTGTCTCCTGGCCAACCAACCAACCACCAGGCAATCACTGTACCACAGGGCTTGTCTTTGAACTTTTTTTGTGTGTGTGCTATATCCCTCTCTCTCCGTCTTTTGGGCATACCAGGCCCGGGTGCTGAATGGGCATTTCCAGCTCATTAAACCGGCCATTCAAACAGCTGGTGACTTTGAATCCTACTAGTAAGTCATGAGGGACCTCTGTGTTTCTACTTCCATAGTTGTTGTATAAGCCTCTCATCTACTGTTTAGTCATGGAGGAGTGGAAAGACGGCGATTTTCTCACTCTCTTCTTCTTGTAAAGGGGGAAGTTGTCCGGTCTTCGTCAGAGTGTAGAGATTAAATGAGTAAGTGCTATAAGACAGTCATAACAGGGTCAGTTTCATTTGTGTGGAAAAACCGCTCTAGCAGTAGGGTTTACATTCACAATGGAGCAATGACATTGATAACCCAAAAGTGTTTCCGTGCTGATTTAGTTTGTGCTGTTCTTGTTCCACGGGGAATGTCTTTTTGTATTTCTTCTTTAGGTAATAGTGGTGCACTGATAGACACACCAAACAGCGTGCACACACACACACACACTCTCTAGGCACTCCACAGGCTTACAAGGTCAAGCTTGCTGCTATTAACAACCTGGGTATATTTTGTTTCATTGTACACTGCTTTTACTGGTGTTGCCTTTGTGGACCAGCGGCTCCATTGTCTTTCTGTTGGAGGGGAGCCAGTGGGGATCAGCCAAGCGTACCTGCTTGGAGTAATAGCCGCATTGTGCTGTTCCAATCACAGTTCACAATTCACTGGCTGTGATTGGGGGGTCTATACATTAATTCAAAGTGCTGTTTAATCAAACAGGTTCTTCCTCCTCATCTACCCCCCCCTCCCCACTTTCTTTTTGTGCGGACATTTTTTTCATTTGCTTTACAGCCTCACATTCAATTGTTCCCAGGTTTTTGGTTGTCTGTACGATTGATTACCTTGTCAAAACATTGTAAAAGGGAATGGTGGGGTTAAATTGCCTCGTGACTAAAAGTAGTTTACTCCTCATTTGAATAGATTGGTGTGTTATGTATTCGCTGATCCTCATAGTCAGTTGTGGTTATCCGTACTGCTATTTCATTAAACAAAATTATCCCCACAGGACCCGAATTTAGAGGAAAAAGTTTTTAAAAAAAAAACGCGGGGCTTGTAGCTCTCTCTTTTTTTACCGGACCAGAAAATTTGCTACGAGACTAGAGTCAAGATGACTAAAACAACTATCCTTACAGTTTAACATTTTAACTGCAAAAACACAAGCCAGCATGACTTGAGTGGTCGTGAGTTTGACTGGCCCGGCGCTAAAATCACTGGCATCGCGCTTAGGGTCCAGCGTGAACTTCGAGCCTAGGGTCCAGCGTGAACTTCGAGCCCTGCCTCAACCTCTAAGATCTCAGTAGATAACACCGGGTCGCCCTGAACATCAAAACACTCCGAATTAAGATGATGAAGCTCTTGATCATCTAACAAGTTTAATTACGGAAATGTCATCGCACAGATACAGGAACTTTGCCTCTGAATCAGCAAAGGAGGGGGGGGTGTTAGATCTGTCCCAAGGGGGTGAAGACAATGCCCTGTGCCTTGACTGGGCTGACTAGCTGGACTGAGCTGTCGCTGGAGACCTGTTGAATCTGAGAGCGGGGATCTCCAGGTGTCCTTAAACTTCTGCATAGTGCATTGCCCTTTAAGCAAGGTTGGGTATTGGTCAGGGGAGGAAGGGGTTGACGAGGGGGGGGGGGTAAGGACTGGTAGTTATCTGTCTGCACTGTCTGGAATGGGGTTAAATCTGGGGGGTTGATGAGCAAGGTTTGTTTGGGTTGGATCACTGGGAATGCCCGATCTAATTATATACACTACCAAGTGAAGAACAAGGATGTACTCAGCACTTTCCCCAAGTTAATCTTGTTAACTAATTTTGGTCAGAGACGGGGTTGGGTCTGAGAAAAAGGGCATATATTATTAATCATCAATTAATTGTAGGCTGTGTAGAGAAGTGGACAGTTTTAGAGTATTGCCAAGTCATAAGTGCGGAAATACACGTTAAGGAATTAAAAAAGCTGCGATTTTAATCCCAAATGCCAGCACAGAACCGTGTCGATGGCGCATGTACAATGGAGAGAGTAAATCAATTGGGTGGGGGAAAGCGAAAGCTAGCCTCTTGAAAACTGGGTGGAAATTTGTAACATGAAAACAAAAAATAAAAATGTGTCTTGCATTTTATACCGATTAAAAAGGGGTGCAAGCTGTGAAATGAAAGCTTTGGTCATGCATGTAAAATGTGCATTGCATTTTCTAGTATGCTGGTAGCAAAAGGAGTAGAAAGGGGGGAGCTTGCCACCCCTTTTTGATTCCCCCGGATCCAGTAATGGCGTTTATACACATTGGGGGCAGTGATATTCCTCCCCAAGTCCCGTCCTTATTTCCTTTGGAAGAAGAGAAAACACATGAACCGGGCATGTTGTACGTGCACCCGGAGGCTGTATCTGGCGCAGGCACGTCCATGTACCCCCCCTCCCCACCTACCTCCCTCGGCCATAATTTTTGGGGTGCTTAGGCTCCGGGTATACAGGAACAGACAGTTCATGATGTAACTGTTGACAGGATCGGCCAGTGCATATGTTATCCCTCCACTCTGTGAAAAGGTTAATCCTAATCCATATTTCTCCAACATGTGTCCTTACCCTGGCCATTAAATGCCACTGACATTTTAATTCACGGCGGAACTTGTGAACCTTTGAACTCCAACGGTTCTGCTCCCCTTCTTTTTTTTCTCTCTCTCTTTTCTTTCTTTCTTTCTTTTTTGTCGTCTTAATTGGTGAATCATCAGCAACTTGCTCTCAACACTTCATATTGTTTTCACATGCATATTGATTTTGTCCAGCCGCTGCTTGGCGTGGCTTGCCCCACTCTGAAAAACACTTCAAGTTTCTAGGCGCTTTTGCTGCGGATTCGTACTATGTCTGATACTGTTTTTTTGGAGCCTTAGTCTGGTGCCGTGACGTAGGCCAGAGAGGGCGGGTCACGGTCTCCTTCAGATTTGAGGGAACTGGTCACTCCTTTGATTCACTTCCAGATCGGTGTAACTAAGAGGGCGTGTTCGCCATTTGTAATTAACGCAATAAACAAAACAGATGATCAAGTGTTTTGGGAATCCAAAATAGAACATTAATTGCTGATTCATTTGCACAGTTTAATTGATCAGCTGTTTTGAAGAGTTTTATGTTCCAGAACAATGTCTGAATTAGTGTGTTGGAGTTTTACACAATTTAACTGTTCAAAGAGCAGCGATTAATTCGTTTTGTGTTTTGTGTGCTAGTTTGTTTTTTAGGGTTTGTATTTCATTAGTTTATTAGCTTTTCTTTTTGACTGAATTGTCTTTGATATATTTAGGTACTTATTATTTTTGAAATGAAAATCAGGCCCTATTCATTTGGACTATCTTACATAGTTTAGAAAAAAACATGTGTACTGTTAGAATTGATGGATTAGCCCTTTCCATGTCAGAGATAGGTGGGGGGGGGGGGGTTGGGGGAACATTCACAATGTCTTGCCCGTAGGAGTCTCAGCAACTGAGGGCAGTATTTCTTGCCTGGCAAATCCCTAGGACGTGATCATTGTGGTCATAATGCAGGCAGCAATGTTCAACTAAAAGCCCATCATCTGATGGGGGGGGGGGGTGACTTCAAAAACAATTAATAAATTAAATGCACATCTTAACCTGGAATCCAATACTTTGTCTTATGTGGGGGCTTTTTTATTGCCTATTCGTCTTGTTCATCCGTGGACAGCTCCAATGATGCATCCTGATAATATGTTTACCGAAATTGTTCCAGATTCTGGCCTGCTGTAATTAAATGAAGTGAGGATAGATTGATGTTAGGGAGAGAAAATGAAAGGTAGGCCAAAGGATTTCAGAGAGGGGGAAGAAAAAAACCCTGTTTTAATGAGTTTATTGCACTTGATGTAGACCACCCAGAAATTGGAGAAAAATTGGCCCATGGAGAGTGTCACCCTAAACAATGAGCAGCCCAGCTTGTTCCCTCCCAAAGTTAGGTTATTCCACTCTCTTTAAAGGGTGGTAACGATGGTAATATGAAAGTGTACAGCTCGTGATGAAATTTCATCAAACTGAAAGTTCATCAGAAATTAAGCTCACATGTTGAGAAGCTAAACAAAAGCAGTCTCTCTGCCCCCCCCCCAAGTTTGTCAGTGTTTTAAACAAAGGTTTTCAGACAGACACTTTTGCTTTGGGCAAGTATGTAACTATTGCTTTTTTTGACTTACTTAGGAAGATTTTTCTTGTTTTCAAGTTTTAATTCATGTTTGCTTTAGTCTATCTTCAATTAATGCCTTGTCAGTGTTAGTGCGTTTTATTTTTTTATATATATTTTTAGCTGTCCTGATTGATTATCTTGCACAAGAGTTTTCATATAATCAGCAGTGGTGGATCACTTACACGCGGTAAAGATAATTGTAATATAAATATCACAAAGAGAATGAAAATGACTCATGCATTTGTACCAATTTGACATCAAGAAAGGCTCCGTGTACAAATTGAGAACAACCTTTTGTATGTGGGACTTTTCATTTTGATCCGAGCCACTGGTGTGACCATCCCTTTAAGCCCCGGCACAGCTCTCTCACTCTCTGAGGACATTTTTCCCACAAAGGATGCTGGCATCAAATAAATAAAGACAAAGTGGGGAGATTAACTGAGGTCAGCCGTGACATTTGGGGTCATACTTGGGTAGTTTATGTTAACTTACTTAAACATTACTAATCTGTACCAGTTGCTGGTAATGAAAGATGGTGAAACATGCATGCACACTAACCTGTGTTGACTAGTTTTATCTCGTCAGATAAATAGGTATTTATTAAAGGGCTTTAAACTTTACAGATGTATCGAAAGTGCGGGGAAACCTGCGCATCTGTGGGGCACATTTATTGTAGGTTTTTTTGTAGTTGATTTGGCGCTGTCAGGCCTGGAATTACATGGAGGCCACGGAGGCCATGGCCTCTGTTGCCCCTAGTCTTGGCCTTGATGCCCCCTTCAAAGGTTGCCCATAGATTTCCAATGGAAGTGCCTTGCAAAATGAAAGCGGCATAGTGCCTCTCAAAGATGAAAGTGCAGGCCTGAACTGTCTGTGCTCAAATCCTTTGTTCCTAACATTTTTAAAATTAACCCTCAGCAACTGCCAATAAAGTTGATGTCCCCACAATTGGAATAAATACCAGAGAAATGTTGAGCAGCGTGAGTGTTGTTACAATGACAGTTCTTGTACGATCAGACAGATCTACTTCAGTTTAAACTCAATACCCAAATAGAACATCGGGGGGAAAAGTCAGTAGTATGGTGTTTTTGGTTCAAGCTATGATTCAACCTTTTGGATGCTGTCTGGCTGTTATTCATCAACCTTGCAGGGAACATCGCTTTGCATTTTGCTTCATAATCAGCCCCCCTGACTTAAGACTGGGGATTGTGTGTCCATCAAAACTCATCCTTAGTCAGAATTTGAGAACATTAATGCGTCCGATTGTGGGAGGTGGATCTTTGTGTATATTCGTTTGCTCTTTTTTTTAAATTTGGATGCCGAGTGTAAACCCTCGAGTGTTTAATTTACAAGAACGGTGAGCGGTAGATGACAATGAGTAGCTTTCTGTAATCACTACTTGGGTAGGAGGATAACAACATTTGTATACATATGTTTGTTGTATCTGGAATGAACAACTGTTTGTATTACCTTTTTTTTTTATCTGCAGGCCCATTTATTTCAACCAAAAGCAGACTGTAAAGTTACACTTTCTGGCTAGAAAAATTGTTTTGCCCAATGGCATGGAACTTTCCGTGAGCAAAAATAAGTAGTGCGAAAAGATTTCCTAAAGTGTAAAACTTTTCATATAGTCATAATATTTTATGGAAAAAGTGTGCCGAGTTATATGTAAAAAAAAAAATAATAAAAAATTGTGTACTCTTTAGGAAGTTGATTATCTCTTTAATGGACTTTGTAGCTTGCGGTGAAAACAAGTATAAATGCTCCACTTTCCCACCCAGTCTTAATGTTTTCTTATCCATAATTTCATCGTTAGCACAGGCGGCCATGATTTATCATTTGTCAAGTATTTTTCTTAATTATCCAGGAAACATATTCAGCTCTATACGCTCTGATAGAGGCGTCAGCGAGTTTGAATTAATCCATTAATTATTTAGTTATCCCAGGCATACACTCATTACAATTAGGCCCTGGGTAAATATTTCATGGACTCCTCTCTCCCTTTTTAATTTAGATAATTACACTTGCGTATCTAGAGAGAGTGTGTGTGTGTGGACGTGTGTATGTGAGGACAAGGCTTTTTTTTCTTTTCTTTTTTCTCCCTTTTTTTTTTTTTTTTTTTTTTTTTTTTTTTTTTTGCTTTTTGATGTAGTCATGTGACACACTGAGCCAACAAGCGTAGGGGTCCGAAGAGTGAAGGGCCTGATCACTGTGAGAGAAGGGCAAACAAAGAAACAAGGAAAGTGGGTCAATGTAATCAAGTAGGTTAATGGGGCGACCCGTTAATGACTTACCAGTGGGTGTAGCGAGGGCCCGGGTTTGGCACCTGCAAATCAGTTAAATGGCTTCATGTCATTGCGGTGGCTAATGTGCTGTTCAATAATGTTGACGCCTGTGTGGAAGTATGCGACTGTATAATGGGGAACAGTAGCGACTCGGCTCTTGTGCGGAGATCAGAGACCCCTGTTACACCACCAGAGCGTGTCCACAGTTGAATGTCTTCCCAACCATAGGAAGGTTGTATTCATCAAGAATTCACTTGACATGCTTGGTTTAGGATAACAAATGGGGAAATCTCCACACAGGTTGTAAACCTTTTTATGAGAGGGGGGGGGGGGAGGGGCATCTTCATTTTCTCCCATTCAAATCAATGTAACCGAAACCGAGGCTGGAAAGAGAAAAGAAACAGTCTGGTTCCTTTTTGTGCATTGATTATTAGCATTGGTTACTGTTTATGGAAACAAGGAACATGACCGAGATGATGGCAGCATGTTAATGGTCTGTAGAGCTTAATAATCATTTTAGTTTGTTCTTCAATTCAAATTTGAGGCTGAAAGGGAAAAGCCTGGTCCCCATCCATGTTTCCATCTTCATATGCATCGTACTGTTGGTATGGGATGCGGGAACCTGACCAGATTGGCAGAAGCATGAACAAGAATTTGTGGTTAGCTTGAACATACACAATTTATTCCTGGCCGCCATAAAACACCAACTTGGGAAATGGGTGGATGATTCTCCTCCAAAGATATCCATCAAATAGAATATTGAATAAAGTACTTTATTAGACCAAAGAGTTTATGATTAGACTGAATACACAGAATAAATATAACTCTGAACATATAAAATTATAATTTTATGCTCGGGAGATTAACATAAATCTTCCACTGAACCTTTTACATCATGGAGCGGTTCGGGAGACTTAACTGTTTGTTTGTTTGCCTATTTGTGATTGATTCTCCAAAGCATGTGTGACAATTGTAAAAGTGGAATCGGTTTGTCCAGGTGCTTGGGTACGGGGATATCTGCTTCAGAGTGGTCACTTCGTTCAAAACAAGGGTTTGCTATCGTCCCAGTAATTTGATGATCTCGGAAATGAGGTTACAATCTAAATGGCGGCCCTTCCCTTTAAAGATGGATGTCATAAAGTTGTGAGGGATCGGCCTGCACAGTATTTGATGTAATCAGTTTGGATGTTTTGGCTTGTCAGGGCAGATGAGGGAGGAAGAAAAAGTATAGAGAAGAAACCAATCTGTTGGCAAGTGGTTAATACGAAGAGGAAAAGGGACAGGATTGCTCTATGCTACTCGCCTGGGGTAATTTGTACAGACTGTAACACTAATTTCCACTCCCTCTAATTTGCAATTTTCCCCCTATCATTTTTTTTTTGTGTGTGGTCCCCCCCCCCCTCTCACTTTCTCTTGTATCACAGTGGCTGGTTGTCTAGATGTAGACCCTATGACCCGTGCTAACCCAGATTCGGGGTGACAGTTTGCAGTCCTTTTCCTGTTGTTGCCTGTGAGTTGGCACAATTAGATTAAGCCCATGTCTAGGGGGGGTGCTTGATCGGAATATACACACACACATAACCGACTGGCTGAGGGGATGTCTTTAGGACAATGCGAGTATCGATCACGGTTTAGGCATGTGGGTTTCTTTTCTTGTTCGTCTTCTCCTTGAAATACTAGCAGCTGAAAGGTTGGGTTTCCTGCAGAGTCAATGTACGGTGTCAAGAAAATTATTGAGACATCTGGCAACAAAGCCATCCTTGCAGTGTTGCTTTGAACTTGAGTGTCAGCTTGTTTTTTTTAATGTGTGTGTTTTTCGTGGTTTTGTTTTTGTCTCTCTCTCTCTCTCTCTCTCTCTCTCTCTCCTCTTAAAATAATTTAAGAGGAAAAACCCCAGAGAGAAATTGGTGATTTTTTTATTCACCCCAAATTGAGTTACCCAATCAGTTTCCTTTGCGGTTTATTATTTGAAACAAATGGTAACTGCTTTATATGTTTGGGTGTTGTTGTTGTTTTTTGTGTATAAGTTAAAACAAATCTATCATATAATAATGGAAGAAAAAATATTTTGGAAGAAATTCGGTTGAATTTGTTTTTGAAACAAACAATATTGTAAGAAGCAATTCTTTAAAGACAAGTGTGTTTGCCCTTCTAGTTCTATAACCTTATAACTAATTACAAGACGCAGGGTTTCTGCAGGCAACCCTGAAGTACAACCTTTGGTACAGAATTATTATTTCAAAATGTATTACCAATAATCAAATCATTATCTGGGTTAACACAAAGAGAGACCAGCTGTTACCTTGTAAATTCTCAAAGTGATTCGGTAGCTTTCGAAAGAGTTCATATGTGGCTGTCACACTCTGACAAATTTATGCCATCCTAAATTGGCGACAGAAGTATAAACACTTTTTAAAAAACATTTCAGCAAAGCAAGCAAGAGGCCGGTGAATATTTATCAGACGAGCCTTGTCAGTGGGAGAAGACATATGGAAGCAGTAATGAAAGATTTTAATGTCATTTGGAGAAATATGCAATCTCGAGTATGGAGTTGATGAGGTAGCAACACATTACGCGAGGTTTCGACCGCGTCTTTCTTGACCGGCCGCGTCGTCAAGAGACTCTTCGGAGCTCACGATCTTAACGAGGATAGACGATGCCCATTTGCTGGTCCGGGGCCGAGTTTATTCCAGTGCACACGACGGAAAGGCAGTCATAATCTGCTTTTCTCTTGTACTCGCCTTTTAGCAGATTCATCTCTCTGATTAGCAAAATGTCAGGCAAGGAGGCACTTGAGTCCAAGCGCTTAATGGAAACAATTATGCAAATGCATATTTCCATATCTGCGCATCACTGAATGCAAGTTGTTAGTCACCTTTTTTTGTTTTCTCTGTGGTTTGCCTTTTTTTCTTTCTCTCTCTCTTTTTTTCCCCTTCTTCTTCTCCCACCCTCTTGTATCTCGCTCATTACTGGGCCAACGTCGCTGTCTTACACGGCCCCTGAATTCCAGCGCTGCTAAGTGTACCCATTGCAATCACATGATATACCTGAGATTAGAACTCGATACCCAGCCTAGTATAAAACAGTACAAGTTGGTACTCGGGCCGGGCCGGCCAAGCCAGGCTGTGCCTTTTTTTTTTTTTTTTTTTTCTTCCCCTAATGCCTTGCGTAGTTGATTGTGTAGATGAGTGGAAGTTGATCAGTGCTGGGGAGAAACTATTAGTCATTCGTGTCCACATGGGGTTTAATGACCCTATGACATTAGCAAGCCTGATCAGCCGCCTGCCAACATTAATTTCTTGTACAGAGGCTTGTGTATGCATTCATTTACTGGGGTCTCCGTCAGTGCTTTGTATGAAGGAGAGAGAGAGAGAGAGAGAAAAGTCGTGAGGGTCTCCAGTTGAAATTACAGTGGCTTGGTCCATTTGAGCTGGTGACGGCCTGTGTGTGTGCGTGTTGTACTGCACTCTGACACGCCAGGGGGAAGGAGTTGTTTTACCCTCAATGGTAACCTGTTGGGATGATAAAACCTGTTGGTCCTACAACAACGGTCACTTCAGTTCCCACAGTCAATAGCAGATGGTCAGTGGACGGTCACTCGGCAGCACATGTCAAGAGTTCAAAGGTCAATGTCAGGTAGGTACTGTTTTTTTTTTTTAATTTGCTGGCATTCGGAGGGCCACTCTTGTGTTCAAATACTCCATGCTTGCCCCTTTGATGGGATGTTCCTGCACATGTGTATGAATTGGTTATCGGGGAAAAGCAGCCGAGCCTTTGTCGTTGTTCCGTGATTCAATCCGCTGGTGAAGCATGACTGGGGTAAACCCCACTGCCCTCAAAGCACGCCACCACGCTACAGCCTTGGCTGTTGAATGCAATGGCCATGGGACAGCAGTACATAGTCAAAGGCTGATACTGACTAATGGTCATCGAGGGAGAGAGTTGTCAAGGCAAGGTGGGGTGGGTTACAGTGTGGCAGAGCCCTCATGCTTGGGGAGCAGTGCAAGCATCACTTCTTTTTCATTCCTTCACACTTTCCTGTAAAGCAAACAGGGTCTCTTTTTTTTCTTAAACAGTTCAGATATTTTTATGGTTGTCTGGTGTTGAATGTATAAACCATACTGCACATGTGACGATATTTGTTTCACTTTGTTGCATTTGTTGTCTGTCAAACTGCTTTGTACATGTACATCTGATTACAGTGTCATCATCAATCTCCCAATAGTAACAGGTTTATTTTGTGTATGTTGTTTGTTGGGTTTTTTGTTGTTGTTGTTGTGTGTTTCTTTCTTTTTCTGTCAATTGCAAGACTGACTCATGTATAAAATGTAACTGTACCGAACACGATCATGCTGCACTTTGGAGTTCCACATGAGGATAATTTTGAAAGGAAAATGGGTCAGTGTAACAATTTCATCTCTTCTCATCAAGCCCTTGTGAATCTACGGGTGAGTCCACAGTGAATCATGAAGAAGAAGAGAAGAGGCAAAAAAAAGGACACTGAAACATCCGTCACCTGCTGACAGCAGTCTTCCTCTTCGGCAAAAAGAAGAAGAAAAAAAAAAAAAAAATACAAGAAGAAAAGAAAAGAAAAACACTTTGTTAAAAGTCAAGTAATTTGCCTGTAACGAGTTTCCCTCCCGGAAAGAACAACCTGACTTTTTAGCCTACTTGTGATGTCACTTGAAACTTACTCCAGAGCCTTTTCCTGTCCTGCCTCACCGAGCTTAGCCGGTCGCTGCCGCTGGCTCTCGTAATTTCTTTTGTTGTGTTCATTCCATTTGCCGTAATCACCCAGCCCATCCTTTTTTATTTTTTCTTCCCGAATCTGCTCGGAAAAAGATAGAATACATCTCTCAAGTGGCCGGGACGGCTGGCGGATAGGAACCCAATACTTGCATCGCTAGCTTACGGGTATTCCCGTCTTCCCCATAGTCACTAACGGGCATACCTGTACCAGCTTTGATTTATTTGTTTCATCCAGCTCTAATTCATCATTACTGGGGGTTGTTGCAGTCTCCCTCCGCAATCTCTGACAGTCAAGGTGGGATTGTAATCGGAGACTCCTTTACATATTTCTTGCCCTCGTGCCTCAACAATCGGGCATGCAATCTGGCCAGTGCGCATAAAATAACCTATCCCTCTTTGTTTTGATTTCGCCTAAATTGGATTGGGGAGGTGTCACTCACATCAGCAGCATATGGGATAATATCTCTAGAGTCCCCTGGCGCTCTGCTTGCCTGGAACAACCAGGGCAATAACCTGCCACTGATGAAGAAAAGTTCAACCAACCTTCTCTTTTTTTCTTTTTTTACCTCTCTCTCTCTCTCTCTCTCTCTACTCTCCCTCCCTTACTTCTCTTGTACTAAAGAAGACTGTCATTTGCATACCACTGCCTGTATTAACACTATGCCTCTAAGCCCTCACAAGGTCAGCCTTGAGAAACCACATTATTATCAAAGCGGTCTACCAAGTAAAGGAATGCCCTGGACTTGGTTGGTGGAGGATTTTTTTTTCTTCTCTCTCTCTCTCTCTCTGTTCTTTAAATACAGGAAAGGATTTTGCCTGTAGTACAAAATGCAACAAGTCGACCGTCAATCAACTTCGTCATGTTACACCCAACTAATTTAAAAAAATCAATGACGAAATGAAAAAGAGAGAAGAGAAAAGTTGTTTGTACTATTATTATTTTGGGCATTTTCTGATCACTCAAACATGTTTGCTGGTGGTTGTCTCGAGTATTAAGAAGTTTTTTTTTACCATAAATACAACCGTAAAAGAAATCCCAAGAAGTTGATCCTTCATAATCTCTACAAATACAAGCAATATGTACAAAGATTTCAAAGAAAACAAAATGAAACATGGGATGTTGTCTAACTTTGGCTTGGCTGTTGATGTTCCATTTCTTTGTTGAACTAGTGCCAGATTTGCATTTTTTTAACCTTTAAAAAGAACGACTGACAAATTAAACCTCAGCATGAAATCTAAGCATTACATCTATCTTGTCTTATCTATCACTAACAGTAACAGTAGCTTTTATGGACAATTTTTCTTCTTCTTCTGTTCTGGTTAGATTTCTGATTTTTGTCAAATATGATGCATTTACAACCTTTCGGGGAATGAAAATTTCTACACGTACATTTAAAGACTTCATGAAAGAAATGGAGGAATCAACTTTGGCATGAATTTATTATGCTGTGGTGCAGTCAATCGGCATTTTACAACAAACAATCACGGCCTTTGAAAACTTCAAACACAACAGGTTGTTTCTCTTGGAGAAAAGGCAAAGGAGAAAAGGTTTTTTCCCCCAAAGTTCATGGCTTTCGGCGAGGCAAACCAAGTTTTACTGTCTTTGACATGAATAGGTCTACATTAAATGAAAAGGGTTCCGAGAACGCAAAAACTTGCCGCTTCACCTAAGCCAGTAAATTGTAGCAAAAACTTCCACCACAACTTTTGCAGAATATGGCTGCGTCCGAATTGCGGTGTCGGCTATGGCTACTGCTGGATCGCTGCGTCATCGTGTGTTGAAGTATAGGATGTCCTTAGCAACACCCTCAGCAACAGTCATAACCGTAGCCGTAGCCGCCTATTTGGATACGGCTGGCGAGGTCTTAGCCGGGATTTAGAATTTCATTATCTGAATTTGTTCTCTCCAAGTACATGTAAATGACAGATCATGTAGGGGTGCCCAGATTCAAACAGGATGGCTACAAGAAATGACCACACACCCCTCTGGCTATCTTTTTTGTTATTATGCTGGCTTTTAAATCTTCATATCTGTCTACACATTTGCTTTCCATTTACACTTTAGAATTTAAACCATAACCTGAATTTAAAAAAAAAAACTCCCTTTAATTTTTGTGTTCTTCTTTTCTTTTTTTTGGGTGGGTAGTGTGATTCATATTAGAAGCTTAGTCAAATCCAGCATCTTTTATCATGCCCCGCTGGGTTCATCACCCTACGGAGGGTTCGTGATCTGTCCAGACACTAGATTCGGTCCAATAGTCTGCCATAAATCTGCTGAATTCATGTATAGTAGAACCACTGATCGTGATCAAGGAGCCCCCCCCCACCTTTCTGTATTCATGGAACAGCTATTTCCCCTGTTGTCTTTCTATGGATCTTGAGTATGTAACAAAGCATAATTTTCAGTAATTAAGTAATAGACTAATGATGCTAATTTAGGCAGATCAGAGGTCATTAGGAAAAAAATCAAATAGATCAAAGGTCGTATGAAATTTCTGAACCATGGATTGTTGTTTTAGCAAAAAGTTACACTGAGTGCGAAACCATTGAAAAGCAGTTTCTATTGATGTGTTAGGGTTTGTTTTTGGACAGTTTGGAAACCTGAAGGGTGGTTTTACCAGAACATAGTGTATACTGGAATTTGTGTGGGCGATTGGAGTTAATGTATTTACACAGACAGTAAAACAAGAAAAGGGTTGTATGTGTGTGTGTGTGTGTGTGTTTTTTTCTCCTTCTTTTCTTTAAGAGACTGTAGCAATAGGGGAAGCGGCTCAAGCTTGTGCAACACATGTCAGTAGTTGTTGAAATGCCACACATATCTAGGGCTACTCCTGTGGGACCATTAACCTATGCCAGGTTTCCTGATGATGCCCATTTATGGGCCAGTTTTAATTAGTGCGAGCCCCGCCAGGCCCATTGGATGGATTATTATGAAGCTGTTGACAGTTGCCATTAAGAAAAAGCAGATGGGGTCTGAAGTGAGTCTGGTCCCTGTAGAGGAGATGGGGTCAGGAAGGCACTCTTGTCCCAAGGCGCTCCTTCGTCCCCAGCCATATTGTTTCAAAAATATCTGGGTTCCTTACCTACGTGTAACTTGTCCAAAGTCTCATCACTGAAAATCTGTTTCTTTTTTTTAAGGCACAAAATGGCGTCATCAAGATAAAGAGTGGTTTTGTCTTTAAGGCTAAGCATGTTTGAAGAGATTGGAAACAAACTCAAGAAAGTTTTCAAGATTCCAATGGTGTTGTTGTTGAGACACCTACAATCTTACTTGCAGTGGAACCGAGGAACACTCAAAAGTGCCGTGCACTGTTGTAACCCATAGGCCCGAAGACGTGAAGATGATGAAGAAATGTACCATTTTAGACACTTGCGCTGGCCAAGCTTGTTGGTGTTAATTTTAAGTTTCGAAATCGGGCCATTTTGTGCAGTGATCTGTTCACTAAGTCTGGATTGTTTTATTTTGGTTGACTTTCAGTAATGTACACCTTCTTAGTGTGAGATCTGATGCCCTAGACAGTTCGGAAGTTGAGGTAGCAAATTCCCCTCGGTTGTCGCATGATTAGAAGGCAACGGGAGATTCGCTGGTTGCCCCGGGGCGAAAACATCAGCAAAATGTTTCAATTTTGAATTCTCAAAGTCATGTTGTGTGACATTTTCAAGAAAACATGAAATTTATGCAGATTGCTGAAACTCATCATGGGTCAGGTTTTTTTTGGTTTTTTTTTTTGCACTTTGAGTTTGAACCCAAAAAACACACAAGCCTAGTGGATTCAGGTTGGCTTTGTGGTGTCTGCCCCACCTTTCACTTCTGTAGGACCCCGGTTCGAATCCGGGACGGGAGTTTTGCTGACATTTCAACAACATCTTTTCAATCCTCCTTAATAAGTATTTAGGGGAAAACAACAAAACTGAATTGGTTTTTTGTTCTGCTCCCAACAATTTGCAGACATCATTGTTAGAAGTGGACGCTTTATTTGAAAGGAAACGTCCAAGATTGTCTGCTTTCTCTCATTCGATGGAGTGGAAAGTAGACTATGGTCTACTTCACTCACACTACCTGTTGACATCTACCATGGCACATCATTCTAAAAGTAGACCACCCTGGCCCACCACCACCACGAATACATGTGTTTATTTAAAGGATTTTTTGGACTGCGTATTACGCAGTTGTAGGCGTACAATATTCAGGATTTGAGGGGATGTTTGAAGAATTCTGAAGGGATTTGAAGTGTTGTTCCCTAAATCACCGCGTTTCCTTCCGAGTATCAAGAATTCATTTATTGCGAGGGTCATCGTATGGCGATCATCTTATCATGCAGTTTCAGGCTTTGGACAACCTTGGCACATCATGAAGTTGATGCGAGACAGAGGAAGAACCCCGATGCTGAAATAAAACGATGACCTAATTTATCTCTGGATTTTCTTGCTGTAACTTTCACACAGTACTCTTGAATAGTTGTTTAAACAACAGAGATTGCAATTTTATACTCTTTTCCCCTTTGATTAAGAGTTTGTTTAAGTCGTTCACCTTGATCGTATACTGGTGTCTTGAAAAAAAAAATGGATTTCTTTATTCAAATGAAGAGGTTTTATTTGTCACCTTGATCGTATACTGGTGTCTTGAAAAAAAAATGGATTTCTTTATTCAAATGAAGAGGCTTTATTTGTCTCTGAAAAAACGATATATATTACCTTTTTTTTAAAAATAAATTATTGATCACCCTTTGAACAAGGCAGAGATGAAAATGAGAAGAAAAAAAAGCTCTGCAAGCCCGAGAGAGAACCCACGGAGGACTTACATGTAGAATGGGCTGCTAATCTACCACTAAGCACCCGACGTCAGCAAAATATCCCCCACATCTCTTGGCGCTTAATTCCCCGTGATTATCATACACATATGTGGCACAAATGGCCTACTTCCTGCCAATTGACGAAACCAGGCCCAACAAAAGCTCAGCCATCCCCAATTAAAATCTGAATAATAAAAACTGAACAGCATCTGAAAGGCTAACCGTGTGTGAGGGTAGTGTTTGGATATCTGCCGCGGGGCTCATCACACAAAGCACTCTTTTTTTCTCTCTCCGTTTCTCTCTTCTTCTTCTCTTGATGAGTCAGCCAATCAAATGACCCATTAACACTCCACAAGATGTCGCAGGAACATGTCAAAATACGTTAACCGGCCCTTCCATCTAGACACAAGTGCCATTCTTTTGGGAGACTTTTAATGGGGCAAGTGTAAAGCCTGCAACCATTAATTACACAGGATGTTTATTGTAATGCAATATTTGACAGCCGGCTGTGTATGATATTTTTTCCTAGGGTCAGGCAAGGTTAATAACGAGCCAGCTAGATTGTCCTGTGAACCGTAATAAAGCCAGCTAAATAATTGCGGCCTCAAAAGAAAGAATCTGTGTTGTGTGTGGGAGAGCACAGTGGAGCATGTTTATGATCGTGTGGATGCTCAAATCTCTCTCTTGTGTTGTGCTTCTCGTAAAACTGACTGTGTAACAGGGAAGTAACCCGTCACCGAAAAAAGGACTGTAAATTTGTACACTGGCTTGCCGGACACGAGTCTACACAGGTAAGTCTGCTCTGAATTGAATCTGAACATCATGCACTACCTAGTGTACATGTTTGTTGTGTGACCGAGTGTGTAGTGAGAGCGAGGAAATTTGAATTTCATGGTTGAATTTATGTAATTAAGGCCCAGAGCAGTTTAACTTCTGTTGACTTCCAGTGTAGTGGCAGACCCACATCCAAGGTTAGATGTGCAGTAATTATAAACGGTAAACTGAATTTGCAGCTGTACAGCTTCTTGCCCTGGCAGTGTGCGATGTGTGACATAGCTAGTGCAATGAGTTAATGGTGTTCCCCCTCCTTCTCACTAGAGTACAGTCATGTACTATATAGGTGTTCAGTCAGGCTTTTTATACACATACTATGTACATGCCATGCTGTCACTGCCCCCCCCCCCCCTCATGGCTTGTCATTCCCACTCTCCCCTTGACACACATTCCACACATTTCACAGTGGTTGACCAACACACAGAGTCCTAGGAACTGTGACCTTAGATGAGGTAATCAGAGCAGCCAAGTGCACAGGGAGCCAGTGACCTTACTGTAGGGTCATCCTCTGGCTGGTGGCCTGATGTGGTTAAAGGTCTAGTCTGGCCACCAGTGGTTTGTCCTGTGGTTGACTGTTGACCATTAAGGTATTCCCTCCTAGGATATATATAGTGTCAACTCTAACACCAGCCATCCTAGAGCATTAAATTATACTGCATTGGTGGAGCATACATGTAGTTTCAATACCAGTATATATGTGCGTATGGACTGTACACAATTTACAAAGACTGAATAATTGTGAGGATTTAATAGAAAACAATACTAAAATGAATACCAGTGAATTCGTTTTGTAATTTAAATATTGTACAAAGGTTAAATTGACTCTGAGTAAATATGACTAGTTGTCTCTCAAATGTCTGAGTTAACTGCTGGTGTCGGAAATTTGTACAATTTATTTATTTGATATGTTTTGTTGGTCCCTCTTTGATGGGGTGCCACTTGACAAAGACAAGAGAGTAAACTAGACTAGCGCTGCTATGCTTGTCCTGTCTACACATGAGCCGTTTGTTGGCCAGGGTCATGGCTGGGTTAATGGATAATCAGATGGCAAGGTTTTTATAAACGCAGTGTCTGTGGCTCACTTCAGAACCCCAACTGGATATCCATTAGGTTAACACATGTCAGAGATCTACCAGTGATTTGTGTATGCGAAAGTCATGGTCAGTGATGTTACATTAGGCCGAGCTGATGCTGACAAAGTGTCAACTTACAGAACGATGTTCCTCCACTCAAAACAAAAAAAAACTGAAGAGAGAGAAAAAAAAGAGGGGGAAAAAAATCTTTCCACTCATCTGTTAACAATCACTGTGGTTTATTCCCCTATTTGCCACATTCCATGGAATTTTGACCTCCGTCATTAGAAAGTTAGGGACTGTATGCTTGCGAATGTTTACACCAGGCACCGAATTACCCAATTGAGAAAACTGGTGATGAGAATGAATGGTGGGGGGGGGACACCAGTCTTCTTGTTAGTTATTTGGGATATATTTAGAGCAGTTTGCCCAAGAGAGAGAGAGAGAGAGAGAGAGAGAGAGAGAGAGAGAGAGAGAGAGAGAGAGAGAGAGAGAGAGAGGCAGTGCTGTGCGATGGTGGTGGTAGACATTTTAGGATTTGCTGGGGGGATGGTTATTGGGGGCAGTGTAATCCACATCTGTCTGTTGACAGTGATGAGCATTGATAGGTGCGAGTGTCTCAGTGTCATTCTCTAGTCCCAAGTTCTTGGTCAATGCCAGGGACCAATGTTGCCCGAGTTGCTTAGTCATAATGGCAAGTGGCGTTAGGTTACCAATATTTGTACCAAATAGTCATGCGGTGAATTGTTTTTTTTTTTTAAGACTGGTTCCCTGCTAGATTTGGTTGTCTTACTGAATATATTTTGATTATCCTTCTCGGTGCTACGTGACACTACGCCCCGATTGTGCCAATGTTTTTGTAGTTTCATAATGAAGTTGCATGGCCGGATGTTTGTGGAAGGAATGTCTTTTTCTCTGAATTAATTTTGACAGACGATGCCATTTTAAAACAAACAAAAAAACAGTGAAAAAAAAAAAAGTTTCACATATTATGCCAAGGACAATGCACAAAATGTAACATGCAATATATTTTGTACATGGCTGATGGGCGTAAGATAATGTCAGGATCCCGACAAATATTCATCTCTATTTAGTTAATGACCTTTTATCATTGGCAGATGTTTTGTGTGCAATACCCTAAATGAATGGTAATAATTTTCTCAAATTTATAAAAAAAAAAATAGCTGTTTAAAATTTAAATCTAGATTTTGGGGTCAAGTTGGGAAAAAATCAGACCTAGCATCGTTAAGTGTTGGTAATGCATGCATTCATGTAAAAATGTGCTGGTATTATTTTATGCAGTGTCTCCCCTTTTGAATAATTATATGTTTTTATATTATAAATTTGTTCAGCCTGTTGAAAAGTCAACTGAATTTTTAAAAATTAAATTGACCAGTGTTTAAACTCAGGCATGCCTACTGTGCTACTGCACTGGCATACTTGCATAGTGCACCAGACTGACGGACAAATGAAGGTTGCTCATTGGCCCATCCAGCCCATAGATGTGCGTTTTCCATTGTTTCATCATCGTTTTACTTCTAAGGTTTAAGGTCAAATGTAACACTCCTTTTTATTTAAATACACGGCTTCAGCTAGTTGACTCCGGCTTGGACTTTGTCAGTTATTTTAAAAACTTGGGCTTGCTGTATGGGGTTTCAAACAGGGGGAAGAAGCCGTAGCCATAGCCCAAGCCGAGGTTTAGAGCCATAGCCGGGGCTTGGATCTGGGAGGGGAAAGTCAAAACTCTGAGGATTCATTCTAATTGTTTTTCTGACTAGAGTTGAAAGGGGCAGTTTTAAGTTATTCCTGGTCATGCAACTCGGTCAATCAAATATTATTGATTACTTCTGACTGTCTGATTGTGCAACTTAAGCAATCCATTAGATTATAAAGTCAACAAATGCATTATGAAGCTCAGAACATGTACATGTTAACTTTTGTTGATGTGTCGTCCTTGTTTCAGCAGAAAAAATTTATAAACAGTGTTTGTCAGTAACATATTTATATGGATGAAAGCAACACAGATGCACATTAAACAGCACTTTATTGCAGCCAATTTACACATTAACATAAACAGGAACATTTCCTCTGCACAAAATCCACCATTGTTTTTGGAATTCCTGTGAACCGACAACATTGGCGGAAACCAGCAACGGTAGGAGGAAATGCTCCTAGATTTCGCCATCAAAACAGTAGTAATTAGTACTGTAATATAGGCTGGTGTTTCTGTAGTCCCTTTTTGTCAATTGAAACCATGACAGTGGATCAATTCACTTTGGTTTTGATGATTCCTTTGTCAATAAAACATAACGGCAAGTGTTTGACACATTTGCAAACGGCTTTAAGTTAGTATAATGATTCAGGCTGAAGCTACCAGGGCCTGATTTCATAGATGCTTAAGCATAACAAGTAGCTAAGCACGATAAAATTGAACTTACCAGAACAAGGTTAACAACCAAACTAACATAAATAACTAACTCAATTTCCTTATTTTTCTACTTATTTTTTTAATTATCTTCTTTTTCAAGGAAAAATTGAAATTTTAAATGATCCATTTCTGTGGACCATTGTCAAATAAAAATCAACAAAGCCAACAATTTTTTCTTCTTCTGATTTTTGTTTTAATAATAGGGCAAAAGAGAGCTGTTTTTCCTTAGTTTCTTCTTGAAAATAAAGCTTTATTCTTACGCAGAATAGCTAAAGTGTTAATTTTTTAATGGTGTAAAACTTGTTATTTAGTATTTGTACAAATTTGAGGGCTAACACAAGTGTTTCGTTTTGAATATATCAAGTCTGATGTTAACAAAATTCAGCAGATAATGAGTGCATTCAACTTCCAAATACAGTTCATCTCTTTATGAAAAGATTGCAGCATTAGATATAGAAACAGCTAGATATGAAATGGTCTTCATGTTGCCTGCCCTGACTACCCACATATCTGAATTCATGAACAAGTTATCTTTAGCAGATGTATAAGTTGTGAATGCTCGGACTCTCGAATAAAAAAAGTTTGAGTCGTGATACGTAAAAACTTGGGGGGAAAGTGAAGTCTAGCGATTAGGGGCTGATGAAGCCCAGCAGGGGTGGGTACGAATAAACCCTGAGCCCACCGTTTGCCAACCCGACCACAGCTTCCGATAAGCAGTTACATACCATCTTGATAACTGAATGCAAAGTTATATGCAAATTAGTTGCAGTGAATGAATGGCCATGCAGAGTTGCCAACACAATCAGGGGATCAACGCGCCATTGTGTGCCAGGGCAGTGTTAGTGAAAAGACATAGAATTACTCAGCAGGTCACAAGAGGTTTTTTTTTTTTATTTTTTTTTTTTAATAAATATGTTTGTCTGTACTTATGTGCATGTAGGCCGGGGTAAATTGCCCCCAAACTGCCATCAGTTTGTTTTGTGTACCATGCTCTACGTTTTTGTTGTAATCATTTGTGGAGTGTGTTGGAAACAACAGGTTAGTTAGAGCGTATAGAGTGACTGGGTGCAGACTCGGGGTTCTATAGGGATAAACTTCCCTCGATTGTATGCCAGAATGTCAATGGGTAGAGGTTTTCAATGAAGATTGTCACAGTGTGGTGGTTGTTCTAAACAGTTTTTAAAAAACTCCACCATCATTTTAGATTGAGTTTGATATTCAGTGTAGTGTTTTTGACTGATGTTTCACCAATGTTTTCCCCGTCAAGGATTAACACATGGCAACTATCATACCGGTGTCTATAATTAAGCACTACCACCATGGTCTAAGTCAACAACTCTTGATTACAATGTGTTTATGTAGTTACATCACTGGTTACCTAGGTAGGCGGAGGGGAACGTGGGGGGGGGTGAACAATGGCTATTTAGTGATCAGACTTGTAACCTGTTACCTTCACTCTGTAAATTTTCAAGTTTTCGCCCACTGATGGAATATTACTGGCAAACAGAGTTTTTTTTTTTATTTTTTTTTTTTTTTTATAGAATAGTCTTGATGGGGTTTGACGTTGGACAAGAAACCGAGGAATGTTTCACCCGCTTCCAGGCGGAGCCAGACCGATTTAGCCTCTTCCCTGTGGGGAAATGAACCCTAAGAGGCCCATGATGGAGGCCTCTATTCCGATGTCTCATTCCCCCCCTCCCCCCCCCCCCCAAGTTCATTCTCAATACTGGCAACCCAGTGAGATTTCAGTTAGCGTTCCTAATGAGGCGTTCTTCTTGTTTGTGCCATCGGAAGGTTGAAGAATGTCACGTTCCTTCAAACAGGGTCTACCTCTCCCCCTCAGTCAGTTTTCTTAATCCTTGCCTCCTTCAGACGCTAATTCCTCATGAGCATCCTGTTGTCTGAGAAGTGTCAAAAGGGCGCAAGCCTCAACGACTTGAAACAGTTGGGCTTTTTTCAATAAGAATACCCATATAGATTATGACACCATAATTTCCCCCGCGACTAAGTAAAGAACCGTTTTTAGACTCTGCTGGCCATTTGGACCTCCCACTAATTACGGAGTTTGCAGATTTGAGATGAGATATCGGGATTAGATCAGATAGGAGATTAAGAGATTAATGAGCGTCCCCTTGTCTTTTCTTATGCAAGGCTAGCGATCTTGAGGCTTAGGTGCGAGCTCCAAGCTGACAGTTCAGCGAACTGCTGTCAAAACTTTCATTAGAGCTTATTTCTTCTTGCCGTGCCGTTTAAAAGACATGTCTAATCACTTGATTTCCTTTCCAGGATTATCCGCAGGAGAAGAATTAGCCTTTTGTAGTTTCCAACCTTAGCCTTTTATTGGCAACAGATTTCATGACAAATAGTTTCAAGTTGAATTAAACATTGGCTCTTTTGAGATTTATCTGGAAGTTAACTTTGGAGGACACTCACCAACAAGACTTCTACAGTGGAGTCGGGAGAAAAAAATTCAGCAAGTGTTGTTGTCAAAAGTTGCTCTCTGTACAGGCGGTGTCTTGTTATTGTTTCATAAGACAGAGTTGATTTAAGTTTTCAGCATATTTCATAAAATAGATGTCAAAGACCAAATTTTGTCAAAGATCAGAAATCAAAATCTGAGCAGCTCTCCCTGAACTCAAAGAGGTTTATTTCAATCTGCAACCTTCCATTTTCCTTTTTTTTTGAAAGTGGGGATATTTTGAGATTTGCATTCCATCGATATGTTGCGATGAAAACCAAATGTTGGAATGAAATTTACAGTTTCATTCAATAAGTGTTTAAAGCTCCATTCATCTATGTCTGCCATAAGAAGTCAGTGATGTTATGGAGTGGTTTTTTGTTTTACCGAGGGCAAGTACAGTGAGTAAGTGGGTGAAAATTCTTTCACTGTCTGTACAAAAAAAAAGAGTGATTTATATTAACTCTTTCATTTTGATTCAGTTCTGCAAATGAAGTGTTTATCCAGTAGGCGTGACATATTAAAGCTGTGCTTTAAGCCTTTCCTTAAAACAACAAGCTTCATAACGAAGCCTCCTGTGTTTGAACAAACCTGGTGGTTTCATTATCCAGTTATCTCTGCCTACTTAATTGTTCCTTATCGAAAGCCCAACTTAGCTCTTAAATTACACAATCATGCTGCAGCACCTTTGGAACCCTCATAGTTTTTGGTTGTTGTTGTTTTTGTCTCTCTCTCTCTCTCTCTCTCTCTCTCTCTCTCTCTCTCTCTCTCTCTCTCTCTTTCCATATCACGGCAGCGTTGTTTGAACTTACACCATTGTGTAAAAAAAAAATGGTTCCCGGTTTAATGATTGACTGCTAATTATTGACAGAATTTATGCAAGGCTATCTATCTCATAAGAGTTACTCAAATTAGTGGCATTATTACTTGCTGTCGTGTGGTCCCCCCCCCCCCTGTATGTTGTCTTTGGGTGGTTTTGACCTGCACTTCCCCAATTAGTGGAATTTGCTCTGTGCTTGGATTGGAAACACTCCTAACCATGATTACAGCTATAGGAAGTTTGTTGGTGCTGATGATGCTTTTCATTGTTTTGTAGTGTGCTGTTTGTGGGTAAGCCTTTTTAAGTATTGCAGACGTGTGACAAATTGTGTATTTTTTTTTCATGGTTTTTTTTTTCATGAGATAAATTTTGCCAGTAAAGGCAACGGTCATACTTTAGGAAGGATACACATCTTCTCTGAAGATGAAAGCTTGTTTTAGACAGGATCTCATCACAGGAAACTGTGCCAATACCAGGGCAACATGTAAGCAAACTTAGAAAAGAACCAACTGATTGTCTTACAAACGCCATGTATACAGTTCACTTGAATATATATATATATATATATTTCCCCTGAAAACTGTCATTGTGCGACAGCTACAAAGCAGTGAGTATCATCTCAAAGTAGCGAGTTGTTATCATCCTCCCAAGATAAATTTGACCTTTGTATATTTTGTTTTGTCAAGTAATAAACCGCAAGGGAAACTGACCGGGTAAATTTCAAATGGTTTGGGGTTGAGCGAAGAAAAATTGACTAGAGCGGGATTTGAACCAACGGCCTCCGGAAACGTGCCAGCGCTCTACCAACTGAGCTATCTAGCCCTATGTTGGCGGTCTCCGGGATATATTGTGATTGTTTCAGATGTTTTTTTCCCTTCTTTCCAGAACCTTCCATTGACGCAGGATGTACTTATTTTATTTCTTTCCAGACCCCCAATTATATTTTATTGCGATCTTGTTGTGCATTATTGAGGATCAACAAACTCATTTATAATGTATCTGGGACTATGGGCTTATAGGTGTATCACAAATTTATCCGCGTCTAGGTTTCTCTTTTCCATTAATGAATGTTTGGAAAGCTTTCAAAAGTGGCAAACAAAACTGATGATGCGTATGAATGGTATCCAGCTAACTGTAATGAGTGGTTTTTGTTTTGTTTCTGGGTTTTTTTTTGGGGGGGGGGGTTTGACTTCAGTTAGTGTGAACCTTAAACAAAGTGCTTTTTTTCTTCTTCTTAAAGGAACATTACAGAATTGGTAAGAAAAAACTTGTAAAATATACTTTTTGATCACAGATTTACATGGTCAGGCGGTCTAATGATGATGATAGTAGAAAACATTCCTTGAAATATTTCTGTCTGAAATGCCATATTTGAAGAGAAATTAATAAACTAATTTTCCGATTGGAGTTTATCACTCAGTGAGCATTTTATTCATTTGTTGAATCTATATGATTTCATGCAAATGTGTAATCGGTTTTTCACTATTTTCTTGTGACCCAGATGGCCGATCGATCTCAAACTTCTACAGGTTTGTCAGTTTATGGATATGGTGGATTACATACAGTGTTTACACTGCCAGCAACTGTTTTGTTAGCAAAAACCAATTCTGTAATGTTCCTTTAAACAAAGAAACTTGTTTAGCAAGATTTTCTGCTTAGCAGCTTTATGAAATTGGTCCCTGATCAGAAATATGGATCTGCTCATTTACCCAGCAATCTTGATGAGCTGATAAAATGTGCAGAGAAGTGAAAATGGATTAACTTTTGAATCGAGCGCTAGAATAATTTTGTTTTCTTTTTTTTTGTCTTTCGTTTTCTGTAGGTTCATTTTACGAACAGTGATAGTGACAGAGAGACACACACCGATTCCCGGAGTGCATTTGTGGCTGATCTGTGACAAGACAGTAAGTAAACTTCAACTTTTTTTTTCAGCCTTTTGAACTATTCACTCCGTATATATCTTGTCTGTGAGCTGTACAGTGGAACCCATAAGCTTGTTCAACTTTGAACTTGGGTAGTGAGCATGGTCGGTTAACTGATGATTTTGAATCCATCTAACACTGGAAGAAGACAGTGGGAAAGGTTTTTTTTCAGGGATTGTCATCATTAGTAAAACAATACTTAATGTATGACGGACCACTGTTTTTTTTCCCGAACCTTGACGTAATATGAAAGGGATAATTACATGGTGTTATAAACATTTAGTTTCTAGGATAACTATTATTGTGTACATTGAAGAGAACTATTCACTGTTTTTTTTTTTTACAGGAGAAATTAACCATGACATTTAAAAAAAAAAAAAATAGAAATCCTAAGCTTGGTTCTTCAATTCAAACAGTCCTGTTGTACTCAGAATTTGAATATCAGATGATATTTCAATTATAAAATTTCTCCAATTACTGAAGGTGTCCCACAAGATAAGAATTTGGCTCTTAGACTGAGAGTGTTTGTCATTAGTCCATCTCCAATTTCCTGCAATTTCCTTTTAATTGCTAGTTTCCCCTCAGACGGGCAGTGAATTACTTCTAAAAGAGACAATTCACAAATTAATATAGTCGGAGAGTAGGGTTTTTCAGAAGAAATATAGTGCGTGTGGTGACTGTTCTTGATTGGAATTCTTCACTGAAAAACAAGATTCTTTCTTGCGACTTCATAATAAGAGACTAGGTGCAGTTGTTTTCCTGTAGGAAAATCAAAACACCACACGATTTCAAAATGGAAGTTTGTGGTTGAACGATACAGGGTTGTAATACCAAGCTGGTGGGTAAACCACAATTAGTCGGCAAATTGTCCTTCTATTTTTGAAAAACATGCTTAGTGTCGTTAACATAATAGAAAAGTTCTGCAACGTTTTGGTGTACTCAAGAACTGCCCATGTAGAGCTTAGTCCTACTTGCCTGGATGTACCTTCTGCTGTGTCTTATACTGATTCCTTTAACTCTAACCAACCCCAAACCCATCAAAATCCAACTGCTTATTCTGTTTGATTCTGTTGGATTTCTGTCAAAATCCAACCGCTTATTCTGTTTGACTCTGTTGGATTTTTGGATTGCACTGGTCAACTCATCATGCTTCACTTGAGTTCTGGCGCACCGTTATAAAATCAGAATCCAACAGTTTGGGTGTTGTGCCTTATGGGGTAGGATTTTGCTGTTTAAGAGTTAGGAAGGATTCTTTGTTAAATCGGTCGTGGGATTTAGGGCGAAGGAAATTCACATGCAATGAGATTTTAGTGACCATGCGACTTCTGAAACTGGCGTTTTACCTTCATTTGATTGTTCTCCACAATTATTGGTGACATTGTTTTAAGATTACATTTATACCTGGGCCCAATTTCATACAGTTGCTTAATAAGCAGATAATGTTGCTTAAAAATGTTCTGCTAAGCAGGAATGAGCAGGATACCAGGCACAAATGGGACATGGGACATGGTATTTGGGCTGGTAGTGGTAACCCCTTTATTCCAGTCAGCAGAATTTTGCTTGTGCTTTAGCAGCTCTTTAAGCAGCCTTATTGATTTGAGTGGTTTTGTACTCACTGAAAACAACTCAAAAATAACTCCTTCTGAGATTAATAGAGATACTGGTAATTTACCTCCTAGACTGTATGGATTTCTTTAACCAAGAATGCCTAAGAGTCTGGGATCGTTTTGGTGTCTTATTAGGTTTTTTTTCCTTCCCCCTGGCAATTCTTAATGACCTGTTTACGCTCAAACTGAAATTCTTGGAAATAAATCATGGGGTAGTGATGATGCAAGAGTGGCATTCTTGTAATAATCTTAGCATTTCTCTTTGCATTGGGTGGAATTACTAGAAGACATTCTTGCTGTCTATCCCTAATACTTGGTAATGCCAATTGAATGGAACAGTTGTACTAATGAAATTACGCCACATTCCTGTCTTATTAATAGAGATAAGTTATTCCTTTTAAATGATCTGCATGGAAGAAATGTAACTGAAGGTGCTTTGAAAGATGGGCTTAGTATCAAAGTTTTGAAAAGAGTTCCATTTCGATTCCATTATCGGACCAGGTTTGAGAAAAACAGCCAAAAGAAGCTCAAATCTTCTAGAGATGTATGGCGACAAAAATTGTAACCAACCAAAGTTTTGTGTAGCAGCTAAATTGTGGGAACATTTTTTTTCTGGATTATAAGAGCTGCAGTTTGAAACTTTGTCTAAGTTTGTGGAAAATTTGTGAACAATTTTCTCTGCATCTTGTAAACAAAAAAAATTTATGAAAATGTGTTGAACAGTAATTATCTTACATATGAAGAATAGCTCCCTTCGTGACCCCATTAATTTATCCTCGGACCCATGGGGGAGACTTTTTTTCCCAGGGTGAATGATAATCACACTCTGGCCTGGGCGGGAAAGACCTGGCCCGCCGAGGAAATGTTCCCAGTGAAAAGCATCATCATAAGAGAATTGCAGTATCGTAGTTTCCAAACCATACCCTTGGGTCATTGCTGACTCTTGTATCAGCCCTTACCCCGACCTACTCCCCCGCTCGTACTCCATGTTGTGTTACTCATAGTACGGACAAGTAGGACAGTGTCTAGTAGTGATCATACTGAACTTGAAGAAAGCTTAAGGGCTTATAGGAGTACAAATCGTGCATGAGATTTCCTTGGGTCGGGACGAAAACGATGGCTCGGCCAATGGGCGGATGCACGAAGGGGGGGGGGGGACTGATGAACACAGTAGCGACTCACTTTAGAATAACTGACAGATGGGATGAGGCTTTACATAAATCACTCAAATGTGAAGACAAACGGGGCAGATACTTCATGAATATTCATCGGGGTTGGAGTGCTCGAGAAGAAGAAGAGACGAAGATGGGAGGGGGGGTGGGGAATAAGAAAAGAGGCCGTGAGCAGAATTGTTAATGAGGAGCGAGAAGTTGTGAATGCTTAATTGACAACGAGTCGATTACTTTTAGGGTCTTCCTTTACCTGCGTTACTGAGCTTTCTTTGGCAATGATAATAATGCTGGCCAGTGTGATGATCTATTTGCTCAGTATATTGCGCCCTTCCCTGGTTTCATCTCGGTGTTGATTTTTGTTTATTTAATGATGATTATGCACTGCAAAAACTGCGAGTGTGGTGTTTGGATGTCTGAGGTGCGAACGAAAGAGTTTTGAATTAATGTGCAGAGGGTTTTCGCTTTTGTGTAATGCGCTGTTGTTGTTGTCACACTTCATGAAAAGTACAACATTTTTATTGTTGTACTGTCGGGGTTGGCAATATCGCGCCTCTACATTGTGCATACAACTAACCCGTTTGCATTTCACTTTGTCAAACGCTAGCCCTTCTCCACACAAGAGAGAGAGAGAGTAGGCATTCCCCATTTTTGTGAAATAACAATCGTCGTATTGCTGCACTTAGACTTCCTTTGTAAAGAAAGACTGCAGACATGAATGGTCTTAGTGGAGAATACTTCACATTTGATGAGTATGTGGAACTTCCACACTCTAAAAAAAAAAAACCTCCCGGGTCAGAATTGACCTGGATTCTATTTCTCAGGAGGGGGTGGGTGTTGGTGGGGGGGTCTGGGGGCTAGACCCATTTTGGGGTCGGTATGATCCGGAATCTGTGTCAAAGTGACCCAAAACTGTGTCAACCTGACATAGTTTCCGAGTCAAAAGCCCCACTTTTTCACCAGTTGTTAGGGTCAGCCTGACCCAGAATGGGATCTGGCTCGCTGGGACCAGGAATTCAGGTCAACTCTGACCCAGGAGTGCATGAGAGCGTGGGAATGTGAATTTTTGTATTCTTTTCAGGGTGCAAAAAAAAAGCCAGGCCCAGTTTTAGAGGTCACTTTGTTGAGTAATTAAGGCCTGGATAAGTGGTGTTGTAAAGACATATGTGTATACTGCACTCTCAACTTCCATCCATTCAGTTCCATGACCCTGTGATGCTTTGGCTCTCTGCATCCTGTCTACATTAATTGGGGACAAAGTTTAGATATAGTTTCATAAAACAAAACCCCCCTGAGTTGTGAATCTTAATAGGGGACAAAGTTGAACATTTTGTCTATGGGACAGATATCATGTTGAGTAAACAAGACTGCATAAAGTTTATGAATAGGCTTTAATTTAATTAGTCAAAGAAAAATGATAAAGGTTATGGTGCAGTTGATAGATACATTTGAATTGGTGGTGGCCATTTTCTAATCAGTTACTCCATATTGTACACATCCAGCAGCACGATTAGCGCCATAAACGGGATGGATAGAAAACGAGAAGAAATGGGAAGTTTTAGATGTGGGAAGGGAAAACCCCAAATGAGGGGAAAACCCACGCAACGCAATCAGGTAGGAACTGAGAACCCAATTCACATGCTCCAGTCTGAGGTGGGATTTGAACACTTTTTTGTGTGTGTGCAATGTTCAGTGTGTTATAGGAAAATTATTTAAATGGGTGACAACCCAGTTTTTTAAATGGTGCCAAGCAAGCATTTTCAGCTGAGCAAAAAAATAGCAGGAATTCAGCTGGTATCGATACATTGTATTTTGGCCGGTAACCTGTCTCTGCTTAGAAAGGCTTGTCTGCGCTTAGCACGACTTGTCTGCGCTTAGCAAGACTTGTCTGCGCTTAGCAAGACTTGTCTGCGCTTAGCAAGACTTGTCTGCGCTTAGCAAGACTTGTCTGCGCTTAGCAAGACTTGTCTGCGCTTAGCAAGACTTGTCTGTGCTTAGCAAGACTTGTCTGTGCTTAGCAAGACTTGTCTGTGCTTAGCAAGACTTGTCTGTGCTTAGCAAGACATGTCTGTGCTTAGCAAGACTTGTCTGTGCTTAAAAGCCTTATGAAATTAGGCCATGTCTTCTCGGTAGATAGAATCAGTGATTTTCCTTTACAGAGTTTTGCCTGAAGATCCAAGGGAGTGTGGCTCGTGTACCCATCGGGAAAGTGCACTATGATTCTTTAAAAAGTTTGTGTTCCTTCCCAATATTGTACAAAGCTTGAGGGCGTATTCAGAGTTTTCATTACGGAAATTCAACAGCCTTAACCAATAAACAGAAGGTTTAAAAAAAAAAAAGATTAAAAAGAAGTTAGATTAGTGGTAACTGTTAAAGGACTCCAGACCCTGTGGTCCATGATTTAAACATGGTGTCAGTGACCTTACCTTTGGGGCTGGTGTTCCACTTGGTTTGGGGTCTCTTTTTGTTTCTTATATTTGGGGGCTACAGGGTGTAAAAATTTCCCACAGTTTGGTTCAGTTGGTGTGGGGAATCCCGCTGGGAACGTGCTTACAATTATACACTGTCTAGTATTGTCTTAAAATTGCCCCGCTCAGTTTGTTTGGAATTTCTTTGTATAGGTGATGGTGTTCAGTGCTATTGGAATTGGGTTTAAGCATGTGGTTTTTGCCCTTTTTGACAGTACCATTTCTCTGTATGCTTTTGGGAGGGAAAGTCGTTCTCTAAAAGACTGTAAGATATACTTCAAGGTCCTGCAGCATTGTGAGAAGGAGTTAATTCAAATAAGGCATGTTGTGAGTGTGGGATATATGTCTGAGGTAAACAAGTGGCTTCAAAACACCTAATGGAAAGAGCAGCGTGATTGGTTTAAAAACAGGCGTGAACATGTGGGTGGAAGATTTTAAAACCTGCTGGTGTTTCGTGGTGAATTTGATAATGCACAAACTTGCATTTCAAATACAGATTATACTCTGTAAAAAAACTAATGAATAGAAAGTAAGTCCGATGAGTGTTTTAAAGCGTTGGATATTGTATGGGGAGATTCCGCCCTCTAAAAATTGTGAAAAACACTTGCGGAATGTACTACTATTGAACTTTGTAGTAATTTTTGTGGATTTGACAGTGGAATATTAAAAAAAGTATGAATAAATAAGTAGATGGCTGTTTGGTTATAGAGATGAATTTAAATGCAAAAACATAAAATGAATTCCTGAAGTGTTTAGTTATATTATGGTGTTATAGTGGTCAGTTAGTTTTCAAAATGCACAATTCCTGTATAAATACATACAGATGAGTATTAAGTTTGGAGCTCTGTTACTTCTTCCATAAACATTTTTCTTCATAAATGTTGTAATTACATCCCAAAGGAAGACGAGATCATGACAATATTTTGCCCTATGGAAATTTAAAGACTTTATAGAATGATGGGAAGTTCATCAAGAAGGCTTTATGTAAAAAGAATTGACAAGGAAAACACATAATGTAGAAAAAGATGGATTTTTTTTATTTTGGAGCTGTGTATGTGTAATTGAGTTTTGTAAGAGAATCGTTCCAGCTGTGTGGTAATTGTTGTACTGGCCGATTGGCATACCCGCTGTGTCGCAACTAGTCAAACCCATGTTTGGGACATACCTTATCAAGCCCACGGCAATCTAGCACACACACACACACACACATTCACACAAAAACTTTGAAGAAGAAGAAGTCGTCGAAACTCCCGAGGAGGAACGGAAAGAACAAAAATTAGAGACTTCACCAGAGGGGAAGAATTTCAAAATGAAGAGAGAGCACATCAAGAGGCTCTGGGTTTGGAAAACTCAGCAGGGGTGGCAAGTAATTTTGATCGAATCACGGGAGGATAATGGAGAGGGACAAGGGGACAGAGCCTGCACGGGACCGCAAGAAACAAGAGAGGCCAGAGTTTCACTTAAAGAATGCTGACGGCTTTCTTGTTGGAGGGCTTGTAGAGGAGGAGGAGTCGGTGGGGCACCTCCCTGCTGGGCCAGAGCTTGGCACCCACTCACCATCTGATGGGAGTGTAAGAACGCGGCACTTTGACTGACGAGATAAAAAAAACCTCCTTGGTTCAATGTACAAAAAAAATCAAATAATAAAACAAAAATAGAAAATCTCAAAGTGCTATATTACCGGAGGGTAACATATACTTTCTTAAACAAGTGTAGACGAGTTGTGCAGCTATATATGGACATGGTCTCATGATCTGTTTGGTGGCAAAATTAAAGCAGTTTTGTTTTTTATCGTTTGGGTTTGGACAATATCTTGATTGGCACGGAGAATGGTACTACTGAATGGACACACATTTCAGACAGGAAGTGTCTAGTAACCTCAAAAAGGGAAATTCACCTAAATACACAACAACTTTTTTTTGTAGCTGGCCCCAGATGTTACTAGGACCATGGAGCTATAAAAAGGATATAGCTCCATGCTAGGACTAATCTATTTATGTAAAGAATGTATTTTGAAACATAGTATTTTGAGGTCAGATTAAGACATTATGTATTCAAGATTAATATGGAATACATTAGCTCATAAGAATAGTGACAGCATTCGTTTGGAAGAAGTACACTATTTGAAAACAAAGTGTTTTCAAGAAACCTATCCTAAGTATTGTAATAATTTATTGCGTCCAGTGCGAAATAGCTACAATTTTGACTTGTTTCTTTGTTATGATAAATTTGTAGGAATTTCAAAGTTGTTGTAATTATATATTTCTGGTAATTAAGCCAAGGATAAGTGAACTGTTAACCTACTTTTCCCACAATAAGTATTCTGGGTTCTTTTATGTGCACTACCAATCCTAGTACACGGGACCTACGGCTTAATGTCCCATCCAAAGGACAAAACAGTTAGGGTAAAGTATCCAAGAACACGAGTGACACGACCGGGACTCGAACCCACAGTCCGCTGATCAGAAAAACACAAAAGCTTGAGTCCGGTGCTCCCAACCGCACGGCCAAGGTACACCACGAAGTATCTCGTTTTGGGATCACAAGCCATGATTCATTTGTTCTTGTACTGAGTTATCACTTCTTAGAGGGCAAAATGACACACACTGTTACGTGGGAGAATTCCTCGAAATGCTTGGTGCGTTAGAATCATCTCAGAGTGTGTCATCATGTTTCCTCCAGTTCACCGATTGTAACCGAACCAAGGTTGAAAATAAAAACGCAACCTGGAGGGCCCAATTTCATAGGGCTGCCCAAGCAGAAAAATATAACTTGACAATTCTTTGCTTAGCAAAAAAAATAAACAGGATCACCAGTCACAGACGGTGCATGCTAGTTTTTGGCTGGTAGCCTTATTCTGGTAAGCATAAACATGTCATGCTTAGCTATTTTTGTGCGTATAAGCAGCTGTATCATATTGGGCCATGGCTTCTTTTGATGACACATTGAACAGAAATACCTTGATTGAACTTGCCATAGTTCCATAAATGTTAATTAGTATCTTTTATTTAGGTCCAAATATATATTTTCTTAAATTATAGATCACCCCCAGAATAATGAAGATTGTAACCAATGGGATATGATTCAGTCCATGCGATATTAACTTGACCTTATCCATATTTTTCTTGTCAAACCATTGCCCATACTAAACCCCCAAACCTCATCAACACCAACGTTAAGACAGCGACTCAGATATACACACAAGTCTTAATTCAGATGAGCAAACCGTATTTTATTTTTTAACGTTTGAAAATTTTTTGTTTATTGAGAAGGACTCGTCCTTGAGTGTGAATAATGGTTTGGCGAACTGTTAATGATGGACTCTTTAAATGGATATTACAGATGCACAAACATTGTGCAATTTGTGTGACTGAATTCCATGGGAAATGATCATAATGGCATTGACTAAAGTCTCCAAGACATGAGATTCACCATGGAGGGTAGGAGATTCCTCTTTCTGAATGTTAGCTTGCGGTACAAGACCTTGTGGGATTTGGGAAGGAGGAGAGGCGTGGGTGAGACGACAATCCCCCCGACCCCCCAACCCCGAAGTCCTTTTTTTTAGCCACAGGGTTTTCGTAAAAACGAAATTCAAAATTCAAATTGCGCTAAGGCTAAACAAACATTCAGAGTGATGAATAAACTGGTATTACATCCAAATGTCAATATTTGAAACAAATACATTTGTTATTTTTTTTCGTTGAGGCACAAGTCACACCCTAAAATAATGTTCACTTTAACTGCTTTTACTTGTTGTAGAACGGTGACTGATTAACCCCCCCCCCCCAATGTTTCATATTTGGAATCTTATCTTAGTGGCAAAGCATAAACCATGCCAAGGGTTAACAATGCTGACTTTCAGTGCAGAGGTTATGAATGAATCTGCTCTTCTAGAACAAACAATTTCCATTGTTTGCACAGAGAGAGAGAGAGAGAGGAGAGGAGAGAGAGAGAGAGAGAGAGAGATGGATTTGATTTGAACCCAGAGGGAAGGGGCGCCTTTATCCAAAGACGGGGAGGGATAAGTAAATGGGATTGGGAATTGGATTAGGGTCAGATACAAATCTGCACTCCAGTGATGTAACCATGGCTGCCTAATCTCTCTGCAACTATATCATATCTCTGACCAGGTCGTGTGAATGCTAGAGCAGGGTGGCGGTGTACAGTCTCACGGAGTGGCTGGGATGGATTTTGATTGTTATCAATTAACGGTACTGACAATCCCTTTTCGATGGTCCGTCCATGTTTGTGTTTAATCAATGACTCCTTCGTACATGTATAGTTTCTGCAATTGCGCTGTTGTTACGTTTTTCTGCATAATTCGTTGTAAGGGAGAGAGTGCACTATTGCTTTCCATGTTACAGGAGGTAGCTATCCACCAGCTGCGTAAACGGCTAGACTGCCGTGTCTGGCCTCGGACTCTCATAGCTGAACTGTTGACAGTCAGGGTTGATGGGTAATATACAGTTGCCATTGACTGTGATTTTCTTACCATGTCTGGTCAACTTCCATAACAAACACAAACACAAGGCTGTCCTCGTTGCAGAGGGAGGGCATGCAGCTCGGCTAATTCAATAGTGTTCCCTGGATTTGGAAGAGCCTTTGGTGGTATATCAGGAAGGTGCATGCTGTGCTATTGTGTCGAAACTATTCGGGACTGATAAACACATGTTTCGCAAGTAAGGTTGGATTTTTCCGAAGTGTGTAGGAATTCATTTTTATTATTTGATTTTCAAAGTGGATATGAATAGAGGCAAACTGAAGTGAATCCTTGGGCTAATCCCTTGTTAAAGTATCTTGTTTGTATTGAAGCGGAGTCCCAGGCTCAGTCTACATCTACATGGACGTGCACTGTCAATGCATGCATGAATGAGTAGAGCATTTTCCCCTTCTACGTTCGTTCGTCGTCGCACAGATTTAAAATGCAGTTGAATGTGCATACGGCCGTCTGCTAAATAAAACCGGGGGTAAATTGGAAATGTCCATTGGAATTGTGGATTGTACCGGTATTAGTAATAGATTGGATTTCATAGCTGGATGTATTTTTTTTCTTCCCCTTATTGCAGGCTAGTCCACCAATTTCTATTAAGAAGGATATATTTGCCAAAACAAACTACTTGACCTAGAAAAAATGTAATTTTTTTGTGTGTATGTTCATTCCGTTTGGTGGAGATGCGTCATCGAGCAATCTTGTGGCATTAATTAGTGCAAGCACCGTTACATTAGTGTGGCCTTGGACGAGGCCAGCCTGAGATGAATTTCGATATGTTGGTTGATAAATCTAGAATCCAATTATCGTTGCTTGATGAATGCCCCAAAGCTCATCCCTCTTGCCAGGTGTGATTTATTAATTTTGCATCTTGACCAAGGCAAAGATGATCAGTAGGTAGGAGGCTAAGGAGGAAAGGGAGACGAAGAAGAAGAACGGGGGGAAAAAGTAATTTGTGAGGACTCATTCTTTTTTGAAGGGGGGGGGGGTAGAATCTATAGAGAGAGAGGGAGCAATCTCAGCCCGTCTTGAATAAGAATGGAGAACAGTGGGTTGTGATTTGTTCCTGTTCGTGTGTATAACGTCGTAAGGCCCATCTGAAGTGGCACTGTGCCCTGTGCACAGATTGTACGCCGTGCCTTTGTTCTTCTGGCTCGGACTGCCTCTCTGATTTCGCTCGGCCTTTGTTCATGCCTGGTTTTGTGTCAGAAAACTCATTAATGGAAATGACTCGCACGGCGGGGCGAGTGAATAGAAATCCATTATGCTATATACACAAAAGGAGTCCCCATTGCCTTGTGCACTGTACAGTAATTATGCAGGCATTACAGGGGTAGGGCAATTAGCACTGATGGTGTTTTTCACTGGGACGTGACCACATGTGCGTCATCATTCATTAAGGAACGACTCCCTGCTGCACTGGATCAAAGGAAAAATTTTCTCCTGCAACTAAAAACCCTCGATAAGGAAAACGTCCGAAGCTTGGGTTAGATGCACGTTTTGCATATCCAATTAGCCGAAAATGCGTATAGAGCGAATGGGACTAAGAACTCGATATAATTTAATACTCCACTTTCGAGTCTGATGGAAAATACTTGAAACTGGCTGGGGAGACAGAGAATGAAAAAAAAAAAGAAAAAAAAAAATTAATAACACAAAAATGCCGGAATATTTACTCTAGAATTAGAGTAAAAGCAAATGGTGCTACCAGCCATGTAATATGAGAGGTGATAATCTATACAAATGATACATAAAACCTTTAAAAAATGTATGTCTTCGGCGTGTCTTATTTGTTGCTTCTTCACACTGTCAGTTATCCCATAGCCGTACTTTGCTACCCAAGAGGATCGGATTACCATTGGATAATGGTCAGTGACGCACCTAAGAGTTGCATCTGCATTCCCAGTGCTCATTTTTAGTGGGCAGAACGGGATGTGCCTAGCGGCCTCCGATTACAAAACTCATATCTTCGTCTAATTGGGGATCCAACAGTGACGATACGCAACGAGGATTTCATGCAACGTAATGGCATTTCGCAGGCCAATTTTTAACGGTAAATTGGCGATGTGGGAGGGTATGTTTGTACGCTCCTTAGCTTGAGTCTACTCTCAGTCGTTACCCCTCGTCCCTCCCCTAACCCCACTACCTCCAGCTCTTCTCTCCCGGAGAGAGAGAAAAAAGAGCAACTGTGACTAACAAAGCGTTGTAATCAAGAAAAAGAGATGAAGAATTATTCTCCCCTGATTACCGTTAGGCTAGTGCAAATTGCTTTTACGACTGCAGGGGTGGCCTTTATTGAAATCAGAAATTAAAGTCTTTTTCTAAGAGAACAAATTTAAAAGAAGAAGGAAAAAAAAGAAAAAAAATCTAAATTCACCCCCACGGTAAAGTTTTGAAAACTACTTTGTTACTATTCCTTTACTTCTTATTAATGGAAATGGAGTGAACCAAATAATTCTCGACTCGGACTAGTTGTTTTGCACATTTTTTTTCTTCATCAGTATGTTGCAATCATAGCAAAATGAGATCGGGAGCTCTTTGTATAACTGTTTCATTTTCACAGTTTTGCTAGCCTCACTGAAATCAATCAGTAAATAAGGTATTCGGTATAAGTATTTCATCTGATTTGGTTACAAATAAGATTCCCTTTCAATTAAAATGACGTCTTGAACGGAAGCTGGATATTTCTTCTCTTTTTTTAACTCGCCTAATTAGTGTTTGATAATTAAAGAATAAATTTCATCAAATTGAAGTATGCAGCGTTAATTATTTAATGATTACTAAAATTTGTTCCAGGTCTTTTGTAAATCCACACCCAACAAACAAATGAAATCACCGCACAGGGACAGACTCTTCCTAATCCCATGCAGTCATCCGTTACCTAGACAACACAAGTTAAATCCTCTTCTGCCGCAACTGTTTTCTCAAAAATTAATTATTCGGACATACTTTGGAGATGGCAGGTGCTCAGTAGCCTAATTAGGAAATAGCAAACGAGTGCTTCACTAGTCCAGATGCCGAAGCTCCTATTTCGGCCCGCCTTGAGCGATGTGAGCTAAATTACCTTGGCTTGTAAATGTACTCCAGCAGGCACAAAGCTGTCCTGTGTCCCCCCCTACTCCAAGGAAGAAAGAACGGGGGAAAAATAAAAAAGTCTGTCTTTGGTTCATCCCCCATGTGTGATTTGATCACAAATCTTGTCAGGGTTTTTGTCACTGAAAAGATGTGTTTTTTCCTCTCCCCCCTTTTTTTCCTATTATGTAGGTGAGTGAACTATGTAAGATTTGCGTCAGTTTATGGATCCCTCCTTTTCTTTGTTTTAGTCAGGCTTTTACTACATGTTGCTTGGAGGTACATGTGAGGTAGAATCATTCAATTTTATTCAAATTGTCAAACTATTTCAGGCAAACAAGATTTAAACAGTTCACTTATTTCATTTGTCATTTGTGATATCATGAGGAGAGATGATAGAGAATATATGTTCAGGATACTTGAATGAGGATTATTCTAAATAAATAAAAAAAATTGATCCATTTTGTTGTCAAAAAAAAAAGGGATGCCCATTATACAATACTGAATTACTCAATAAGACAATCTTCTTAAGATGGAAACATTGTCTGGAGTGATTCTGGTTAGTGGCCAGACATTATGAATGCAGATGCCCCAATAAGTGGCTGAGACTGAAATCAGATTGTTGGCTAGCGTAAATTTTGTTGAATATGTTTGGGATTTGGGATTAGGCTTTGTGGCTTTGCATGGTGGAAATGGCTGTTGAGTAGTTCGTAAGGCTTCAACCCTGTAACTACCTCCTCTGAGATGATGTGGTCACACTAGAGAGAGAACCAGTTTCATACAAATGTACAACCGGATTAATCAATGTTTCTTTGTTCAACTCCAAATTATTACAAATTTAACCCAGTCAGTTTACCTTGTGGCTTTATTACTTGACATTTGGATTAGACTCAGATGCATTTTTTCTCTCTATTCAACAACTAAGAGGAGGAGGGGTATTGCAATTTTTCTAATTTTTGTTATTTTGATTTAATGTATTATAAATTTTAAATCATAATTCTTATTATTCCTTTTCTATTTTTTTTTTTTTTTTTTTTTTTTTTTGGGGGGGGGGTGGAGATTCATATATACCTCATGCCTAATATCCCAAAGAGGCCCCCCACCCCCATCCAAATTTATTACTTTCAATCTACCATTGTTAAATACACATCTTGTTGTTTTCGTTGGCATGTGTGTGTTGGTGGGTGGGTGGGGGGGGGAGGTTGACCAAGTTGGATAAGGAGTAGTTCTTATGAAGTAGTCAGGCCAAGGCACGGCATCGTCCCTTGGAATTAATTTGTTCATTTAACCAATGATAAACCTTGACCCTGTGACATCTTTGCTCAGCAGATGTCGTTTGTGTCTCCTGCTCTCGGGTCGAAACAAAACCTAACCAAGCGTGACTGTATCTGCCGTCTAATCAAGCGATGTAGTCAGGGCCGAAACAATTTCAGTGAAAACTGAAGAAGCCAACGTCAGTGACTTGAATTTGCTCATCTTAATAAAGTTTTTCCCTCAATTTTTTAAAAAAAAATAACATGAATTATGAAGATGGTTGTCCGTGAATTGAAGATTATCAATTTTAATAAACACCTTCTTGTCATCCGTCAAGAAGTTGTGAGTAAAATAATTTGAAAGTTTTTTTTTTGTCATCAAAAAAAGGCAAATCACCATATAGTGTTGGTTGTGAAGCCAAATTTAAAAGCCACAAGCCTGAAATTAACTTGATCCAATGAATTAAGTAAAAGCATCCATAGTTTTGTTGTGGGAATTTTGTTGATTCCCAAATTTAACTAGAATAAGAAAAAGCCATTTTTAGAAACGGTTTTTATTCATAAAATCTCTTCCCCGATAAAACAGTAAAAGTCCACTGTGCCAGAAATTCTCTTGTTGGTTTCTCTTGTTTTGTTTGAGGCAAATCCTTCACAGAAAGTCTTCAGCAAATTGTTCATAACATTTCCTTGTATTAAAACGTTTTTCTAAATTTTATGATTCGCCAAAGATCCACCTCATGACAAGTACACCCCTATTGCACTTCCTGCAATTGAAGGAAAAATTTGTAATAAAAAAAAAAATTGCGAGCCCCCTAATACAAAGTAGCTGCTATAGCGTTCTTCCAGTTCCTTTTGTTTTCTTTCTATTGTTTCCCGAGCCATGGGCGACAGTTTGATTAACGAAGCTGACTCTTGTTAGAGCATCAGGCCGCTGTGTGCCGCCCCTCTCTCTCTCTTTCTCTCTCTCTCTTTCTCTCTCTCTCTCTTACTCTTACTCTGTGTCTCTTCCCGCTATACCCCCTAAGGTGCCCGGACAGATTCCTTGGCCGTCAAACGCAGGCTCTCGGTTAGCAAACAAGACGTTGATGCCATCTGCTCTTAAAATCATACATTAATCACTCTGGAGCTTGATTAATTAGACATGGCTTATTCTCATCTGAGATGGACCACGGGGGTCCTGCTGTTAATTATTCAAAAAAAAAAAAAGAAAAAAAAAAAAAAGGGCAAAAAAATAATGAAGAGCGAAACAAGCTCTCTTCTTTTGAGGGATGCAAAATTAAGATGCAGGATTGCATAGATGATTTGAGGTTGTGGTTTTGGGTTGTTTTTCTTTGTATGTGTGAACTTCAGTTTGCGGTTTTTAAGTTGTAGCCAAATATGTAGAATTTATATGTACGCACCAACTGGCATTTTGCTTGTATTCATATTTGATAATGTCATGATTATAGGGTAGAAGTGTATCTGGAAAAAAAACACATGTAAGGATTGCAGAATTAGAAAAGATATAAAACTCATTACAGGATGATGAAAGCAAGATCAGACGAACTAATTTTATTTATTTATTTATTCATTTTTTTGGGGGGGGGGCGGGAGAGATCATTTGAATTAAAGGATGGTAACAATCGCTTAACTTTGAACTAAATTCCACAGCAGTGACGCATTATAACATCAGCTGGAATTTATTTTGTTCTGGGTATGGCAATAATTATTGCCATATTGGAAAACAATATTTGTGCTTGTTTAGTATGTGTGGTCCCTGTCATTGCCTGCAGGTGATTTCTGCGTGGGAGTTGGGTTTTTTTTTTTAAGGTGATGCTTAAAATATTTACAGGCAAAGCTATTCAATAATAAAACGATGAGTTTTATTAATTGTGTCTGTCATGTCTTCACAAATATAACAGGAGCTCATACGTGTCGTTCCGGCGTGTTACTGTATCGGTCTGCCATATATTAATGTTTTAAATGAATTAGGTCAGCCAAGGCAAATAGGTCAAGCATAGATTAATTACAATGATTTCATTAATTGGTATTAATAATCGGCTTTGCATGTTGTTCCTTCAAGGTTGTGGAATCTCTGTGTCTTTTTTTTTTTGTATTTATTTATTTTTAATCCGACATGACAAAAAATGCGGGAGACAAATCAATACTGTGTTTTTAAAATATTGTTTCAGGCCAATTTATCCGAGAGTTATGTCGATGAGGTTTATAATCAATTGGGTTTGTGAGAAATGTGTAATTATAGAAATCTTATATTTAGAACTCTTTTCTGAGGGATCAGAATTAGATTTGACCTAAAAAAAATTAGATTAGCATTTTTAGTTTTTTTCTATATATTCAAGAAAGGGAAGTTTTTTTTTATTTAAGGTGTGGCAGAAACAAATCTGCCAGCTATAAGTATCGGTTAATAAAAAAACTCAAATTGAATTATGGTTGGGTTCCCGATATTATCTCACGCCCATCAGCCGTGTACAAACAATTTTGCATGTAACATGTATTTTGTTCAATGTCCGGGGCATTTGCGAAAAGTTGTTGAATGTTTTCCATTTTGAAACAGCATCATCTGAAGAGTTTGGTTATCTGCAAGACGATGAATGTTTGATATGAAATGCCAATTCTCTAGCAGAGCTCCGAGACTGGTATCTTAATGTTAGTTAATGATTTCCCTAGGATTTCACATGGCGTTGTAAGAGTAGGAATTGTTACCGAAGTGATCTACCCCCGTTCTGGCATGGAGGGATGGAGGTGCTCTAAACTAATAGCTCCTAGCCGTTATAGTATGGTAATCATTGGTACAGCTTACCTTGGTTGTTAGGGGGGGGGGGGGCTTGTGGGTTGATCCTATATTTGCTACAAAGTATCCATGGTGTGGTTTATACTGTGTGAGCTGAGATTTTCTAGGTGGGGGGCTGGGGGTTGTTGAGGGAGTGATTGCGGGGGTTGTTGCAGTGCCGAGCATCTGCCACGGGGTGATAGGGATATAATGCTCTAGATTACAGGGTTATGACAATCGCTACGGTGATTCATAACCAGGAGTCCTTACCGCTCGCACCTATTCAACGCTAAGCCAAGCTGGCAGCGGATTTGAAATTTGCTCTGGATGGTTACGCCAGCGGTCGTCCGTGGAACTCGGGCTGCGCTTGCGTGTGGGTCAGGTCAGATCTATGCGATTGCCAACTTGTAGGCGAACAAGAGATTATTCGGGCTGTAAATGAGACGTGTACGATCTCTCGTACTCCAATCTGTGTGTGTTACTAATAAGATTGAACACATTTAACACTTGCCATCACTGACTAGTAGTGTATACTTGAATAATACATTTTTTTGGTGACGACTTACATTAGTTTCTTTCGAGTTATTCAGAGATTGAAATGTAAAGGCCTCAAGAAACATGAATAAGAAACCCACCAGATAGAGCTAACACTCTACACAAGCACTGATGGGACTTCCTACTAAAGCGTTAATACAATGTTAGGTTTGAATAAACTAACATCATTGCAGTACCCTAAAAACCCACTGCTTTTAAGAATTGAGGGTCATTGGGCATGCTCAGCTGCTTGTTTGGGTGTAAACAAAAGGCCTTATATGCTGACATGGTTGGCTACATGTACATTTTGATATTAAACACTGTAGGAGAGCCACCTCATCTGAGCCATTGTTTGAGTTGTATAATAAAAAGTTTACTTTAGGAATTTTCAAGGATAATGATTCATTGCTATGAAGTGCTTGGGTTTTTTTTTCTTTTTTTTTCTTTACAAGAGAAGTCTATTTTGCATTGAAAGGGCCAGGCCAAATCAAACAAAGGGTTATTCATTTGTAAAATACTTAAAAGTGATTCAAAGTTGTGAATGTTTATGAATTTAAAAGAGAGCGCGGATATGCAGTGTTTATGAACGCATGATTGGATTTTTGGATACAGGGAAACTTGCACACTCCTTCTTTCTCACTGCTGCACAAAGGTTGTCAGGCTCGTTGCCTCTACACAACTGTGATAACTAACAATTATGTTTGCCTTCTAAGTAGAGCCCTTTCCAGACGGTGTAATTCATCAATGTTGATTTATACCCAAGTAATTGTTCAAAGGATAAGATTCTGATACTGGGTTTTGTTATTCTGTGTAGGCCATCGGCGCAGAGGGCTCGATAAACATCATAGGTCTAATTTGCATATTGATCATGTGCCAGTGTTCAAAAGTTTACCTGCACTGGTTGAAAAAACAGCACCATAATCGCCATCCTTTCTCGCACTGGTAGAAGCAAAATTTAAAGCTGAATTCATTCAATCAATCAATCAATAGAAGACATTTATACAGCGCCAAAATCAAAAAAGGATTGTTCAAAGGCGTTAAAGACGGTTACATGAAATTAATTGCAATACACTAATTGAAATAGATAACATTTGAGCAGTTTCTTGAAAATATGAATAGTCTGAGCATCCTTGTTGTGATTTGGAAGAGTGCCCCATTCTTTTGGTCCATAGCTGGAGAGTGAGCGATCTGCAAATGGCACAGCATGGGTTCTGGTCATGGTAAACTGAGGAGAAAGTGTAGGTGATGTAAAGCTGTCTGCGTGGTGGTTGCAGCTGTAGTAGGTCAGAGATGTAAGATGGCGACTGTTTATGGTGAGCTTTGTACACAAGAAGAAGAACTTTGAATTTGATACGCTGTTGTTATGGGGAGCCAGTGAAGAGCACTGAGTTCCGATGGGATTGAGTCATACTTTTTACGCTTTACAATGCCGGGAGCAGAGGTTGCGTTGGACATTCAACCTTTATGAACGACTTCGGTCATGACCTTTGGGTCATCTCTGCGACCATAAATCTGTGGAATTATATTTCGTAGCCCCTAAAATGTTGCACAGGTTTCTGTTTGCACAAAGATGTTTCACACGGTCCAGTTAACAAATGATAAATTATCAAACAATCATTAACCTCAATTATCTGTTACATATTGCCCAAATAGCTTCGGTAGACTTTCGTATAGCCAAAATCGGATACCGAGCTTTCCGTTCCCGTTCGGTGATGTTCGGTCAAAAGTTATGGTCTACTAAATCTTCCATTGATTCTCAAATGACAGTGTTATTCCTGGTTCTGTCATGGTCTAATACAGCGCGTATGACTTAGCCATTCCAATGCATAATGGAGAAGAACAAAAGGCCTGAACTTAGGTGATGTCATTGGATTGAAAAGACAACTCAATCCATATGTAAATGAAGAAATAATAAAGTCCTTCCCTTGGTGATAAGAATAATAATAGAGCACAGAAACTGAAAGTATTTTTGATGAAACTTAACGGTGTGTACAAATTCTGTTTATTTAGTTAGTTTTTTGGGGAATGGGGTGATCTGGATTTCTATTCTTTCTGCAGGCAAACTTGGATATATTCAATTTAAGGCAGACCATGGTTTTACTCTTTTTTTTTTACATACATTTTGGCCAGTGTGGGTGGACAGCCAAAACTTGAGTTCCTTTTCAAGGGTTGTTCAAATCATAGTTGTTCATGTACGGTGCCATTAAAAACCAAGGCCCTAGATGCTCTGTGCGTAATCACCAATCCTCTTGAGAGAGTTATTATCCCCAATAATGCAAGCTGATTCATCTGAAAGCCTCTACCTTAGAAGAAAAAAACTGGGACAACCTTTGACAATTGAATAATTAAGGTGGGCGGAGACAGCAGGAGAAGATCATTTGCACATGTTGCTGATCAGTGGTGGGGCTGCTTAGACCCCTGTAACCAGACAAGCATTAAAAAAGTTGTTGTGTCTGAGCAGGTAATTGATGAACATGCCTGTGCAGTCTGCTGCCAGAAACCAGACTGTTTCACATTCTTAAGTCATTTATTGCTGACTCAGTTGATGATCTTTATCAGTCGGCCAAGTGGCCTTCTCTTGCTTTTTTAAGTGGCCCTCCCTTAAAGGAAAGGTTTGGGCACTTTGGTGGTGTTTGACCGGCCAAATGGTGTTGAAAACCTACCTTGAAACTTGGTTGAAATGCTGTGCAAGTTACAAATGGTTTTGGCAAAACTGATAAAAACTTTTCCCGGACTTCTTACTGCATGTTACAGAGGGTCAATATTTGCCCTCCACGTTTGACACCCCCTCCCCTCATGCCCCTCCCCAAGTAACATACCAGGGTGAACATTTCTACTGTACCTACCTTTGTGCCCAGAGAACCCAGCCATAGAGCTTATACATGGGGTTTAAATAATTATGATTCCAATTTGTCTGCATAAGGTTGGTGGAAGATTGACATCCAAGTAGTTGCTAAATACCCAACTGCCACTTTAAAGGCGAAAGAAATGTGAACTGCACAGCGCTTCTTGGCAAGGTTATCACAACAACCACATTATAAACACATGATAACTCTGCTTTATTATAAACAAATTTTTATCAGGAGCATTTGGGAATTGTTTTCTTCTCCAGTAATTGTTGCTTGTCATGTAGCTGCTGAGGGTAAGATTTAAAGGGACAGTCCAACATATTGATGGTTGTGGGAGGGGGGGAGGGTGAACTGCTCTTCATTCTGAGCCCAAAATAGTTAACTATTACTTGATGGTTGTTTATTATAACAATAATAACAAATAGTTTTTTATATAGGTCTTTATCAAGGGGGGGGGGTCCTCACAGAGCTTACGGTTATTTTCTAAGACGGGTTTTTGAAGTTTTTGAAATATGAGGCCCATTTATGCAGCACCTTTCTCTGTTGATGAGAAACACCAGAGCTTGAGTCCAGTGTGCTTGACCACTCAGCCAAGACTCCCCATTATTAGTGAGCTTTTAATGGGTGGTCAGGGTTTGAAGTGCTTTCAAGTTTTTTAACAGTATGATACTATATCGAGCAGGTGCTATATTGCCATGCCAATCCTCAATAGTCTCAGAGATTTAAATGACTTACTAGACTTCCTTGAGCAGGTTCTTGAACAGTGAAGCGACTTCAACCGCAGAGAAACTTTTCGAATGCTTGATTTTGAAACCGGCTTGTCGCCCTGTACAAATACTTTCCCTTAAGAAAACCGTCAAATTGTTTGTTCTGACTTAGACATGAAAACATACTTATAGTTGCACCGGTAAAATGTCCGAAGCTTTCAGGAGGAAATTATCTGATTAAGCTGGGCTTAATTGAATGGAAGGCTGTAACTGTACTAAACATCCTGACGAGTTATTCCGCCTGACGTAGTACCGTTTTTGGTGGAAGCCTATATAATAAGTAGGGTAGAGTGGAAAATGGGTTTCGTCTCAACTGCATGCCATGCAATTAATTGTTTAATTGTTCCCTTGAAACTGATTCCAAGTAAAACGTTCCCGCGATGGTATCCAAGATTTAATTCGTTAATAAGTATGTGTGGAACTTTATACTTGGTGGGGATTTGCAGTTTTCTTCTTTTGAAATGGGCACATCTAGCCTATGATAGTTTTCAAAGGGCACTACTACAAAAAAGCAAGGATCACCCATCCAGGCAATTGCCATGGGTCACTGGGGTTAATTGAAGGGCTGTAAAGTATGGGTGTGTCCACTATGTCGGTGTACCTACTATTAGTGTTTTATTCCTCTACACCTCATTCAAATTATACCGCCTTAAAGGTTTTAGGGGGTGATGATTGCCCGGGCCATGGTCTGTTGGTAACCAGGCCATGCCAGTGTTCTTTGGCCCCTTCTTAAGATCAAATTGTCACCCAATGACAAATGCCCATGGATGCTACGCCTCCTGATTTTGCAGTCTTCTGATGAAATTCCCATAAATCATATCGGGGCATTTTGTGGAGGGAGGCACATTGTCTGGCCAGTCATGTTCCACTCTCTCACTCAGAGTCATATCTACTTATCATCTCTGAACATAATCGAGTGGTGATCAGCCTGAATTGGAACAAACTGTCAGGCACAATTTTTTGACAAGAATTCTTTAGCCTCAGGTCCAAACATTTTATCCCTTATTATTATTTTTTTTTTTATATAAAAAGAACTCTCATTCCAGAGGGGAGAATGTCTAACTGTCATCATTCATTCTGGTTTTTATATGAATTGGATTGGAAGTGTAATCTGGGGGCCATTGTTGTAGGAAGAATCGAACATGGCGTCATCAAACGTATCATTTTTTTTTGGTTTGAGGGGTGTTTTGTTTTGTTTGTTCCCAACTGCTTTTCAGTTGCACATAACAATGGCGTTCATTTGTCTATGATTTGATGATGATGGTGTCTGCAGACAGGGCCAGTTTGTGATTGCGTTCAATAAGTCATCATTAACAAAATGTGGGCTTGCACCTGTTGTAGAATAATGCCTCCCTTGGGAGTCACCTCTTGAAGGTTTCATATGGTCAAACAAAAAATAGCTGGAATTCCGCACTGTGATCAGGCCTAGTCGGTTTTTTCTGTTGGTTTGATTTGCTTGGTGCTCTACTTTTTTTTTTCTCTTTTCACACGCACCAAAAAAAATAAGAAGAGAACTTGAGTTGAAATTTATGGACTGTGATGATTTATAATATGTGTCAATGGGGTATTGCTTATAGTTTTGGGTAACTCGTGGAGGACTGAAGGACATGTGTTAAATGCTTGAAACAAATGCCCCCAAATGCGGCGAAATGTCAAGTGTGTATTAGAAAGACTTTCATTTTATTTTGAAGAGGAAGGAATATCATGCAGTCATTAAGGTTGTAAGTTGAATTTGACATTCCAATTACCAGCAGTGCTTCTTTCGATTTGAGTCGGACTAACTTGACACAGATCGTCATGGTAACATCAGTGTACTTTCCTAATGAATGTCCCACTTTGCACACTTCTCACCCCCATGCAAACAAAAATGACTCACACGCCATGCGGACATTTTGAGTGGCGGTGAGTTATCACGAAGAGCCTCCTTTGTTCTGTTCCATTGTTCTTATTAGTGCCGGAAATTAAGTACAGAGAAAACAAATCTAGTTTAAAGCCTTGAAACACTTGAAAGGAAGCTAAAACCAAATACTGTAAACAATTTTTGGTGGCATTTGAATGATTTTGTGAGACACATTGATGTTCATGCAAAATGTAAACCCTAACATATCTTGAACTTTATGCATTGATGTCAACCCACCCCCATCTTAGCAGTACAATGAAACATTGGAAAACGCACATTCATGTACGTGCGGCGCACAGGATGGGCTAATGAGCTACTTTCGTTTGACCTCTAGCCGAGGGGGCCCTACTCAAATCACGTCATGTGTGTTATGGTCAATAGAGTCCTTGCTTGCTCTGTGTACCAAGCTATGTTAAGTTGAGGGAAACAAGGCATTGAAGTAAAAAGTTTCAGCTGATATTCTTGTCAGCGCAAGATGCTTTTTTTTTTTTTTTTAATGAGTGCTGCTCAAAAATGCCTCGTGGCTGTAATGCTCATGTGCATCATATCCAAAGGAGCATTTCAAGATAGATAATAATCTCCTGAATCGCCCGTAGACACCCGCTGCTTCTGCAGCAGCTCTTTGCCGAGGTATGTTTGAACTGTTCCCAGGCATTGTTTTTCCTTTCCTCCTTCCCCATTCACCAGGCACACTCCGTCTCTTCTTTACACTAGAAGGCTACAGGTGAGCCTGTTAGAGCCAGGCTGGAGTGACATGGCATTGATTTTATCAGGATAATTGCTTGTTGCCCATTCTCAACATGTGTCTGGGTAGCCTTGGTTACAACTTGGCAGCAGGACAGATAAAGGTCATAGGCCTGATTAAGCCAGTGGATTCACAGATATGTACTTGGATGTGTTAGATCATGTTCGCCCAACGTCTGTATTGATATTCTAAGCATTCAAGATGGACTTGGGTCTCGGGATTGTTACCATGGCTACGTACATGAATTGTGAATGCTGCGTTTTGAACTTAACTCCTCGCGAAAGGCACACAAGCTGTGCACTAGAATGCCAGTAGTTGAGTCAAATGTATTTTGTTTTAAAAAAAAATATGTAGCGTAAACTTGCGTCTATAGATTAGGTTACTCATAGATGATGGGCAAACAACTGTAGAGAAACATGCTAAATGAATGTGACAATTTTGTTTTTCGGAGCAGAGTCACATTAATAAATCAGACAACGCCGTCGTGTTTTGGCAGGTGGTTTTACTGAGGTAACAAGAAATATCAAATTGACTTGTGACAAATTCAGGTCGTTTTATTCTCCGTTTTAGGTGACCAAAGTTCAATGTACCGGATCAAAGAGTAAAAAAACAAAATTAAAACGTTAGCACTTGTCTTTCTCATTCCCTTCCATGTCATTAAAAGATATACCGTAAAGTTTATGTCCAGATCATACATCAACCCAGTTTTTCCTGTTCGAAGAGTGGGGGGGGGGGATGGTTGTATGATTTCATTGGAACAAAAATGTTGTACTCATTAACGATAATCTTTTATTACCTAGTGCCATCAGTCATATTCATATTGAGAGACTGCTAGACAATTTTCTTGTCCCCATCCTCCAGAGCGAGCTTCCTGGCCTATTAGCCCTTCGTAAATGACTCTCATCAACATTCCAATGGGCCCCCTCTTACTCATACAAACTACCTGTAATTTATCTGCTAAATGAATCAATACCTTCTCATTATGACGCGACTGAACCCGCGCCCGATTCCAGGTCAGAATATTACTAATGCGTTTGAAGATTTCCAAGTGAAGTCTTTAAGCGGCGTGGACCAGAGTCGCGGAGCTAATTGCCAGTCAGCTCGGTAGTCTGTGACCCATTTTAAATGCAGGAGAACCAGGTTCTTGAACTTCACTGTTCTTCTCTGAGTAATGATTTAAAGGGGGTCGTTGCAATCATCTTGCGCTGGCGGTGTACCTACAAAGTCTGCGGGATTGGATTTCAGTGTAGTTCTGTTGCTTTGTTTCACCGAGACAAGTTGCGGCGTTTGTAGTGTTGTCCAATCCCTCGCCCGTGACGTTGCTTAATCCCTCGAAATCCAGTGTTGTGATGTCATTACAGAGAAACGCGGGAAGTGTATTTTCTTCCGTCAATGTAATTTGGAAAAATCTGTAAAAGTGTTTACTGTTGTAGAACCCTTCTTTTAAATAACAGTACACAGAAGAAATGTTTCATTGGACTTTGTTTTTTTGCCTTTTCTGAATCAGTTATAGTGTATTGTGACATTGACGGCACACCATATTTGTATTGTTGGATTCAAGTTTTACAATATCGTAGTGTTGTGTAATGTGAAGAAAGGCTTTTTATAGATTGTTGACTTTAGTCTGTTTCTCTCCACATGGAACCAATCATGGTGAATGATCTGAATCTTCCATCGGGGCAAGCGTAGTTTTATCAGCTCATAGGGACAGTGAAGAGGGGTGGGTGGGGGGAGGGGCATCCTACTCATCAGTCCTTTTTGCATTGTCCTCGGTGACAAGAACAATAGAAGAGGACCATTGAGTAGGACACCCACTATCGTCTGAAAAGTATCCCATTATTTACCATGTCAGAGTTCCACTTGCCAACATTTTCAGTGATCGTTGTGATGGTGCCCTTTTTGCAGATTTTTTTTTTTCTCCCTTAAAAACACCAGTCGTGCATCTTGGATGATTTCAACACCCCGGTCCCAACATTTCTAAGAGTTATTTCCTGTGGCCATCAGCCTCAGAAGATTGAATCGGGTTTCCCTAAACTGACCCGTTAATGACACAAAAGGGATATTAAGAGAAATAGATCGACTGGCGCACAATTATACTTTCAAATGTAGATTCATTTGTTAGCTCCCTTGCATGTTATTACTCCATGGGACGTGACGGGCAGAGGTAATTCCTGAAATGGATTACCTTTGATGAATTTCAGATGAGATATCTCCCACTTGAAACTATACGAATTCGAAGACTTGAAGTCATCGGTCTCCTCTCAACCTTTGCAGTTATGTTTCCACATTTTGTAGCTTTGCTCTAGGGAAAGGTCTTGATACATGGCTGTTTGTGAAGTTGTCTAATATTTTAATATTACTTTTGATTTTTAGTTGATTTAATGCGAGACATATCAGCTTAATTTTTTGTTCAAGGTATAAATTTCTTTGTAATCTAATTTAGTTGCTGAACTGTTTTGTAAATTTTTATTTTTTTGGGGGGGGGGGAAGGATTTTAGTTATTGCCCTACTCCAATTAAACTATATGTGTTGTTTTTCATATACATGCTGAACGTTACATTTTCTTGGGGAAAGTGCCGTAAATGTTAGAGTCAATGAGTGACATTGGTTTTGTGGGCCGATGTTATATTGAGAGTGTTTTTTTTTGATAACTTCATTCAAGATCAATTTCAGCTTGGATTGATTTTTTTGTTCTTTGTGTCATATATGACAATATTTGAATCGTGAACTCAAAATCGTATTTTGTTTGTTTTTTTCTTTTTCTCCAGATAATGGAAAGAAACAAGGTATAAGAACACCGCTTTGATTCCATCCTTTTCTGATGCACCATGACTGCCGTTGAGCAAAACTCCATGGGTGACATTGGGGAATTTCCTGACCCACCGTTACAGGATCGACAGCTAGTCAATGCTAAAGTAACCAGCAACATGTTGAAGGACAAAATCCCTGCGTTTTCAATGGAGAACTCGCTCTGCGGTGATTTGCCGACCACCGGGCCGGATCTCGCTGACCCAGCAGCAGCTGGAGACGAGGTGAAAGTAAACGGCGATTCCAATTCCAAAGATAGCGAACCCCAGAGCCAACACGAGAACGGGCCCCGCAAAGAGAACGGCCCACCTGAAGATGTGGCTTGTTCAGAGTGCCACGGACAGTTCAACAGTCTGCAGTTGTACATGGAACATAGTTGCAAGGCCTCAAAGTTCCCCAAGCAGCAACAAAGCGAAAACATTGAAGACGACGAAGCAGCCCCCGAGAGCGACGGAGCTGCGTCCCTCAACGGTGAGGACAGCGAACTGAGTGATATTGAGAATTTTGAAGGAGAGATTGTCTATCGACCGGACGGGTCGGCTTACCTAATGGATGGATCTGAATTGTCCGATAGTGAAAATGCCCAGTGTGGCTCCAAGGAACTAGACAGCATGGGCAGGCAACCCTTAAAGGACACTGGAAACATGTCTGCCTTTCCTGGTATTGTGAACTCTCTCCATATACCCGCCTACATGACTATGGGGAACCTGGCTCCATTTAACCTGGGCCAGCTTGCAACTCCTATAGTGCATAGCTTCCGCGTTTACGACGTTAGAACGGGGAAGGGGGATAATCAGGAAAGTTCAGAGACTAAAATCGATGAGGAAGGACAGCATTCTGCCAATGAGAATGCAATGGAGGGCCATGGTAAGCCCATCCTCATGTGCTTCTTGTGTAAACTGTCATTTGGATTTGCCAAATCCTTTGTAGCCCACGCAAACAACGAACACAAACTGACTCTGAACGAGGAAGAGAGGCAGATCATGGCCCGTAAGAGCCAGTCAGCTATCATACAGGGTCTCGGCAAAGAGAAAAATCCCCTGTTGTCATTCCTCGAAGCCACTGCCATCAAATCGCAACCTAGCCATCTACAAAACTTCAAACACACGCCACCTTCCACTGATTATTTGCACTCGATGTTCTCTTCAGCTGCCTCGTCAGTAAGCTATGTGTACCCCGTTAATGTTGCCATCAGTACTAGCTCACCACACACAACCAGTGTCGTCACTGCTACCTCAACTCCCAAAATGCAGCATATTCGTGTTGAGGCTGCTGGAAGAGAAGCTGTCACGGACACTGATATTGACGGGCGGCATTCACAACAAAAAGAAACAGCCCCTGGTCTTCTGGCTATTGCCAAAAGTGAACCACAATCTTCAGGACCAAATCAAGACAAAGGTGCATCCTTGGACAATGACAAAAATATTGCAACAAAGGATGGCATGTTGTCAGCTGAGCAATCTGAAATAACCCCAAAGGACCATTCTTGGCCCGAGAAGTGTAAAGCCAAAAGACACACTGATGGATTTTTGGCACAGGACGGTCACAAACAACTGTCAGTCGAGCCAGACGCTTCCAGATCACTAGCTGCAGACAATGGGACTTCTGTTAGTCACAATTTCTCGACCAACTTTCTGCTTGAGCCAGGGAAACGAGTGGCAAGGCACAGCCCGAGCCCAAGTGCCAGTTCAAATTGTCAGACACCCCACCCACAAGAGGCTGAATCTCCCGATCTGTCGAGCCTTGCTGAAGAAAACCTTCCTGATGGGAGCCCATCCCCCAGACCAAGCAGTCGAGACACCTGTACTCCCTCTGATTGCTGCTCTTCCAGCGGAAGGAATTCTACCAGTGTGGAATGCCCAAAGTGTGACATGGTCCTGGGTTCTTCACGCTCACTAGGTGGGCATATGACCATGATGCACTCGCGCAACTCCTGCAAGACACTTAAATGCCCCAAATGCAACTGGCACTACAAGTATCAGCAAACGCTAGAAGCACATATGAAAGAGAAGCACCCAGAGAGTGAGTCCAAATGTCCTTACTGCGAGACCAACCAAACCCATCCTCGTCTATCCAGAGGCGAAACCTATACCTGTGGATACAAGCCATACCGCTGCGATATCTGTAATTATTCCACCACCACCAAGGGCAATCTAAGTATTCACATGCAATCTGATAAGCATTTAAACAACGTACAAGAGCTACAAAACGGCAGTGACCAATTATTCATGCACACAAGCAAGGTGGGAAATGAGTTACCCCCTTCATTATCGTCTACGTCATCGTCAACTAAAACCAAGCCTAAGCACACCTGGCGATGCGATGTGTGTGATTATGAGACCAACGTGGCTCGCAATTTGCGCATCCACATGACGAGTGAGAAGCACATCCACAACATGATGGCAATCCAGCAGAACGTCAGCCAGATGCAGCGAGAGATGCAGACCAACCTGACTGGCTTTCAGCCCGAGGAATCCATGTATATGTACATGGCCCAGAATATGCTACCCATTGTGGCCCAGGGACCAGAAGGTATGGACATGCAGAACATGATGAACTACAACTACGATCCTGTTGCTTATGCGGCCATGGTCGGTAACATGGCCTTGGGCGTTGCTCCCAATCCAGACCAGACCAGAGTCCATGAAGATCAAACCACTGTTGTCACAGACGACATGCAAAATAACGAGCCTCTGAGGTTGTATCAGTGCTCAGTCTGCAACAAGTTCAGCACAGATTGTCTGGGTACACTACAGCAGCACATCTCCAAGGATCGTAGTGAACCCAATGAGGAGCTGTGGCGTATCGTGATCGGTGATGTCCAGCAGTGTGCATTATGCAACTACACCACTCAGGTGAAAGCAAATTTCCAGCTTCACATGAAGACCGATAAGCACCAGCAGAAACTGCAGCTCTTCAACCACATCAGGGAAGGCGGCAAGCAAAATGAGTGGCGTCTGAAATACATGAATGTTGGCAACCCAATTCAGTTACGCTGTAACGCCTGTGATTACTACACCTACAGCACCGACAAGCTTCACACACACACCCACAGCAGTAACTACCGCCATGAGACAAGCATGAAGCTCTTCCGCCACCTCCAGAAAATCAACATCACTATCAACCCTGAAACACGCACCTTCCACTGCCCTCTATGTAACTACTCCACCAAGGCCAAACTTAATTTGATACAACATGTCCAATCTTTGCAGCACATTAAGAGTGAGGAAAAAATCAACAAAGCCTCCCCCAAGGAAGGTATGACAGCTGACGGCGCATTAGACTTGTCCAGAAAGGACAGACCATCACCAACTTCTACTGCATCTACCCCAAGGGACCAAGACAAAGAACCTGGTGAACCTGAAGCCAAACGTCCAAAGTTACCCCAGGAGAGTTTTACAGTAGGAAGGCAAAGAAGTGAGTCTCGCAGCAACCCAACCACCACACAAATATTTTCTTGCCCCTATTGCAAATACAGCAGCATAGACCAGCAACGTATATCTGCTCATGTGGTGTCCCAGCACAGCATTAAGCCCCAGCCCATCCTGCGCTGCCCTCTGTGTCAGGAAGTTTGTACCAACAAGATCAACTTAGAGGTACATCTCATGGATGCTCATAGTGTCTCCAGAGAATGTATGCAGCGACTTATGATGACCAGCGAATGGGTGATGCCAACAGCTACCAATCCTCCAGCTACACCATCATTTATTCAAGGAACCAACCCTGCCATGGAGGCATTGGCTCAGGCAGGTCTTAAACCCCCACCAGCTGAATCGCCAGCACCTTCTGTTTTTGAGGTAACTAAAATGGAAGCACAGGAGAAACCAAGAGATTCTCCAGGCCCCTCAAGTGACACAGAAAGCACTGATTTATATCGTTGCCAAAAGTGTCATCTTGTGTTTGCAAATATCGATCAACTCTACTCTCATCAGGACCAAAGTTGTCCTCTTACTGAGCAAGACACTCCTGGTGGACCGGGATTTCTTTGTTGGAAGAAAGGTTGCAATCAATACTTCAAGACAGCTTCTGCTCTTCAGATGCATTTTAAAGAGATTCATGCCAAACGACAACATTCGGCCAGCTCTGAACGTCACATGTATAAGTTCCGCTGCAATCAGTGCAGCTTGGCCTTCAAAACCGAAGAGAAGCTTACCAACCACATGCAGTATCACCTACTACGTGCAGCTACCAAGTGTCCAGTTTGCCAGCGAATGTTCCGCTCTGTCCCTGCCTTGCAAAACCACCTTGAGACAGCCCATCAGGATCTGAGCAGCAGTGAGCTACTCCAGTACTACAACTCTGTATCCAATGGGGACATGGTTTCGCTACCTAAACCGGTTGATGACTCTCCAAATTGTGATGACGTTCCCAATGAAGGTGATCAGTGCGACCAGTTTGATCAATCTCAGTTTGATAGCCAATTGGAAGCCGAATCTGTAGATGGTACCATTGACAGCTCGGATGCTGGTAGAGATGACCCCAGCCGGCAGGTGGAAACGCCAAACAGTCAAGAGGTTGATAGTCTCTCAGAAGATGGAAGCCAAGATGGATCTAAATATATTGATGATGGAACCTATGCAGATCCAAGCCGCAAATACAAATGCCATCGGTGTCGCTTGGGATTTATGCGGCAGAGCGAGCTGAGCAGCCATAACAAAACAATGATGCATCGTAAAGGGGACCGCAGTCTGACTGCTTTCCAACTCCAGAGGTATTGGGACCCCAACCGCCCCTATAAGTGTGACGTCTGCAAAGAATCCTTCACCCAGAAGAACATCTTGTTGGTGCATTACAACTCTGTCTCTCACTTACACAAACTGAAGCAGAGCTTGAATGAACCCACCGAGCCAGATACATCAGCAGATACTAGCGATGGAAAGCCATATCGTTGCAATTTGTGCAAAGTTGCCTACAGCCAAGCAACCACCTTGGAGACACATATGCGCTCTGTACTTCATCAGAGCAGAGCAGCCAAACAGGAGCTCCAAGGAACAAGTAACGAACGTGAAGAATCTACTCTGGAGCAGACAAGAGGTACAGCAGAGAATGGTGATCTTGTGTCTCCTAAACCATCAGGGCTGACTACTCCATCACAGCAGGCACAAGAGCTACAGGCACAGCAGCTGCAACACGCACAGCAAATGCAGTTACAGATGCAGCAGATTCAACTCCACCAGCTGCAGCAATTGCAGCAGGCACAATTGCAGCACTTCCTTCAACAGCAAGGAATAAGTCAGCTCCATTCAGAAGCCGCCCAGCAACTCCAAGCAGAACTAGCTCTGGCAACATTAGCTGGTTTCCCTCCAGGAATGATGCTACAGCCTGGCCAGATGCTTTCTCACCCGAGTGTCTTCAGTTGCAGCAAATGTTCATCAGTCTTTGTGAGCCAAGAGGCCCTTGTTCAACATCAACTTACACAGTGTGGAAGCTCTCCTTCATCAGAGAATGCTACCACACCAGCCACACCACCTGCAACCCCAAAGCAAAGCATCCCTGAGATTTCAAACAGTCAGCAACCACGTCGTATTCGCACATCTCAAGTCCAACGAAAGCTCTTGGAAAGCTACGGATTCGACCTTGTTCAACAGTTCAATGAATTTGCTCAGGGTTTACCGGCCAGTATTGCTCAAGAGGACAAGTTTTACTGCAGTGATTGCTCCAAGGAATTTTCAAGTATTTTTGTCTATAAAGCCCATTTAGAAGAGCTTCACAAGAAGGTGCTAACCATTAAGGAGATCGAGATGTACTCCAAAAAGTTCAAAGAAGAACTGATTGAGAGTAGCCTAGAAGATGAGAGAGAAAGGATCGAAAATGAGAAAACTGTCAAGGAGGAACAACCTGAGCAGAATGGGGAAGTCAAAGAAGAACCAGGATCTGATGTACTATCCCAGGTGCCCTTAACGGAGGAGCAGTATGCTACAGCTCAGCTTGCTGCAGTGCAGTATCTACAACAAGCACACCAGCAAGGCCAGATATCAGCTGCCCAAGCCATGCCTCCTCCACCTCCTCCACAAATGCTGCTGTCAAATGCATTTCCGCTTTCCATGATGCAGCCCATGCAGACTCTCTCTGGCATGCAAAATTTCAACATGGTGCAAGGAATGAACTCGGTACAGGCCACTATGCCTGCTATGCAGGCCGTTCAATACGTGGATCCCAACTACATGCAGAAGTCTCCGAAGCGTGCTCGCACACGAATCACTGACGACCAGTTGAAAATTCTGAGAGCCTACTTTGACATTAACAATTCTCCCACGGAAGAGCAGATTGCAGAGATGTCCCAGAAGTCTGGCTTGCCACATAAAGTCATCAAGCACTGGTTTCGAAATACTTTATTTAAAGAGCGACAGAGAAACAAAGATTCTCCTTACAACTTCAACAACCCACCCACCACCACACTCCAAGATGCAGAGAAATCAGCTCAAGCAAAGGCTAAGCAGGAAGTGGCAGCTGCCCAGGCAGCTGCTTTAGCAGCAGAGCAGGCTGCAGCAGCTTGTGCAGCAGCTGCTGCGGCTGCTGCTGCAGAGGCAAGACAGTCAACACCATCACCCATTTCATCCATCAGTGGTTCTGGCAGTAGAAAAAGGAGCAAAGGGGGAAGCAGTTTTTTAGCCGATGGTGCCTCCTCTTGTCTGTCACTACCTTTATCAGCTTCAATGCCTATCATGTCACTACCGCCAACACTGATGGCATCAGCCTCTGCCTCGTTGCCTGTTTCAACAGCCATACTCAGTGCTCCTCTGGTTCCTGCAAAGTCTGTTTCTCCAAAACCGGAATCGAAACCTGAGGAAAAGGAGAGTCTGGAATCAGAGACTGTTCCTGACAAGAGTTCTTCTCAACCTGAGTGGGCTCAGCCAAAATCACAATCACCACCACCACCCGTTGAGGAAGCCCCACCAACAGCGACAAGCAAGCCCAGTGAGATAGAAGTTTTCAGCAAGTCAGAAGAGTCCTTACTTAAGCCCCCTGTCAAGCGAGAGCGAGAAAGTGTTGCAAGTGTAAGTTCAATAAACAGTGTCTTCACATCAGACCCACAGGGAGCCAGTGTTTTTAGATCATCAACTATAACATCTTCACCTACTACGCCTACCTCAACCCACTCTGAGCTGGGCTCCCCAATACTTTCACCGATTTCTCCAGCAACCCATGGGATGCCATCTGCCACCTCACCAACAGTGAGCTGCAGTGGTTCAGGATCCAAGCGGTCAGGTCGCACACGCTTTACAGATTACCAGGTCAAAGTCTTGCAGGAGTTTTTCGAGAATAATGCCTACCCGAAGGATGATGACCTGGACAACATGTCCCGCCTGTTAAACCTCAGTCCTCGTGTGATTGTAGTTTGGTTTCAAAATGCCAGACAGAAAGCACGGAAGATATTTGAGAATCAACCTCTGATTGACAGTGGAGATTCTGAAGGTGAATGCAGCAATCGCTACAAGCGTACCCCAGGTATGAACTACCAGTGCAGCAAATGCTTGTTGGTATTCCAGAGATTCTATGAGTTGATCAGACATCAGAAACTCCACTGTTACAAAGAAGATGAAGGCAGCAATCATTCGTCTCAAGTTAGTCCAAGTGGTGGTCCTTCCTGTACATCCCCAATCGCTAAGAGCACGGCCAGCAGCACCAGCAGTGTCACCTCCGACACTGTGTTCACCAAGTCCGAGGAGAGGAGTACCAAGTTGGAGGCTGAACAAAAGGGTGAATCCAAATCTTCCAGTTCGACGCAGGACGGTCAGGGTCCAGTGGTGCATTATCAGTGTGAGAAATGCAGTTTGGTCTTCCCACATTTTGACCAGTGGAGGGATCATCAGCAGGTACACATGATGAATATGAACCTGTTTGGGGGCTATCTTCCCCAGCAGGTACCATACAACATGATGTATCTCTACCCAGAAAGCATGAACGGTGTAACTCCAGAACAGTATCTGAATTACTTGAGCAACAAGAAGCAGAATGAGTCACCAACTAAGAGGAAGTTTTCTGAAACGAGTGATGAATTATTGGGGCCATCCACCTCTGAAAATTCAGCTGATAATGGGGAGCAGCCAAAAGACAAGCGACTACGGACAACTATATCTCCAGCTCAACTTGATGTATTGTATGCAAAGTACCGAGAAGACAGCAACCCCACTCGCAGGATGCTTGACATGATATCCAAAGAGGTTGGGCTCAAGAAGAGAGTCGTTCAGGTTTGGTTCCAAAACACACGTGCTAGAGAGCGTAAGGGACAGTTCCGTCTCTCTGGTCTGAACCAGATGTGCAAGTGTCCATTCTGCAGGGCCCTTTTCAAATCGAAGTCGGCTCTTGAAGCCCATATCAGAACCCGCCATTTTGACCAGCAGGTTACCAACAGTCAGATGGAAGCCATCCTAGCTCAGATGCCCGAGTGTGATGAGTCCGGAATGATCAGTCCGCAATTTGACAGCTCATCAGGCAACTTGTACTCAGTAAGTCCCAGCCTCTCTCAGGATGGAGACCATGCTGTCAATCTGTCTTCCACCCACAAATTGCGCCGTAAGGGTGAAGAATTAATCATCATTTCAGATGATAGCAGTAGCCAAGACGGAGTTGAGAACCCCAATGAGACTGGTAATTCTGATGAATCAGGATTAAAGCATAGAGTGAGGAATGACAGCGGACGAGACTCTGAGGGGAACAGAAGAGAGTTGTCCAAACAGTGGGAGGCATTGCCATCACGGAGCGGCAGTGAGTCCTCCCAGCTGCAGATGGATGAAGACAACAAGGAATCTGAAATGCTCTCGCCCACCAGCAGCATGGTTGGTGAAGATTTCTACGAGAACACACTGTCTGAAGCAGGTTCCATGGATCGAAGTGAGGACTCCTACAGTAATCTGGACGAGGCAGAGAGAATGAGGATTCGGGAGGCTAATAAAAGGTATCGCACCCAAATGAGTCAACTACAACTGAAGGTGTTGAAACACTGCTTTAATGACTACCGCACTCCGACCATGCATGAATGTGAACTGCTCGGCCAGGAGGTGGGACTACCTAAACGTGTGGTGCAGGTGTGGTTTCAGAATGCAAGAGCGAAAGACAAGAAATGCAAAACAGGTGTGACCAAACAGTTTGGGATGATTGGTACCTCGAGTGACGGTCTACCGGATTTGTGCAAGCTTTGCAATGTCACCTACTCCATGTCTTTGTCAGTGAGAGATCATGTCTTTACTGAGATGCACATCCGAAGTGTGAAGAAGTTCATAAGCATGGAGATCGAGAAGGACTCTGAGGACAGTGCCAGATTCTTGTCACTTCAACAAAAGGTGCATGGTCAGCCTTCTCAGCAGCAGCAGCAGCAACAACAACAACAACAAACAACAGCAACAGCAACAGCAACAGCAACAGCAGCAACAACAGCAACAGCAGCAAGCTCTTGGAGCCAGCCAACCATTCCTGCCTGGAGCTACCCACCCAATGATGCAAGGAGGTGTTAACCCAGTGGCTGCTGCAGCTCAAATTCAAGCAATTCAAGCTATGCATGCAGCTCAGATGATCTCACCTCAGATGGCTTCACAACAGATTGCCGCAGTGGCTGCTGCTGCTGGAATGCTTCCTGGGGCCGCTGCAGCATCTGGCAAACCAGAAGGAAGGAAGGAAGGGGGAGTCAAGCAGGAACCCAAAGATGAGGAGCAGGCAGCCCAGCAAGCTGCAGCAGCCCAGCAGCAGGCAGCTGCAGCTATGCAAATTGCTCAGCAGCTCAACGCCCCAGGCTCTCGCACAGACCAGGCTCTGATGTCTTACCTCTATGGTGGGGTACCCCCATATTACTCCCAAATGCCCATGATGTACCCATTTTATCCTGGAGGGCAGGAAGCAGCAATGATGGCAGCCTATGAGCAATCCATGCAAGCTGCAGGTATGTTCCCACAGATGGCTCAGATGTATGGAGCAAATCCTCTGGCAGCAGCAGCTCAGCTGCAGTCCAAAACCCCGGAGTCCACCACGCCCAAACCAAGTACCAGTAAAGAACAGCGGGAATCGTCCTCCTTCCCCGGGGACAGGGACCGGCTCATCCTCAGGCCCAAATCCTCTACCAATCGCTACCTCTGCAAGAAGTGTGAGAAAGTTTTCACAGACCGCGATTCGGTGACGTCCCATCAGGTCACTGCCTGTTATCCCGGTCAGGTGGTGAACACAGAGGAGACCGTGGAGAAGCTTCCGTCAAACCGGTTCCTGTGCCAGGCTTGCCCACGGGAGGCTCTCATCACAGAGGAAGATGTCAACATGCATCTACAGTCATCAGGCCATGAGAGGAATGCTGCACTGCGGCGTAGCACCTCCAAAAAAAGCCATAGCTCTAAACATCATCGACATCATCATCAAAGTAAGCACTGAGGGCCTAACAAATTATTCACCCCCCTAAACAAAAAACAAAAAATACATTTGAGTCAAACAAATTAGCATGACTGACCTAAAAAGTCTGATATTTTCCCTGCTTGATGAAAGCAGAATGACACTCTTCATAAGGGGCCTTATGTTATTGAATATTGAGATCTGAGTGTGGGTTACAAAGTTATGTGCAAATGATGACATGAACATGATGCTTAGAGATATCACATATGTCGGGGCAAATTGCTCAAGTGAACCAATGAAATTGTCTACAATTTTGTGTAAGACTTTAAAAATGTTGCAGTTTTGAAAAGCTGCTTATTGTACAGTAAATTATTATGGACCAACGAGAGGTTTAATACATGAAATAGGTGCCCTCCTTTAATTTTGGTAAAGTTTTTTTTTTTTTTTCATAACGTCTTAAACGAAGAAATTACTGTAGTGCAGACTACTAATATATGCATTGTTGATGAAATTCTTGGGTTGGTTTGATTTTCGGGGGGGGGGGGGAATATTTTTATTTATTTATTGTATTTATTTATTTTTTTAAGTGGGGGTTGCAAGGAGAAGCGAGAGATGACTCAGATTGTAGTCTGTGCTTGCAGTTTGTAAATAAGCCATAGGAGAGTGGTGTTTACTGTAGTTGGATTGTGACTGGGTTGCGTTGTGGTACAGTTGGTGCGTGTAGTCCGTTAAGGAGGTTTCCTTTTTCTTCCCATAGTTTTGGGGTAAATCTAGACAAGAAGGGTTTTTTGAGTCTTGGGTTGTACATCCAGTAGGTATAACCAAGGTATTCAAAAAGAAAAACGGTTCAGTTTGGAACTTAGTTTCTGTGATTTGACTTTTACTCACTGCGTCTTGCATGTTCCTTTGTGAAGCAGTGCTATGGTCAGATCCAGAAGTTTTAGATCTCTAGATCTCAAAAACCCTAAGAAGTGAGAAAAACCTTAAGTTTGTGTCGATTTTGTGAAAAATAGATTAAATGCCACTGGAAGGTGTTATAGGGGAACAGTTTGAAAATGTCAACTTTTGAAAATGTGGTTGATAAAAAGAGTAAAGTTTTGGGGGGGTTTGGGAACGGGTAGAAAGCAGACTTGTAGAACACTGGTATATTGCTCACTGATGAGAGAAAATCCAGCCTGCGAATGTTTGTAGTTTAGAGTGTATATATTTATATATATATATGAGAAACCTATATGATACAGTAAATATCTATGTCAGTAGTTGGTAGTTGGCACCATGTCCCTATGTGATAACAATGTGCTTGTTACGGACCACAGAATGGCAACGCCAGGCTAGAATGAATTACATTAGATGTAGCACTGAATAACCTGGTGACGCGTTGATTGCAAAATTTATTTTTGTTATCAGTGTACGATTGTCATCGCCTTGAATGCAATTGAAAGGGGCTTTTTTGTCGGGGGACGGGGTGAAATATTGTGACTGCCTGTCTCGGGTGAGTTGTGCGTTCTCTTGTTTCGCCGTGCGACATCCAAGTGAATAAAGTAATAGTGCATTCACTAGTATGTTTGAATTGAGCTGGAGAATGCGACTAATCCACGAGTGAATGCGATGGAACTTGAAAAGTTCATCACCATAATCAGGATCTGATACTGCGCCGTGGATAAACAAGTGGGACGTGAAAGGGATATAAAGTCTGAATTTGTTCAGGGCGTTACTCGACACCGATTTCTGATCGGCCCCGGACATTCTGTGTTGTGATTTGTGTCAACAGTGGCCGCAGTATAAGATGGCGGGTTTGGATGATTCCCGCCATGTATCAAGTTTTAATTATTGCCAAGTGGGCCCATATAATGTAGATGTTGAATTCCCGACCTGATGGTTGGGACCAGCCGTAACCCGAGAACCCGTCAGAAAGAGCTGGCGTTTAATTTCCTGCAGTCGCACTTGAATATTAAAATGAAAAGACAACTCTTGCTGGAGTGGATGTAACCCAACCTCCCCGTGGCAAGATGAAATAGAAATGTCAATAGCCGAAATGAAATGGTGCATATCCATTGAAGGATTCTACGGAAAGAAGTAGTGGGAAACTAACATCTGAGTTATGTGCAGTTTTGCCCTTTTTACATATGATTGTCCAAGTTTGATCAGATATTATATGAACCTAGAAATAACCTAGACTTTTAGTTAGTCTTGTAATTCTTTTTGATAGAGCATTACTGCAAAGCAGTTTAATTTTTTTGTTTACATTGTCGTAGTATATTACCAGGCCTAAGTGGACATGATTTGGTTTAGTTTTTTTGTTTTTCCTACATATATAACAGTATATTTTGATTAATTGATGCAAATGGGTAGATTCTAGTTCTACAATAAGAACATGGCCCATTGGTTAAAGCTATTGCACTGTCATGACCAAAATGCTGTAATCTCTGTTGTTATTTTTCCGCTAAACTGCATTCATATCATGAAACAACAAGCTTTGTATGATTGATGCATCAACAATGTGGGGTCTTAAGCGCTTATAACTTGTTTTATTAATTAATTTAGATCACAAGTAATTACTGTAATGAATGTATCTGAAGTACTGAAGATGTATAAATAACAAAAATTAAGCATAATATTGGACATATAGTAACAAATTTTACTCAGACCAATGCATTACTTGTTTGATAGTCTGCCAAAATAATTGTAGATGTGGTGCACAAACTGCATAGCAGGTATAATTGTGTTGAGTGTAGGGTCTCCACCTGTAAACAAAATCCTAGATTTTTCTTGAACAGAAATAGCACAGATTTTTATAAGTGTTTATTTTTGGTATTAATGCTGTGTTGACATAAACAAATTTACGTCTTTGTTTCCTGCAGGCTTTAATTCAAAAAAAAAAGAAGAAGAGGGAGAGAGAAAAAAAAAAAAAAAAAAAAAGTTGACAAAAATATTAAGTAAATAAACAAAACAAAATGTAGACAATTGCATTGTCCCTTTTAGATATTGCTTAAAAGCAAGTATGTCCGTTTTTGTTTGTTTTTCTGTTTGTTCTATGTACAGGCATTATTATAAATCATTGGCCAAAGGAGAAAAAAACACAAAAGAAATATTGAAATAATTTTTTCCAGAGCTTTTGAAACAAAAAGAAGAAGAAAGAAAAAAAAAAGAAGAAGAAAAAAAAAGAAGCTTAATGTAACCAGGTGTACATAATGTTATAAATGATGGTTAAATTGTAGGTTACGCGGTGTTTTTTTAAACGTTTTTTGTAAGAACACCCCATAGAGGCCTGTTTGTATGCATGCCACTTTTTTATATACAGCTTGAAGCAAAACAAACAACGACCAACTTTATCGGCTTATCCGTGCTCTGCGTATTGATTTCTGCTCCTAGAACAATGTAATTTTTTCTTAAAAATTCGAATGACCAAGATAATATGGTGCCACTATATTTTATGCAGTGATCCATTTTTGGGACTCATTATACGTATAATAACAGAGGTTTAAACTTTAATTGACAAAGGAGGTCGCGGAAGAAAAATGCATCCGTCTTCTTTGAGTGTAATTTTGCTGCTGCTAGTGCTAGTATTTTTGTGTCTGTAAAAGTAAGAATAGACGAAATTATCATATGCCAAATATGCAGGATTTGGTCACCTTTGTCCGAATGGTGTTCTATTTGAAGATTTTCTCAAATGTAATTGGTGACTGTGGTTGTAAGCTGATCTTTTGATTGGCTGATTTTATTTGAAAAAAGTCACACCTTGGTTTGAGACAAAACTAGACGAGCTTAAGTCCTCTGTTGGTGAATCAGTGAGATTGGACTAAGGCTCGTTTGTGTGACGTCTCCTGGTGATATATGATGCAGGATTTCAAGTGAATAAATCTTTAAGAAAGTAAAAATAAAAAAAACCTTATTCAACAGCACCACACTGTAAATATGATGTGCACAAATGCCAAATGAATCTTTGACAAAGAAATAACGCCAGCCAATTACAAATAGCATGGCACCTCAGTATGAAAGAGACATCTATTTATATAGTAGGTGATTAATTTCATTCTGCCAAACCACTTAAATGTAAACTACACAAACAGTAAACGATGAAAAGAATGTTTATGGTGAGTCATGTAAATTTCACTAGTCAAGTTTTTTTTTTCTTTTCTCCTTTCTTTCTTTTCCTTGTTTTGATACAAAGTAGAAATTGCCTTTCGGTAAACAAACTGAATCTTGTATAGCACCTTGTATAGAGTGATACCAGTTTTATGTGGTTGATTCAATGTAGGAAGAAGACTTGAAATGTCGCCCGAATTGGATCTAGTAGCCTCACTACAGGTTGATTGTATAACACATTTTTGTTTATTTTTTATTTTATAAATACATGTAGTTGTAATAATGGTTAACAGAGGCTTGGACGGTCATTCTTTTGGAGTGAATCTATGTAGAAAAAACAAAAATCTTGGTATACCATGGTGTATTTATGCACAAAATGATAATCTTAGATTATAACTGTGTCCGGTAGTGTTTGTCATAAACCACAGTACTGTTTGCTACTGTTCTGATAGACTAATGCAAGTCTAATCTTTGTGTGCACTCGTGCCAAACTGTCAAAAAAAAAAAAAAAAAAAAAAAAAAAGGATAAAAACAGATCTTGAAAAAAAAAATGTTAAAAACACTTGATGTTTAATACTGAGTGTGTCTTCTATTTTTGTTTGGACAAAACAAATTTTTTATAATTATTCTATATGGGATGTTAGTAACCATGACAACCCACTGCTTCGCACCTTAAAAAGTCATGCTTATATTATTATTTTCATGCGTTTTTGTACTTTCCTATGTTCATGCAGTCATTTAATATCATATATCTGATTATTATTATTTTTCATTATGTACACATATATTTATCACATGCCAGATCAGATTCTTTCGTTTTTTTTGTTAGTTTTTTTTTCTGATTTATTTTTGGTCATATTTTTGTTTTGTTAGTTTGATTTAGTATATGCTTAAGAAGTTTTGTATTTCTGGTCATGTGATTAAAAGTAATGAGGTACTAAACAAGAAGATTGATGTGTCGTTGTGTCGTTTGTCTTAAATAAAAGGAGAAAATCGAATTAGATGGTGCAAACTGGTTACTGTTGCAAACTGGTTACCAGCCAAAAAGGACCTATGGTATAAATGCAGAAAACAGGTAATGATCTGGACCCAACTTTCATAGCACTGCTTAACCGTAAGCCAATTTTCGTGCTTACTGTAGCAGAAAAATTTGCTTTAAGCGTAAGCATATTTCACAGATTAGCAAGAAAATTGGGCGGCCAGCCTGCGCCTTCACCATGGATTTGCATTGTTGCGTCGTTCATTTTCATACCGTAAGCACTGGAAGGTTAGCATGCCTTTTCGTTCGCTTACGGTTAGCAGATTTAAAATGGAAACTGGTATAATAAGCACAAAATCGGCCGTTAAGCAGCTCTATGAAATTGGGCCCCGACATTTCGACCCTAGCATAGTCTTTTGGGTGCTCCACTCAACAGAAGGCTAGTCCCTCTCTGGATGTCACTCCCATTCATACCGTCTTGTACTGTTTTACATTTTGTATTGATCATTGATCTTTATTGATCTTAATGTATGCAAGTATGAATGGAAATAAAACAAACAAACCCTAGTAAGACTCTGTTAGGGTCGAAACACCAGCAGCCGATTTCACGAAACTTTACGTTAACTGCGTAAGTCAACTTGTGCAAGATTTATTGTGTTAGTGGTGCACAACTTAACCAATAAATGTTGCACAAGTGGACTTACGCAGGTGCGTAAAGTTTCGTGAAATGGCGGCAGGACCTAAACTATTTTCTGTCTTAATGAAGCTAAACATGTGGGTAAAAAAGATAATGGAGTATTTTGCACAGGTTGGATATCCCCATGGGCCATTTGCTTCTTTGGCCCAGCTTTCCCCCAGTACTTTATGATGTAGTTCACTAAGCACTGCTTCAGACACACCAACCCATCTCATATTTGTTGATGCACTTATGTACAAAATTCCCTTAGCTCTGCACTGTGTAATTTTGTTCACAAATTATTCTTTAATGACATTTTTCAGGACATAAATGGTGAACATCTTCTCCGAAAAGAAAAAACAAACAAAACAAAGATTGCATTTGCCCCAAATTTTTGACCCAAATTGGCGTTTTCAGATTTGCTAGAAACTTGATTAAGCAAGGAGTTACCTTTACCTAAAATAATTGATTCTCAACTCTTCAGAAGGGGGGGGGGGGGTTCTGACTTAATTTGAAAATTTGTAAGGGGTAAGCTTTGCATTCTTTCCAAAACCTGACCCAGACTTTTGACATGCCCAATATCCAGACCTCAACCATTTTATTTAAGATGTTAGAAAGAAAATCAAGTTTTACACGACTTGACTATTAAAATAAAAGATTCTGCTGATTGAGTTTGAAACTTGGTATAACATAACGCCCCAAAGTGTTCCCCAACGGGCTTGTACTTCCACCCAATTCGATCTATCTAGACTCTGAAGACGCAAAGGAAGATAAACAAATTGATCACCATCAGTTCATGTTTAAATAAAAATACAAGTTTATTGTGATTACATGATGACACAGTTACAAAAAAGAAAATTGGAAGCCCATTGGCAGAGAAATGCCGTTAAATATTTCTAGATCTAAATCCACTTTAAGTTGACAGAAGAGTTGCAATTGAAATGAACACGGTTTTACTATCCCCCCTAAAACTATAGCGGAGCAAAACAGTTGTGCAGCGATGACGACGTGTTATGAAAACCACATAATTATGAGTCAATCTGTTTTCTTTTTCCGGTAATTTCATTATCTGCCTCTTGAAATTCCCAATCACACGATGGTATGGGCAATTTCTCATAACAGACGGATATATCAAATCAGGATCAATGATTATTGATCATCCAAACCAATCTCTTCAGAGGTGGTGGTGGGGGGGGGGGGGTGTTGTTGTAAATGATGTCCTGTCTCCCAATAGCTTCTTTATAAAGAGCTTCCTCTACACAGGTTTACATGCATTCTGCAGACATTCTGCAGATATTCTGCAGCCAATATAAAGTCAACACTGTGACTTTCCAGACATTGAACTGCAAGATAGACTTCATGACAGTTGACAGAATACTACGGTGAGGTTATGACCTGTGAATGAAACCAGGCCGGGACATGCGTCCATTGCCCTACATATCTGTATATCTATCTCCCTACACAGCCTGCACATTGGGGGCAAACACTCGGCAGGTATAGATTGACAAACACCATTAGTAACCGTTTAAAAATATCCAAACTCCAAATCACGTTTATGACATTTGCAAAAGGGGGGGGGGGTACAAAAAGGAAAACAAGACTAGAGTGCATTGAATTATTCCGCCTCGATCAGAGAGGAACTAATGGAATTTGCCAGAATGGTTGTCGGAGAAGAAGCTTAATGAACACTTGAAGTCTCTCTACAAATGTCAAACGCTGGATTCCTTACATGACGAATGACTGCAAGTATGTCAGTCCCAATCACTCAGTATATATTTATAAATATATATATATATTGAACCGTTGGTTTCTACTCCACAATTTTAAACCGTCATTCAACTACTCGGCCGTTGAGTTGTCCCTGCACAACAATATGGACACAGTGTGTTATTACACACATTCGGACTGTTATTTCTAAACACAATGTTTAATTCTTGTTAGTAGTCTATTGAACAGAGATTTGCTTCGCAGCCGAACTTGTCCCGAGAAGCACGACCTCCCTAGCTATTTTTATTCTTCAGTTCAGATGAACTGTACCATAAACGAACATGAACAACACATACATGAACATTTAAGGGAAAAGCCCACCATTCTGATGGCTCGGAGAGTCGTTAATAGCTCACTGGGGAGGGAGTGGGTTTGGGGTCACAAACTGCATTTCCTTTGGAGAAAGTGGCGTAGAAACACTATCCTATTGGCAAAGTGTGAAGTGATCACACCATAATCCATGCCCCACAATGTTATGGAGATAGTTCGACCATTGTCAGAAGCCCGTCAGGAATTCATTGGCCAGGATTTTCCCTTCAGTATTTCAACAAGAAAGTGGAAAGCTTTGGACTTGCCTTTCACAAAGGGGAGGTAATGGCTTTTTATTACACGATACTTGATCGTGTTCTACAGACAACTTCAAGTTCAAAGAGGGAGTAAAACTAGGGGGTTGATAAGAATGGCAATGAAAGGACTTAGGAAATTGCGGAAATTTAGGTCGATGAGAAAATTTGGTAAATGAGGAAATTTAGGTCAACGAGGAAATAAAGGTAAATACAAATGTTTCAGCTTTTGATCTGGAAGTAGTGAAAAAACCTTTGCATTCAAGCAATGTGCGAATGTGAAGCACTGACTAATATCATAAGGGTTAGCTACAGCTTGTACAGTTATCTGTGTTAACCGAACATGAACACTTGCTTTTACATTTGCTGCCATGGTATTACAAGGCATGAATCATTTTAGTCAATGACAACATCGAGGGGCTAGCTTTCAAGGGGCCAGAGTATGACACACAAATTTTAGTTAACTAATGTACAATTGTACGTTGCACACTTAATTTAGTATCTGTTTCTCTTGAATAACAATGGGTGTACGTTGTATTCAAAATACCCCCATAGGATTTCAATGTGCTTGCAATGTAAGCCGGGGGGCAGCTAGATGAGTGAAATACCTAGGTCCTTTTTCAAACCACGACTATGACTTTGGCTCCGGCTGAGGCACCGTCCGTCTGATTGGATTTCTTGTTTCGAAAGAGTATGCTATCAAAATTACTGACGAAGCCCCAAGCCTAGGCAGAAGCCATGGTTTTGAAAAGGGCCATAAGCCATGTCTGATTTAGCAGACATGGCTGTGGCTTGATTGTCTTCTGAAATGTACTGAAGCATAGTGTAGCAACACCCTTAGCAACAGGCAAAGCTGTAGCCACTGCCAGTTTGGGCACGGCCATACCAATAGTAAAAGCTGGTTGCTAAACTCCATACAAGATTTGCAACGCTATACTTCAAATCTCATCCCACATTTGCAAACTACAAACTTGAACGCAAAATTAGGGTTACTGTCTTCCCCTCTCAATGACTTGCCGTAGATCAAGATGACAACAGCGAAAAAAGAAAGAAAAGAGTAACCCCCAGTTGGGGGGTGGCCACAAGAATCCAGGGTTGTTAGGATATGAGTCAAGTAACTAGGTGTGGGAGACTGGGGGGATAGAGGATTAACTGACAGGGTCGTGTACATCATGTAATTAGTCAGTCCTACAAGGAGCCCACTGTCATAATTACTAAGGTTTGTTAAGGACTGATGTGTGCCTGATTCTATGAAGTATGACGGCTGGTGTATTACTGCGCTGGTGTTCAAGAAACAATGACTTTTTTTTTTTCTTATGACTCAGGAGTTTCTAGGCGGACACCCATTCCACATGACCTTATTTGAACATGCTGTTTCGTTTTTTTTCCTCATAGACCGTCGAAATGTAACAACTGTGGTCTACTACAAATTAATCCAAAACAATCTTTCCGGCCACAAAGTTTTCATGCCACTTTCCCCAATACTGGTTTTGATGAACAAAAGTGATATAAAAACTACTATGTATACGTACATTTTTGTATTAGTTATTTATTAATTCATTGGATGCACTCTCCATTGAGTTATTACAGGAGTTCATGGGAATTTTGCTTCTTCATTCCAAAGAAGTAAACCTTACATCGTCAAAACAGTTAGACCCCGATACTTCTGAACAACTTAAGGGAGAGACATCTGTTGTTAGACCAATGATGACAATGTCCATCGGTCTAAATAGGCCACAGCTTTCACAATCAACAATTATATTCACAGCTATTTTTCATCATACTTGATTATTATAGCTACGATTAATGTTTGACGATTACCCAAAGCTGTAGAGTTCAAGCTTTGTATGAAGGACCGTACAATCTAAATGTCTCCAAGTTCAAACTGAAGTGATACCACAATGACAAGCAAACAGTTTGTAATGTTACAAGAGTAAGGCCGTGTCCGACGTAGCAGCTTTGGCTGTGGATTGACCGTCACGTGAACATGTGTTGAAGCAAAGGATGCCCGTAGTAACACCCTTAGCAACAGCCGGAGCCATAGTTGCAAATTCGGACACGGTCTTAGCCAGACGCTACGCCAGTGTGTGACTTGAGGGTAACATCTATATAGTTGACAGGATCTCATCATTGGGTCATTACGTTTCAGGCATGCAACTACAATTCGCCGGGCACTGCAAGACTTTGTACCTGCGTTTTTAATTTTCAATGGCAGCCGAGACACCCAAAACGAGGAAATCAGCTAATTGGCTGAAAAGTTGCATGCCTGATATTTTGGAGCGCCTGGTAAATTAAGTTTATTGGTGAAAATTATATCATGATATTATATTTGTTCGGCAACGACAAATGAAATTAGTTTGGAAACATTATTTTTCTGCTGTGTTTTATTAATTTTGTTCTGATTTGAAATCATTTTAGATATATGGCCCTTGAAAAATTAACTGAAATTGGGGACTAGCAACATTAGGCCGGTTCACTGCACCTTGTAGGGTAAAATGAACTGGCGGCCATCTTGAAACTTGAAACGATGAAAGTGGCGGCCATTATGAAAAGAAATAAGGAAAAAAGGCATGCCGCTAAGCATGTTTGTTTTTTGGGGCGTTAAGCTCCGTGTTCATAGTGGCTGCTTAAGTCACTATCAACTACCACAGCTGCAGCCACAGCCAAAGATCATTCAATTGAGACATGGTCTAATTCATTAAGTTGGAAGGTTGATGAGGTCACCTCGCACTCTACAAGCCAGGTGTGTATGACAAGGAGCTAGAGACCAGCGCCTGCTTGTCAAATCAAAGGTTGGCCAATTGAGTGACTAACACAAACCACGCAGACAGCTCTGACGAGCTAAATAGATTAAAGCAAAACCCAACAATTTAACTAACCGAATACATCGGTAAAGTTTCTTGATGAGCGAATGGACTGTACAACTTCAGTATTAAAAAATTCTCGTTGAGTTTTATGTTTGCTTTTTTATGAGTTAATAGAATATATTCAAAATTGACGCATTTTAAAATGCCTCTAGTTGCAAAACCCAATCTCACCTAATGGTTATAAATAAAAAATAATAATTACATTTCTACATAATGATACGGATTAGAGCTCTGTACGGAACGTAAATATATTAAAACTTAGAACAAAAGTACAATAATAAACTCAACACTTAATTGAGAATAGTTCTCAACAAATCTTGTCCAAACGAAGGTAACATTCTGTAAGCAACCATTTATATGCTCGAAAGTTTACAACCATTGGTCCCATATTTATTATAAAACCAAATTTGTTTTGTTCTACTTTTCCAGTTCTCTTGAAGTACGGAAGACATGGATTTTCAGGGTTGGGTTTGCATTTTGAATTCCTTTTTCTGAAACGCATTCTGGTTGTAGTTGAGCCATGAACAGAAACATTGTAGCTTTAGTAAAGGCAGTGTCGGACTTAGCGGGTGTGGCTTGATCGTCACGTAAACATGCCACTGAAGCATGGGACGCCCTTAGCAACAGCCGTAGCCACAGCCGCAAACTCTGACACAGCCCAAGTCTGTAAAAATTGATGAAAAACTTGGAGTAGAGAGGACCAGACTCTGAGTGTTGCTCACCATGTTGCATTCAAGTGGTGAATGGTATTTCACTCAAGTGCATATAATGCAATTTTAAGCTAAATTGCTAACCCACAAAACAACGCTGCCCAATCATTTGTCCCTAAAAAGAAGGCCTTTATGTTTTTCATGGGGTAACCTTTGGACCAGGGTTCACTTTCACAAAGAGCTAAGGCCGGGTCCAAATGAAGTGACTCTGGCTGTGGCTATGACCCTTCGGCTTCAACAACAACGTTGAAGAATAGGACTTTTGGGCATTCCAGCCGTAGCCAGAGCCGTTAATTTGGACACGGCCTATAATTGATCTAAAAATGTGTCATAATAGACCTTATGCACATGACATCATTTGATTAGGGCCCCTCGGCTAGAGGTCAAAAGAAGATTGCTCATTGGCTCATCCTCTGCGCCGCGCATACAAGATGTGCGTTTTCCATTGTTTCGTCATCGTTTTACCTCTAAGATGGCGGCGTGATGACGTCAATGCATAAGGTCCATTGCTAAAGTAAAGTGTGATGTCACAATGCATAAGGTCCATTGCTAAAGTAAAGTGTGATGTCACAATGCATAAGGTCCATTGCTAAAGTAAAGTGTGATGTCACAATGCATAAGGTCCATTGCTAAAGTAAAGTGTGATGTCACAACGCATAAGTCCATTGCTAAAGTAAAGCGTGATGTCACAATGCATAAGGTCCATTGCTAAAGTAAAGTGTGATGTCACAATGCAAATCACTATGGTGATACTGACAACTCATCTGTAGATGAATCTTACTGCTTTGTGAATCCCAGCCCTGCTGGTAACTTCTAAGATCACAAATCACTTCTAATACAGATCCATCCCAAATCTTTCTCAACTTTGTCAGCTCTACCCCAGGATCCTTTCCTTTCAACTACCAAGTTTAACTCATCTTTCACTTCCAATTTCACTTGGAATTACTTTTAAAGCTGTCCATAACATATACCATACTTCTTTCCAATGAAACAAAAGCTTACAGAACCTTCCGTCGCTTTTAAAATGTGTATTCCCAAAAGAGTTTGTCCTCTTTTGTTTACGTTTGTCAAGATATGCGAGATTCACAAGGCAAGATTATATCCTTTAAAAAAATAAACAAAAACAAATAAGTTAGCACCATCTTTAAAGAATGGTTGTTGGTATTTTTACTCTTACATATTTACACACGTACAAGGACTACAAATTCTATCAAATCCACAAGGCATTTTGTTTTTGTAAAATTGTTTTTGGTCAGTGCTTTTACAAAAGGCAGTCAATTTCAAGTCTAATAATTTACACTGTAAAAAACAAAAAGGCGCCCCCGAGAAGGTACGTGCTCGGTTTCATTTTTACAAGACACTTTGTTTGGCTACTTATAAACGGTAGTTGAAGAGGTAACCTGTTGCTTATGAGAAAAATAAAAAATAGAAAACCAACAAACTGGCGGTTCTTTTTCATAACCACAATTTGTTACACCTCTGAAGAGATTTGTTCGTGGTTCTTCGTAGATCTTGGATTTCACTGTTAAGCTTTTAACCCCGACGAGTAAAATCCCATCCGATGAAAAAAAAAAAAAAAAAAAAAAAACCTTGGCAGAGAGAATTGTGCTAAGTCATAGTCCATCACTTGCCAATTCATTCATCCCCCGTATCTTTGTATGTAAATTAAACTGCATAGTTTTACCAGTCATCAAGCACAGATTCCGTTCATGATTAGTCCTACATCTTTCATAAAATAAGCAACTGTTGAAACAAAAATGCTTGTTTTTTTGTTTTGTTTTATAAGAGATCTACAAAATAAGCTTGATTAAAATAAATAAAGACTTGTTTAATACCACACTGATGATATTTATAAACACTACATTTGGGTACTGCACACATTTTGTGACGAGTTGTACATGACACTTTGTAGCATGGGTTGCTTGAGTGACTTAACGGTTTCCGACATTTTGGAGTTTTATTCTTTCAGTTCTTGCCCAACGGGTCTTACTTGATTTCAGTGATAATATACCTATGCCAGAGTGCTGTTGCAGGAGGCTGCTTACCAACCCAACTGCTAAAAGGTGGCTTAATAAAGGGGCCACAGGTATTGACGTTGAGCAGGATCCTTCTTAAAAGGTAGATTGTCAGTCGTCAACTCCTTTGTAATTTGACGTGACTGCTTGACTATCTGTAAAATACAACTTGCACTTCACGACAGTGCTTTAATCAGGGTGTGCATGACCTTTATCACTAGGGCCTATTCATCATACTGTCCCGTTCCCCGTGTGCAATAACAATGATTAACACTCATTCTCATCACGGGGCTCAGACCATTTTCAACCGTCCAGCCTCGGTTAGGTTATAGGTTCATTTGTGAAAGGGGAGAAAACAAGAAATGCTGGCTCTTTCAATGCTGTGCCTTCCCATCAGGAAAACCCAAAAACATCATGAAGCTTCAAAAGTTTGGTTGGATGCAGCATTTTTTCCTTCAAGTGTCATGAAGACCGAGCTCCTCGAACCCACAGCTCTGGATTTCCCCTCTCTTAAAACCGTTTTCTCCTCAGATTAATCGTCTTAGCTTATGACACATGACCCCTTCACAGCTGTCTCTCGTCTCACAACCAAAGTCTTAGTCCATGATCCGCGACTCATAATTAAGATGGACATCCCCACGTAGGGGAGGGGGAGGATGAAGTCCACACAGTTTAGCGTAACGTGAATATTCAACAGAGCCGGGTTTTTTTCTTCTTTTTCTCTCCCCTCATTCTTGTCTTTTATCACTTTGTAGAGGAATGCGAATGTTTGAGTTTGTACGCTGGCACAATGTCTTGACGTTGGGGCGGGGGGTCTTCCCTTAAATCAGGCTCTCCCGGTCTCAGATCTGATGAACTTCTTGACGCTTTCTCAGCATTAATGCCTTAAGTTTTTATCCCCCGAGAAGTAACTGCCTTTCCATGGGACACTTCTTTCCTCTGTCGGGTGAGTACGTCCAACTTGACTACCCCCATGGGACCCTGTAGACAGGGCTACACCGAGGAGATAAACACGTAGCCCAAAGGGGTGTCTGGGATATCCACACACTTTGTGAGAAAAACATCCATTTAAAACGTGTCAATGACACCCTGAATCCCTCTGGGATGATGCGGGGTGAGGGGGGGGGGGTCGTTGTCGGGCGTGGCTATAAACCCATGATACTGCTACGCCTTAGTCGACCAGCTTGCTCATTCTCTTGACATGTCAAACCTGTAGAATAAAAACACACACAAAAAGAGAGAAATATAAATGACGGTTTGGCTAGAATGACTTATGGTGCTCCCCCACGAATACCGCAGCCCTTAGTACTCCCTCGAGGGGAAATATTGCCAGTAATTTATTGATGTCTTTATTGTCCGATTACTGGGTGTGTAAACTCGGTGTAACCGTGCGACACACTTTTGGTCGGAGTGTCATCCTGTGCTTAATTGGATGACAGGGGTGTAGTGGTACCAGACATCCCTCAGACAGTTACTCCAACCGACAAGTTGTCACTTTTAAGGAAATGCACAATTTATTAAAGAAGTTTAAATGGATCAACAGCCGGTGATTTCCTGCTTAATAACTTTGACCGAGAATGAAAACTGTGCCTTCAAATTTTGACAGATGACGCTGTTTCAAAGCAAAAAAACATATGTTAAAAACTTTTGCAAGTGCCACAAACAATGCACAAAATACATGTAACATGCAAAACTGTTTGTACATGGCTGACGGATGTGAGAGAGAGAGTCAAGATCCTGACTATAACTCATGTTTAGTTTTTAAATAATTATCACTTATCATTGGCGGGATTTTGGGGCAATACCTGAAAAGAAAGTTGATAACTTTCTTGAATCTGTACAAATAGTTGTTTAAATATAAATTTTGGGGTTCAAATTGGCAAAAAATCAGACAATTTGCTAAGCAGTATTTTCAGTGTTAACAGCTTTATGAAATTGGGCCCTGGTCTCAATGTCATGAAGCCGGTAAGCAGAACATATTGCTCAGCAAATTTCTTTGCTAAGCTAAACATCTACAGGGAACCAGTCGCAACTATGTAAAACTTTATTGCATTTTGGCTGGTAAACAACTTGTCCATGCTTAGTAAATCTGTTGTGCTTACAGTGAATAAAGAACCAGGATGCTGGGAACCAATCCCAACTGCAGAAAGAATTGTTTGAGAAGAAAAACTCTCATTCACAATGCGTAATTTATGTATGTAAACAGTTTCAAAATCTGCAGCAAATTTACAACATTTTCTGTTCGGCCACTGTAGAAAAAAAGTTCAGAAGAAAAAGCACTGTATCATAGTAACTGGTTCCCATTTTAATGTTTGCCTAAAAACAGAAACATTTATTGAGGGGCAGTTGCCAGAGCTTTCTGAATTGGCAAAGACCAAACTGCCAACATTTTTGTTTGGTTTTGGCATGATCAATAAGAACAGATTGAATGTCCATTGTGCCCACCCGTCTTGTGATCAGAAATCAATGTTGAACATGATGTGGAGAGAAAAAGCTCACTGATTCACCGGCAACTGCTTGATGGATACCGGTTAACAATCCAAGATCTAACAGCTGGTTGGCTTTAAAGATCATCTGGCTGCATTTTGGGGACCAGATACCAAGTTTCTGATGTAATCCTCACCGAACCAAAACAACTCAGAAAGCAACAGGGAAACAGGTCCACTAAAACATTTGTGATGTTTGCAATTAAAATTCGATTTTTGATTTGGAACTTATTTGTGGCAATTAGCATACATTACTCCTCTAGCCTAAGTCGTTTCCGACATCTTGAAAACAGGCCAAAACCACAACAACAACTGGGTCACAGTTGAGGTGAAACTGTTATATCATCGCAGCAGCACAACCCCAGCCTAAATATGTTTCTGGTCCGGGTCGCCAAAACAAAACACGCCCCACCTCCGCTAGGTCTCATGAGTCTTGACAGTTACAGACAAGACAAAAATGAATCTGTCTAATTCATTCTACATGTATCATTCTTTGAAGAAGGAAAAAAACACCACAAAATGCATTCAATTGTTGAAGTACATCCTGTATTGTTGTATTGGTTCCACAGTCTACCTACAAAAACCAATTGTTGGGAAAACTGGGATCAACTTCTGATTTTGCTAGACACATAAACTTAATAAGCCCAGGCGATTTTCGCTAAGCAGTCAAAGAGTACCAGCAAATATTGTTTATGTATGTTCTATATTTTGGTTGTGACTGATTGACTGTTTCTGCGCCACTTTTTTCTTCTAAGGTTTGTGAAATATGAGGGTCTAATTATGCATCGGTACTCTGACCAATAGGAGCCAAGCATGCAGGGTCACATGCAAACATGCTCCACAAACAAAAAACTAACACAAGACAGATGTTAATTAGCACAACAGCACTAGCCATGAATATGCAAATGGTCTCAAGTTTACATGATTGATCACTTTTAGGTCCTGGCTAAATTGGTGATTATGACTGGCTGTTGCTAAGGGTAGCCTATGCTTCAATGCATGTTATTAATGTAGTGATCCAGCCACAGCAGCAGCCATAGCCGCAGCCGCCAGAAACAAATAAGATTTGTATTCTAATCCGCTCAGCCAACACGGACCTGTCATTTCACATGACCTAGTGCATGTGTGATTTTCTAGCAGATGCCACTACTGCCATTGTATGCAAAGTACAATGCACTCCTCTAAATTTTGCCTTCACAGCACAAGGTGCCCAAGACATCCAGTTTTGAACAAAAGCGATCAGAGCTGCTTCCACTGAGATACCAAACTTAATTCTGCATCCTGTTCGCAAGTTTGGCGTAAATCCACTGCAAGCTGTTCCCACACGCAAACTGGCTCCAATGATTTCCATTAGCCCATAGAAAATGCAGTCAGTTTGTGTGGTTTTTTGAGGATTTATGTACAAACAAATCAATTGTTGAACCTTCTTTTCATAAAGTCTTGTGAAGAATCAAGAAAATGTCAGATTTATTGGGTTTGTCATAAGAAACGCCTTTGAACCATGAAATGAGTGATTTTCTGTCAAATTACACACAACAGGAGATTTTGGGGTACGCTAGGCTAGCAGCTGCCCAGGTAAATCAATTGCTCTTGGAATTGTGTGCCTGCTCAGAACAACGCAAACAATGGACATTCATTCGGTATGTCTGCTGCCGCCTAGTGTTCATAAAGGGCTCCTGTTGGAGCTTTATGTAGCGAAAACTTTACACCTTGTGCGTGAAACAGGGTTACATGGGTATCATCCACTGTGAGCTTGGTTGGTAGAGCAGAATGCACTACCTTCCCAACTTTTTACGAAGCAATTATGGTTAAGTCCCCTTGCTCAAGGGCACAAGTGTCATGACCGGGATTCGAACCCACACTCTGCTGCTAACAGCACCAGAGCTTGGCCCGGTGAACTAGACCATGAATGAATCATGCAATGCACACATATACTGTTGTTATACCACGGTAATAGATTGTGAATGTTGTTGATCGAGATCCAATCACGCTACGAAGACGCATGTACATGGGCTAAGGGGAACATGAGTGATGTACCCCACTGGGTACATTACCCTTGATCGTTCCCACTGTGGTCATTTCCACTGCTTTGGACAATTATTAGAAACAGCACGGGTATGAGGTTGTAATTATGAAGCGACATTTCTGTCAACAACCACAACATTTCCCACTGTTCATCTACTTTTTTTAACTGTGCCAATTTCGTTGTATTAATGTTGGAAGATGACAACAGATCGCTTCCAATCTATTACCATGGTATAACAAAACAATTGTTGCAGGCTGTAGAATGGAGTCCATGGGTTTTGGACATCCTCGGGGGGCAAATGGCACCCTGGGAATTGCCTCAGGTGCCATTTGCCCCCTCTCGGGTGTACAAAACATCATGGACCCGACCACAGAGCGTGCAACAACTGCATAATGAGTCAAGCAAGCAAACACTGACAGGACTAAACGCACCTGGGTGACACTACAAGCAACAACATTTCTACTCTCGTCAGACCCACCACTGGCCAGGGAGTCGCACTGATCCACCCCCTCTGTGCTCTGGAACATCTCCGGTGAGAAGACGCTCCCACTGTCCGAACTCCGACTGGACGACCCGTCCTCCGGGAGCCTGACCCGGGTCTCGCCCAGCGCCTGCCCGACCTTACCGCCTTCGGACTCCGCGTGGAGGGTGTCGCCGGACGATTGGCTGAGCCCCAAGGGGATGGAGCTCATGGAGCAGCGAACTCGGCTGGTACGGGACGGGGACGGGGCGCTGGACAAGGAGAGATTGGAGAGGCTGCTGAGGTGTAGAAGCTGACTTGGACTGAAGGAAGTGATGGCGATAGAATTCCGCATCCGCGGTGCTGTGGTCAGAGACAATAAAACATACCTTTTAAGTCAATCCAGTTTGTGGACAAATCTAGCCGTAGCTCAATTTCACAACATGGTCATAACTAATTCAACTTGCAAATTCTAAAGTGTGTATGATGAAAGGCAGCCATTGATATCAAAACGCAGAGCGTATCAACTGCGAAGCGTGATTGCTTCCGCTCAGCCTTGATGTTGTCGTGGAAACTTGGATAATGGAATACATTATATAAAGTCGGCTACTCATGTACGCCTCAACGAGGGCACTATACAATCTGCCGGCTTAATATTGTTTACCAAATGAAAGCCCATGCCGGCTATATATACACTACACACACAAAAATGAAGATAACAGAAACATCAGCCTTGATATCAATGTATGTTAGAAACACATTATAGGCTCTTAGGTCTTACTTCAAAGCTCTCTTTCTTACCAATTATTAAGCAAAATAAACCCAGTTTAAAGTTATGGCAGGAGGTGCCTGGTCTTGGCATTAGTCTATTTGAGATATGGTGGACACTATCGGAGTGCACTGTTCGGTTTGGGTGTATACAGACAGAACTACCCAAACCAAATAGTGTCATAGTATTGTGTCCACCATAGCTCAACATTTTTGCAGTGAGGGAAAAATTCAGTTGAAAGAAGATTACAAATGAAATTTGGTGCCTACCTTTCCCTTTATCCCTCATGGATATGGCTCGATCGTTGATTCTGTCTTCGTTTGGTTTGATTTCCAAGCAGGGTTTACTTCCCACGCCCATGGAGGACAGCTGAGCTTGTCTCGCTTCTGCCAAGAGAACAGGAAAGAGGTTATGGTTTCACTAAGAATAAAGGTCAAGTAATGAACCACAAGGGAAACTGACTGGGTAAATTTCAAATGGTTTGGGGTTGAACAAAGAAAAATTGACTAGAGCGGTATTTGAACCAACGACCTCCGGATTAACGTACCGGCGCTCTACCAGCTGAGCTATCTATCCCTATGTTGGCGGTCTCCCTATTTTGTCAATATCAAAAATAATAAAGATAACACGCAGTTCTAAAATAATGTTGTGCCACACCCGACAGGTGTCCCAAAGCATTCATTTCGGTGTGGCGTGTCGTGGCCGAGCAGTCAAGCGCACCAGACTCAAGCTCTGATGTTTCTGATCAGCAAAGTTTGGGTTCGAGTCCCGGTCTTGACATTTGTGTCCTTAAGCAAGACACTTCACCATTATTTCTTTGTTCTTTGGATGGGACGTAAAGCAGTAGGTCCTGTCTGTTGTGTAATGCAGGTAAAAGAACCCAGGTACACTTATAATCCCTAAGAGGAAGGGGTTTGCCGCAGTCATTCCGGCAGTGGCAGCTGATTGGCCAAAGCACCCTGTAAACCCTTACAAGGTGCTACATAAATGGGTCTCATAATTCAAAAACTTGACACAAACTGGCTTAAAAAAATAATAAGCGCTTGGAGACGCCCGTAAATAAAGCGCTATATAAAAATTAGTTATTATTATTATTATTATCATTATTATTTAATAGGTGTTCAATTTGCACCGGGATAAAGAATATTATTTGGTTTTACCCTTTCACCGATGTGTGCAAAGCACTGTATTACTCATATAACTCAGAAAAAATGCCAAGCTGGAATGATGAGACCCATTGACATGTTTATAGCACCTTGTAAGGGTTTACAAGGTGATGTGCCATAATCTGCAGCCAACCATGACAGACACACCAGGGCAAACCCTTTACTTTGACATTTCGATGTACTGGGTTCTCTAATATCCCATCCAAAGGACGAAGCAATCGGGCCAGCCTCCAACAACCTGGCAGGGGTGTCTCCGATGGAAGTTAATATCTTAGGTGAGGGGCAACCATTCATTAAGGAAAACTAATGCGAGTGGAATATTTTCACTCCCAAAAGACAATGGGACTAAACCAGTGGTTGAACAAATTCAAGCACATAATTATTAAGACTTGGCTGAGATGCATTCAGTAACTTGGCAAAAGTAAGTATTGATTGACTTCACAGACTTTTAAAGACAAGCCATTGATAAAAATTGTGCATATGTGTTAATTTGCATGATGTTTACTCAAGGGGACAGTGGTTTGGGGTTTGGGCCTGCCCTCAGGGGAAACTTGATGGGGGGGGGGAGGGGGGGAAAAGGAATTGACTATGAGAGAGTATGCTTAGTAGGAGATTAGACTTATCCATATCATGGCATGGGCCAAACGTCATGAAGTAACATGGGAAAAATGTTTTTTTGCAGGGAACCAGTCGTGAGCAATGCCCATTACACAGTGTTTTTGGCCGGTAACCCATTTCCACTGAGCACGACTTTCCCGAGCTAAACACCTTTATGAAACTGGGCCCTGACGGACTGAGTAGCTCACCTTTGCTCCTGAATGCTTGTTTCCATAACAACTTGCTGATGTCTTGAGTCCACGCTTCCTTGACGCTGTGTGAGCGTGCATGAAGGGTGTACGCCTTGTCGTTGGTCTTACGTCGACGAAACCATATCTCAAGCTTCAGACCACTTTCCCCGATATTTTCCGTCATTCCAATATCCGTCATCTGTGAACGGGAAAAAAAAAATAATAATTTTAGGGAACAAAGAAGTAGCAAAAGGATAAGTGCCTAATCAACTCAACAACTCTGACAACACAAAGATCGTTCTGTGCAACAAAGCTTTTTTTTCATAACCAGTAAAAACATTTTTTCCAATTGTTTCTTTAGTGAGCTTTGGGTGTCATTGGCAGACATGTAAATGTTTCATTATTCTTTTTTTTATGAAATCAATCTATCGGTTGAGCCCTAGCCTCCAATGTCTTGTACTTGAGCTGGATATATAAATATTTAAAGATAGCTTGGGCTATTTAAAGGAACATGACAAAATTGGTAAGAAAAAACTTGTAAAATATACTTTTGACCACAGATTTACATAAAACTTACACGGTCTAATGATGATGATAGTAGAAAACATCCCTTGAAATATTTCTGTCTGAAATGCCATATTTGATGAGAAATGAATAAACTAATTTTCTGATTGGAGTTTATCGCTCAGTGAGCGTTTTATTCATTTGTTGAATCTATATGACTTCATGCGAATGTGTAATCGGTTTTTCACTATTTTCTCGTGACCCAGATGGCCGATTGATCTCAAACTTCTACAGGTTTGTCAGTTTATGTATATGGTGGATTACATAAAGTGCTTACACTGCCAGCAACTGTTTTGTTAGCAAAAACAAATTCTGTAATGTTCCTTTAAGCTGTCCCCACAAGCTATTTAAGCTGTCCCTACAAAGTGAACTTTTTCAAATACTCCACAACGTAAACCTCCGCTGGCAAGGCTTTTTAATCGATTTCCCAGCTCTGATAAGTAACTTTAAAGAAAAAAACTCCACAAATGTTTTGATGAAGATGAATACATAAAGACTATTCCAGTCTCGTGCCTGTTCCATTTTTGTGAACCACCTCCATTGCTTTAACGTGTTACGGAAACAAAATCGCACACTTTTAGCGAGTCCAAACGTTTGAATATGCGCAGGATTTGCAGGGTCTGTTCTATCTCACCTTCAGACTGAATTTGTAGTGATACACGTCATGTCCTCTGGCCGTCCTCCTAGACTTACTGAAGAGAATCATGTCTTCAAATAGGAAGGCATGACGGACGCACTTTCTATGGCCTCGATAAACTAAAAACTCATCCTGAAAGAAAATTTTTAAAAAAACATTACAAGATGATAAAACAATCAACAGCGGAAGAGTGCAATCATTGCAATATTCTTTGCATGTAAAGGCAGTGGACACTATTGGTAATTACTCAAAATAATTATTAGCATAAAACCTTACTTGGTAACGAGTAATGGGGAGAGGTTGACAGTATAAAACATTGTGAGAAACGGCTCCCTCTGAAGTGACTTAATTTTTGAGAAAGAAGTCATTTTCCACGAATTTGATTTCGAGACCTCAGAATTAGATTTTGAGGTCTCGAAATCAACCATCTGAAAGCACACAACTTCGTGTGACAAGGGTGTTTTTTCTTTCATAGTTATCTCGCAACTTCGACGACCTATTGAGCTCAAGTTTTTACAGGTTTGTTATTTTATCTATATGTTGAGATACACCAAGTGAGAAGACTGGTCTTTGACATTTACCAATAGTGTCCAGTGTCTTTAAACAGTTCTAATGTCCACTACTTCTTAGAGATAACAAACTTTAAAGAAGAGATCTTCTCACCTGCCGTATTAGTTCACCTTGCTCGTGAAGATCAACCTGCAAAAAACATAAAGTAGAAACAAGCGGTTGGTATGACTGTTTGTAAAAGTAACACAGAACGCTGTATTCTTGGTGGAGACAACTGGGTCTGATAACTTTGTAAAAGTACCACAGAATTAAGTATTTTATCTGAAAGAGGCAAATTTGTTTTGCAGAAACAATAGGGTTTTATAACTGTCTGTTAAAGTACCACAGAATTTGGTATTTGATCTGAAAGAGGCAAAATTGTTCTGTAGAAACAATTGGGTTTTATAACTGTCTGTTAAAGTAACGCAGAATTTAGGATTTGATCTGTCAACACCTTGTAAACCATTTTACACAGTGCTATGTAAATAAATGAGTCTTAGAATTCAAACAAAGCTCCGCATACCTTGTATAAGAAATATTAAGCGCTTTGAGACGCCCTCGGGTGTGATAAAGCGCTGTAGAACTGGGTATTATTACCAAATAACAGGGTAACCAACAACTTTATTTGAACTTTCCAGAAAACAAATCTTGCCCTATTGGTTAAATTTTCACCAAAATGTTCAGCCTCATTGGTGACAATAACCAATAACTTTATGTTTGACCTCGATAACTCCCCAAACTACAATACCATTAAACGGTTTATAATCCTTTAATGGTATATGGAGAATACCTAACTGACCGGTGTGCTAAGCCAAACATCTGTCAATTTACGGAAATAGAAAAAAAAAAAACATTCATTTTATAGTAAGTACATTCCAACGTGTAATTGAGGAAAAGTAACAATTTCCCTAAACTCAGAAGGGAAATTACGTCACTCATCTTCCGAATGACAGCACATCCTTGCCAGCTATTTCTAGAGAAGATTGATAATATAATAAAGATCTACACTAAGTAAATCTGACATTCAAACTACATTTGTCGTCTTCCTTCACATTATTATAGTTCAATAAATGTGAATGTATTTTAAGCATGTTCCCTTAACGGTTGCTCAAAATGTCAGCTTAATACCCAAGGAGCAGTCAAAACTAAATCCAGGTGATCAAGCAGTTTAGTTCAACACTAAGCTTTACCTTATATTTCGGTACAAAATGTGAATGTATTCTCAAATATCCTAGGGCCAACTACAACTTCTGTCCAAGTTCAACTCTAAGCTTGACACCCCTAACCTTCCCGAGTCCTTCAAAATCCACCGAAGGATTTGAATGATTTTGGCGGATTGAGGAACGTTTGACATTTACTTATTTGTGCATGAGAGTACAGGGGATATTACACAACTTATATCGGTCGATTTCGGAGGATTGAGGCAGTAGGCACCCTACATAAATAGTATAAAACCCGGGCTGCCTTGGCACTCCTAAGGCCTTTTCAAACAAATAATTATTCTCTACCCTCGCAGGTACCCATTTATACCCTTGGGTGAAGAGAAGCAAATACAGTAAAGAATCTTGCTCAAGGACACAAGTGTCATGACCGGGACTCGAACCCACACCCTGGAGACCTAATTTGAATTTGATGCACTAAACCGCTCGGCCATGACACGCTATGAAATAAAGTCCAATGTTCACAAAACAGTAGAACTGTTTAATGCTGTGTTCTTTAGTGTCTACTTCAATGTGATCCTTCAAAAGCTTTGTTTTCAGATCTATATTTACCGCTATTTATTTTGATTGGACATTCAACTTTGCTTTTGCGACAACAGAGGGAACTGCCTACAGTTTTTCTTCCAGTGTTTGTTTTAGCTTTCTACAGCTAAAAATAAAAGGAAAAAGAGGAAATCAGTCGATCAGTTTCATGCCTGATTTAATTGCTGGTTTATTTTAAACAAGGAAGCCTCCTCAAGTTTTAGGAAGCTGCTTTCCTTATAAGAGTCCCCCATCGGTCCTCGAATTTGTTAGACCGGACACTACACACATGGAACTTTGTAATTGCAAAAAGAAAAACAAGAGGAAATGGACAACTGCACTTAACTTTGTACAGTGTTTTTTAAAGTTTTCTTCGACACTAATAAAAAATAAATAAAATAAAAATGAGAGGAAAATCGGCTGATCAGCTGAAAAGTTGGGAGCCTGACAATAGCGGGTTGGAATGAACTAGTCCTTCCTATATGAAGGGTTGGAATGAACTAGTCCTTCCTATATGAAGGATTGAAATGAACTAGTCCTTCCTATATGAAGGGTTGGAATGAACTAGTCCTTCCTATATGAAGGGTTGGTATGAACTAGTCCTTCCTATATGAAGGGTTGGAATGAACTAGTCCTTCCTATATGAAGGGTTGTAATGAACTAGTCCTTCCTATATGAAGGGTTTGGAATGAACTAGTCCTTCCTATATGAAGGGTTTGGAATGAACTAGTCCTTCCTATATGAAGGGTTTGGAATGAACTAGTCCTTCCTATATGAAGGGTTTGGAATGAACTAGTCCTTCCTATATGAAGGGTTGTAATGAACTAGTCCTTCCTATATGAAGGGTTTGGAATGAACTAGTCCTTCCTACATGAAGGGTTGGAATGAACTAGTCCTTCCTACATGAAGGGTTGTAATGAACTAGTCCTTCCTATATGAAGGGTTTGGAATGAACTAGTCCTTCCTATATGAAGGATTGGAATGAACTAGTCCTTCCTATATGAAGGGTTGTAATGAACTAGTCCTTCCTATATGAAGGGTTTGGAATGAACTAGTCCTTCCTACATGAAGGGTTGGAATGAACTAGTCCTTCCTACATGAAGGGTTGGAATGAACTAGTCCTTCCTATATGAAGGGTTGGTATGAACTAGTCCTTCCTACATGAAGGGTTGGAATGAACTAGTCCTTCCTATATGAAGGGTTGGTATGAACTAGTCCTTCCTATATGAAGGGTTGGTATGAACTAGTCCTTCCTATATGAAGGGTTGGTATGAACTAGTCCTTCCTACATGAAGGGTTGGAATGAACTAGTCCTTCCTATATGAAGGGTTGGAATGAACTAGTCCTTCCTATATGAAGGGTTGGTATGAACTAGTCCTTCCTACATGAAGGGTTGGTATGAACTAGTCCTTCCTACATGAAGGGTTGGAATGAACTAGTCCTTCCTACATGAAGGGTTGGAATGAACTAGTCTTTCCTATATGAAGGGTTGGAATGAACTAGTCCTTCCTATATGAAGGGTTGGAATGAACTAGTCCTTCCTATATGAAGGGTTGGAATGAGCTAGTCCTTCCTATATGAAGGGTTGGAATGAACTAGTCCTTCCTATATGAAGGGTTGGAATGAACAAGTCCTTCCTATACGAAGGATTGGAATGAACTAGTCCTTCCTATATGAAGGGTTGGAATGAACTAGTCCTTCCTATATGAAGGGTTGGAATGAACTAGTCCTTCCTATATGAAGGGTTGGAATGAACGAGTCCTTCCTATATGAAGGGTTGGAATGAACTAGTCCTTCCTATATGAATATATCATTACAGAGCAGTTATCATACATGTAGATATTTCTTGACATCTATCAATGCTTCTACGATAGTATCAGAACCTGAGTTCAAAGCCAAGGTGTAAAAACCACAAAAACTGTCAACTGCGTTGTTCCCTTATCATTGTCGGCCATCTACATATCCATCATGGCCTAAACAGAGCATTTCCCCCCCCAACCGACCTTACCTCATGACAATTGGGTCAATTTGCCACATACACAAACTTGATTGGATTAACCAAGCCCCTTTTGATTGGATTACCAGCCCCCAAGAACAATCACTAGTAGAGATTGCTTCATGAGCAACCCAAGCCCCGGCTTAATCCCATCAACAAACAGGATTAGATGAGATTATGACATGGTTGGATTAATTGCGGCCATGAGGTTAAGAGTGTTTCGTCTTCCCTGCACTGATGGAATATGACGGAGGCTGATGCACTTTTTCTTCCTTTTTTTTCTTTCTCTCCCCGTTGATTTCTTTTAAGCCAATTATTAACTGTAGATTCTTTAGACGGTTCTTCAGCTAATAATGACCTGCATTCATCCTTTTCCCAAGTTTGATTATAATAAGCACTGTCTCAGACCAACTTTTATTAATCGTTAATCCAGACTCCATCTTAAAGGTGAGCAGACAACATTTAGTCTTAAAGTGCAGAGAAAAAAAGGTGTGCTATATGACGGGAAACACAATAAAGGGGACCACTTTGCATACGTCAAGTGTGCATCACAAATACTACAAAATAATAATGATTTAAACAAAATCTACAAATGTGTCGCTACATATCAAAACCAGGCACTTCCTTCCAAAACTCAAAACTGGGTTTATTTGTTCATCAAATACATTAGAATAAGAGCTTTCAGATAACACCTAATTTAGGCCTATAAGGCAAGTAATCTCAGCATGTTGATTGTTTAATAATATAATAATAGTGGCTTCTTATATAGCGCTCATATCCGTCACTCAGTGACGCTCAAGGCGCTTCAACAGTCAGTATTTTCCTGCAAGGTATTGTGGAGCTACATTTTGAAGTATTAGACCTATTCCTTTACATAGTACCATGTAATGGTTTACAAGGTGCTGTGGCGCATTATGCTGCTAATCAAACCAGGAACATTAAGACATCACTTCACATTGATATCATGGCTGATGTTTTGGTTGTCTTCACTTTTACTGCCATTTCACTATTTCCGAGAAGTACCACAATTGTTCATTTATTACAGATACTCACATCACAGTCTTTGATGGAGTCCATGGCTAGTAGGTCATTGCCGTGCCTCATCTGGAACTGCACCATCTCCTCAGCAGACTAATGGCAGGAGAGAAAAAAAACACTGACAACTTTAGGAAGAGTGGAATGCAGGGATGAGATCGGACAAATGTAAACATTCCTGGAAAATGACTTGCAGGTCTGGGTCCAGATTCTCTTAGATGTTACAATTCAGGAGGTTTACAGACTCCTTGTATAACCAGAAATACAAAACTACAGGTTTGGACACAATGTGGACCTTTTCTTTCTCCCATTGGTGACTACTTTGGAGATTCACATGTATCACCACACTTTGATTGATTTCTAATCAACAGGAACATTTCAGACAAAATATTTTGCAGGATGCTTACCACCTTTACCATTTTTTAACATGTAAGCTTTCAGATCGAAATAACACAAACTGTTTTTGTGGTCATTACCAAAGTATGACCCTACCTTTAAAGAGTGTTCACTTTGCCAGTGTCTGGTAATATCCGACACTATTTAAGTCTCTGGGTTTGGATTTTAGTCCAACTCAGAACTAACTCCTTTTTAGCGACACTGCTTTCAGACATGCAACACTTAAATTGCCACCCCCCAAAAGAAGAAATGGAATACCACACTCAACTTGGTACAGTGTTTTGTCAGTTCTCTATGGCGCAGAAAAAAGAAGAAGAAAAATACGAAATCAGCTCAGCAGCTGAGACCTTGCTTGATATACAGGCATTTTGATTTGTTTTATTTACCTTGAGTGCGGTCAGCTCTTGATCAGAGGGTTGACACTCTCTGATGAGGTCCCGTAACAGCAAGGCGTACTTCCCTAATCTCTGCACTGGCTTCAGGAGGTAACTGGCCACGTCCATTTTGTCGTGTAGATTACGCTGCTTCGTCTGAATAATAACAATTTAAGGTTTACATTGCGCCCCTTACATAAAAATTATCAGAAATGCAAAGCCAGGCCAATTAACCTTCTTTGCTTTTACTTTTTGCAATAAAAATATTATTATTTTAGTAAATGAGCAGTTAGAGAAGTCAAAACTAAAAATCTGGGCCAGCCAGAAACAAGAAATAAGATTTGTAGGGAAAAAAATAAAGAAGTTGAACCTATACACATAGACAGTAGATTTGGACGGGACATTAAGCCGTAGGTCCCGTGTACTAGGGTTAGTAGTGCACGTAAAAGAACCCAGAATACTTATCAAGGAAGAGTAGGGGATTAACTCTGGTGTTTCTGGTTCACATTGCAAGCACCCTTGTTTACAGATTTCCTCTGGCTTGCGAGCTACAGTGAGTAAGTTCACTTATGAGGCATCCTTGGTTTCATTACCAGAAATATACAATAATAATATTACTAATAATAATAGGTTTGATCAATAAAACTGCTGCCATTGGATACTAACCTTGAAGAATGTGCCATAATCAGCCAATAAGCCATCAGACCTTGGTTTGTTCTTGTTGTAAAGTGCATACAGGCCAAAACCCTTTTTCTGCGTAAACAAACAAAAAAGAGACCACAAATATAAAATGAGATGAGACACCATAGAATTTACCTCCAAGTACTCGGGGGGGGGGGGGGGGGTACACATCACATTCTTAATTGTACAAGATTCATTTGTTCAGACATCTCTAAAACATACAATTCTTAAGTCCTTTTCACATGGCAGAACCTTTTTCCAGGAAATAAAAACCCCAGCAAATGCCTGGGGAAGTTTACCCCCACCGCCATCCCATGTTCGCAGTAGCTGCAATATTCCTGGGAAAGAGGCACACTCAGTATAATAAACTTCTAAGTTAACTCGCTTAAAGGCAAAGCATACCTTTGGTTTTTGGAACCGTTCGATTGTTTTATCGGCATATAAATGTAGATATATAGGCCTACAATAAAACTAACCTGTGAAAATTTTGTTTCAAAAGGTGGTTATGTTTTTGAGATATCACCAAAAATTTGGAGGGGTTATGTCCACTCGGGAAGAATAATCCGTAATAGGAATACACAATCTGAGAAACCTTTCATGCAGAAACATTTCTCAGGTTGAAATGTTTTTTGAATCCTTCTCTCTAAAACCACAATCCTTTGAAGGGAATGTTTTTATGGTCATTAATCTCTGGAGTAATTACCACAAGCTATACCCTCCCTTTAACCCCTACTCAAAAGCAGGGGTAGCTACACCCAGGGAAATAGCCGGGAGTTTGCCAGGGTTAGCAAACCATGTGTAAAAAAGGTCGACCAAATTCTCCCTGGAATTTTTTTCTCATGAAAGTTGCGCGTGTGAAGGGCACTTTAGTTGTTTACAAACTTTGACAGAAATCCTAATCAAATTTACGGCCACACAAAAAACATTGTCATAAAAAAAAGAAAAGTCAAACTTGTTATTCACAAAGAAACTATTCTTCCTTTGATCTTTCAAATAAAGGGTTTCTTCACCCCTAATCCATTTATTTCTATTTCATTTGATAAGCTCAGACAATGAATTTCCCCCTCTGAAGCTGCACACGAATGCGCCGATCAAATTTCCACATCAATTGGCTGAGGAAGAATTAACAAAACATGTATTTTAAGAATTTCCAGGCCCAGGCCCCGCTGATAATAACCCCAAATATTCACCCGAGGCACTCTCCGCTCGACAAAATCAACTTGGGTGGAAAAAAAAAAAAAAAAAATGAAAAAAAAAAAAAAAGCGCACAACGGAAGACAATGTTATCCCGGCTCATTAACGATATAATCAAATCAAAAACCCTTAATTTTCGACCCCCTACTTAAAATGATCTCAACATTCAGAATCTATGAATCAACAACTGCTAAGGTTTTTTTTTCTCTCTCTCTCTCTACGGTAAGTCCCCGATGGAGCCTGTCAACGGTGCAGAGGACCAGGGGGTTTGTTTCTGTAAGGCTTCCTATGCGATTCTAATCAGTCCAAACCACCTGTACTACAACTCATTCGCCTCTACGGACCCAGTAGACTCAAGCGGTTAATAAACCACAGCCAAAGCACTCCAGGCTATTTTCTTAACATTTCCAAAGTGTCCCCCTCTTTAAATATCCAACATTGTTTGCTTTCATCCCCCCCTTCACCCCCCCCCCCCCCCCATTCATTATATTTTCTGGGGCACTGTGAAGTTGGCATTCATATTTTAATGGGGTTAATTTTGTTGATGCTAGATTGCCCTTTTTTTCTTCTCTCTCTCTCTCTCTCTCTCTCTCCTCGTGTGACTGGAGATCTAGATTGCGTCTTTCGCTCCGCCGTTTTCTCGTGGGGCAATATTGAGTTTGGAGCCCCCCGTGGACCCTCTTGGTGACCCGGTGATTGCAAACATTAAGATCCCTACCCGCAGAAATGCTCGAGTGAACTGAATTATTCATAAATTTGCTCTCTCGCTCTCTTTGTATTGGGACAACAGCGGCTTTGAATTACAATCCAAGAAGAGCTTCATTGTCTCGAAAGTGAAAGACAGTCAAGTTAATTAACACCTTGCAAGCCCCTTGTTTCTTGTTTCAGAAGGTGACTCGTCAGTCTTTTGTTGGTTTATATTTTTTTTAAAAGTCTGTGATTTAAACAATCTGAAAATGTTCATTCCCTACCATTACAAATGCACAAAGAATTACCAAACCACACATTTATAAACCAACATCCACAATCAGAACAATCAGAACAAAAACCGGAGGTCTCCGCTCTGTATTTAATTTACCTTAATTTTTTGTTGTTGTTGTTGACTTTTGTTTTCACTTTTAGGAGTTTGAAAAAAGTCATAAAGCTGATAATATTGTAAAGACTGTTTGAAGAAGCTGACAACGAACCACAGCTTTAATCTCTCCAAACAGTCCAAGAAAAAAAGGTGACACTTTGGGCTTTATTTCTTGAAATAATATGAACATTTCTTTTTTAAAACCTGGACAAATTATAGTTAAAAAAAAGGGGTACACTTATATATGGGCGTATGGGAATTCTTTGGTTAAGGGGCAAAGGAGTTGATTTGCCCAAAATTTTACACAGATAAAAACATGAAAACATAAGTACCAATTTCTTATACCGGATAAAAAGTATTTTTGCTTCCCCTGGCCAATTTGTTTTCTTCTTGCTGTGCCCAAATTTTCCCCACTGTTTGCGCCAGATGCGCCTCAAAATTATTGAAGTTCTATCATTTCTTTGGTCCCAGGTTTCAATTCAATTCAATTCAAATCAACATTTGTTTCATGCTTCCCAAAAAATAAATAAATAAATAAATAGATACAAATTTTGTAGATAAAGATGAAACAATAAATACGTCAATTAAAGGGGGGAAAAAAAATCAATCAATGTAGTCCAAAAATTAAAGAGAGTATGAGGCTGTATCAGAGTAAACCAACGCTTCTGGAAGACAGCCGGCCTGGACAGAAAAACCACAAACATGGAGACAAACAAATAATAAATAAACACGGACTGGTTGGATTCCCACTACATGTTATACTCCCCAAGAGGGTTTGGTAAGCTCCTAGTAAACACCGCCTCAGAAGTAGATCCGTGTAAAGGGTGAAAACTGACACCAAATTCACAATCCGATATGATGAAAATTACAACACTCGGTGTTCACATACTGATTGGATTGAGGTGACAACAGGGATTGAGGGGTTAACATTGGTTGAGTTGTCTACTGCCCTCTAGAGTCTGGCTGTCATGACTGTCACGATTGATGCACATCAAGTAGAATCAAATCATTCATGTTATGAAAACACGACTTGCTCGATCTTTAACAAACTGTACTGTATGATGCCACACAAACATCTGTTTTAAAACCCTAAACGTGATATCAAAAATTCACATAAAAAAATTGAGTGCACAATCTACAACTTCCCACTCCCCCGCCGAAACCCCCCCCCCCAAAAAAAAAAAACCCACAAAAAACTAATTACTATTGTTTATCCTAACCAATTATTAAGCAGCAAACTTTTCAGCAGAGAAATGTTGGTTCTGAGAATAACTTGGCCTAATGTCATACTGTTTATCCCCCCCCCACAAAAAAAAAACCTTCTGTTATTTCAAATCCTTTTACATATTGGAAAAATTGCTTCAAAATAAGATGATTACACAATCATGAAGTCTTTTTGCTACTGTGTACTCATTTTGTGTGTTGCATATAGGCAAGGAATATTCATCCATGGTAGGACCAATAAACTGAATTGATTGATTGATTGATTGATTGATTGATTGTTTGATAGATTGATTGTCTCTAAAGGGTTAGTCATTGTTCTGAGTAAATTATATTTCTAACAGAAGATTTATTTCATAACAACTCTCCTTTTTCAACTTTCATCTCTCACCACAAATGGACAAAACTGATGTCACAACTTTTTTCAAGTAACCCTGTCAGCACAAAATAATACCCCTACCATATTTTCCTGCGTATAGGGCGCACAGTGTGAGGGCGCAGTACCCCCCCCCAAAACCACCGAAACACGATTCAAAGGCGCACCGTCGTATAAGACGCACCCTGACCTCACATACAGAGGCCCACCAGGTGCCACTCACTGTCCTGACATCGCCACAGTGAGGTGAGTTGAATGCATTTATAAGCTTGTGCCACCAACGTTCGTAATTATGGCATTGTAAAAATAGCATCTTTGGATAAAGCTTCACACAGTGATCATCACTTTGATCTCAATCGACACCACGCACGATATTTGATCCTTGAAAAGTAGCAGGAACATTTTTATTGAGTTACAAAGGCTGACCTACATGTAGACCTGGAATAGGCTTCAATAGACTTTTCAGGCTATTTAATCACAATTTTTTTTTTTTTTTTTCAAAGGGCAAACAAATCGGAAATCAGACTAGTAGGAAGTAGGAAGAATATCATGCCTGCAATTAAGGCGCAACTTAGATTTTGTACCTTTGTAAGTCCGATAAACCACAACTTAAGCCCGGTTCATACTTCCTGCAAATGTGAATGCGAAGTGAATTTTGGCGTCTCAGCTCTGTTTTCGCTGCGAATCTTTCGCAGGAGTCGAGCACATTTCAACTGGTGCGAATTGTTCATTGCGAATTTGTGACGTCAATCTTCACTTCGGATTCGCATTTGCAGGAAGTATGAACCGGGCTTTTTACGCGAGAAAATACGGTTTATAATGAGTCCACCACCACACAATTCCTGACAGACTGAGGGTAACTTACATGCTGTAAGAAGCATGGCAGACTTGTAGAGGGTCACTCTGGCACTGACTGAGAGCTTTCAGGAAGTGACGATCGTGGAACTCGTAGATCTTTTCTAGATTACCGAACACCGCACTGCGCTGCCCTCGCAGGCCCTGCGGTATGTCGTCCCGATCCATCTCCGGAAAATAATTCTGAAAATGAAGTTTTCAAAAGATGTTTTTTTTTGCATAAAATACATGAATTAGGAGGGTTTACTTATTACTACAACTCTTACCGCTCAAACAAAGTGTTATTTTCAGTTTTTAAAAATCTACAGCACTAACTGACAAGGAATATGGAGAAATCAAAGAGTAGTTTATGTATGATTTGAAGCTTTGCATGATGTGGGAAGTAAACAATTGAGAAGGTTTATGGGTAACAGCCATGTTGATTACGTCTGTTCTCCTAAAGATGAGCAGAGCACTGTTCAATAAAAAATCAAGACTCAACTGTAACGCTGGTTTTTCGCAGAGCCAACGGTTCATCCAAAAGAAATTTTGTTCGAAAATAGTCGCTACCCTTAAACCCAAATCTAACTAACTTCACCTTTTTCTGATCACCATTAGTGCCATCATCAACATGAAACCAAGAAGCGTTTTTACATTGATGTTTCATAATCCTGATGTTTTTTTCTTTTTCTGGGACTCGGTTTTATGCGCAAAGTTCCACAGGCATGACAATTGAAAAGGGAAAAAGGAAAAAAAAACAACAACAATTCTCCTGAAGACGAGCAGAGTATACTGTTGGAATCGTCGAGACCAAACCGGCTCTTCTCAGAGCCAACACTCACACAAAAGAGATTTAAACACGGTTGCACCCGCAAGTTTACTATTTATTTGTAGTTCTTCCTACAAATCGACAAAAGTTTCTCGAACAAATTCACCCCAGACCTTCTGGGACAATCGCAGACGTTTTGTTACCTCTATAATGTACTTGACCGCAAGGACGTAATCCTGCTCTGTCTGGATCATCTCATCTAAGATCAGCACGAGCCGTCTGTAGTTAGGGTGGTCCTTGTTGGCCGAGACATTGTCATTGGATTCAATCTCTAGCTTGAGAGGGCTACCCGGAGCCTGGGAGACAGACTTCCTGATGTGACGATTTGCGTCTTGGGGTGACCAGTGTGTCTCAATCTGTGCAGGAATTTGAACGTGATTCTAGAATATTAATCACACTGAATACCATCTTGATACCTATAGACTTGCTCTTAAAGAGTGAAGGATTTTCTTCCACGTTTAACTTCTCCGATTATATTATAACTACTGATTCGTTTACATGAAGTTGATTTCATATTCATCTTAAAGGGAATCTTTCAAGCAGCACTTCAAGCACACAGAATCTTAGAACCATTAATATAAGCCTTAAGTATTTAAATCACGTTTATTTGAGGTGCTATCAGAAATTTCAAAATTTCAAAATAGTTTAGAAAATACTCCTTTTCAAGACCCCCCTTCCCCTCAAATAGTACCCTCTATTATCAATTTCCTGCTTTGAACATAAAAATCCATAATTTTCAAATCTGTTTCAAATATCCCTGCCCGCCCCGATAGTACACTTTGTACTGTGGTGAAAATGATGATAATTATCGACAATCCCTTAATTGGGTTTGCAGACTTTTTGCTGGAAAGTTACAACATTACCAATTGAAAATTATACGTTTAATCCCAATTCTGAAGATATTGCATATTATGAAACTAAACGATGAACAGTTCCTCGTAATGGTTGGTGAGTTTTGTGTGGTGTAAACCCCTTGCGGTTTTTACTTAAAACACTGAAACAGTTTGCAATTTGAAAAAATCATCAACACTGACCGCTTCTGATGTTTCCTCATCTGAGAGTTGGAATTCATCCTCCATGTTGGCCTTCCGGCACACCGCATCTTGCTTCTCCTCCGTCTCAGAAGCCTCATCTCCATCAATCTTCCTGGACAGTATCAGGGAGTAGACTTTTCTCTTCGGCGTCTCAGAGCAGGTGGTAGCTTCCTCGGGCTGTGTCTCAGCGGCATCTGCCTCCGGCTCCTCGTATCCTTCATCGAGTTTCTCCAAGCTGCTGGCTTCTCTTTCGCTTCCGACAATCTCACTGATGGGCTTGATCAGGGCAGCCATCTTGCGTTGCCTAACAGAGAACTCATTCGGGGAGTCCATCGAAGACGGCGACAGAGGAAGAGACCCTCTCTCCAAGACCTTCTCGCCAACTGATATCCCAGAGTCCACCGAGCCGTTACTGTGTAAAGAGTCCCTATGCTGCTTTGGGGGCGCTGTTCGGCTGCCTTTACGCAGCAGCTCTTGTTTACCCAGTGCCCCATCAGTATCAGATGCCCCTCCGATCCGATTTTTACCCGCCCTGTTCGTCGGCTGAAGCCCGAAGCTGCTAAGCCCTTCAAAAATGGCTGAAGCACTTCTCTGATACAGCGCATTCTGTTTCTTCTCTGTGCCCTTTGACACCGAGCCGTACTTGAGTAATGATCGGCGTCCGCGTAACACACTGTGTAGTCTGTCTATCTTATCTTGAATCATTTTATTCGTCTCTTGACAACGCTGATGTGCAAAGTTACACTGCTGAATGCATTGCTCTTTTCCTAACTGTTTGGAGAGAGCGCGCATTTGCGTAAACGCTTCCTGCGTCGTGGGTGGGTTGTCACGCAGGTATTTCTCCAGGGTGCAGAGATGGACGCGACACTGTTCTCGTGTGGTGCTCTTTTCGTGACTGAGTAGCGCGACAAACTTCATGCCATCTAGCGCCCAAGCATACGCCTGAAAATCAAATGGAAAAAAAAGAAGAGAATAAATATGTTTCTGTAAAAATCAAACAAAGAACCAGACTCGAGAAAATCACAACTCACCATGTCCAAAAGTAAAGGTTCAAGTTGAAATCAATTTGAAAAAAAGAACAAAATTTGTGTTAAAACAAAATGATGTGATTGATAATTTAGTACTTTGCATCAGTTAAAGACATTTGATACGATAAACTGCTACACAGTTGTCCCTTCAACAAAACAAAACACTATATTGTAAAACAATGAGAAGGCTATTCAATGAAGTCTAAATTCTTTTAGAATCTGCCTTAAGACAAAGTGATTGTAATCCCCCAACCCTTCCCTTTCAATTGTGGTAGGATGGCTCTGTAGAGGTGCTGGTCACCTGTTCCATCTTGCCACTCACTGACGATTTGTTAACCTTTTAAATATTTTTATATGTACCCAATATATTATATCATGGTCACTTTTGTTTATTCTTTTTTCTTTTCTATTATTTGTTTATTTTCATTTCCTTGTTTTTCTTTTGTATTGTTTTGCCAGTGAAGTAGTGTTATAAAAAATTATAATAATAAAATAAAATTTGCGTTAAAACCCTTAAACAAATCATGAGCTTTGCACAGATCTGTTGACAAACACACCACTCCCGAGTAGGAAAAGTTGCACGATCACCAACAAAGGGGGCTACCCTGGGTGTAGATCCGATTTAAGTCATTTGATGTCACATGAAACCGCTGAATCACGGGGGCTGATCAAGGTCTGATGCTAAGCGTCTTTGCATTGTTACCTCAAACCCAGACACATGGTCAGGAGTTTACACAATCTTGTGTTTTCATAAAATCTTTACACAATGTAGAAACAGCGGGAAACACCCTGTCTGCCAAAGAGTGTTTATTGATATTACAAAATTGAGGAAAAGGAAAGCCGGATAAACTGTTTATAAACATCATGACATCATGTTCTCTTTCTGGATGAGCACATTGAGCACACCTTGAAGACCTGTTGCAGGCAATCTTGAGTGTGACCAAAAGATTACACAGCAAAGTAGGGAACTCGGGCTGAAATGTGAAACGTGACTGGACGCCATTTCAGCACTCAACTCTTTTGGTGCATCAATAGATCAGTGCAGACAATGGCCATTGCTATCAATGACATAATGAAACATTTGCTCTGCCGAAATGGCGCCCATGCAAATTTCACGTTACAATAATAGATAGAGCTCCAGTTTCCCCATCTTGCAAGTTAGGCGCTCTATAATCTTTGAGTGTCACTCAAACAATAGGACCAATTAAGTTCACTTTTTCTTATTTTGGCTATCTCAGATTGGGTTTGTCTTTTGGTCTGCAATCAATGGTGTTGTCTTCTTGTCTTGATCTGTATCTGTTTTGGTTGCCTTTAATGTTCATTTATCGATGTCTGGTTTACAATTGTACTACTTTTCATAATATTTTATAAATTTGTTAATTTCTTGTATTATTTGTATGTTTGTTGAAATGGGCACCTCGATAAGGAAATTTTAATTTCTACTTGACCATTTCAAGGGGGCACCGAGGCATTGACAAGGGGCATGGAGTCCTTCATTGCCCTCACGGAGTACCGGGCCTCCAACCATTGACAGTTAAATGAGTTCTATCATGGAGGTCTACCCCCATGCTCTTATAGGTATACACCTACAGGTGACAGCATTGTATGGCACTTGTTACTGTTGATAAACGGCATCATGTACACACTGCTATCATATAATACACCAATAATATGCAATCTTATCTTCGGTCAACTTGCACATGGAAGTGAAGAGGCGTAGATAACAGGACTACAGTGATAACAGTATTGTTAATACCCTGTCAGATCCATGCAGAGTCGATCACATTATTAGCCTAACTATCCCAATGCAGATATACATCCCAATTGGTATCTCCCAATGAGGATATCATAACCCCAATTCATGAACCTTGAATTTGAAATTAACACACAAGGATCACTATCATTAAGTTAATGCATTCTGGATATACTTATATCCTGCTTGGAGCCTTTTTCTCCCAGCAGGAATATTATAGCCCTATTTAGGAATCCTTAGTGATAATTGTTCTAATTTGTCATCAAACTTTCTCGATCAGGATATACTTATATCCTGATTGGAGCCCTCTTCTCCCGATAGGGATATTATTGCCCTCATTCAGGACTCTATACGCCTCTCTAATATTCATGCACGACGTCATAATTCGAACCCAAATGAGGCCATAAGCGCACGTCCGCCACCGTACACTTGCAGTGGCTGCGCCTATAGCCTCGTTTGGTTAGAATTGTGACGTACTCATGCATAAATATTAAGAGAGGCATATACAGTAACAACAGTGCTAAATAGGATCATTCTCATCAAACTATCACAATCGAGACATACTCGTACCCTTATTTAAACCATTATTCTCTCGATCGGGATAATGATAATCCCCCAATTAGGATACTCTTCATCAGACCGTTAATAGCTTTTTGCCTCCATGGAAAAACTCATCGTGTATTTTCTTGGCTGAATTCTAAGGATCACAAACCAAACTTGCAATATCGCTATCCACCAAATGAAGGTGTTAATGATTACCAGAGAAAATTTAATTAGTACAGAGTCCCTGTCAGAGGATTAGGATATTAAATCTAGAACCCAGAACCCTTCTAGAACCACGTGGCAGGGTATCAACTTGGGACCGCTGGGTTTGGAACAGTGTGACTTTGAAACCACTGCTTGATTTTGATTCAAAAATTAGTAGTGGCCTGACGTTTCGACCCTAGCAGAGTCTTTCTCGAAGGCTAAAACAGGTACACTGGTGTAACAAAAGCAGTCAAGTGGAAAGAGATGACAGAGATGAAAGCACACCGAAAAAGCAGGGGATGAACAAAGAGGAGGGTGACAGATGGGGGGGGGGGTAAGGGAAGGGCCTGATTTGACCACATAAGGTGGGGAATACAACAGAAACATTTGATTTTGATTCAGTTAGGAAAATGAAAATGGCTTCCAGAGTTGCTGGGTATTGTGCAATAGCAGGGGACAGTTCCAAGGTGACATTTGCAGCAGGAATTATTCATTAACTGTACTGTCACACCATAGGGCAAGTAACAAATAAACAAGTCCTGTTTTTTCCCAAAAGAGGTTTTATTTATATCCACATTTTTTTAAAGGAAGAAAAAGCCAGACTAAAAATTAGCTGGTTTTTGTAGAATTTGAAGTCTAAAATATGTTTAAATCAAATCAATCATCAAAAGAATGGTGCCAGGATGAAGCCAAAAGCCCCAAATACATGAGAAACTTTGCCTTCTAAGAGACAACAAAGAAAAGAAAATGTGTATGCCTCTTACAACGGGGTTACCAGAGAGCCAATAAGAAAAAACTGCACCATGCTGATTATGTTTTGAGACCACGTGGAGATGAAAAGCAAACAACTTCTACAAAGGTTCAAGACTTTCTAGTTCTACATAACGACCCAAGACGAAATAGCATTGAAATAATGAAGATAGCTTTTTTACCTTCTGAAGGTGGTGGCAGTACTGACAACTCAGGAACCAAGAAACTCTGAAGAAAAACACGTCTCTCCAACCACTAAAAAGACAACAACAGCCGAACCGTTCCCTTTGAAAAGCTTCCTTGTTACTATCAAGCAGCTTTACAACAACTGACCATAGACCAAGGATTGACTGACCACACCGGGGAACAAAAACAAACCATTACCAAACATCCGGCAATTGCAACTGTTGTAGTGGTCCAATCAGACTTGAGCAAACATCCTCTCTTTCACAGATAAGTTACCAGGCTAATCTGGGATTACCCTAATAGTCAGCCATGTTTACTTTAATCCTCAATGAGAGCAGTGGAGGGATCAGTAACTAGGGAAGGTTTGATTTGATCTCTTGGGTAAATGTTCAGAAGAGAAAAAACTTGCAGAGGAGAAGTGGGAAAGAGAGAGGGGGGAACAAGAGAGACCTTGTGGACCTATGTAAATTATCAAAACTGTCAACTATGATGTCGTTCAGGCCACAAAGAGGGAAGTATAAGTCCGGTTCCTCTCTTATTATTTTAGAAACAGGAAAAGTGGCCTGGTCTCTCTACAAGATTAAATGCTGGGTTGGCTTGCTGGTATCTTACCCTCCCTTTCAGATCTGTGGACCCCAATTTTGCATTTGGATTGGGTTTTCAGTCCCTACCTGTTTGCGTGGGTTTTTCCTCAATTTGAGGTTTCCTTCCACATCATAAACTGACCATTTCTCCATTGTATCCTCCACACTAACTATCTTCAGGTCTACAAGTTACAGTGCTAGTCACTTACGGGGATCCAGATCCCTTGGTTTCATTACCAGAAATATTTCAATAACTAAAAAAAAATCTATTTATTTGTCGATACTCATTAAGTTTTCAAACAATCCTACAGGGTTTTCTAAATAGAGGATACTAGAAAAGGTCAAGTTTAAAGAAAGAAAAAAATTAATATTAAAATCTATTGATTCTTTATTTTTGTCCCCTTTTTTTTGTCATTGTTTAAATTTCCTCTGGAAACATTTATGGTTTGATTAGCAAATGAAAAAACAACAGATCTTCTTTATCAACAGCTAATAAACTCATCAAAGGCTATTCAATGTACTTCAAATGTACTTATGTAACGTTTACATGAGTCACACCGACAGACGGTTTAATATCAACAACGACATCATAAATGCACACCTGGTACGACAATAAAAACCTGAATGGAGTAATAATGCCAGAACACACATCCAGAGACCGTCCAGCCTTGGTGAACATTATAAACAAGATCCCTGGCAATCCACCAAAGAAAACTCTCAGTGTTTGCTTTTCCCAGAAAAATCTTTGGTCGATGCAAACAAAAAATCCAAGACAAACGTCAGTGAACTAAAAGCCAGAAATGAACGTCATCAAGCTGTGTTCGAAATTGGCGGCTGCGACTGTGGCCTGTCGTGGCCGAGCGGTCAAGCCCACTGGACTCGAAGCTCTGGTGTTTCTGATTAGCAGAGTGTAAGTAAGAAAGACACTTCACCATTATTGCTTCATCCTTCAGATGGGAGGTAAAGCTGTAGGCCCTCGTGTGTTGTACAATGCATGTAAAAGAACCCAGTTACACTTATCACTAATAGAAGGAGGTTTGCCCCGGTGTTTCTGGTAGTGGCAGCTGAATGCGCAGCAGCACCTAGTAAATCTTTATAAGGTGCTACATAAACGGGTCACATAAGTCAATAATATAATACAGACTTAAAAAATAAGCACTTTAAATTATGCGTAAGTAAAGTACTATATAAAAACAGTTAATGCTAAGGGTGTTGCAAAGGGCAGCCACTGCCTAGGGTGGTCCAGCCGTGGACATAGCCTCAGGCTCAACTTATGTGTTAAGAAGATTCAAGATAACTATCATGTGATAAGTAAACAATTTTGTCTGAAAAAAAAGTTTCAGATTCTTTTCATGACATATAAAACTATTTCCAAACAATGATCTGTAATTTTCCTATACCCACAACGAAAAACTCACCAGTCATCAATATCTGTTCCAAAACAACTCGTTCCCAATATCAATTCCTTCAACCCCCCCACCCCTTCCATGAAACTTTACCACCACACTACCAACATTCCAGAGGAAACCCTGCTACTGTCCAAATTGTACTTTACCACCAAACCCCTCTTCCAGTCCAAACATAAAAAATAAAAAAAAGTACAAAACCACAAATGACCCAAGACTGTTACCCTAATCCTGGAAGCTAATCCTATCAGATAATGGATGTCCTACCAGCTAATCTGATTAACTAGTCTTCTGTCTCAGCCACATGATCCCTGGCAAGTCACCCACACCCAGAAACCTGTCAGGTAGGAGCAATTTACACCTACTGCAGATCCTTTCTGTTGTACTACAATTGGGGGAGGGGTAATGTATCCCTTCCTGGTTAGGATAGCAGTATGACAAGGTCAGCTATTAGAGAGCGCTTTAGTCTTCATTGGTGACGTTCATTTTTTTAAACGTAGTCGCCGATATCGCAACACGAATTACTAAAGAAGAGATATCTGTGTCAACCAAACATCTGAATCAAAACAAACGTCTTATTGCTAGGAGCCCTCTACCGATGACTAAAACAAAAACTTGCGTCGCCAATCAAGACTAGGAAGAGCTTAGTTTACAAAAGTACAAAATCATTTTAACAGCAATCATTGTTTGAGTACTTCAGGGTGGTGGGTTGGTAGGGTGCTGGGGCATTTGGGTGGTGGATGGATGGTGGGGTGGGGTGGTTGGGTTGTGGGATAGTGGGATGGTGGGGTGGTGGGGTGGTGGGGTGGTGGGGTGGGTGGTGGGGTGGTGGTGGGGTAATGGGGTGGTGGGCGTTGGGGTGGTGGGATTGCGGGGTGGCGTGGTAGTGGGGTAATGGGGTGGTGGGCGTTGGGGTGGTGGGATGGCGGGATGGTGGGCCAATGTAGCCAATTCAAATGTACTTGATACCTTTTTTTGTGTGACCATAATATGACATTTTGTTTCAAAACTTTATTGGATGCACTGTAAAGAGTAAATGTCAAAACAGTCCAGTTTTTAGTGCGTCTTGTCAAAGTGCCAACATCTCACTCCAACAAGCTGTAGATCGGAGCATCAGAGCCTGAACTACAATGAGTGACATGAAACAGCACGCACAGCTTCAAAAGCACAGTCTATCCGAGGACAGGAAATATCCATAAAAACTTCATACAGCGTATTCCTCCAGTCACCTGTGTGATTTCATGGCACAAGCTCCCAACGCCGGGCAAACACCTGGCGGCTCACGACATTTGACACTCGGCAGAACCCTTCATCATTAGATTCAACCGGGTTTGGACACTAAGCGCTCTCCAGTTACCATTAATCCTGTATAAGATGAAGGCTCTCATCACCTTTGGTAAAGACATTATCATCAATCATCCCACCTGGAGGCACCTGTCTGCTAAACAAGAACAAACAACCACTTGACTTTTGTGTGTCCCCAGCAGCGGAAGAAGTGTTTTTAAGTGATACGCTATTGAGGGTTTCCTGAGCGATAGGGGGGGGACGGGGGACGGGACGAGTTTGTGGGCAGGAAATCTTGGTGACATCACTGATAAGAGAGTAATGAAACTATCAAATGGATTGACTGCTTCATCTGGATGGTACAGATTGGTTTGGACGTAGACATACGACCCAGGGGGGGGCAGAGGGGTTAAATTTGGGTTAAACAGGAGGGGGATTCGGGCACAACAAGAAGAACACAAACTGGCCAGAGAAAGTAAAAAGAAACTTTTTGGTGTTAGCAATTGGTACTTCAGGTTTTATCTGTGACAAATTTCAGGCCAATCAACCCCTCTGTGTCCCCCCCCCCCCCTTAACGAAAGCTACAGGTTTGGGTCATGACTTTGATTTTTGTAACCCCAAAAACTTTGAGTTTCAAACCCAACCCTTCTCCCTTGTTGCTCAAAGATACGGGCAAACGTTCTTCATACTTTGAGTCTGACACTCCGTTAAACAAGCTGTCATGGGAATGATTTCTCACTGAAATGCAATTGGCAACGGGTATTTTGGAAGTCATTTTGCTGACTGGCATTTCCTTTCTGGGGGTGTGGGGAAGCCAGTTTGTCGACCACAGAAATTCAACACCATTTTAAGAGAGACTAGCGCCCACAGCAAAGGAAACCCCTTTTATTCAACAGAGTCAAAGAAACAAACCTTTGTTGTGTGCGTATTAATGTGCTTGAAGGAAAACCAACCATTTGTTGGTTGAAAATATGTACAAAATGACAGAATTTTAGTCTATATGCCCTTCTTCTACTCAAACTGCCAGCTGAGAATAATTATTGGGAGAGAGGAGAAGGAGGGGGTTGTCACACGCCCTATGCTACATGGTTGCTCTATCCCTAAAATCCTAAAATTGTCTTTTAAGAAAATCATGTTTAATTAAGTCCAATCTACCCATTTTTGCTGTGAAAGACGTTAAAATCCTGAATAAATAAATAATACAAAAAAAAACAACAGGCAGTTGCTTGAATGCATCAGTTTCACAGCTGTCTGATTCATAAAAAAACAACTAACAGCCTCAAAAGAAAATAGAACTAACTGCTTACCACCAAAAAAGGACCTATGGTATAAATGTTTTTGTTTTTTTAAATAGTTAATGGCCTTGATAAAATTAAATCTTCCAAACTTTATTTACATGGCAACATTCCGGTTATTTTAGGTAGTTTTGCCCGGCAAAGTTTTAGTTGAATTCTGTCCGTTAAACTTTCACTCCTTGATCAGATCTCAACAAATTACAAAGTGAGAAAACATTTTGTAATCAATGTGAAAGCAATCTTTATCAGCTGATAGATTACTCATTTGTACTTCACCTTTACCATGACAACAAAGAAACATCAAAGGAATGTGCACCCATCTGACAAGTTGATGGCAACACCGGAGCACTATTTCTTTCTTTTTATAAAAAAATGACCACAGGAACCTATTACTAACGCTATCTAATGTCAATCAGAGGTAATCATATTTTATTCATGAAACCACTTCCCATGGAAACGACCTCGCTGGCCTGATCCGCCTCCGGACAGGATAAGACTTACATAACAGTCTCACCAAGTCCCTGAGTGATCAGATCATTGAGACAAGGTGGGCTTCCTCTCTCCATCTTGGGGAGACTGGAGGTCAGACCATTAGAAGGACACCTGGCCCATTAGAGGGACACCTGGATCGGAGTACAACCCTTCCCCAATGCAACAAACATATTCATGAACATTATACACCTACAATCTTGAATTGTATGACAGAAAAAAGAAATATAAAACCAAAGAGAAAAACGAAAGCAAAAGTGAAACAGATGGCGATGGGCTGATCATTCCGACCAGAAGAGAGGATGAAAGTTGGAGATGAAAAGAGGGAAAACCTGGGTCAAGATGGAGCAGGGACGTAACAAGGCATTTTATTGGGGGGGGGGCAAGTAGAGGCAAAGACATAATTTAGGGGAGCTTTTTGATGTATTGAAGCATTCATTTGTGCATTATTTTTATCTCATTTGGCGAGGGTGGAGGGTTCTGAGCAGGTAAGGGGGCTTCAACCCCCCTGTCCCCCACTGGTGCCACCATTGAGATGGAGAGACAAGTAGGTCAGGAAAATAAGGACAACAGCCTGTAAGAGATGTTCGAAAGACGAAGATTAATTGACGGTAAGGCAGAGTGCAAAAGCATGCAAGTCAAGTCAAGTCACAAACTATGTCACGCTGAAAAGCACACTAAATTACTTAGCACAGAAAAATCTTGCTTAGAACAGAAAAATCTTAGCACAGAAAAATCTTGCTCAGCACAGAAATATCTTGCTTATAACAGATACCGACCAAAATGCCATATAAATGTATATTATTTGTGACTGGTTCCCTGCTAATTTCTGCTAAGCAGAAATGTTTGCTTAGCACAATATTCTGATTAAAACCTGTATGAAATTGGGCCCAGATGAAGGAGGAGTAGGTAAACACATGTCATTAACAATCAGGTCATATTGTTTGTGACTGGTTCCCTGCTAATTTCTGCTAAGCAGAAATGTTTGCTTAGCAAAATTTTCTGCTTAACACCTTCATGAAATTGGGCCCAGATGAAGGAGGAGTAGGTAAACACATGTCATTAACAATCAGGTATATTGTTTGTGACTGGTTCCCTGCTAATTTCTGCTAAGCAGAAATGTTTGCTTAGCAAAATTTTCTGCTTAACACCTTTATGAAATTGGGCCCAGATGAAGGAGGAGTAGGTAAACACATGTCATTCACAATCAGGTCTGGGAAAGATTATGCAGAGATATTGATAACAAATGTTATAGGCCTAATACAAAAAATGTCACAGGCTCAATCTGCATCTCTTTGGAACTCCTTGCCTGGTGCATGTTTCCCTCCATCCCACAATCTAGACTGTTTTAAGAGGATTATCAATTCCTACCTTGGGCGCCCCCAAGTTCTTTTCATCTTAAACGTTTTCTTCTTGTAGCCCCTTATCAAGAGTGGCATTTACCCTTTTTGAGGAAAGACTTGCATTAAAAAAAATTAAAATAAATAAAAATTGCTCCATTCAAAACTATGACTAGTTTTGGGGAGAAAATCAGAGATGGTCGTCACAAAATTGTTGTGAAAAAAAAAAAAAATTTGTCCATGAAATGTCCGAACAAAATCCTCACTGAAGGAGCCTTGATCACCAGACTGTGAAGAGAAAATCACACACTCTACTCCCGCAGCCAGAAGGTGATGGAAGGGATTAAGGAACAAAATGACAGAATTGAACTTAATACACACAATCCTTCCACCACCTGAGGGTGATGCTAAAGATTACCGGCCGATAATTCCACCCAACAAAAAATTCTGTCAAGACAAATGTCTCTCACTGCAAATTATGATTTTTGTTATAATTTAGTTTAGGAAGGGATTACTTTATAACGTCATAACATCACAGCGGAGGTGATTTTTTGATCGCCAAAGGTGATTGCAGGGATTATGGAGTCATTGAAGGTGCGAAGCCTTAACATCGTCTCGGCATCACCTAAGGTGCTAAAGGGGATTACCCATCTACAACGCCCATCATAAATTTCATCGATGAATACAACTTTGCTGGGATTAGATTAGCTCGTATTATAAGGAGGAGATCAATCATTATAAAATCACAGCGAGGGCGAATCCCACCCGCGGCCCGGAGGTGTCAAGAGAAAGGTATGAACCAGATTTCTAGGTGAGGGTAATTGGAGCATACACCTATGGTGCTGGAATGAATTAACTGCAGACACTGTGAATTTCCTCTCTAATTAGTCGGCTAACGAAGCAAATATGGGAAGCGGGAGGGGGGGTGGGGGGGATGATTCTTAACACCTTGAACGTTGGACTGTATTGACTGTGTCAATTGATCGTCTGGGTGTCACAAGCAACAGAAAGCCCATCCCTCATAGACACCTGTCGTTTCCATTAATGAGGGAACCCAGCAGATGCAGCGCAACGAGTCCAAATAAATTACCGACCTGTAGTTGAGTCCCAAACTCTCATGTGGGGATCGGAGCCAATAAAAAATGTGACTCTTAAAGCTTAAAGTTAAAGGTAGGGTCACAGATTGGTTTTTTGTCAACGTAATGCTTATTTATAGGCAAAATTATGAAGAAAGATGCAACGTGAAAATTTCAGCTGAGTACAGTGTCTACTTGTTGAGAAAACAGCAAAAAACTGTCGGGTACAAACCGAATGTCTGGCCACAGCATTCGTGGGACATAATCATAATCATAATCATCAGGCATTTGTAGAGCGCCATCATTCTAGTTCCCCTTTCCGAGGCGCTTATAGCAAAGTGAAGTATTTTCCTGCAAGGTATGGTGGAGCTGTGTTTTTGAAGTATGAGACCGATTCCTTTACATAGACACCAACCCACAGAAATCCGAGAAAATGATTCAAATGCAATTTTGGGGTGAAAAAACTACGAAACCTTTCTCATAGTGAGCCGCATAAATACCTTATCAAGCATAGTGTACAGTTTCCCTGCATCCTCAATGTATCGTCTCTTGTCTTCCAGTCTGTCGGTAAACAGCTTGAGCTGATGGCGTAGGGACCGCGCAATCTCCCTGACACCGGGGCGTTCCGTCTCGCAGGACTCCGCGAGGACCTGGGCGTCCTCTAAGAGATCCTCACCGCGGCCGATGTGTTGCTACGGAAACAATATAAATTCACAGTAAAATTGTGATCGGTACATCAACTCCAACAATCACTCGCTTGTCACCCACCAAAACTTCATAGTAAGAGGAGTCTTTATAACAAAATGCCGGTATTATCTTTGTAAAAAAAAAAGGGTGAAGTAGATCCCTTATAGAAGAAGTCTACCCATGTGGTTCTGGATTACCTGCAGTTTGTACCGCAGCGTCCTGTGGTATGTTGTCAGTGAATCAATGGAAATATCATGAATTAATGGCTTCTTCAGTGGCTCTGGCTAGAGTGCTGAAAAGTCCCATTCTTTAACATTGTCCTTGCAGCTGAACCACCGTAGCCATAGCCACCTGATTAGGTCACGCCAATACTCCAGGCCTGCAATTACATCTTTGAGAGGCCAAGGCCATTTTCACTGTGCAAAGGGGGCACTTCCATTGGAAAATCTGGAAAATCTATCGGAAACTTTTGAGGGGGGGGCACCAAGGCCAAGACCAGGGCAACAGAGGCTGTGTAGTCCCAAGCCGATACTTGTACCTTTGACTTACTGACACACTTAATACTGAGTCCATTTCACTCTCTTTCTTAGTCACCGAATACCAATCGCCTCACTAAGTCTCTATGCCATCTGCAACACAAAATCGCCGAAGAAAAACAAACTTCTGCTACTTTGTATCCTTGTAGATGCCTTAACAACGATCGGTTACCGGGGCACACACCGATACTCTTTGAACTAGATGTTTGTCTAGCAAATCAAACTTGTGGTATACAATCATTCGGCTGTTGATATTTATTTCCAGGGAGATGTTTATTTTTCAGGACCCTTAAAATTTGTTTTACCTCAGCTCTCTTGATAATATAAAAAAAAAATACTAATTTGGGACGCTTATCATCCGTACTCGCAGCTGAGAAGCTGAATTGCAAAGGATGTGGCTACAACGTGTTCAAGGCCCAGACATGCAATTGGGGCCTTTGGCAGCCAGCCACATCGACCCATATTATTTGACCACACATGTCAGAGATCAAAAGTGTTTGATTTTTTCCTGAGGAAGGAAAACCCAGAGAAGGGGCCCAGAGACAAACCCTTGTGAAATAGGAGAGAACCTATGCACAACTCTACTCACATACGGCCCTGGCCAGGAATTGGACCAGGGCCACAGTGGTTAGAGGCGAGCGCTTATCAACCCCCAATCCCAACACACTTCCCATCCTCCCCAGCATCCTGTCCCACTCCAACTCTACTAGTTCCCAGACCTACCATGGCAGTGAAGTAGAACTTCTCAAACTCCTTCTGTATGGCGAGAATACTTCCCAACGACTCTGCTTGGTCTTCCTTCATCTGACCGAGGTGCAGCTCTCCCTTGTTGGTCATCCATTCCGTGACCTGTGAGCGGAGAGAACAGGGAGTGTGGAAAACACCAGGAAAAACATCCATTAACCGATGGGAAACAATCACTTTAGCTTGTATCCTTGGTTGCAAAAGGAGACTTGTTGATCCTTCAGCAAAGGGGGGAAACGCTCCTGCTTGCCAGAACCCCTCTCGGCATACCGTAATACGATACCCAAACATGCAATCTCTGAAGAGAAATAAATGCCGCGTCCGAATTGGCGGTTACAGCTACGGCTACGGCTAGATTTCCGCGTCATCATGCATCGTCCTTAGCAAACAACCCCTTAGCAACAGTCGTAGCTGTAGCCGACAAGTCAGATGCAGCCTTATACTTGAACCAATGACAAGTCTCATTGGTTTGTCTATTCAGCATCTATTGTGTTGTGTAATGCACGTAAAAGAACCCAGTTACACTTATCATAAAGAAAGGGGTTTGCCCCGATGTTCCCTGTTTGGTTTGCAGCATATTGCGCCAAAGCACCTTGTAAACCATTACAAGGTGCTGTGTAAAGGAACAGGTCTCATACTTCAAAACATAGCTCTGCATAACTTGCAGGAAAAAATACTGAGCGCTTTGAGACACCAATTGGTGTGATAAAGCACTGTATAAGAGCACAGTATTATTATTATTATTGACCCCCTGCACTGATGTCACACGAGGCTAAGCTACGAGACCATGGTCTGCCGCGATGGAGTTAAAATGCATGTAAACTTTGGCGAGTGTCTAATAGATAGGTTGCAGTGTGACGTAAATCGGCCATCTTTACGGGCAGTTTAGAACAAACAGTCGTGCGTTTCGTGTGAGAACGGCGTGCAACACGCGCGCATTTCACGAAACTCATTGCAGGATTGGTAAGTGAACAACGCGGCTGCGTTAATAAGTTGAGCGTTTGACGCACCTGCAAGCCAAAATGCAATTTGCCCTAAAGATGGCGTCTACCGGGAACTATCTATAGCACGCGCCTAATTGTACACGTGTCGTCTAAAATGCGCACTGTACAGTAACACATCACTGACTCACAGCAAGATTTATCGTGTCATGTCTGGTAAATTGGGCCAAACATACAAAGCCAAAAGCAAGTTTTGGGTGTTAATTATGGATCTTAAAAATGTGTAAACATGTAACTAATTCAAAATTTTCACATCAATTCAACAGAGATCATCTTTCTATTTTCTTCATAAAAAAAGGTGTCAAACTTAATTGATTGATTTAATCGGTTTAGAAATATAGCTCTTGATGACTTTTAAGTTCATCATGCACATGTAAACCTTTCAACAAAGCCATTATTGAAAAAAAGACCAACTGACAATAACCATAGAGAAAGGACCAATAACAGATCCGTAGCTATTGTCAATAGTAACGTCAATGCCTTGATTGAGTCTCTACTCTGCCACATTGAATCAATGTTTGTTTGGGCCCCCACACGGATGGATGGACAGACGATCGGCCAAAGTTCAAAGAAGTAATCTCTATGGGAAAGTCTCCGCCAAACACTCTGTGCTGACACTGCTCTTTGATTGTATCAATTAGATGTTCTCTGACTGCTGGTCAAACAAACCATCTGAACCCATTGTTAGTGAAATAGACAGGGTTCAAGAACTGGCGCTGTTTAATAAGGCAAAGGAAGTCTCCTTAAAACCCAAGACAACACACACCCTCAGTCTCTCTTACCTTTAGAGATGCAGCTTGTAGGGTACTTCTATTATTCTTTTATAAAATTTATGAAACAACTTTTCTTTTACCCAATTTATAACAAAACTTTTTTTTTTATCCAGTTTCTGAAAGAAGTCTTTGTTTGTCAATTTCTTCTCACCAATTTTTTTTTAAAAGGAACATTACAGAATTGGTAAGAACAAAAACTTGTAAAATATACTTTTTGATCACAGATTTACGTAAAACTTACACGGTCTAATGATGATGATATTAGAAAACAACCCTTGAAATATTTCTGTCTGAAATGTCATATTTGATGAGAAATGAATAAACTAATTTTCCGATTGGAGTTTAACGCTCAGTGAGCATTTTATTCATTTGTTGAATCTATATGATTTCATGCAAATGTGTAATCGGTTTTTCACTATTTTCTCGTGACCCAAATGGCCGATCGATCTCAAACTTCTACAGGTTGTCAGTTTATGTATATGGTGGATTACATAAAGTGCTTACACTGCCAGCAACTGTTTTGTTAGCAAAACCAATTCTGTAATGTTCCTTTAAGGAAGGCTATTTATTGGTCACTAGGTAACTAGTTTGAGATTTCGAGGAGATTTTGAAAACAGTATCCCAGCAACACAGTGGTAGATCAAAGAGCATGGTTAGCACTGCCAAGGAGTTGGGCTCTACGCTATTATTAAAAAACTATTTTAGACTTTCACTAAACAAAAACAACCCAATTAAAAGCGACTCATACACCACGTCAACAGCTTCACGGGGTGATCCTAACACCAAAAATGGAGATTTGTAAAATAGACTGAGCATACTTGGGGGTGAATAGTTCACTGACATTAACTAATGACATCAAGATTTGCGTTAATCATGATCTGGCCTCTTATGAAGCTATTTTTAAACTCACATCTGCCGTTTCTTCCTCAAAGACGGCTAGCTGAAGTCTCTGGTTGAGAATGTTGAGCCGTTTGTCTGCGAGCTCGTCAAGTTGGGTGCACGCCTGGTGAACCTGGTCAAAGAGGGCGCTGACACACACCATCGCATCCCTGGCAAAAACAAAGATTAAAAGCAAACAGAAATGACACGTTGCTAGAGTCGTCAAAGGAGGTTTGAAAATCACAGAAAGTTTAATTGAATGGCTCTCATACATATACACCAAAGAAAGAAAAATTTACTAGAGCGGGACTTGAACCAGCGACCTCCGCACTAACGTGCCGATGCTCTACCAACTGAGCTATCTAGCCCTTACGTTGGTGGTATCTTTATTTAATGGCTTCTGACAGGCACCCCCCAAACAACAAAGATACTGAAAAAATAGAGAGACAGCCAACATTAGGGTTAGATAGCTCAGTTGGTAAAGCACCTGCACATTAATCCTGAGGTCGCAGGTTCAAGTCCTGTTCTAGTCAATTTTTCTTTGTTCAACTCCAAAAAATATATATAAAAAACAAGTTACAAAAAAGAAAAAAAACTCTCTGCTTTGCAGCAGCCATGCCACAATAAGTGATTGAAGGAAAGACAAAAAAACATGAGATTTTATTTCATGATCCTGGCTAGCGAGGGCAGTGTAACTTTTCAGCTTCTCAGTGAGGATTTGATGACCTGAGCAATTATTTTGTATCAGAATCGGACAGCAGACTGAGGCATCATTGGTCAGAGACCTAAAAGCATCCATTCTAGCGGTTTGAGTCAGACAAGTGCATGTCAATAGTCTGACAGAAATAGCTACCTTTTAATTATGCATCCGCCTAGATTATAATGTCGGTATTGTTTCAATATGAAAATAGCAATGAGGGTTACTCATTTCATGGGAATAAATATATCCAAGTGTCGCAAAAATAGCAATGCAAAACAAAACAACATGAACAAAGATACTGACAAAATAGGGAGACCGCCAACATTAGAGCTAGATGGCTCAGTTGGAAGAGCACCGGCACATTAATCCGCAGGTTGCAGGTTGAAATCCCACTCTAGTAAATTTTCCTTGGTTTAGCCCCCCCCCAAAAAAAAAAAAAAATTAAAAATTACAGTTTTCTTTAAAATCATAGAAATTATATGAAATGAGTGAAACTATAAGAAATTTTAGTAAATCTCATTAAAAAGATCAAACAATTAAAAATCGAGAAATAATCTTTGAAAAACTTGCTCTGTGGAAGATCTAACTTATGCTTTCAATTGTTTACTACTTCGAATGTATTCTGGATTCTTGTTTTTCAATTAAAGGGGGAACTGACTCATCAACCATCGATCAATTTGAAGACAAATTCACAGTTGCTCGGTTCAATCTCCATAATCCATGCGTGGCTTATCATCGCCTTTAAGACCTAAAATAAAGTAGCCGCATTTTTATTTTATACTTAGTGTCCCAATAAAGCCAACCACAAGGGGGCTCCCCCCGGAACAGAGCCGCCAACATCTGCAGCTTGGAATCGGGGAGATTTTGTACAACAATCAGGGAGATATTTAGAATTACATTCAAAATATACAGGGGAAAAGTTTCCATAACCGGGGAGATTTTCAAATTTTGTTCATCAGAACATGGAAAGATTGGTTTATTTTTAGGGAACATTTCTGCAGAGTCAGGGAGAGTTGGCAGCTCTGCTGGATGAACAGACAGTAGAGAGGTTTTGAAAGCCTATGGATACATTTACAGACAATAACAATGGATACAGTTGTTCATACACATAGAAGAATAGTGGATACTGTTTTTGCAGAATTTTAAATGTTTATTTGTTTACTTGTTTATTTGTCCTGGATCAACAACACCTCCCACTATATTGCTGTTGATGGTATTGTTCTCCTAATCACAAGCTTGCGCATCAGGTCCATATGCGCCAATTGCGGCCGATCCCCAAAACCAAAAAGATAATAATAGAAGTCTTTTTTTTTTTTTTTTTTACTTCAAATCAAAATTCACAAAGCATCAAGATAAAAACCAGATTGCACAGTAGGGCTTTCAAAAGCCAAGATAAACACCAACGAGAAAACAGTCCGAAGACCTCGTTTCAATTCAGCGTGCTTTGGCCACACATTCAAAATTTGGGTCCAGAATGCCCCACAGTTTCGAAAAATCCTTTAGAGAACCCTCAGGTATTATCCAAGATAAATATTTGGGGAAAGAATGACTAAGATAATATCTCCGTCATATTTCTGGGTGCAATGCTTACTATTTTATTCACTCCATAGGTGACTCTATGTTGAATGCTAGCGAAACGTAAGTGGTTACAGTTATCATATCTGTATCTGCATCTATAGCAGTGGACTTGTGAAACCTCTCTATTGTAAGGGTCAGATCTGTATTGTGCGCTACCATCTTGATGGAATAGCGCCTTATACATTTTAATTGTTATGTTGTGTCAGGATCACACATTTGAACAAGTTCATTTCAACTGGAATGCCTCACACTGCTATCGATAGCATAACTTTCATCAGATGACTTTTTGGAATGATGTTTGATTTCATATTTTTGGTCAAAAGTAAAATCCGGAGTCATTGATACAGTGGAATGTCCTATGCTTCAAATTTCAGCGTGTCTAAACTACCAAACGATGACAAGTCTTCACCAACCGGACGTCATACAGAAAAAGACAAGAAGACTAAAATGAAGAAACAAAAATTGAAAAGAGAAACTTACTGGAAATCTTTGGTGAGAGCAAGAGGTCCTTCGTGATTCCTAAGAGCGGCCAGTACCCCATCTCCTTCCCTGTGTAGACCCGCTAGCCGAGCATCTTGGTATATATCCTGGTGTTTCTGATGGACCGTGTTGATAGCCTGGTTGATCTCACTGGCGCTCTGCAGGTTACCGGTCATCGTGAATTCCTCCATGGAGGTGAAGAGGAACTTAGCGGCACTCTGGCAACCGGAGATGAATGGCTCTAGTTTCTATAGCGACAGATTAAAAAATAACATCAACGTTTAGGGGCTACATTAAAAAATTGAATAGTCAATAAAATAATAGATTTGTTCAACTTCAGTAATCAATAATAAGTAGCCAAAACTTGCTAATGTTAAAGGAACATTACAGAATTGTTTTTTGCTAACAAAACAGTTGCTGGCAGTGTAAGCACTTTATGTAATCCACCATATACATAAACTGACAAACCTGTAGAAGTTTGAGATCGATCGGCCATCTGGGTCACGAGAAAATAGTGAAAAACCGATTACACATTTGCCTGAAATCATATAGATTCAACAAATAAATAAAACGCTCACTGAGCGATAAACTCCAATCGGAAAATTAGTTTATTCATTTCTCATCAAATATGGCATTTCAGACAGAAATCTTTCAAGGGATGTTTTCTACTATCATCACCATTAGACCGTGTAAGCTTTATGTAAATCTGTGATCAAAAAGTATCTTTTACAAGTTTTTTTCTTACCAATTCTGTAATGTCCCTTTAACTTTACAATTCTGAACTGAGGTATTGCCCACCATACCATTCAGATACATTTGATTTTAGTAAATCACACAAGCGCAAGTGGAATACGGAGGAATATAGCGCTTCTGCATCCCACATCCAACAAGGCCAAAACGAAGTTATCTTCGTGCAATACAGTTTAACATCACGCTGTTGTTGCCATGAATTATTTGCATAAAGATGAATTGCATTGCTAGATAAGACAAAGTAACACTAACAGATTGCACCACTTGTGACAATTTACTCCTGCGCCCTCTCTTCTTCTTGTTTTTGTCGTTGCAATCCCGAGGTAGATCTGCGGGTGGTGCCATCTTACTTTGCCCTAATTCTAAAAGCTTCCTATCAAAGTGCCACTCGTCTTAATTTGTTGTTTGGTCATGTACCACAAGTACCACTAATACCTGATTAACCAGCTAAAGCCGGATGATCCTTTGAAACGAAGCGGGTCAAATTGGTCTCTGTGGTCACAGCGAACATCCGAGGCAGTCGCTGAAAGTAGATCAGCTCAGTCATCTCAGGTCATGACGCTGTCCTTAATAACACGTTTGATTCACGCTCAGACGATTCTCATCAACACCTTACGACACCTTCTTTGACTTCAAGCTCGGGGTCAAAATTCTGACTCTTCAATCCCAGCAAACATTGGAATTGAGTAGTACATCCGCAGAGTTTTAGAAGAGTACTGTTGAAAAACAGGAGGCCGGTCGTGGAAACAGAGTGACCACACCCTCCTCCTTCCAGACTGAGGTTCGAAAAACCCTCACCTACAAGAATGATCAATGCACTTCCTTTAACAATTCACAAGGTGACACCCTAACTTTTGCATCAACAAGTTAAAAAAGGTTGAAGGCAATTCCTCCGCAGACAATTTCAGCAGCGTGGAGTCTGAAAAAACACAAGGCCTGTGATGGACTGTTTAAAAAAAACCTTCATGAAATCAGAACCGAAGATGATTTGTAAAGGGGTAAACAACCTCCCCATGTGACCGTCAAAGGGCTCCAGCAATATCTCCCGCAGAGACTTTGTGAGGGTGTTGCTCCGAGAACCACAAGCCGCCGATGATAGTGCATAAAAAAGGACGACACCTCTACAATTCCTAATCAAAGACTTTTGTGTTAACATCCAGCAAGGTCCTTGTCAGCGATTGTGCGCCAGCGTGATGGTTAAAAACAGGAGGTCGGTGATGATAATGAACGAGCCTACAAGCACGCTGGGACTACACTGTCTGCAATAATATCCCTCCTGGATCCCCCACTGGATCTCCCTTGCAGACTCCCTCGGTAGACACTGAAGCAAACTCCTCGTTGACAGTCCTATTAAACGATTTGTCCTTCCACCACCACCACACAGTGTCCAAGTTCCTTGGGGTGGATTATGCAAGAGGACCCCCTGAAACAAGACTGTGTACTTGCATACCAAGGCACTCCAAGTCATGGTCACACATGCCACAAGTCAACAAGGAATGCCGGTGGTTTAAAACAATGGGGGTGATTACCGTGGCGTTGGGTGGTTATGATCCCATTAAAAATAGCACACATTTTACTTGTGGATGGTGAAACATAAGCAAGTATGATTAGGGAACATGCAAAGACTGCTCCCTCACATAAATTTCATAGAGCTGCTTATAATGTACAAAATGTAGCTAAGCACAACAAAATTATGCTTACCAGAATAAGGTAAACAGCCAAAATACCATTCTCCCTGCATAATATGTTACTGGTATCCTACTCATTTATACCTATAAGCAGAAACTTGCTAAGCAGTATTGTAAGCAGCTCTATAAAATTAGGCCTAGTCAAAGAAATCCCTTGTAACTCATGAAAATCACACCTGAAGAAGTTTTCTGCTGCAGCGAGTCTGAATTTTGGACACAAGTAACCACAAGTGACAGCCTAGAGTCCAGCGCTCAGAATACCAGCAGAACAGCAACAAAGACCCCCCCCACCACCACCACCACCACCATCACCACCATCACAACAAACACTTCCGCTGTCAACAAAAACTGTACCAAATATTCAAAAAACAATTACCCCTAGTAGAACCGCACAAAAACAAAACAGAAACACTCAACACATACCAGAACCTCCATTACAACACAGAGGGGGTATGAACCAAACATTCTCAACATCTCTCCACTGACCACAGAACTCCCCCTTCTCTTCAACCAAAACTAGTTTTCACCTTGTGTTGACTGCCAGGGGGTAAATAACTGGAAGCTGTTATCTGGACTTCCTTACTGTTTCCCTCAGTTTAGATGGAAGAGTGATGTGGTAAAAGTAAAATGTGTGTTTGAACCGAGGTGCACCTATAGTACCAAAAACGTAGGGCAAAGCGAAGCTATTGGTGGTAAAACTAAACTTGTAGTGCTTGATACTGTTATCAGAGCTTTGACTTGATAAGAGTTTTAACAACCTGCTATTAGAAGCAATTTTCAGTTCCAAGCAATGTATGTACCCGGCACACAGGGTGCCAGACTAGACTGCACATTGGGTTGTGCTACATTTGAACACGGCCCGCACAGAAAACTTGGTTTTCAATTTCTGGTAGTTTATGCAAGAGGAAATCAGCTGATCAGCTGAAAGTTGCATGTTCCAAGAATAACATGAAACCCTTTACTGTCAAGATATCATCTAGAAAGCAAACCTAAATAAAACCATATCCTCTTGTGGTTTAACTTGCCCATTCCCTCTAACCCCCCCCCCCCCAATATCTCCTTTCTGTCTGCTTTCTGCCTCTCTCTATCTCTTTTCATTTTCATTTCTTTCTACTTGACTGCTTTTGTTACACCAGTTTTATGTGTGTTGTGCTGTCATTTAGACTTCAAGAAATATTCTGCTAGGGTCGAAATGACAGGCCATTGACTTTTTTTTTGCAAAAAATACACATAGCAACAAACATCTTGCCAAAATGTGTTGTTTTTCTTTGCAGTGTGGATTCTATGAAACATTTGAAATTCAATCCCACAAATAACCCAATTCAGAATTAAGACAAATTGGGGAAAGCATTAAATGTCCCTTTACTAGGACTGACCCCTAAGGGTCAGTGCAGAGGTGACCTTTGGGTCAGTCACAAATCCAAGATTTAATGTGGGTATCTAGTAAGAAATCTTGTGGTTAAATTTCATTATGGATTAAGCTAATTCAGGAATAGCCCTCGGCTATGTTTCTAATTACAGTCTGATGACAGGGCTTTAAAAAAAAACATCACTCTAAAGTTATCAGATAAAGATGACAGAGAGTTGGTTTTACCCCCCAAAATGTGTTTCTTGAGGGCAGTGCCCGACTCAAGTTATTTGGGGGAAAATTGTGGAAGGTTTCATCAACTCAAGGAAATGTTGTTTACTATACTGAAAATCAGGGGCGTTGCAGGGCAATTTCTTTGGGAGGGTGTAGAGAAACCAATTTGCCGAACTCTTGCCGACTACCGATATTCACCACTATTTCAAGAAAGACTAGCGTGCCCAGTGTAGGACACCACTGTATTCAATAATGTCCAAGCAGAAAACATAATTTGGCAAAGTAAGTAACAACGCCGAAATGGGGGTGCACCATTTTCTCTAGGGGGGCACTTCTGGCCGTTTAAAATTGTAGCTCCCATTTGCATTTTTCTTAAACAAGCCCCTTTTTAGCGCTCCTGTTATGCCATTGACCATTTTGTGTAAAAACAAATTCACTGTCTGCGTGTAAACTCTGGTACCCCCAGTAATTCTGAATCACAAAAGTCCATTTCAAATGTGGGGGTGGGGAGGGGGGGGTAGGGAGGACATACATCAATTAGGCCACCCGTGCCCCCCCTCCCTAGTTCTGCCACTGATTAGTTAACTTTAAATTGAGCAGTAAAAGTCTGGATGCCCTTTTTTTACTTGATTCAGTGCAATATTTATCAGCTGTGGCTCAATATGCCGACTAAGAACATTTATTGGGGGAGTGGGGTCAGACCATTTTATTTAACCCTGGTTCTACACCCCTTGCGACCCCCCCCCTCCCCCACCAGCACTTTTCAGAATTGTTCATTTCCCATCAGCCTGTATAAACCAACAAAGTCCAAACATTCTACCGAGTTTGACCAAGAAACAGAAAACAAATCAAGTCTAGTTTCAGCCTCCGTCTCACAATGATCTGCTTCATCCCAGAATATCATCCCAGCACAACTCCGGATTCCTACCCCACAATGCAGACTTCCGGACGACCCTAACAGGTCTCCCAGGAACGCTCACATACCAACTTGGACTCAGTCCTCTTAGACTCATTTCCACAGGAATTTCCAATCCAAGGAGGAATTCATTCAAGAAAAACAAACAGAGGGAGAAAGTTCTACAGGGATACTTCTCAACTGACAAGAAAGGGGGGGGGGAGTATTTACAAAACATAACTCAAAACCCAATCAATGAAGTAATTGGTGATTTTTCTACTTCCTTTGTGTACAGAACTTTTTTTGAACCCAAATGGAACTCGATCTTGAATAGCAGATTTGCTGGAATTCTTTAAGAATGTGGGCAGGTTGGGGGATATTTATTCAAACCAAAATAAAACTTGACATTGGTGATTATTTTTGGAACACCCAACAAAATCCTGGATGGTGCAACCAAAGCAGTGAGCTGTAGGCGTTCCGGTAACTTAAACAGAAAGAACAACATCGGGGACGCTGGCCGGACTGAAATCGAGAGTCAGTTTATGGATTTGACAAGAAACACAATAAAGGGGACCACTTAGTCTTGGTCAAAACGTTCTTACATTTTTTTAGTTGCACTACATGGTGCGACACTTCTGCCAACAGAGAGCGTATTCGCAAACCGCCAGCATGTGATAGCTTCATTTGTTTAAAAAAAAGCACCCTCTATTGTTTAATTTGCGATCTGGGATGATGTGAGGGCACAGCAGTCTGCAGGTGATGGCATCATGATGCTGGGAGAAACGAGCAACAACCAAGCCAAGAATAGGGACCACTTTGCATCAAATTTTCATCACAAAAAGAGTTTCGAGATGTGAATGGACATGCAATTTTATACTGAAAACAATGCGAGTTGATTAGTATTATCTATTGTTATTTTGGTTTAACTACCCTGAAATTTTCATAAAATAATAGACAGAATGTTTTTTTCTGTCAATTTTTAAGGGATATTTGAGGATAACTTAAAATAATACAAAAAATGACAGTATAAGCCTACATGTTCATTCACATGTTGAACAATATATTTTGGGTGGTTTTAAAATACTTTTAAAAAAATTACAACCATTGGAAAAACTGTTAACATAATGGGTGCAAAGTGGTCTCCTTCTTTGTTTTTCTAAATTTCTTGTCTTATAGTGTTTCTATGAACAATAGTATACCAAAGTTTCAGTTGTCGCCACCTTGGTTTTAAAGATAGGGTCATACTTTGGTATTAAATTAATCTTAATGGGTCAAACCAATACAGCCAATGGTATTACGTCAACGCAGGAACCCAAGTTGGTGGTGTAGAAGATTTTTTTTCGGCAACACAGAATTTTCTTGTTAAGTATTCGATAAAAAAATTAGTTTCAAAGAATCTTAGGTTAGACTTACCATTCGAAACCTGACCCAGCTGTCATGATCGTACGGGAAACTTCCATCGAATCTCTGTGTTAGAAGATCGGCTGCTATGTGCTGATGAAGCTTGTCTAACGTATGTACCACTTCACACTAAGATATCATAGGAATAAAATACAAAATAATAAACCACAAGGGAAACTGACTGGGCACTTTTAAATCAATTAGAAAAATTGACTAGAGCCTGATTTGAGCCTGCAACCTCAGGAAAAGTGACGCGCTTTCCCAACTGAATCATCTAGCCCTATGTTGGCGGTCTCCCTATTTTCAATAACTTTTTTTTCAGGGGTGGTGGGGAGGAGGGAAGTCAGAAGCCTCACAACCGCTAACTGCCGTGTAACCAGGGATCACACCCAAGTTTACGATACAACCTAGGAAGCGGCAGCAGAGGGATCACATAAGAGGTTGCAACTTTTTTATTTCAAATTTAAAGTAATAAACCACGAGGAAAACAGGGAATGAAAAACATTAAATCAATACATTAAACCAACTTCCCAAATACAATTTATGAAATAAGAAACTCAATTTTTTTGGTGTAAATCACAGCAAAAGATACACTCTATCAGATGTTTAACATTGCCCACCAATTTAAGGATGGTGAACAAATCATTAGAAGCTATGATATTCAAATGCACATCCAGAAATTTCACAGAATTTGTTGTAAACCTGTCAATGTCAAATTTGTGTTTGCATTCTGAAATAAGTAAAAAGGAAGGAGGTCAAATTTTAAAGCCAATTTTAAGTGTGCATTTTTAACGAACAATGAAAACAAAATCAGATTGAAGTTACATTTATTTGACTTACTTTAACAGTAGCCACAAACGCTTGTTTCGCGACAACCCCACTCCTAGTAACACCTTCAAGACCGACTGTTTTTCTTACACATAGGGTACAACTTCTAAGCAACGCCCGCCACTGACTGCCATTGCACTTTTTGTTTTTAATGAGCACAGGAGACAATTAATAATGACTTCCTGAGAGATGAGAGGCCTTCCAAAACAACAAGTGTGTTTCACTGATGACAAACTCAGTGACCCCCCGAGCTCACTATCTCCACACTGATGTGAAAGCAAATGTAAAGTGAAACCTCTGACGTCAACTGAAGTGTTCAGCCTGAACTTTTATGTGAATCTGCATTCCGTGGTCGTGTCATGGTGGAGCAGCCTAGTCCACCCGACTCAAGTTCTGGTGTTGTCAAGAGTGTGGGTTCGAGTCCCGGTCTTGACACTTGTGTCACTGAGCAAGAAACTCAAACTTCGTCCTTTGGATGGGACGTAAAGCCATTGGTCCCACGTGTTGTGTAATGCACGTTAAAAGAACCGAGTACATTTAACATTCAAAGAGAAAGGGTTTGCCGTAGTGTTTCTGGCATGGTATCGGCTTTTATAGTCTTCTCGGGTTATTTAAAAAACACATTTTTCAGATTTTTTTCTCAGGGCCTAAAAATTAAAACTAAGATTAAATTTGAAAGAATATCCTGCCTGGCCTTTCCATAAACCAAACGCTGAACCCAGCCGTCTTTTTCAAAATAAGAACTAACCTTGTAGTTGACCTTGGGCTTGGAATGGCTGGCAACAAACCGACTCAATACTGGGTCAGCGTCGATGAGGACAACCGCCTGGTGGACTGCTCCAGGATGACTTTCCTGAGGGGATAAAAATCATTCAAATTAAACTTTTGGGCAAGCAAAGACAAATTTACTACAGAGTGGGATTTAAACCTGTGACCTCACGGTTCAGGTGCCGGTACTCCACCAACTGTTGGCAGTTTCCCTATTTTGTCAATATCTTTCCAAGCAAAGGTGCAAGATTGTCACACACTTTTTAGTAGGACAATTCTATACAGAACTAAGAAGTCCCCCCAAATTCCGAAATCTACTAAGCAGCAGTAGAATGATGGCAAGACAAGTTCTTTACAAGAACAATGTACACAGCTAAGTAGATATTATCGTGTTACTCGGCAAACAAACAAAAATACATTGATACCTCAAAACGCAATGATTCAAAACCCATATCACTTTTTAAAAACGACTAAGACAAAAGTGAATATATCACACAGAACTGAAACTTACCTCAAGAAGTTGAAGTGATTCTGCGATAATTTCAACGGCTGATTTGGGGGCAGATCTCGCATCGATGGCTACCAAGAGTCCCTTGGATCGAACCTCCTCCCTGCAGAATAGAAAATAAAATTACTTGCCATCAATGACTTTTGTGAAAACACATGAAGTTTTTACAACTTTTGTCTTGAAAGAAAAAGACTCTGGCTAGGGCAATAACACCCATATTTAAAGGCACATTACAGAATTGGTAGTTGTAAAATATACTTTTGATCACAGACTTACATAAAACTTACACGGTCTAATGATGATGATAGTAGAAAACATCCCTAGAAAAATTTCTGGCTGAAATGCCATATTTGATGAGAAATAAATCAAACTAATTTCCGATTGGAGTTTATCGCTCATGAGCGTTTTATTCATGCATTGTATAACACATGCAAATTTGTAATCGGTTTTGCACTATTTTCTCGTGACCCAGATGGCGGATCGATCTCAAACTTCTACAGGTTTGTCAGTTTATGTATATGGTGGATTATATAAAGTGCTTACACTGCAAGCAAATGTTTTGTTAGCAAAAACCAATTCTGTAATGTTCCTTTAACGAGACAGACAAACAAAATAATTAGAATAACTGTAAATTCCCAACACCACACTTTAGCCTTTAGGGTTGTAATTTAGCGAGTGTTGAAAAGTGAGCAGAATTTTGTTTGTTTCAACTTGTCTTGAGGATGAAGGCCACTACACCCCTTGGCTCTCCCATTGGTGGCTTTACCTCCATGGTTTTACACACTCTCTAGTCTCCACGGCTCAAAGTTTACACTGCACTGCTGGCCAGTGGCCAGTGATTTTAGCATCGGGCCAGTAACCTCAAGTGTTGACTTTCAGTTTGCTAAATATCTTTTCAATTCTGTTGAGTATTGAAGAATACTTAACCATAAAACAAATGAGAGAAATACTCTCTTTGTGCTTGTTCAAATTAAAACAAGTCAAATGTGAAACTGTGCAGGTATTTGTTTACTTGGTTTTTTTTTCTCATTTCAATTCTGGCCTTGTTAAAAAAAATCTAGTCCAGTAAAAATGTTAAGCTTTTGGGTCTTTTGGATCCCCAGCCCCCCCCCCCAAAAAAAAAAATAGGAGCCCTAGTCTCCATGTATCATCAAAAATAATTTTACTTGACTGCTTCTGTTACACCAGTATACCTGTTTATTTGATTTGTGTTGTCATTTAGATTTCGAGAAAAACTCTGCTAGGGTCGAAACGTCAGGCCACTAATCTTTTTTTTTTGCATTTAAACCATAGTTCCTTTTTTTGGTAAGCAGTTTGCAACAGCTAATTCTATTTTCCCAAATACTTTTTTAACCTTTCTATTTCTATACTCTTATTTGCCAGTCATATATTCGTTTTGAGTGTTTTTAATTGTTATTTACTAATTACTGTTTTGCGAGTGTGACAAAAAGTGTAACAAAATATAAAAGAATCAAAGTTGGAGTAACTTTTTATGTATGAATTAAATTTTCTCCCAAAACAGCTCAACTCAAATAAACTTTCTGAAGCATGATGTAACAGGTATCCAATAACTCTTCAGCTATGAGTCAGGGCTGAGAGTCATACCTGGCAAAAATGTCTGAAACTTGGATCCATTTCTTAGGAGGTACATTGAAATGATGGCATGTCCACCCTTTGGTAGCCCCTGGATTTATAGATTCCAAGGAGCTTTTGGGAACAGTATCCTCAGTGCTAGAGAAGTAGATCAAAGAGCACGACTTATTTCATTTGCAGAAAAATACAGCATTTTTTTTGTTTACCAGGAAGACTTTAACAAGTCTGAATTCAGACTAAGGTCTGAAATCTCGTCCCTGTCGAGTTTTCTGCTAACACTAACAGAATGGCTCTTAGCACAGTCTCAATTTCACTACCACTGCTTACTGTAAGCATAGAGCTGTAAGCAGAACAAAAGGCACGTTAACTTGCCCGCAGTTCGTGCCAGCAGATGAGTGACACAACAATGCAAATCCAACGCAATGCAAATCCAACGCAATGCAAATCCAACGCAATGCAAATCCAACGCAATGCAAATATGCGAACGCCGCACACACGCGATCAAATCTTATCAAATCGTTTATGAAATACACTTTTACATCATAATAATCCAGGTTGCGCCATTTTGGTTGTCAATGTCCACCAGTGCAGTGCGCATTTAAGGTGACGTGGCATTTACACGTTTACGATTGACTCCCACAATGGCGCGTGTGACAGCAGTAGCCGCTTGTGACCTTGGCGCAAGGGGTCAAGAGTACAGGCACCAAAATTTGCTTTACTTAACAACTTTCTGAAATCAGGCCCTTCCAGGCAGGGTCTGATGATGAGTAATTCTCAGCAGTAGCTCCGTTTCTGGTGGTATGGATTGATCCTCCAGTCATCCCTACATGGGACAGTCCTTATCACCAGACACTGATAACCAACCCACAGAAAGACTAATCCAACCAGTGTGTCAGGGAGGGGTTTATAACGTCATACCTGCAGGGTAGCAGTCATTTTACTCTCTCTGGAGAGGGGGAAGGGAGATGGCACTGGTAATGTTAAAAGAAGAGTCACTTGTGGTTTGGCTGGAGGGGAGGGGGGGGGGTTACAATATTTTGATGGGTGTCACTTGTTTAATTGGGAAATTTAGGCAGTTCTCTTGAGGTGGGGGTGGGGGTGGGGTGGGGGGTCTGACAAGGTGTGTTCTAAGAGTTTCCTGAGGGGGGGGGGGGCTAATAAGATGTGTTGCCTAGTCACTTATCCTAGGGGGGGGGGGGTGGGGGTTATGTGTCACAGTCATCTTTCCAGGGGGTGGGGTGTTAGCAAGAGCATTGAGAAATTGCTTTTTCCTTTTGGGGAGGACCTGACACATTTATTGAGTCTTTTCATTTCCTGAAAGAAGGAAAAACAACTTTAAAATATGTCTTGATGAGAAAGGTGGGGGTTCCTCAGACAGTGGCAAGAGGTATGGCAAGGAGTTACTTCTTCAAAGTGGAGGGGGGGGGGGTGACAATCTAAATAAGACAGTACACTGGCTGGTGATCTTCTTAAAAACTTGAGTACGTGCTTGTGCATTGAGACCTATTATACTATTTTTTCCTTAGTGGCTCGACTCGACCACGGACCTTTTGGTTCACCTATTTGTTATTATCCGTCTCAGTGCAAATGCATGTCTTTAGGGACCATTGCCTACAAGCTCTGCTTCTAAAATGGATCCCTCTGCAGTGTCATAATTGGTTTTTAATCATATTCTTTATATCTATACTGTTAAGTTGTATTCTGATGATTGTTTCTTTACTCGATGCTGTGGAAATAAATGAACCTTGAGGCAAACGTATAATGTACACAGTAAACCACCAGTGGCTTAGACTGTCTGCAGGGACGAGATTTGATGAACGTGACAACTCCTGAACAATTGCTTCCATGCCTGGGTTCTCCCTTATTCTAGATGTGGAACCTCATAGATGTTACAATTTAGGAAGTTTGCAGACTGTGCATCACCAGGAATAAAACACTACAGGCATGGACACAATGTGGGCTACTTCCTTATCCTTTTGGGGATTGCTTTACTTCTTTCAGGAAATTTTTGAGGCTCAAGGAGATTGTGAACAAATCCTGAAATCGGGAAAAACCCTAAGAAATCCCACACCTGTGTCTGTCCTTGGGATACAGTTACTAAATAATGGCCAAAGACCCAGAGTGTGGACAGACAAAATTTGTCATAAAATGATGGATGTTTGATAACTAGATTAGAGCTGGACTGAAAAAGAAGTAGTTAGTTCTTTTTAATTTAATTTATTAATTGTGGTCATGAAGCCAAGGACTCTCAGCGAGCTTCATGACTATACTAGCCAAGAACCTCGTGGAGAGAAGCCAGGGAAGGAAGTTTCAGGTTTAGATATGGGAGGGAAAACCACAGAGAATTCTTCCAGGGAAACCAACGAAAACAAGTAGGAACTGTAAACCCAATCCTCATAGTGCCCCCAACAGGATTTGAACCCGGGTCCTAGTGGTGGAAGGTGAGAAAATATACCACTACGCCAACCCAACTGCCCTCGTTACATGAAGTTGTATTACAGGTCATAAATTATCTAAATACAGTAGCCCATAATGCATGTCCCAGTGCGCATGATCGGCGCGCATGATCGGCGCGCAAAGGATTCTGGGTGAAATCCAAGTCCAAGCAACACAGGCAACCATCATGGCGTGCTGATTTTGGAGCAATGCCGTACACAGCTATAAAACCTGGCACAGTTACATGTAAAACTAGATGCATGGCGGTTTCCCTAGATGCATTGCGGTATTGTTAAGATGGCACTTTTGCATATGAGCTATTGCAATGGTATCTCTTTTTCCTTTTTCTTTAAATACAGACAAATCCATTTGAAATAATCAATTACTTAATTGATGTCATAAATTGCTTTGGGTTGAGGAATTTTATTTTGATTTGATTCTTTCACAATGTGTGAAAGCAAATTTAAGTCATCTAAATTTTCAAAATGCAACGTAGTAAGCTGGGCCCAATTTCATATAGAGCTGCTTAAGCACAAAAAGTAGCTAAGCACAACAAAACTATGCTTAACAGGATAAGGTTACCAGCCAAACTGCCATGTCATATGTACAATTTGTGACTGGTATCCTGGTCATTTCTGCTTAGCAGAAAATTGTTAAGCAGCTCTATTTATGAAAGTGCGTCCCTGGAATGTCTTCTTGTCTGAGCCTTTTATCATGGTTCTGCTTACCACAGTCATCAGTATTGGCTTACAAGGTTAAGTGCTCAATTTCTGCACTAGATATGTGTGAGTGAAAAATGCCAAGTGCTTAATTTCTGCACTAGATATGTGTGAGTGAAAAATGCCAAGTGCTTAATTTCTGCACTAGATATGTGTGAGTGAAAAATGCCAAGTGCTTAATTTCTGCACTAGATATGTGTGAGTGAAAAATGCCAAGTGCTTAATTTCTGCACTAGATGTGTGAGTGAAAAATGCTAATGTGAAGTACACATGTGCCAATTTGTGAAAAAAAAACATTCACATTTCAAACACACAATTTCCTTCTAAGAGGCCATTCAGAATAATCAATGTTTAAACATTTCAATTTTTTCTTCTTCAAAATTGTGGGTGGGTGGGTTAAAAGAAATAACTGAAAATTTAAACTCAATTTAAAATTAAAATAATAAAAATACCCATCAGCCCCTTCCAGATGTCCGTCCCTCTCTCTCTCTCTCTCTCTCTGTTATGTTTGTACTGTCCATTGTTATCGGTCAACCTTTTGTTTCGATAGCCAACCTCCACGCCTGATGGGGTGACCGCAAAAATTGCCATTTCTGTTTCAACTACAAAGTTGCCATTGAAAACTCATGATGTGTGGGAGAGCATTGATCTAAAATATCTGCTTCGTTTAAGGCGTTGCTTTGTTCTTCAGTGTATAGGGTATATGAAATAGTCTGTCAATATTTAAAATTTGAAATTTGTGGTGGGTGGGTCAAAACAGTATCGAAAAAAGATTGAAATTTTTAAACATTGATTTTTTTCTGAATAGCCCTACAATACCCATTGTTTCCTGTGTTTACAAATAGGCCTTGTGATTGCACAATTCCAGGAGCAAACCAACATTCCACTATTCTACAAGAGAAAAAACAATCTGCATTCTTTTCTAATTCATTATTGGTCAACACAAGGTCATTGTACATGTACAGTGTACAGTTTAATAATACTAGCATGGGCATCTGATGATCTAAACCGTGGCAAGTCTTAATGTGTTTAGCGATGATTGTTTCTTATCGCTACTACTACTTCCATTATCCTTGAGATATATTTTAGTCAAACTTGAGGCTTTTTTTTTCAAGATAAGAAACAGTATTAGTAAAACGCTGGCAGACCAGCTGTCACTGATTATGGATACTGTCTTTGAATCAAGATAAGGTACATCGTTAATGTTTTTTCAAATGCTGCACTGGTATGCCCATCCTCTCTGAATCATAAGATATGTACATCCTTGTTAATTTTTGCAAACTGCTGCTGCTGTTATAATATTTACTCTCTTTGAATCAATAGAAGGTACAGTCCGAATGTTTGGCAGGACTGCTACTACTGGGGGCTCCGGGGAAGGGAAAAACACATGTCACTACTATTGACATGCCCATAGCTTGCTCTAAACAAAGACAATTACTGCAGGTGAATCCACACCTGTACCAACCTCCAGGGCGCTATCAAATATTTCAGGAATGTTTCATGGTTGTACCATAATGGATAGCTCTCATCACCACCAGACCAATGGCAGAGGTCATCAGGGGGTAAACAAAACCAGGTTTTCTGTGATTTAACCATCAGGGTCATTGGGGAACAATGTTTGGGTTTGGGGGTTCGACAACATTTCACAGAAAAGCGGCAGTGTGAACAATCAGCTCTGACGGTTCCCTTTATTGTCACTGTGGGTGAATTTAATGACCAAAACACCTCCTGTTTTTGTGGCAATTCTTGGCAGAGAGTAAGAGCCAAGGAATTAAAGATTTGTAGCCTAGCAATTTCAAACCAAACATTTTCAATTAAAACCTATTCTACTGTGCATGCAGGCAGGTAGTTTTGTCTGTTGTGACAACTCTCTGTGAGTGGTGAGCACCAGATTTAAATGAAATGGCGACATTCCACCAGTCAACACAAAAAATTAAAAAACTGAATGTGCCCACACCACAGCTGCAGTAACATGTGTAACTGTTTACCTAAGCCACGCACACTCTGAGGGTGTGTGTTGGTGGGGTGGGGGGGGGGGAGAGGTTGGTTCAGAATCAGCTGGGAAGTTTTTCAGGATTCAAAGGAAACCGTTGATGAAGGTTGATTACCAATCGCAGACCAAACTTCCTTGCTGACCCTGGGCCACAAACAAACGATTGCCTCATCCTGATATACCCGGCTGTCCACATCAGTTCCTTTGCACGGCGCGGAGGGGAGATCAGCAATTAGCCCAAAGCGGAGAGACAAATAAACCAGCTAATTGTGCTAAACTATCGCTATAGATCTCTGAAACAAACCGGCAATTGCTGTTGTTGTTGTCAAACGTTTGCGTTCTTACTGAACTAACTGGTAGTCTGCCCGCAGAGGTACCGGTCGCAGGAATAAACAGGTCATTATGGCAGGCTCAATGGGGATTTAACGGGGGCTTAGGAAGTGACGAAAGAGGTCGGTGGAAATTTGTTGACCTTTGGGGAAGATAGCATGTACCAGGGGAGTTAATTAATGATGCACAGCTATTGTTTTAATGTTGTTTTGTGGAGAGGATATAGGAAATGAGTCTTGATACAGCTTGGGTTGAGTGAATCATAACATTGTCTCAACTTGCTCTAGAGAAGGACAGCGCAACATTAGAGGGCGGTTTAAGGCAGCTGGTAACCGTTTACTAACCACAGCCAATGAAAACCAAGATTAACAATGAAAGGCTTACAGGAGCTGGGCTTACTTCCATTGTTTGACTGTTTCCTTTTATTAACCTGTATTTTCTGTACACGGAGGAGCGCAAATACGGATCCTGAAAGATGATTGGTTGAGCTCTTGTCACGTGCTGCTCTATTTTAGATTACTTACTTTATATGATTATGTATCAACCATTACATCCATCTCCCCTCCCCCAAGAAAAAGACCCTCAGGTAAAGGAAAAACATAGACAAAAGAAGGACTGGGTTTCCAGTATGAATACACAAGTATCAACAATAGAATGATAGTGTAATATTGCCTACGAGTGTATTGAAAGTAGTGTGCATTATTTTACCATGACCACACAACAATTACAAGCTCTCATTAGGCCAATTAAAAATAAATAAATGTTAAGTGTCACCAGGCCTTTTTTTTTAGCCCGCATGTTTTTTTTCATCATCAATATATTTTATTTTATTTTATTTCATTTTCTTCTTTCTTTTTTTTTTGGGGGGGGGGATAGTACTGAATTTTTAAACTTCAAAATTGCAAATTTACACTGATTCCCTGCACCTTGGAGGCCAAAGTGAGCTAACAGTCATCTAGAGAAAAATTGGTGTAGCAGCAATTTTGAAAAAAAGGGAAAAAGAGCCTCCTCTTCCCCTTTTTCAAAAGGGCATGATGCTAAACATGTTTTTTTTTTTTTGCCTCTTTTCAAAGTATTCAAACTTCAATAAATATGAAAACTAAAAAGCACTGTATAGAGTGCCCACCTCTGCAACACTGAGCATAGAAGGGTATACTGTACAACAAGGTGAAAAAACATAAATGGTAACAGATTGACACATAACTTACAAGGTGTAAAGATGGTCATAGTGGAAAACTTCCTTTGAATCTTTTTCACTTGAAATGCTACCTTTGTGAAATGAGTACATAATGTGTACACGTGCGTGTTCAACAGTAAGATTTGATCTTTTGGGACCTTTTTTTCAGACATCCTGCTTACAGAGACAGACAGCAGACAGACTGACCAACTAAGGATCAGTGAAACAGTCTCGGAACAAAAATCATCGCCAGAAACCTTTAAGGGTGTCTCTCATGAATCGATTCCAATCGCAGTTTTACTTTTCCAAATAACTCAATCTAAATGCATTCACAAAGAATTATATGTAAGTTCAAGTCACCTTCAAAAACAAATCTTAAACCTAATAACACAGGAGAGAACAAAAATGGTGACAAAAGTCGGCTCTACTCACCTAGGTATGCCGAATAAGTAGCCGAGCACTTTGCTGATGTCATACATGCGATACTGAGGTTCCGTCCAGATTGGGCTATCTCCCTGTACCTCCAAGATGGCCCCTCCCCTGCTGTCTCTCGACCCTGCAGGAACAATCGTCATGGATACCATTAGTTTCCAACCGTTACATTTAATGTGCTTCGCAGACGAGGGTTGGAGTAGGGTTTCACTTTGTGCTGTGAGAGTGTTTCGGTTTTTTGAAAATATGGATCACAACATTAAGGTTATCCGATTACAAAGAGAACGAAAAACATCAAACCGTTAAAACTGTCGGTTGAAGAAAATTCTTAAGGCTGTTGTCTTAGAAGGCTTAGAGTATTAATGATACTTCTCATGGAAAATTTAAAGGAACATTACAAAATTGGTAAGAACAAAACTTGTAAAATATACTTTTTGATCACAGATTTACATCAAACTTACACGGTCTAATGATGATGATAGTAGAAAACATCCCTTGAAATATTTCTGTCTGAAATGCCATATTTGATGAGAAATGAATAAACTAATTTTCCGATTGGAGTTTATCGCTCAGAGAGCGTTTTATTCATTTGTTGAATCTATATGATTTCATGCAAATGTGTAATCGGTTTTTCACTATTTTCTCGTGACCCAGATGGCCGATCGATCTCAAACTTCTACAGGTTTGTCAGTTTATGTATATGGTGGATTACATAAAGTGCTTACACTGCCAGCAACTGTTTTGTTAGCAAAAACCAATTCTGTAATGTTCCTTTAAGCAGACTAGAATGTATTTAGTCTTCCAAAAAACCAATGATCTACCACCCATTTATGCTATTTAAGGTCTTGTGGATTTGAATCAGGCTTGGTATATCTGCTCGAAGAAAGGGAACATTTTTTATTTCACTGAATCAACGGTGGCCTATATGGTATGGACTTCTATCCTAAAGTTATATAAAAGAAACTAGAGGGCGTACAAAATCATGTGACACTGCCCGACAAGAAGCATTTTTGGCCATTGAGAAAATGGTGCTGACCCATCTGTAACACAGGTCACGCACCAGTACACACAACCAACATTTTGTAAGTGGACATCTATACCGATATTTATGCCCATGGTGGTCTGGTCCCTGCCCTATGGTGGGACAGCGCGGTTTTGTGCGTTTATATTAATTAGTGCTCCTTGTAGTTCTATTATTTATCTCTATGAACCTGATGGACTTTTTTCAGGCTATTTAATTAGTCTTACTAATTTTCTGAGGACAACAAAACAACCAGAAAATCAGGTTAAAATATGAAGAATCAGGCATGATATTCGACCCTTGGAAAAAAAGTAGGACAGCTTTATTTTGAGTACAAGAGCTGACCTTTACATGCTATAGGCTTTGACAGTCTCTGCGGTCTATTCAACAGCAATTTCGCTAATTTTTCCAAGAGCAGAAAAATCGTTAATCAGATTTCAAGTTGGAAGAATACCATGCCTGAAGTATACAAGTACCACGCCCGAATTGATCAAATGAATGTACATCGTTCTAAAAAGAAGAAAACTTATTAAGGTGTTCCATCTGTGATCTGTCACTGACAGTGACACACAAACCTTGAAAGCATAGAGAGTGTGTGGGTCCTTTCTCTATGTTGCAAGTCAAAAAGATTGGAAGGAACTCCTCTCGACCCTTTATTGTTCCTCGACAAATTGTGAGTCGGACTAAATTTAGTCTGATCCCTTTTAGTTAAGAGAATGTCTCTGGTAAAGTAACATGACCACCAGGTGCTATCACATCCGGTACATCTGAGCCGTTGAACAAATTGAACAAATTCTGTGCAAATTTCAAATTGCGTGTGTTTTTTGATGTCAGACTGTTGGAAAGAGCGGCAACACCATGCCGAGGGTTGACCTAGGGATGACTCAAGCTTATAAACTATTGTGTCCTGACTGGGTGTGCACAATTAGATTTGTAACAAAATACTCAGCAGAGTTCCCGACTGCACTGCAATACGTCTGTGCCATATGCAACTAGTAGTTGTAGGGGAAAGACCTTGGCATACACATTGGATGAAGTCATCAATATGACGTGTGCATTCACAGAAATAAACATCATGCCATGCTGGCAATTACACGTAAAAGGTAAACAACGCCTTTGAACAAAATTAAGTGTTGAACCTGCAGGATTCTCTCTACTTTGGGGAGGTGGGGGGGGGGCCTTCTCTGTGATTGTATCACAAAAAGAGAGCTGTTTTAGCATATGAAAGGAAACACAATTTAAAATGTAGTCAGTTTGCATCTGTCAAGTGAGAGCAGTTTTTTCCAATGGTTTAATTTTGTTTATTTTATGGTAATGTATTTTTTGAGTGATTACCAAAAGTATCCACTGCCTTTAAGTACCTGAAACCACCCTAAAGAGGTTTCAACATGTGAATGGCATGCACGCTTATACTGAAAATTATTTGAGTTGATTCATTTGATGATTTTATCTCCCCCCCCCCAAAAAAAAAACATACAAATAAACGAACAATGCAACAACTACAAAAACAACAACAACAACAACACAGCAACAAATAAATCATCCTGAAAAGCTACCTCCTGGACAAACCGTAGAGGGCACACTGTATTGTGGATCGCCCGTATTAAAGGTGACTGCTCTATGTTCCAAAACCCTTATGTTACGAGCCCCTATTTTCCGACAACACTATGTACACGATGAAAGTACACGCCAGAGGTTAGTGTAAGGGTTAGGGTTAGGAAAATACAAAAGGGCTGTTGGAACATATATGGGTTTTGGAACATAGGGTTGTCAGAAATCGAATTAAAGAGTGGTCAACATGACTCTGTAACAATTACTAGCATAAACGAAAAGCTGTGTTTTAGATTTTCACAAGTTAACCGTCCATTAGGTTTGGACAGAGCCTCAACACTGACCAATGCCTTTCTGAGAGTCACACAGAAATGGAGTACTGTTAGATAATGTCCACACCAGGATATTCCTAATCCTAAACCAATTTAAAAAGTCAGGACAAATTATAAACTTGATGAAACTGGTGAAGATCAAATTTACCTCACCCCCTAGGAATTCGGACAACCCCCCCCCCCCCCTCTGGGTGTGGTTACATTGTTTCTTGGTGAAACAAACATGTGAACTCGATTAACACTCTTGAATAGTTTCATTATGAATTGCAATTTATGAACCATCTGTGCTGCCAAGCATATCTACTCCCATTGAAGCAACTGCGAGTGGACAATGTCCCAATGGCAATTCTGGTGGAGGGTGGGGGAGTAAGTAGCGGAGATTCAATATTGAATATAACCCATTCCCCTTAACACCAAACATGATGAGAGAATTAACAGTTAACAAGAAATTTGTATTCAGCGGACAACATTATGAACGAATGGCAGAGAAAACAAAAAACCTCTATGGTGATCTGGTATCAAAAAAGCTAAAAGGATTTGTTTATTCTGTGCTAATAAAGCTCTGGATAATTGATTCGCAAATAGAAGTAAAAATTATCATTCAGGCATTCAGGTTATCTCAGTGTTTTTTTCCCTGCCTTTCATCTCTCTGCGAGCCCCTGGTTCAAACCCCCATCCTGAGCCTTGCATGTGGACTGGGTTTTCAGCAAAGATTATAGAGCGCTGAAGGCGAAAGATGGGGACCCGGAGCTCAATCTATTGTTGGAACATGAAATACGCATGGACGCCATTTCGGCAGAGTAAAACTTTTGTTATATCATTGAAAACAATTGTCATTGTCTGCACTGATCTGTTGTTGCAGCAAAAGAGTTGCTTGCTGAAATGGCGTCCAGTGCACATTTAACGTTTCAGCCCGAGTTCCCCATCTTGCGCCTTCAACGCTCTATGATCTTTGGTCTTCAGTCTCTACCTAACTGCATGTTTTTTTTCCTGTTTGGGGTTTTCCTCGCACATCTAAAACTGAACAATCCTTCTTTGTCTTCCCTACACAGGTATCTTCAGACCGCCGGGTTACAGTGCTTTATTCAGGTTTGAGGGCCCTTGGTTTCATCGCCACAAAAATTTAAAATGCACAGGCTACTTGGGTCCAGGGCTCGAATCCCTACCGAGTAGCCAACAAAATGTTGTTCTGGCAGGACAAGTGCTTTTCACACATTGGTGAAACTATTTACATCAATTAAATTCCTTGATTGGTATGACATCATCGGGCCGTTAACACGTACCTGTAAGAAGTACTGCCTCGGAATGCAACAGTTCAAAGTTGACTTCCAGTATGTACTGAGGCAGTTGGAGTATATCACCGTGTGCGTCACCGTTCCCGTCGCCATCTTCGGCGCTGTTGCTGCCCGGACGAGAACTAGACTTCTTCATGTCTCTTGACCCTACAAATTCAAGAAAAGATCAGTTTGAAAAATATATCCCTCTTTGTGGTTATATCCTAATTTGTAAGTGTGCAAACCTCATCAATAGAGAGGTTTCGCAAGAGTACGGATACAGATACAGATACAGATACAGATACAGATACGATAACTGTAACCGTATCCGTTCACGTTGGATGCGCATCAGTTTTTGTCTCGCAATCATAGAGCTTTGTGTCAGGCCCAGGCCAAAGTATAGATACACGTTGGCATAAGTTTTGCAAGTAAGCAAAAACTAAAAGACAATTTTTGTATATGTTCTTGTACCATTGGAGAAGTTGATTGAATAGTATTTCTGTTTAACTGTTCGTTTTCGGACCAACACGTTAAACGCGTGTAAAGAAAGTTTCCATCAAGCATGGCAAAATAGAGGCCGTGTTAACACTGCATTTTCTTAATTTTTGTTGCTTACAAATGACCAACCCATTTCTATCCATACAATAAATGACACCTTTAAAAGCAGTACCGGGGGAAATGTTTTCAATCTGGGGCAAAAATACAACTAAAATCGGCAAAATAGATATCTGAAGGTCTGGTCATAACAAGGGCCACGTCTTTTCATCTCTGTGATGGCAAGTTTGCCCCTTTCAAAACAATCTAAAGGTGCAGGGAGATCAGTGAAAAATCCTAAAAATCAGGAAAAATCCTGATGAATCAGATACCTGATAGTTTATTGTTGAGTGCAAAATTGCAAATTCAAATAAATGTCTAAAAACAGACAAAACCACAAGTTAATTTACAAACCACCGACCAACCTAAAAAAAAATTGGCTTGATGTTCATCGCACCTGTTGACAAAATACAAAGTGAAATCCTACTTACACAAGAGTACTTTGACATTCCTTCCACCATAACAAATAAACCAGGTTCCCACAAGTGACCAATCAGTGGTATACAAACGGCAGCTCATGCTGAGAATTGGACTTTAAAATTATTGAACCAAATTTACGAACACGTCATCTCTGTAGAAGCTTTGAGAGCGAACGAGTGACTGACAGAAGCTGGCAGCAACACTTGGTGGGGGGACTCGTATTAATGACTGTCAGGTTCGTGATTGAGATAAAAATAACAATTAATAGACCATAGTGAGAGGCATCAAACGGGAACTATCAATCTATCCGGAGAAGCTTCTTTGTTTTTGTGGTCGGACAGGATCCTGTTGTTTTTTCCTCATTGATGACAACTTGTAAGTCGGTTACCATAGTGATATAAGGCAAACAAAGTTCACCGATAAACAGCTATTGCACAAGATGGTTTTTGTCATCTCAGTTCTAAACAAATTCTATGCAAGTTTCTGAGAAAGGTCCTAAAAAAATCATCATTTAGAGGTTGTATATTCAGTTTGTGGTAACACCACGTGTATATATCTACACCATGTGTATATATCCACTTTGCTGTGTATATTTGTTCTTGAGAATTTGTCTGTGGCAGTAGAATAATTAGCAAGACAAGTTCTCAAGAACAAATCTACACAGCAAAGTAGATACCTATACATGGTGTAAGTTACCACAAACTGAATATAGATTTATACCTCATATCACCATGCAATGCCTCAAAACCCAATTTAGAAGTTGTTCAGCCAAAAAAATTGTTTTCCCTTTGATTTTTGGGTGCTACAAACTAGAACATGATATTCAGTATGTGCATTGTGTGCGAAAAAAAAAAAAAATTGTTATCTTTCACAACAAAATGGAAAATTAGGTGAGGAGGAGGATGACAGCAACAATAACCAAGGACCACGCCAAGTCGTCACACAGCTCCATTAAAAATCCCACGTTTTAGTCAGTAAATCCGCCAACGTATCAACTGTGACGTTCTGAATGGGTGGGGGAGTAGCGAGGGAGGAGGGAGGAGGGAGGAGAGGGGTGGGGGGGAGGGTTTCGGGGTAGAAGATATTAAACACAACTTTATGTTTTTACTTTATACATTCCTGACAGTCTGGTTTATTAGGATGATTTTAGGTTCTGGGTCCATCAGAATCCATCAGCAGGTGGTGACCCGAGACTCAAACCTTTGTTAGCTCATAAAAGTGGTATCCTTGAGCCCTTTGCTAAGGATATTTTGTTTCACAGGAATGACTGAGTCCATCAAAAATGGATAATAACCCCACGGGATTGATTCTTAAGGATCCGGATAGTTCTAAACTTCACTGAATTTTTCTTTAGGTACCTCACTATGTGGTAATATGTATTCACAAATGCCAAAAATAATATTCACTTACATTTACACGTTAGTCCAGGAATATTTAACTTTAACATTTCTGAATAATTTCCACAATCACAACTGTCTGAATTCCATTAGAACTGAAGAGTGTTCAATGACTCTCAATCATCTGGTAAAAACGAAAAAAGATATCAAGGTTTCAAGCGGCGATATTCCCACAGTACTGAATATTGTTTCCACAGACATACAGAATGAAGAGACATTCCTTGATGATGTAGACAAGTCGTTGAACCGTTGTCAGAAATACCCAAATAAGGCTCCAGGAACACTTTCTACAGATGAAATGGAGTCAAAGAGAAGTCACATTTCCAGAGGATATGTGTTTTAGATCGTACACCGAAGTTAGATGATCAGGTGGAATGTACTTCAGTTACATGATTGTTGTATTGCAGGTGTGATGTAGTGCTCCGAGGGCATATTTAATTCCTGGACGCTATTCTCCGTTACTGTTTGAACGGACTACCATTATCAGTCACCAATTCAAGAGACGATCCTACAAATGACGTAAACTGCACAAACAGACGCAACAAATTCCATCTTGTGCGTAAATGCTATTCCTGCAGGATTTCCTCCCGGTTCTCTAATATATGTTACTGTTGCTCCGACCAGTTGCAAACATTCGTCGCTAAATCAGAGCAACAGATGACTTTATTCCAGAGTTTCTACATTTCTAGGACGAAGTTACCTCGTTCGACCATTTTACCTCGACTTCAGTCAGCCTCCAGTATCTGTAATTTGACTCTGAACTCAAATTCTCTCATTAAAACCATGAGCTGTGAGACAATATTACGGGACGATCAAATTATGATGTAACAGAATAGCCTTTAGTCAGAGCATCACGACAACGCTCTCTGCTCCAAGTTCAAATCCGATCAATCCTCATCAGCTGTATTTCCATAAGTGTTCCCAATCCAGAGACAAACAATGATGGCTTTCCCCCAAGAGGATTTTATACCTGGATATAGTAAAAACCCACTCTGACTTTCACCTATTTAGAATCATTTTGAATGAGACAATAAAAATACAATCCTTTTTTGATGGGAGTTGTTGGGTGTACATAACCAGTGCAGATATCAAGGGTTGAATTGTTTGTGTAAGCTCGCCGTGATTTGAACTGAAATAACAAAGAGTGATGTCATCCATTGTGGAATTCTGGTGCAGCGGGGACAGGTTTACCTTGAAATGTGCTAAAAATCGAAGAGGATATTAATAGATGACTCCGTGAATGGAATGTTTCCTTTTTTTTCTATCAGCTTTTTTTCCTCTCCAGATAATGGGAACCATTTTTGAGAAGCAGTTACATCAACAGATCCCACTGGAAAATGATAATTGTTGTTTTGGTTGACTTCATGATTTGGTGATAGGGTGGGTTTCATTTATGAGGCACATTTCATGTTTTGTTACGAGTGTGGGTTTACACAAACTAACCATTCCTTACCACAGAGGGCAGCATAACCTATTCTCTGCCAGAATCAGAGAGACTATTGAAACTTCAAAAGAACATGTTGAGACCATGTTTCACTTTTTAAAACTCAGAGGGTTTGTTCTATTAATACGGTCCATGGAGGTAGAAACCTCCATGGAGGTAGGATCCTCCATGGAGGTATAAACCCCCATGGTGGTAGAAACCCCCATGGAGGTAGAAACTTCCATGCCTGAAAGTAGAAACCTACACAGAGGTAGAAACCTCTATTGAGGTAGAAACCTCCATGTAGAATTCTCCATGGAGGTAGAAACCCTCATGGAGGTAGAAACCTCCATGGAATTAGAAACCTTCATGGAGGTAGAAACCTCCATGAGAATCCTCCATGGAGGTAGAAACCCCCATGGAGGTAGAAACCTCCATGGAATTAGAAACCTTCAGGGAGGTAGAAACCTCCATGTAGAATCCTCCATGGAGGTAGAAACCCCCATTGAGGTAGAAACCTCCATGGAATTAGAAACCTCCATGGAGGTAGAAACCTCCATGTAGAATCGTCCATGGAGGTAGAAACCCCCATGGAGGTAGAAACCTCCATGGAATAGAAACCTTCATGGAGGTAAAACCTCCATGTAGAATCCTCCATGGAGGTAGAAACCTCCATGGAATAAGAAACCTCCCTGGAGGTAGAAACTTCCATGCCACGAAAGTAGAAACCTACACAGAGGTAGAAAACTCAATGATCAAGTTTTTGCCTCATGAAAATAGTTTCATACAAAGTAAGTTCTCCATACTCAGATGGCTTTTAGTTTTGTATTCAATACAAAACTAAAAGTTGATGACTAAATATTGACGACATTTTGAATAAGAAGATATAAGTTTGCCAATAGACCTAAATGCACAGAAATTACGTCACTTGAGTGGGGCACCCCGACACAGAGGTCACAAGGAAGTTGCTCATTGGCCCATCCCGTGCACAGCTGTTTCATCAACTGTTTCATCATTGATTTTCCTCTAAGATGGGGGTGGGATGACGTCAATACAGAACGTCATATTTCTGTACACTAACTGTACATGTACACTAACTGTAATAATAATAAGGCTGTCACTCGCTAATGAGTATGACTATCAGGGGGTTGAGTTACGGAGTTTAAGTTGGCATGCCTTCTCAAACTGTACATGTACACTAACTGTACATGTACAGTGACAACAACCGGGCAGGGTGCCTCATCTTTACTATTGATCAATACTATTCCACAAAAAAATATCTACTGCCCTCTTGTGGTTGCTTGTAATAAAAATTAGAGTGCAAAGTACTGTACACAGTGACTTGAGACGTGCCGGGTAACATTTTGAACCCAGCATTGATTGTATACAGTGAAGAACCAAAAACCTGACCAGATAAATAATCACAAATGTTACATGCCCATGCATGGGCTAGAGTTGGGACTTTTTAAACTGGTTAACCATTTAATAACCGTTTAGTAACCGTTTAACCGAAAACAAACGTTGAAATCTGTTTCCAAACTTTCTTTAGGTTAAACAGAGCCAACAGTAAAAAACAAATTAGACTTTCCTTTTCTTTAAAAATGTTAGCCTCAGACACTATCCAGGGAGAATGATTGACATTCCTTCTGATGGTGGAATGTGTGTTGTCCTAATCCCCAACAAATGTAATACATTATTTTTCAATTCCCTACAACTGCTTTGAACACTGCCCCTGCTGTGGTTTGCAGTTTTGCTGGGTAAAGACTGGGTACAGTGTTCTATTGTACTCCCTGAGAGTGTTTTAACATCTGCTCCTTTTACATGTTGGCTCACAGTTCTGTTTGGCATTGGTTGTAGAAATAGTTTTAACCGTAAAAGCCACTTAAGTTTCATTTAACCGTTTAGGAAAATGTAACATTTGTGATTTGGGCATGTGTTGAAAGGCCATGCTTCCTTTCTATTTAAAAAAAAAAGATGCTTAAAGGCAAAGCATACCTTTGGTTTTCAGAACCATTTGATGTTTTAAATCCTATATAGATATGTAGATATACACACACAACAAAAAACATGTGAAAATTTAATTTCAAAAGGTGGTACAGTTTTTGAAACATCGCCAAAAATCTGGAGCGGTTATGTCCGAGAAGGAAGAATAATCCGTGGAATACACATTATAACTAAGAAACGTATCATGCAGAAATGTTTCTCAGATTGAAATGTTTTGAATCCCTCTCTCTAAAACCACATTCCTTTGAAAGGGAATTGTTTCTCAACATGTTATACATTATCAACAGCTGCAGTGCAATTCTTACCAAGTAAGTTTTTATGGTCCTCATTAATTTTTGGAGTAACTACCAAAGGCGATCACCTAAAATCACCATCCATTATAAAGGATCACGGTTGACCGGCCAGTGACATTTCAGTTATGACTAACCTTCACAATCAATTCATTCATAAGTTTCCAGTTCTGATTTTTAGCACGTATTGATAACTGATAATGCAGCAATATAATGGCATAATAGTGCAACCATTGTTGCTTTAAAGTGGTTGTAGTACTCTGTTTGACCTTTTAACTTTTAAACCATCTGTGTGTGTTCTACCATATCTAGATGGAGCCAACTTCTCTTTGCTGCCCCAACACAAAGACGGAACGGAATCAATGAAATACTTTGACCGGACTAAAAATTATCAAAATTATAATAAAAATGGTATTCCATGTAATTTGTTTATTTTATTTTAAAAAGCAGGTTAACATTGCAAAGTTTATTCAAAGTATGATGCCTAAAAGTGCCTCTACATCTTCAGTAAGAGATACTGAATTGCAAGATTCACCAGTAAGATTCAATCTTATTCATACAAAGCTTAGCATCCTACATGTACCCTCAGTTAACAGTTTACCTTCCATTTGATATGCCTTTTATTTCTCAGAAATTCTAATAATTTGCATATATTCATAGCAATTTTTCCTCTTTCTTTAATTTTTCTTCTTCTTTTCATTATCTTATTTCACTATAACTTACTATGGATTTTGTTGTATTTATTTATCTTTTTTGAATGAAAAAATTGTATTGATTATTATTCTAATATGCTTCTTCTTCCACTTCTTATTTTCACTTTTTAAAATTTATTCATTTATTTATTTTTAGTGGGTAAAATGGCTTAAGAGGGTGTTCCTTGGGCTCAAACATTCCCCCGATGTTTCACATGGTATTTTGCAGCCTTTCACCTCTGTGGACCCCGTTCGAATCCCACCTCGGACCGGAACATGTGGATTGTGGTTTCAGTTTCTTCCGATTGGGCTTTTCCCAACTTCTAAAATTTAAAACATTTTCTTGTCATCTTTTCTACACTGCTGGTGTCTTCAGGTCTGCGGTGCGCAGTGCTGGTTGCTTTTAAAGGTCCCTTGGTTTCAATGCCAGAAAAGATTAAAACTATAGAAAGTAATAATAGTCAGAGTTTATTTCAACTCTACTATTTGATACATAAATGTTACACCCCAACTGACCATTGGTTCATAATACAAATACACTGGGGTGGCCTTCATTTTTTTAACCAAACTCACATCTCATTTAAATTGGATAAATGCATTTAGAAAAAGATCCAATACACTCATGGTTGCAGTTTGGAGACTGAGCTCCCCAGTTGGCCAATTACATCATTATCTTATACTATTTCAATTTTTGTGCTGAACAAAATGCTCTCCACACTACTAGCTTGCATTTTGTATACTATTGGAAATAATATTGTTTTCTCCCCAAAACTTTTTCTTTGCCCCTAACGTGCATTCCCCCCCCCCCAAAAAAAGGAATAAACTTTTAAAAAAACTAAAATTGTGGGGCCTGGACTAGCGCTGCAGGAAATGGACTGAGGTCCAGTCAACAATAAAGGTTTATTGTAGATGGCATCGGTCTATAATTCACAAAAGATGAATGAAGTCAGCCTCTGATTCAGTCAGATGGTTCCCAGTGTTGCATGACCGTGATGCATTGAACAGATACAAAAACTGACCGGATATCTAAATGATGTTTTCATTTTTGGTCAAAGATCTTTGGTATTATAGATTTTTAATGGGGGGGGGGGGGAGGGAGAAATCCACAGGCTACTCAGGTGTGAGTGTCCAAATCACTAACTAAAACTTACTGTCAATCAACTCTACGAGTAAAATGAACAACCGTGACAACAGACCAACTGTTTGTGAACCAGACTAAATGTAACTCACCTATTTTTTTCTTGCCTCCACCACCTTGCTGACCCGCTCCTGCTCCTCTACTACTTCCTGTTCGTGTTAACCTTTGAACTTTTGACCTTCTCCCCGATAGCCTCCTCTCCATCACAGGAGGCTGCACAATATCTCTCCAGTCCTCTCTCTGGAGCCCGAGCTCCCCGGCGATCACAAAGTTACTCAAGGGTCTGGGACGGCCTGCGCTATTATTGCCCTCAGAACTAAGGTCCATTGCACTGGAGAGGGCCGACGGCAGAGGTTTCTCGGCGCAGGGGACGTCGCGCGTTACATCCCGCAGCCAGTTCCTGGTGAAGACATCCCTGAAGGTGGAGGCGGGTATCGGAATCTCCCCGAGCTCCCCGTCGGGGGTCAGGTACTGCAAGGTCAGCGTGACGGTGCCGGAGCTGTTGCTGTTGGTCTTGAGCGACGGCTGTGACGACGGGGGCTTGACGGTGGTGGCGCTGTTGTTGTTAATCTTGACGGATGGCGGCGACGGGGGCTTGATGTACAGATAGTAGTCGCCCTCATGAAGGTACTCGCGTTCTACCTCGCATAGATGCACTACGACGTTACCATGGAAACACAACGGCCAGCCATCATCCCTTGGTTTATGTTTCAATTGTAACTGCAAGCAGAGGGAAAAGAATGAAATCAAATCAGACATCGATTGAAACTTCTGTTACACTCTGAGTCCGGTTGAGGGTTGATGGTGGTGGGAAGAGGGGGGTGTAGGAAAGGAGGAGGCAGTGGGAGTGTCAGATAAATATCTAACACCTTTTTCAGGAGCTTTGAAAAGCACAGGGATAAATAACTTTCTCCAGATATCCTCCACCAGTGCTCACTCTCTTTAACCAACCCTTTAGTTGTCAGTCAAACATTGTAACAACTAACAGTAAGAGGCGATGTCCGACCAATGGGATGTGTGTTATACAGGGCTCAAAACTGGGGGGGGGGGAATCTACAAGGCTGGGCTTGCAGCTCAATTTTTTTACTGGACAGGAATTTATTTTGACAAGACCGGAATCAAAATGGGAAAAAACAACTTTCTGCATAGTTCAATATTTGAACAAGAGCTATGAGAAGGTTTATCTTATCTGTCTTATGGCAAGTATACTTCGATACTCAACAGAATTGGAAGAAAGTCTTATCAGTCTCAAAGCCACATTTTTCTAATTTAAGATGTTAAAGAGTGAGGCATTGTTATTCAAGTGAAGAACAAAAGACCACCGGACTCGTCCGGTCGTGAGTTTACTGGCCCGACGTTAAGATCACTGGCCTAGGGACTGGGGTCCAGTGTACATTTCAAGCCCTGTTACACATTACTTATATTACTATTATTATTATCATTATTTATTCAACCTCAACAGTACACTAAAAAAACAAAAAACAACGCAAATTGAAAAGTTTGAAAATCAAAAATGAAAAACATAGGCCGTACACAAAATACATACAGAATGTACAAAATAGATGATGACAGGAGGGCAACTACACAAACATGGAGAACATCTGAGAAGTCTTACTATCATAAAGCAGTGATATGTGAATACACCTGTCATGAAGCAGTGATATGTGAATACACCTGTCATGAAGCAGTGATAATCGTGATTGTGAATACACCTGTCACACCAAGACAGGGGTTGCTGGCATCCGGGTAAAATTTCATCTCCACAATCTCCTGCAGAACTCTCAGATAGAACCCAATCCTCCTTGAATCACATCACACAAGATAAAAACGCCCTCTCGTGTTCAAGCGGGGACAGGGAGCTGGCAAGCTCATCTGTCCGTGGGTTTTTTTTTTTTTAATGAGATATTGCCCAACTCAAAAGGCCCGGACCAGCCACTCTTTCAAGGTGAGGGCTACACTTAACTGATTTGGGCTGTCGACCCAAATCAACTGTCACCAGGGGCACGTTGTCACCTACATGTACTCCTGGGGCTGAAACAGGGTTACTCCCCTTCACAGTCCATAAGGATGTAGGCATGGGTGTCTTCCACTAGGAGCCCGGCTGGTAGAGCAGAATGCACTACCATCCCAGCTTGGTTGAGAGATTAAAATATTAGTATGTGAGCAACTGGTGTCTTGGGGTATAGTCACAGTAGGAACCCCTGAGGAGTATCTATCAATCATGGTTTAAAGGAACATTACAGAATTGGTTTTTGCTAACAAAACAGTTGCTGACAGTGTAAGCACTTTATGTAATCCACCATATACATAAACTGACAAACCTGTAGAAGTTTGAGATCGATCGGCCATCTGGGTCACGAGAAAATAGTGAAAAACCGATCACACATTTGCATGAAATCATATAGATTCAAGAAATGAATAAAACGCTCACTGAGCGATAAACTCCAATCGGAAAATTAGTTAATTCATTTCTCATCAAATATCGCATTTTGGACAGAAATATTTCAAGGGATGTTTTCTACTGTCATCATCATTAGACCGTGTAAGTTTTATGTAAATCTGCGATCAAAAAGTATATTTTACAAGTTTTTTTCTTACCAATTCTGTAATGTTCCTTTAAGGCGTATGCACATGTTGTTCAATTCAACTCATTCAGAATAACATTTCTAAGTCATGACTGTGATTCAAACCCATACTCTACTATTCAGAAAATGGCGTGTCGTGGCCGAGACGGTAAGAGCACTGCCCTCGAGCTTTGGTGTTTCTGATCAGCAGAGTGTGGGTTCCAGTCCCAGTTGTGGTACTTGTGTCCTTGAGTAAAGATACTTTACCATACGTGCTTTGTTCTTCGGATGGGACATTAAGCCGTAGGTCCAATATACTAGAATTGGCAGTGCGCAAAAAAAGAACCCAGAACACTTGTCATAGAAGAGTAGGGTTTAAACCCTTGTGTTTCTGGTTCACATTGCAAGCACCCTTGTTTACAGAGTTTCCTCAGGCTTGCGAGCTACAGTAATTATGAGGCATCCTTGGTTTCATTACCAGAAATATACAATACAAATATAATACAAATAACACAACAAAATCTGAGTTTTTATTGAGTTCCCCACACCACTCCACAGGCTCAGAAGGGAGGTATCACTTTAAAGAGAGCTTCTTGGTTCACTTCACAAGAGTTTCCACAAAGTGAACTATGCCAATGGAGGGCAAAAATCATATCAATTGCTTCCACTGAAGCTCACATCGCACCAAAGCTCCGATGAAGCAACTAAAAAAAAAACTGGCTAGACATTGTTACTTCATGGGACAATCGTACCCATTCATGGATGGGAAGTACATCAACATGCCACTGACTCACAGTCAACTTGTCAACTTTTTGGGAGCATTACGTTGCAGCTCCTAAAAAGTTAGGACGTCAACAAAATGTGCAATTTTGGAGACTCTAATATCCACACCTTATTTTGTTTATTTACCTTCAAAATTGCAATATATAATACAGAAATATATAATTGAGTAACTTGTGGCCATTTACGTTTAAAATTGCAAGACATGATTCCCCCCCTTTTTTTTTAAAGGAACGATACAGAATTGGTTTTTGCTAACAAAACAGTTGCTGGCAGTGTAAGCACTTTATGTATCCACCATATACATAACTGACAAACCTGTAGAAGTTTGAGATCGATCGGCCATCTGGGTCACGAGAAAATAGTGAAAAACCGATTACACATTTGCATGAAATCATATAGGTTCAACAAGTGAATAAAACGCTCACTGAGCGATAAACTCCAATCGGAAAATTAGTTTATTCATTTCTCATCAAATATGGCATTTCAGACAGAAATATTTCAAGGGATGTTTTCTACTATCATCATCATTAGACCGTGTAAGTTTTATTTAAATCTGTGATCAAAAAGTATTTTTACAAGTTTTTTTCTTACCAATTCTGTAATGTTCCTTTAAGTCTAAACTTTGACAAATTGGATTTTAATACATTTTTTAGTGTTCATTTATATTATTTAAAACTATTCTTAATGAGGGTGACCCATCCAGCACAGCTGATCAAATTGGGATCAATTGGTCATCGTAGTTGCAAGAAAATAATACAAGAAAAAAAACACCCTTATACATAGAATTGTGCACTTTCAGATGCCTGATGCCTGAGGCCTTTCTCAGATTCATTTTTTTTGTGTGTGAAAAAATTACCTCTTTCTCTAAAACTACATTACTTCAAAGAGGGTCGTTTCTAACAGTGTTTTATAATATCAACAGCTCTCCAGTGCTCTTTACCAAGTAAGTTTTTTATGGTCATTAATTTTTAGAGTAATTACCGAAGGTATAACCAGCCCTTTAAATGTGAATTTGATGAATTGTTCACGTGTTTGCTGAAAACTAGAAGACGTGAGTTAATTTGTGCCTTCCAAAAAATATAGAATTCATGTCCGCTTTAAGCGAATTGTGCTGGATATATCTGATATCTACCAGAATCTTATAGTGCATTGTAAGAAAACTTTGATTATTTTTGACTTTTATACATGTAGGTGGATAAATACACTTTGGCCCAATGCCATAGTGTAATTGTCATGACTTGCTATAGACCATTAAGGTTTGAGGCAAAAAAGTGTAATAGATTTGTGAAAGTAATGACAAGCGTCTGAGTACATTGTACCCTGGATATATTTGATATCTACCAAAATCTTATAGCGCATTGTAAGAAAACCTCAAATTATGGGGGGACTTTTATACATGTAGGTGGATAAATACACTTTGGCCCAATGCCATAGTGTAATTGTCATGACTTGCTATAGACCATTAAGGTTTGAGGCAGAAAAGTGTAATAGATTTGTGAAAGTAATGACAACCTTCCTCCGAGTACATTGTACCCCGATCGTTTTACAAACATAACGCTTCCTGAGGGGAAAAAACCTGCAAACATCATAGATAATTTTCAAAAGTTGTTTGGGGTACAATATACCGACTGTAAAAACCCGCTCATTTATGATATGTTTATATTTCATATCTGACTCGGCAGTTCTGTAATGCAATAAAGCTGTGCCCTGTTTCCAAAGCTGCCCCACCGTTCAAGCCCAATTAACCCCAAGAAAGACGGTGAAGTTGTATTATGGTCGGGCACATACTTGTTGGAGTGGGCCCTGGGATCCCAGCTCAAGTTGGGAGCAATCCAACTCTTCAAGCAAAGGAAACCCATCTCAAACTTCTTCTTTTTTTTCAGTGTCCAGAACGTGTTTTTTTTTTTTTTTTTGCTTCTTGTTTGATTTATCCTGTTTTTACGTCATCGTCAGAATAAATCTCTGTCGACTGCCTTACTGGTGGCATCGCAGTCCTTCATCGGGCTGAGAAACTGGCCAACAACTGACTTTATTACAAGATCAAGATAGCATACGCCATCATCCACCATGCCTGAAAATGACAGCATCTCCGCCATTTCTAGAGGGGTCCAAAACCAACCAGTAAACCCCTGAATTTTTCCCCTCTGATGAGCCAAAGCTTTACAATCTTCCTTCAGTGTTTTAATGTTTTAAATAATTTTGGGTTGAACAAAGAAAAGTTGACTAGAGTGTGATATGAACCTGCAATAGCCCTATGTTGGCAGTCTCCCTATCTTGTCAATACCTTTGTTTTGGGGTGCCAGTCAGAATCCATACAACCATTAACCGCCAAGTAGCCAGGGATCACACCCAAGTTTACAATACAACCTGAGAAGCAGCAGCAGAGGGATCACCTTAAGAGGATGCGACTTTATTTCTTATCTTTTTAACAGCACCATCAGAAGTAGCAAAACATTGCGGCCGCCATGGCGCACAACCTCTCTCATAAACCGGAATCAACACCTTCAGCCTTCAACGAACTCTTGTTGTGAAAATGATCCGCTTGGGTTAATTCACATCTTTCATGGCTCTCCTAATTCCATCAATCAAAACTCAAAATCCCTCTGCCTTTTCCAAACTGATTTTGGTTTGCACGAGTAGACACTCATAACATGAATCAAATCCCCAATTATCAATGGGGGGAAAGAAAGGTATTAAAGGGAAAATTTACACCTCAACAAATTGTAAAATTTTGATCCTCACGCGAAGTGAGCTTGTCTGGAATCTATCAGTGTTTACAATGTTTCCAGTCAAGGGTTTGGGGGGGGGGAGGGGGTAGGCAGTGTAACACTCCCCCTCCCCCAATAAGTTTTCTCGGTTTCAGTTGGAAAGTGAAGTCAAATCAAGTAGACAAAGGGCATCCTTATGATTGCACTAAAAGTTCTGGTCATAGATTGGTTTTTGTCAATGCAATGCTGATTTATATGCAAGTCTATCAAGAAAGATGGAGTAAAAAGGCACATGTGAAAGTTTCGGCTGAATACAGTGTCTACTTGCTGAGAAAACAGCAAAAAAGCTGTCACGGTATTTTTGCAGGAACGTCGACTCCATCCACGTTTAGCGAGGTGACAGCGGGCACCAACTGCATCTCTGTGGCCGCAGCCTAGAACGGACACCAACCCTCAGAAATCTGAGAAACGATTCATGAATCGTTTCTCAGATTCAAATGTTTTGGGGTGATAAATTATCCTAACCACCCTACTTCTAAAAAATAGTCTAAGGGAATCCTTTCTGAAAATAGTTTATGCTATCAACAGCTGCAGTGCCTCTCACCAAGTAAGAATTCTTATGGATGGTCATAAATTGTTGGAGTACTTACCAATCTATGACCCAACCTTTGAAAGGATACTCAATTGTGTTAATGTAGTTTTGTCAGTCTATTGTTTATTGTTGTAGTAAGATGTTTTGTTTCATTCTGTCTTGCTGGTGTATTGGTTTCTTTATTCAAGGTATATCCACTACAAGCCCTACTTTTTGGATTTTGTCCCTTTTTTTCATATTTTTCTAAAGATGTTGTTATTTGTGTGTAGTGGAAACAAATGTTACCAAAATTTAATTCAATTGAATCCAGACTAAAATGCAATCCTTTTGCTGACCAAATCATTATTTTTTTCTTTCCAGCACACTTTAAATTTGCCACAAGATTTTAGTTGCTTTGATATTATTTAATACAGTGGGTTTCCATGCTGGACTTGCTAGTCTTTCTTGAAATAAGGGAGAAAAACACTGGTAGTTGGCAAACTGGCATCCGTACACCATCAAAACCGAAACCCCCAATTGAATATTTCTAGTATAATTACACATATACATACTTGATGACAAATGCCGCTCAAATTTTCAACTCCATTGAAGTGACTAATCCTTTAAAAGATGCAGACAACATTGGTAATAGTCAAAGATCACTATCTGCACTATATGTGACCCAACATATACATAAAGTAGCAAACCTGTGAAATGTTAAGCTCAAAAAGTTGTCAGAGTCACATAACAAGAAAATTGTCAACAAAAAACTTTTGTCACTGTTTTCAAACATCAGGTTTGGGACTCTAAACTAATTGCTTGACTCATTTCTCAAGAAGTATACCATTTCGGGGAAAAAAACATTTCAAGGGGAAGTTTTCCACCATGACCATCTTTATACCGTGCCAATTGTGTGCAAATCTGTGAAGATTTATATTTTTAATCTTACCAATGTCGTGCCCACAATTCATAATGTGCAACAATTTTTCTTAAAATGACAACGAAAAGGTAGGGAATATCTCAGTGGGCTTAATACATTTACATTATTGCCCAAAGGTTTTCAGATTAAATCAATTTTTTTTTTAAAGCTATAATATACAGACACTTTAAGTTTGAATTTATTGATTGTATTGATTCTCCCCAACGGCCACAAGCAAGAAATTGAAACCCCTATAGAGCACAATGAATCTGGCTGGGTAGTATTAAGTCAAACTACAAAAAGGTCAAATACATTTATACAATGGGGGGGGGGGGGTGCTATCACAAACTCAAAGTACAGTTAACCTGCTGAATACAAATTTACTTTGGAGTGGAGTTGGCTTATGGAGTGGTTTAAACTACAGGAAGTTCATAACCACATCAAAGTTGCGACAATTTTTAACAGGGTGTATTTTCTTCTTTGACAGAATACAAACAGCATTGACTTTGCCTGGATGTAATTTACAACCACAACAATTCACACTTCGTAAAATTTGATGGGCTTCGGGCCACATTTACGTTGAAAGAACAATTGCATAAACTTACCACCACTCTTTCCCGTTATCAATGTTTTTACTTGTTGTGGGTACTTTGTTACTGGCCGTAGGAATTCATTTCATTCTTCAATTCATGCATTTTGTGGATAGATATAGAGGATATCCTTGGGTGGTTCCAGCGTAACCTGGCCGTTCTGAGAAAACTTCAGAGAACTGTGGTTTCCAGAATGTAAGGGGAGGGGTGGTCTAAATTGTACCAAGTCATGGGTGAAAAAAAAACCCACTATGAAACCTTTTTTTATTCAACTACATCCCCTGTCAGGCTTGATAATTTGTTTGAGTAAGGCTAGGAAGGTTTTTCCTAAACAAAAGGGCGCCTCTGTGAGTGAATTTTAAATTTCTACTTTTCAACATTTCAAGGGGCACGAGGGACACGAAGGAAAATTCCTCTGTATCATGCCAGCAGTAGTAGCAAACAATTTCCAGGCCTGATACTTTGTTCTTGTTAGGGCAAGGCAGTTTTTTTAATTATTAAAGGGCATCCCCTATGACGGAAATAAACATTTCCACTGGGAAAACTCAAGGAGCACCAAGGCAATGACCAAGTGCGTGGAGGAAATTGCCTCCGCTACAGGCCTGAGTTCCTGCAAGTTTCTATAAAATATATCCCATTACTCAGGCATTTGTGTATTGGGGATCAGGTGATCAGTGGTTTCTTTCCCTGCCTTTCACCTCTGTGGACCCTGGTTCGAATCCCACCTCAGACCGGAACCTTGCATGTGGATTGGGTTTTTAGTCCCTACTTGATGGCGTGGGTTTTCAGTCTCTGTCTGATGGTGTGGGTTTTCAGTCCCTGTCTGATGGTGTGGGCTTTTCCCCATTGGGGTTTTCCTCCCACATCTAAAACTGAACATTTCTTTTTGTTTACTATGCATCCTGTTATTGGCGCTAATTGTGCTGTTGGATGTGTAATAAATAAATAATAAATAAACAAATAAATTCCATATTAGCATAATAAACTGTGCTTCCACAAAGTTGAAAATCAAACATGTACACCAGCTTAACATTTTGGGGTTACATGTATGGAAGTACCATCAGGGACAACGATAAATTCAAAAGAAAAAAAATCTCACCAAATAAATTACAAAGAAATATAAAAAGCAGGAGTTTCCGGGCTTAATTCCTTTGAAGCTCTTTAGGATGTACGCCTTCAGGGAAGCAAATGTATGCAAAACCAATTAATCCCAAACTTGATTGATAAACCAACATTTAAAATACTTCTACAGCACTGAAACGTTGCACTATTGAGGGTCAAGAGATGAGCTCTGTAACAAACTACTGTAGAAAACCAGATGTGAACCATGCAGAGTTAAGCAATTAATTGTACTTTCGACCACTTCAACGGCAGAATTCCTTGCATCACAAACCTCTCTATTTAAGGCAAGGTACCATGCACTCCAGAGAAACTGAAGCATTTTAAAAATAATTAGTATTTATTTACTTAGTTATCATTTGCTATTTCTGGGGGGAGGGGGGCAGGGGAGATGTGCAAAAAAAAACTGACATTGGTATACCAATAAAATACACCTGTTACTCGAAATCATGTTATTTGAGTGAAATTTAAAACTTGAGTCCAAAGCCTCTCAAACAAACTGCAAATGAAAGGGCAGTAAATGTCGATGTCCATGAATTGAACTCTCTCAAACAGTTGCATATAAAGGACAAGTGAATTACTCTCTTTACTTGAGCACAATCTGTAACACCACATGCATAATAGATACCTGCCCAAAGTTCACTGAAACAAGGAAGCATTGATCACAGGGGGCAATTATTGCAGTGGTGAAACTATCTTTGTCCTCTTTATACGAGCGAGGCCGATTGCACACACTGGTGCAACCACAAACCAAACCAGGCAGGTATTAAGTGCACGAACTATGTACAGGACCATGTGACAACGACCTGTAAAATACTGTGGGGCCGATGCGGTTTCAGTCCAAATGGGGGTCGAGTGCAAATTTCTTTTCTAAGCAACAAAAAAAATGAGTTGGGAACCGATAGCAACAATTGTACACTCTATGGAGTTTTGGCTGGTAACCTGTATCAGCTAAGCAAGATTTTTTTCTGATCTTAGCAAGTTTTTGCTTGTTTACAGGATTCATAAAAATTGGGCCCAGATGGCATTCAATGACACTGCATTTCAAAGAGCTGCTCAAGCACAAGCTAAGCACAACAAAAGTATTCTCACCAGAAAAAGGTTACCAGCTAAAATACCATTTCCCATGTAGCATCAGTGACTGGTATCCTGCATATTGTTGCTTAGCAGAAATTTCTTTCAGCAATATTTTCTGCTTAAGCAGCTCTCCAAAAATGGGCCCTGTACGTGTGCAACTTTAAACATCCCTTTTTTAGTTTAAAGCACATGTACAACATTGGTAATTTTCAAAGACAAGAATCCGCACTTTATGTGACCCAACATATAAATGAAATAACAAACCTGTGAAAGTTCGGTCTTCGGAGTCATGAGAAAACCGTGACAATTCCCGTTATATGTTTTCACCGTTTCCAAACATCTGGTTTTGGACACGCACAATAAAGACTAATCGTTTTGCTCATTTCCTAAAAACTTTAGCATTTCAAGCAAAACTATTTCAAGGGAAGTTTACCACCATGACCATCTTTATACAACGTCAGTTATTTGCAAACCTGTGAACATTTGTACTTTTAATCTTGCCACCTTTAACCACGAACCACCACAATTACCGCCTGAAGAGGTTTCTGTTTTTCCTGCTCAATACTTTCAGACCCGCCGACTACATCAAACCAGCGTTAAAAGCTAAAAATACACCACAACATAAAATTCTTTACACCATATCATTTTCCATACCAGGATAAACATGAAAGTAGAATGCCTCCAGGTGCGGCCGTACGCCTAATCAAAAGTTCCGGGACCCAAAGAGCTCTTTTACAAAGTTGTCCCGTTATATTTTCTTTCTGTTATAAGTCTGCTAATGTTTTGACATGAATTTAGTGTTGGACGTATGCTTTGAATGCACAACTGCACAGTCAGTCTTTTCTTGGTGTGTTTGTTTATGATTAACAGACGGTTTTTTTTCAAGGGGGGTTCTGATTGACACAGAGTTTGCATAGCATATTTGCCTTAATATGCCAGTCTCGTAGTAGACAACGAGTCGATGTTGTTTGGTATTACTGGTAACAAATACAAATGCCTTAATCTTGTTCTTTTAATAGCTCGCTTTCACATTTATAAAATGAAAATGAATTGTAGCTTTCAAACAAGACCTAAAGAGCTATTACATTTGCGAGAAATACCTGTCAGATGTCAATGGAACTTCTCAGAAATTTAATTTGAAATGGAATAATTATTCTATATTTTGTGATTAACCTACTGTAACCAGTTAATTCTTATTTGCTGTAAGATACGCTGGTTTTATGTATTATCTTTTTGTTTATGTTAATGTATGTTGATGATTAGAGAGCAATAAAATGTTATCCCCGGGATAAAAAAAAAATAAAATAAATAAATAAATATTTGCCATAATATTTTATACATTAAGCCGAAAACTTCTGAAACTGTGATTTATTATTGTTTTTGTTTACCCTACACCGATGTGTGATAAGCTCTGTATACTCAGTGCTTTCCCTCACTCCAGTGGACAAAAATCCACAGGCATACCACTCAGGTGGGATTTCGAACCCAGGACCCCCACCCAGCCAATTCTAGAATAGATTTCTTACCACTAGATCAGAGCTTGCCCGTTGACTAAAGGGCAGTTCTAATTAGCAGCGGGAACTGCAGCAATTTTAATAGATATGTAATTACAACTGAGATAAAGAATAATATTGTGTTTTGTTTTACCCTAAACCGATGTGTTTACTCTGTGCTTAATTCCCCAAATCGGCAGGCGAACTTCTCCTGAGGTGGGAATCAATCCACAGTCCCTGCCGATTCTAGAGCAGATGTCTGACTCTTACCACAAGACTGCCGAGCACGCCCAGTGACAAAAGGCCAGTTTATCTGGTGCTTGCTGACATAGTTTGAATCAATTTGTTCAGAACTTAAGAAATACATCTATTGAATGATATTTTTGCTTGTTACCCTTACACCTGTGTGTGATAAACTCTGTATACTTAGTGTTTCCCCAAACCCCCAAGTTTTAAGGGGAAAAAAAATCACAAGCTATTCAGGTTTGATTCGAACCCATGACCCCCTGCATTGTAGAGCAGATGTTTAACTGTGCATGACCAGTGACAAGAGGCCAGTTTGAATCCTGTCGATATCAGAGGGTTATCGCAACATTCTAATTTATGCAATTATTACACCAATTAAACAACTGAATTTCACAATTCCTTCCACAATGCATTGAAATTTGCTGAGGTGAGAATTCCTTGATGATTTCTATTTTTATCCATCCAAAAAATCAGTTAGGGTCATCTTAGATTGATCGTGGAATCCAGGATGCAGGAATGCTATTTCCAACTGGGAGTGTAAGCAAGCTCCTGCTGGACACCTAATACTCATGGAATTTCCCATTTTGACCACTTGCAAAAGGTCACCTCCTGTGTTATGACAAATGTATGTATTAATACGGGTGTTTTTGCAATACAGAGGGCCCTTCACAATTAGGTCAGGACAGGCTATCATGGGAAAAGGTTGACAAATTTTTTAGACGTCTCATAACGCCCGCCACGTGACCCTGATTGGTTACGTTCGCTTGTGGTTTTCGCAAAGCAACTCTGTGTTCACCGCATAAGATGGTATATTTTGGTGAGCCTGGGGAATATTTTCACATTCATGTCGGCCATTTTAAAGGTCCCAAATTGCCAAAAAACGGTGCTGAGTTGCGAGTGTGGTTGTTTATAGTCGACCACTTTTTGGAGGGGGGCTGTAGAGGGCGCCCTAATCATGTCACACATACAAAATCTTTATTTACAGACATTCTCTATCTCTAATAATAATGATATTATGCTTATCCTGCTTAATGTTACTGTTTTGTTTACTCCCTCATTAAATGCATTTGTTGCTATTTCTCAAAGAAGTATGACAACAATTGTGTGTCTGATTTGAATAAAATACTTCTTCAGCAGGCACGGAGTTTTATCTTTAAGAGGGCAAGGCCATTTTCATTTGCAAAGGGCACTAATTCAATGGAAACTCTATGGGAAACTTTTTTGAAGGCCAACCATGGCCAAGAGCAAGGAAACAGAGGCCATGGCATCTGTGGGGTCTCTGTGTAATTCTAAGCCTGCTTCAGTCCACTAATCAGCAGCTGAACAATTCTTTTTTATTCTTTAAACTGAATAAAGAGACGAAACAATATTGACAAGAATGCAAGGTTATGTTTTCCATTCCTCGTCAAACACCAACCCAATACGCTCAATTAATGAGGGACAGTCAGTTTACACGAATTCAAAGTAAACACCACAAATTCTTGTGTAAACACAACCATCCAAAGAGTAGTTATCATTGTGTATGAAGATGTTCAATAGCTTCCAATTAAAATGAATGAGTTACCATCTCATAATGAGCGTAGTGCAGGTATACAACAAAATAAACCTAAATGCAGGGCTCAGATTTTGAGGGAAACATCCATAAGAACACAGAGCTTGTGGCTCTGAACTTGTTTTTTAAAGACCAGAGGCAAAATGAGAAAAATCTTTTTGACACAGTGTGTATCTATTTAACTGGTGTTTTTTTTTAAACAATCACTAATACATGTAAGGGAAGATTTATCTCCAAGGTGTTTTTATGGGTGTCAAGTATACTTCATTATTCAATAGAATTGGAAGGTAATTTATCAGACTCAAAGTCAAAATTTGAACATAATTTGTTTTAGTCCAAAATACTACACACTGTGAGGTATTGTTATTCAATTGGAAAACACAAGACCGCCGGACTTGTCCGTTTATGAGTTTCCTGGCCTGACACTCAAACTTCAGTGTAAAATAAAAGCCTGCTGCGAGTCAGAATTCTTTCAGTAAAATGAGGTACAAACTCCACTTTGCTGTCCAATAAACCCACCCCATAAGCTTTTATGGAGTTATGTGTAAAACTGTTTTTTTATGTGGGCGACGTAAAAAGGAACACCGAGCTTCCTTTTTAAAAATCAGCATCACTGTATTGGAAAGCCCACACAAACCCAGCAGTTGGAGTTCATTTCTTAGGGTTTTGCTAATAAATCCAATTTCCAGTTTGCCTGCCCTGACCTTGCAAACCCAGGGTTAACTGGACGTCATCCTGAGAGCCTGCCCCCCACTCAGTGTCCGTTCCATGAAACTGAAAGTGGAACACACTACTACCAACCACCGCCACCATTTTGGTCACGCACCCTGTGTACACAATCTTAAAGAAAGTACTGCGTTTAATGACAAGAAAATGGGCCAGACTACTAAACCTTCCAAGCCTCGGTATGGTTACATTGAGTATGTACATGTAGATGTAGAAAGGCCAGCTGCAAATAGTATTGGGTTTTAAGGGAATCCACACTATTACAGCTTCACAGTGATCACCCACAAGAGTGCACATCCAAAAATTAAAGGGTGTGAACAACAGTGGTATGGTTGAACAAATAAATGTACAAAGATGTGCACATAATACATAATATCAAGATGGTCATGGTGGAAAACTTTTGGTTAAATTTGTTTTTTGCCTGAAATGACAAACAGTTATAGTTTTGATTTCACAAGTCTCACAAAACCTGATGTTTGTAAACAGTGAAAACATACAAAGTAAGGATATTTGTTCACATTTTTCTTGAGACTCCAATGACCAATTGTGCGTAAATATCATTAGAACAATCAATTCCCCAAACCCAAAACTTATAAAATGTCATCGCCAATATTTTGATCCCAACATAGCTGCCAAGTCTAGCACAAACAGGCATTATGTATGATATCCCAGTAAATGAATACAACACACTCACCAGTCACCACTACCCAAAGACTGACTCCCAGGACCCCTTGTGCCCAAAATGTTATTTTGTGTACATGTTGGGTTCACACAAAGTGCTGATACTGGTCTTTGACAATTACCCAATTGTTGGTTGCGTGCTTTAAGAACAATCGATTCCCCAAAACCCAAACTTGTGAAATGTCAACACCATTATTTTGATTCCAACAGAGCAACCAAGTCTAGCAAAAACACGCATTTAGTGTACGACACCCCAGTAAATAAATACAACACTACTCACCACTCAAACCCAGAACCACTATGCAGATTCCAACGGCAGCAAATGCAAAGTATTTAGTCCAAGTCTTGTGCAATAAAGAGGTCCGTAGATATAATCAACTGAAATTACAACCTTCCAGAGCTACAAACTGGCGGCAACACTTAAGCTGCATCCATCGAGAAAAGGACGCTGCATCTATCTCCTCTTTATTTTGTTCTCCTTTCATTAGAGTGGTAGAACCCTCTGGCCTCTGTGGCTAGCCTTGCGCAAAAAAGGCGAGTGGATGGTATTCAAATCATGCAATCATATTACTATTATTTGGTTACCAGAGGGTGACTGGTGGGCTACACAGCACAGAGGGTCGGGGTAATACGTCATTACACACATATGTGCTTATTCTTGAGGCCTCGATCAGCTGGATACAAAGGACCACTGCTGATTTTGAAGAAGAAAGAAAAAAAAGGGGGAAGGGACCGTTTGAATGGATAAAGGGTGATTAAAGGGATGTGTTACAAAGATGGTGACACCTTCATGACAAATTTATCTAGTAGTTAGTGAATGGTTTCTTACATTTAGCATCACGATAGATAGATAGATAGATAAATAGATATTTTTATTTGTCCGTATCATAAAAAATACATAAATTTTGCTTCCATTGGCTATAAATACATAAAAAGTAAAAACTAAGTAGACAATGAATACACTAAAAGTTACAATGAATCCAATTACATTAACAAGGCATGTCCCTTTGATCTTCTTCAAGATTAAAATGCAAGATTAAGAATATTCAGTAGCATTCATTTGAAGATGTAAATAATATTTCCAAAATCTAAACTGATAATTCTCTTGAATTGAGAACTTCTCCCCCCCCCCTTTTTTTCACCCCCAAATGTGTTGCATTTTTTCAGGGCCTTGAATGTGAGAACATCACCAGTCCTCATGTACATTTGAAGTGACTTTTGAAGCTTTGCATGGTGTAGAAAATAAGAAGTAACTATAACTGATAAGATTGCGGGTACAAAACCATGCGTAAATCTCATTTAGGAGGAGTGTCGAGAGCTGGTGTGGTCTCACACCGGCTCTTTCAAGAGCCAACACTCCTCCCAAAAGAGATTTACACATGGTTGTACCCGCAAGGTTACTAGTTATAGTTACTACTCATGTACATGTACATGATGTTGTGCTGGGAAAATCAACAGACAAACCCGGTAACAAATTCCACCTTGAACTGCCCACAGAGTACAGCACACAAAAAAACTCAAACATTACTAGGAGTGCCAAATAATGCAACCAAAATCAAATGCCTTGTCTGACCCACAATTTTGTGAGTCCTTATAGGAATGGTGGCCCAGGTATCAACCCCTATAATGAGACTCCATAATGAGTTAAGTGACACCTTTATCAAAAGCTTCAAAAAAACACCCTGGTGTGCCGGTAATACCATACACACCCTCAGGACAAGGACCTGGGAGGACCCATTTCCCTCCAGATCCAGAGATCACTACCTGTTGACTCCATAAGGCCAACTACCAATTTGACTTTTCCCTCCAATTTTAAAGATATTTTGGTAGTTTGGAATTTCACTTTTAAATCATAGACTGCATCCAACTCCGAATTAGCAGCTGTGGATGCCGCTGTTGCTATGGGCCTCATTTCCAAATTTGGCAATCATTTCCAAATGTGGCAATAAAGCCACAGCCAAAGGAACGCAGTCAGACATGACCATTATCGATTTGAATTCAATCTTTGGGTGAACAAAGAAAAACTTACTAAAGTGGGATTTGAACCTGCAACCTCAGGATTAACTGCTGGCACTCTACCAACTGAGCTACGTAGCTCAATTTTGGCGGTCTCCCTATTTTGTCAATACCTTTGTTTGGGGATGCCAGTCAGAAGCCATTCAACCTTAAACTTCCATATAACCAGGAAATCACACCCAAGTCTACGACACAACCTGGGAAGTGGTATTACAGTGATCACCTTAAAGGGATGCAACTTTTTAATTCAAATATCAAGTAATAAAAGTCCATAATCTGTTGAAATTGTGCTTGAAAGTGTGCATCCAAAAGTTTTTTTACGGGAGCATGAAGCTGGTGAATGAAAAAGACATAAATGCAACCATGGTGATACCCTTCGCCGGTGAGTCTCTTCCAATTTGTTCTGCAAATCTCATAAATCCATTAGAATTTTGTTTTCGTCTGAAATACTTGTAAAAGCAGAGCGACTGATGATCCAGTTTGATTTACAGAAAAAAAACTCAATGAGAGCAATCTATGCCCACTTTGTAAAAAGGGATAGCAAAAGTTGAAAGCCAAATCTTCAAGTACATCACATGAGTGACATAGTCTTTTCAGAACCACTACTTTGGCTGTGGCTACTGGCTCTGGCTATTTCCCCCATCTTTTAAGCATTCAGAGGTGAAAACCTGAACCTTATAGTTTAAAGGGGGACGATCGTCATGATCTTAGCAGGTCTGCGGCTGCACAGAGAAATATGAACTCGAACCCAGTTACTGCATCTGTGTGCGCGTTGGCCGCAACATATCACAATATAAAAATGACGGCGCCCTCTGTGATGTGGAGGTCAGTGCGCGTGCGCATGCAGTTCCTAGGTTAGAGTTCAAAATTCCATGTAAAGCCAGAGGCCTACTATAATCATGACAGCAGTCCCCTTCAATAGAAATTTTATTCAGTAAAGACACTATGTAGCTTTAGAATTAGAGCAGTTTTCAACCAGCAGAAAACTTTGCTTAACAAACAAGGACAAGGGGTCCTCAATACAAACCCTACACACTAAAAGTTTTATTTAACAGGGTGTCACCGCAAACCTCTCTTAGTTATACTTCCACCATGCAAAGCTTAAATCCTACTTATAAAAAGTTAAAGAAGCAGGAAACCAGACACAAACAGTACGTGTGATCAGGGTGCAATTTTCATGGCACTGCTCACCGCAGAATTCTGCGCTTACGTCCCACAGAATCACGCACTCTACGGGGCGTCATAAGCTCAGAATTCTGCGCTAAGCAGTGCCAAGAAACTGGGCCATGGTGTTTTGGCTGGTAACCTAAATTGTAGTTCTGGTAAGCAAAATTTGTTCATGCTCCATTACTTTTTAGTGCTTTAAGCAGCTCCATGAAACCAGCACTGCAAGTTGAGGTTGTTCTAATTTTTTTTTCCAATTACAACTTTATCTTTAACCACAGTTATAATATTCTGACCGAGTACCCACATATTTTTTTCCGGCTAAACACCACTCCGCTTGCACATTGTGCCTCTAATGCCCAACAGCAGGGGTCCTCAATACAAACCCTACACACATTGGTACCTCAAAGGTCCAAAGAAAAAAAATGCAGCAGTGACCGAGTCAAGGAGAGAGAAAAAGTCCACTACAGTGGTCCAGAGTCACAAAGGCAGTGGGAAATGCTTTATGGTAATGATTGTAAATTGGCGATAATCTTGCGATATAAGGCCTTCATTGTGTAATGGGTTGGGAGCGCAGATCGGCAAGGTCTGTTATATTCATAAATATCGGACATTGAGTGGGATTAATAAAATGCTGTCCTAGTTTGTAGCCCTTAAAGGTAGGGTCATAGATTGGTTTTTGGCGACCTGATGCTGATTTTAAGGCCAAATTATCAAGACAGATACAATTAAAGTCACCACAGTGTGTACTTGAGAAAACAGCAAAAATCTATCATTGTATTTTCTTCAAAAACGTCTATTCATCCGCGATTAGCGAGATGACAGCGGGTACCAACCGCATCTTTTGGCCACAGCATTTACAAACGGACATCACAGAAATTGCCTTGAGGTGAGCTTTGGCGACATGAATCTTTCGACATACTTTTATCAACAGGGGGCATTTCAGATGAAATAATTTTGCAGGAGGATTACTGCCATCGCCATCTTTATAATTTATAAAGAGGAGGCTTTCAGATAGTAGTTACACTTGGTTTTTTGGGTTTTTTTTCTTAGGGGGGGGGGTTTATTACCAAAGTAGGACCCTACCTTTGAGATTAGATACAATTAAACATTTATACTCTTTAAGGGTGTGTACAACATTGGTAAAAATAAATGTTAACAGATTTACACACTATTTTATATGACATAAAGATGGTCATGGTGGAAAACTTCCCTTGAAATATTTTTTTGTCAGAAATGCTTTAGTTGTTTTTTTATTTCTCATCCATGAAATAGTACTAATGCCTTCAAGCATTCTTTCAACACCATCGGAAGTTTCCTGTGCAGGGTAACAGGCAACCCTTTCATTTTATTACAACAAACAAACGAAGCTAAGAAAGCTCTGCCATTCACACATTTCCGATCAACAAAAACTATGACGTCTTAGAACATAATAAAGCCGTACAATTTAGAACGGCTTCTGACTGCCCCCCCCCCCCCCGAACAAAGACATTGACAAAATAGGGAGACCACCAACATTATAGCTCAGTTGGTAGAGTGCCTGCACGTTAATCCCGAGGTCGCAGGTTCAAATCCCGCTCTATTCAATTTTGTCTTTGTCCAACCCAAAACAGTTGAAACACAAAGAAGGGTTTTGGTTTGTGAAGTTTTATATAATTGAAGAAACTCATGCACAAAGTTCTTTTTTTATTTTGCTGTAATAAATCATAGCTAAATATTGTTTGCTAAGCACAGGTTTGCATGGATTCCCTGGGGTGGGGGGTTCAAAATGGTCAAATTAATCATTCAGGTTTTTCCTTTTTTAAATCTCACACTCGTCCGTTGTATGCATTTTGAAAGGCAGTTATGGCTTTTTGCACTTTGGGTCGGCATTGATGGCATAAAAAAAAGTGTGAATAAAAAAAAGTGTGAATAAAAAAAAGTGTGAAAATCCTCCATGGTTAAAACTTTAGTCGCTTTATAGAGGAAAAACTTTGTTTTAAATATGACTGACAGTAATTGTTTCTTCATTTTTTGTATCTATTTACTTATGTCTTATTCATTTACTTTTATTTATCTGATTTTTCAATGTATCTGTTTAATTATTTGCGCATTAATTTATTTACACTCTACTTTTTCAGTAGTTTTTTTCCAGAAATCTTACTGTTATTTTTGTTAAGGCTTGTTATCATTTGGTACTCATTGACTTCTCTGGAATGACAAACAGAGCGTACTGATTTTTCATTTCATTCCGTTTATTCTGGTTTCCACCTATCCGCTGGACTAAAAAATTCATATCCAGGGTTCTGCCCACAGTGGTCGGTGCCGGAAAACCCGCCCGGCACTCAGGATTCCCCAACCACCACTGGCAGAATTTTCTCTGTTTCCGACCACCGCAAATTTCCCAAACTGTATAATTAAACTTGCAATTTCCTTTCAAAGGTTTTTTAACGAAATGTAAATTTGGGTATATACCAGTAAAAAGAAAAAGGTTTCCAAGCCATAAATTTGGAGTACTTCTTTGGTTTGGGTCTATCTTTAGGATCCATCTGTAACTGATCCATCTCCAATGGTTTCCAGGGAATTATTTTTCCCGCCACTGCAGAAATCCTGGGCAGAACCCTTCATACCAAAGCGACATTTACTAAGTGTTGTACAAATTCTTCTGCATAATAAAAAATGTATAATGGGGATGCAATTTACGATTATGATGAGGCACATTCACGTAAACCCAAACGGGCTGACGCATCCCTCTACAGAGATGTTTATTTGGATTCGATGGCTTCTCGTGTCATGTTTGGCTCTGCCTATGTTCATTCCAACGTGATCAAACAGCTCCTTATAAGTATGTCTGTTCATGTATGAATGCACGCTAGATGCAACGTCATCTCATGTTAGAAAAAAAAAAATGGAAAATGAGTCATTGTAATAAACTTTCAGAAATGTGGAAACTACAACCGTAGATAAAATGAAAAGCAAAATGAAAACTCATCTGGGCCCAATCTCATACAGCTGCTTCGGCACACACAAAACATTTAACTACATTTAAATTGTTCTTACCAGAATAAGGTTACCTGTCAAAATGCAATGTCGTGTATACCATTTGTGACTGGTATCCTGCTTGTTTTTTTTTTTTTTTTTTTTGCTTTATAGCCAAAAAATGTTACCCACCGTTGTCTGCTCAAGCAAACTTGGGTCTGATCCCTGGCCACAAGGCAGTTAATGGTTGTATGGCTTCTGACTGGCACCCCGAACAAAGATATTGACCAAACAGGGATACTGCCAACATATATACGGCTAGATAGCTCAGTTGGTAGAGCGTCAGCACGTTAATCCAAAGTCGTTGGTTCAAATCTCGCTCTGATCAATTTTCTTTGTTCAACCCAAAATTATTAAAAATTTACCCAGTCAGTTTTCCTTGTGGTTTATTACTTGATATTCTGTGTAAAAAAAATGCTTTTGTTACACATCCATCAACATCATTATTTTGCCAATAACAGGATAAATAGGAAACGAGAACGAATTTTCAGTCTTTTAGGCCTAAAAGGGGAAAACCCAAACGATCAGGTAGGAACTGAACACAAAACCACATGCAAGGCTCCGGTCAGAGTAGGGATTTGAACCAGGGTCCACTAAGCAAACCTGATCCCATTAAACAGTCTCTAAAGGGTACAAAGTTAATAACTGCATAATATTAGCTGTGGTTTTAGAGCTGCTGGTCATTCTTTACATTTATTTACAGGGATGAAAACGGAGAAAGTAACCTTGACTTTTCTGTGCCCTTCAAACCTACCACCCCCCCCCCCCTATCTGAAAACTCGATGAAGTACAGTGATTGATAAACGCTACCGTCCACTCCTCACAGCATGAAGTCAATGTCCCTAAAAAGTAAGTTACCTACAATTGAACACCCACTGACCCTCCGCTGTACTCAGCTACTGGCAGCTGCAAGGGTAAAATGTCAATGACCTTCCCTTATCAATCCGACCATAAAAATTGACGTCAAAATTTCATTCAATTTTGTTTTCTTCTCTCTTTTTTTTAAAGAGGGAAGGCCGATGACTCACACAGAGGATTGGCAAAACACTAGAGGGGGGTGTCAAAAAATGCATTGAAAGAAGTTTGATTTGGTGATGATTAGACGGTGATAATCTTTGTTGTTGTTAGCGGCGCTTTGCAGGGGGGGGGGGCGGGGCGAGTGGTAAAGGGTACGTAGGCTAAGTAGGTAAAGGGGCTCTCTTGCTCACAAGGAAATGTGGCCTTCGGATAAGGACTAACGTTTTGAAACAGTTTTTTTATTCTTGTGCCGGTTGGAGGTCACACTTAGAATGGGTCAGGAAAAGTGTTTTGACCCAAAATATTTAAATACTTGAAATGTATTGCTCAGTATTTGTTGTACTTTTTTTGCGGAAATTTCTGGTTAACACCGTGTCATAACTTTGATACAAAGTTGACAACTTTTTCTTTAAACTAACAAATTGTTTGGGGAGTAGAAGACAGATTACTTTGATTTGAACACTTTTGATCCCATGGGTTGATCTGTATCTTACATGTTGCCGAACAAAATTGTCAAACATTAATTTTAATTATTAAGACCTAGCTTATTACAATTATCAGAAATATTTCAAAGTTGTATTTCCAACCCTATTCTTGAACGAAACTAACTTTAAGAAGAAGAAGAACAGCAACAACAAAACAACAACCTGCCTCCGCAGCGTCGTGACCAGAGCGGTGGGGTGGGGCGCACATTCAGAACCCAGGCTCACCTTTACCACTGAACCCGGCAAAAAGGCGGCATACATTGTCTAGTAAAAAACTGCAATGGCCACTTCTCACAACTTGCCCTGTGGGCTACTTCAAACTGAGCTTGTTTAAATAACTCAAATATCTTCCTTTTCAAATGTGAACAATAACTTTTGAAAATGTGTTTAATTTTGAGTGTTTGAATGTATATAAATTTAACCATTAAATCTGGTTTGCGATCACAACCATAAAAGTACATCAGAAAGAAGTTTATGACAATACATAATTAAAATGTTATCCCTTGGGACAAGCGAAATGCATAGTTTACTAGCCTGGTGGGCTACGTTACAAAAGGCCTAAGTGCAAGGCCTGTGAACCCTCGCCCCCCTTCCTATTAATGGTTTGAAACATCAAAAGCCCCCACACCCCCAAATATTGTGTCTTTGCCCCGACTTGCCCACCCCCCCACTCCCATTAAAGATGTGTAGTAAGTGGCTGTAAATTCCTCTCTGAGGGTCCACACACATGGACGTACAACTGTCTTACAAGACACATTCCACATTTAGGAGCAACGTGCTCCTGAGTGACATTTCTGTCTTACCTTTTCCAACAAGACAAACAAACCAGCCAGCCTCACCCTATTGTGCCTGACTGACAATGCTTCCAGACATCACACTAACACACAGCGCCCATCTTGCTCGGTTCTTTACTCTCATCAGAATCCCAACCGTATAATCTTGACAAATTCCACACCGGAGAAGAATCCTTGATTTAAACACTAATTGTAACAGCCGCACTGGTCCTTCAACAAATCTCCCCAAACTCTTTGTACCCCATACCTCTAATCACTTGGTGGCTCGGTGCCAGCAGAATCACCAGTAAGCTGCTAACCAATTATTACACCTCATAGTGATATCCTCTCCTATCATAAGTCAGTATATATACCCCCCCCCCCCCCCCCGACCGACCCCCACAGCTTTAGGACCAGCAATTTAATCTTGCAGTTTATTTGATCAACTACTTTCAACAAATCGTTAACACTGATTATGATATCATTCTTGGTACACTGTTTGAGGAATAAGTATTAAACCATGGTCAGATTCAGAGGTATGCAGTAAATTCACTCATCCAAGTCATCCATGTGTCATCAGAGTCTCATTTCATTTACCTCTTTCTTGATTTAAAACCTCTCTCTTTTTGAGGGGGCTCAGCAAAATTCTCCAGGAAATCAGTAACACACATTGCCCATCACAATAAATATTGGGTTGGTAAGTAAACTAAAATATTATATTTCCAAGGCCCCCCCCCCATGGAAGACTCCCATCATCTCTTGGTGGTGAAAACACAGTTTTCCTTTTCTTTCTTGTTTGATTCTCGAATAAAATGCAAACAAATCAACATTTTCCAAAGGATTACAAGTGTAAGTTTTTACCTTTTCTTAAGAAGTATGCACTCATTACCTGGCCTGGAGTTTACACGGAGGCCACGAAGGCCATGACCTCTGTTGCCCCTGGTCTTGGGCCTTGGTGCCCCTTAAAAAGTTTCCCATAGACTTTACTTTCCAATGGAAGTGCCCTTTGCAAAATGAAAATGACCTTGCCCTCTAAAAGAAAAAAATTCCAGGCCTGCAAATGAGCACAAGTTTTTTTTTCATTTTAGAACTTAGCAAGGGAGCCAATTCCCAATTTCTTTGGGAAGCCAATTTGCAGATTGGCATACCCGTTTTTTTTTTTAGGGAGGGGGGGTTGTATATGGAAGCTAGTTTGCCGTCTTGCTGAATACAGTCAATACTTCAAAAGCAACGCACAAATTAGACACTTTGTGTAAACTTCAGCCGCATGTTGTGAAAACCATATAAACCCTTAATCCTATTACAAATTAGTGTAACCCAATTTTAAAATGAATTCCTGCCGAATGTCACAATCAAAAGTCTCCGGCCAGACTGGGACTATTATTTTCTCGAGTCCCCTGGGGCAATGGGGTCATTATGTCCTTAAAAAATGACTAGGCATCAAGTTTCTCATACTGGTTGGCTTATAAGTTATTCGCACAAAAGCATCAAAGATATCAACCGAATAGCAATATTACAATGTCTCCCCCTGTGTTACAAATGCACAATGAAGAACCCAAGGAGAACAGTTTTGTGAATTAAACAGTTTCGGAAGAGTGTGGGTTTACCCCAAAGAAACTCAAAGTCTCAACAAGTGCAAACAAATTTTGATTGATAATCTGAGCAAAATTAGAAATGACCACAATCCCTAGTTGACCCTTCCAGCCCCCCCCCCTTAAGAAACGGTTTTATATTTAATCAAAATAAATTAATTTGGGGCACAACCAGATTTTATCTGACCATATATGGTACAGAAGGAACTATAAGAGCTAGTGGCCGAATAATAGGCAGTTCAAAGCATAATTTTCTCCTGGGTCAGATGTTATCAGCCCAAAACATATTTTCCCCGATCCCCCCCCCCAAAAAAAAAAAAAAATTGTAACAATCATTATACAAACTTACTGATGTCATTCATATCTTCACTCCGACAAAGTTAACTCAACTTTGTAAGTAATAAATAATAATAAGAACAGTGGCCGTTTGTAATGCACCAAGTCTGTCTAATAAAAAGACACTCCTTCCTGGTGCAGGAGAGATGCAGAAAAAAAACCAAGTGGGACGACAATGAGTTACAAAGATGACAATATAAACACACAAATAAGTTTTCAATGAGTTTTGAAGCTGGTATTATGTAATGGCTTGTCGGAGATTGAGAGGGGAGTTCATTCCATAGTGATGGGCCAGAGTGTGAGAAGGATCGGGTGTCCCCATGAGTGGCGTGTACATGGAACAAGAAGAAGTTTCGTGTCAGATGACCGGAGCTCAGAAACTTTTCTCAGCCCTGAACAAAAATTTATTTCGGAGCAACTTCATTTGTTAAACAAAAATTAGCACAGAACCAGAATTACCGTGTAATTTTAGGCCAAATAAAAAAAAAAACTTGTTAAGCATCCCCGCCTGCTTCCTTTTTACAGGCCGCCTCCTGTTTTTTTTTTTCCTGGTTTTTTAAGGAACAATTTTCACGATCTCTGATGAAAAAAATAAGTTCTAAAATACATAAGGTTGTATTTTTTTTTACTTAAGCACACCATAAAAAACACAGGAAAAAAAGCTGGCAACCATCTTGAATAACAGCCCCGCCGGTTGTCTTGAAAAATGTGTCAAGTGGCAATTTAAAAAAAAAATTTTTTTTAAAGCCCCCCCCCTTCCCTTTTTTCAAAAAGGCAGGACACTAAACGCGTTTAAAAAAAATTATTTTTGCCTTAAATGTTTTCTAACCTGCCAATGTTGTGAACACCCTACCAAGTCCAACCGGCACCTAAGCATGGAGGCACACCACTGATAACATCTCTCTCTACTTTTAATATCATCCAGATTAGTGTCCAGTTATATCTCTCACCAGCCACTTAAAAAAAAGCAATCAACAATTCGGGCGACCCAATTTTCCCGTGACCGAAATCTTGACCCAATTGCCATCAAGTGGTTTTGACCTAGAATCTGACCAGTCCTGTCAAAACCGACTGTTTATTTGTTTATTTCTTTGTTGTCGGTTTGACCTATGTTATTAAAAAACCTATTTTAATGGTCTGATATTTGCCTGGCCACAGAATAAGGACCACTTTATATGCTGTTTTGTTTATCTTCCCCATTAAAAAAAAATGTTTATGACTAAGATGACCACTGTAAAAAAAAAAGTCATCAATTTTGACCCAATAATTAACCCAAATCTTCATCATAAGTTTGCAAACTATCACATCAACTACAGGTTACAAATCTACATTCCCACACCACTGTGTTGCGACATCCCTGTATTCTGAGACCCTTCGTTCCGACACCCTACAAATGTATGTTCCTAACCCTAACCCCAACCCTCACCCTATAGCATGTAGATCACGATGGGTTATCAGAGAATCCATATAGAGAATTGTCAATCAGAACATTGTTGGAACATACACGTAGAGCAGTGCCCCAAACTAAACACAATCCCAGTAACAGCACAGCACATGTACACATGTTCCCAGACTCTACCAACAATGTTTATAGAGTATAACAAACATGTAAAACGGACACTTGTGGTTTCATGCTGTTTTCTTAAAAAACCACCACGGCTCAAATGGCAACAATGCACCGTGCAACACCCTGCAACATGTGCATGCAATGATGCCTCTCGCAGGAAACTCATTTCTGATTTCCTTGAAATTTAAGAAGCTTAATAACCACAGTATAGTTTGGGGTGATTTTATGTATTTAATCAAGTTTTTAGGCATTGCATGGTGTAGTATCAATATTGTTTTGGGTTTACAGTTTGGTAGTAGCTACATGCAAAACACAAACTTAAAATGAGATTATTAAAAGAAAAAGGTTTTCTAGGGATGGGACATCATCAGCTTATTTTCCCTGACTGAGAATAACAACAAAATTTCTTTTCTTATTTATGTACAGCGCAATAATTGCACTTGGGACAAAAAACATCGTATTGGTTTCAGTGCCTTTTAACTATCGAGATTTATGAAAATATTCCTTGAGACATAGACACAAAGGAATAAATGTGCTCACTTCTATTCCTACAACAAATACAAGATTTTCGTTTGCCTGCAGATTGTCCAAATGCTCTAATGCGTCATTTGTTGAGAGGGGGGAAGGTGACCACCGGAGCAGGTGTGCTCTGGGATATCGAAGATTATCAGGTTGGTTGACCAGTGACCTCACATGACCTGACCTTAGAGCTATTAGTAGGGGTCGAGTCGTAGGAGAGGACTGGCATGTGGGTGGGAAATACTCTTAATGACTAACAGCAATGTGATCGGCCCGAGCCACCACTTAACAAATTAAATCCCAAACCTGGCTCAGCAGGAATAGCAGGTTGGATACCAGGCTCTTGTGAATTGTATCAACAAGCAAAGTTTGGGCAAAGTAGAGGTTGGTGGGAAAAGGAGACTGGGGCACATAGGTGGGGCACTTTATCACCAGGAATGTCTACGGCCGGGCCATTGAAACAGGGGCCCTGGCCGTAGGGCACATATCACCAATGACAGTTTTTTCTCTCTCTATTTTTGCCTTTCCCCAGACCAAAGGACAACCCCCCGCTCACAGACTTTTAAATCCAAAGATTTAAAGATTTAATACGGGATTGGTAAGGATAAAAAAAATATCTTTGTTTAATAGTAATACTAGTCTGAAAATTTAATGATTATGAAGTTCATACTAGAACCATTTTCTTCTGTGAAATATTTCCCTCTGAAATGAAGTCCTATTCGAAAGAACTGTATCTGAAAACCTAAAAAAAATGCAACAGCTGATTACAGTTGTTACAACTAAGTTAAGGACAAATAATGTGTGTTTACATGCTGGGAATTGTGCACTGTTTTCCACTATTTTCTCCTGACCCACACAATGAATTAAGCACACATTTTCACAGATTTGTTATTTCATGCATACTGGTTGATCACCCAAAACACTGAACACTGTCTCCAACTATTTGGTCAGCTCTACCAATCCTGTAGGCCCATATCGCCTTTAAAATAAAATAACATTGAAATCAAGCTGACTAAACCCCATATAATTGATGCAAATCTGGAGTCAATTGTTTAATACTACAAAAGCAACTCTAAAATAGAAACAACACCGTGTTTAGGTTTACACATCTCCCCAGATTGCACCTGCAGGATTTGACACCCAAGAGCAACAGAGACAGGTCATGGGGTGAGCTCTGATAAGAGCCTTTCAGGTGTGTGATAATTATCGTATTTTATTGCCACCCAGATATCATCTTCTGAGCAGATAAGCAATAGGGTAGTATTTAAACATGAATCAACCTGTTCAATTAACAACCTTGCTAATCTAATTAGGAGATGTAACCCCTCCATTGACTGTTATACAACCACACCTGGTAGTGGTTTCCATATACACTGTAGACCATGTAACCTGTGACATCACATGTTTATAAAAGAGCCACAGTGCCTGCAGCCGATTTCACGAAACGCTAGGATTAATCCTATCTGGAGTTAGGACCGGTAACTCGTCCTAACTTAGGATGGGTTCAATGCATTCAATGCGTCCTAACATCTATGGATACGGAACTTAACTGGTCCTAAGTCCTAAGATTAATCCTAAGTTAGGAAGAGTTTGGTGAAATCGACGGCTGGACTTCCTGCAGACACATTTTGTACACAGCTCACAAGAAGAAAATTATACTATTTAGAGATTGCACCGTCTGATTTTGATCAACTTTTGATATGAAGAAAGAGGCACATCACAAAACTAGTTCAGCTGTTATTTATAAAATCTCTTTGAATTTATGTGATAATTTTGATATAAAACATTTCCATATGATCAGTGTATGTAGTATCTTGCCTGCCAGAAATGCCCTGGAATGTACACGGTCACTCGTTTTGCAAACAAAGGTTACATGGCTCCATGGTTCAACCCAACACTCAATTTTGTTTTCATCACATTTCATGCCCTACGGAGCAACATGGATGTGATTTACAGCAATCAACAGTCAAGACCATTGAAAACTGAATTAGCAACACATAAACAATCTGATCTAATCTAATCAAGAATGGATGGCTAAGTTTTGGCTAAGTTTGTATGATGATAAGTCCTGTACGCCCAAACCCTGTCCATCTCAATTCTGTATCCGCTATCCATTTTTAATCTTTTCAAAAACTTAAAAGGCAAAACAAGAATGACACAAATCACCATAACAGTGTACTGGGCCAATTTTAACCGGCCCAACTTTCGGACTGTGTATTGACATGGCGCATTACATCAGCACTAACACATTTGTACAGGTTTACAGTGCACCACATGACCTTAAAATGATCCTTGCGAAAGTTCAAGTTGTGGCCATAATTAGGTTTGGGAAGTCAGCTCTGATCTTGTGTTATGCCTTGACGGCACTTGAGTCAATGTTCCTGAAATTCTTATTTGCAGTTTCGGGAAAAAATGTAGTACTTTACACCTTAAAATGCATAGTGTTTAATACAGGGCACTGCCAGGGTTAAGTGGAAATCCCCGACAAGGCAAACCCATCATAGCTCATAGATAATTGTAAGAGCAAGGCAGATTCCAAAAACCAATGTTGCGGGTTCAGTTTGTTCAAAGGTCTGTTCAGCTCTTCAAAAGCATCAAAAATGATCTCAGCTCAAATTAAAAGCTCATTAATTAAACCCACCCGCTATAGAACCCTACACCTTTGGCGACAGGTGAGCACTTAACGAGTTAAACTAATTGTTCAAGGCGTATCAAAGGTAATCAGGAAACTGAACTAATTAAATTATAAATAGATTATACGTTGAGTCGGATCAGTCAGTGTAAACAATCAGTCTCTATTCTGAATCCGGATGTAGCTAATAATTTATAGAAACTGATCACCGATTTTTTAAAACTTATATTTTACACTGCAGTACATGGTATCAACCATGTAGCCTGTGACATCACATGTTTACTAAACGGCCACAAAGCCTGGACTTTCTGAAGGCACAATTTGCACACAGCTCATGGAAAACAAAAAAATCTTTTTTTCTTTCTTTTTATACACTGTACAACTTTTCCCAAACTTGAAGAAAGGGGACACATCTCAAAACTTGTTAAGGGAAACCTTTTACAATTCATGATTTTTACAATTTACAATTTGTCATATTACCAATGCGTTATCTTGCCTGCCAGGAAATGCCCTGGAATGTATACAAAGTCACCCTTTTAGTAAACGAGGTGAACGGAATATAGAGCAGTCACTGTCTTGAGTGTCCGATGGCAACATTTTTTAAGGGGGAGGTCCTTAAAAAATGCTGTTTGGCATTTTGCATCTCTTTCATAGAGATGCAACTCACCAAATGCCTTGGCCTTACAAGTGAAGCACATCATGGCCGGAGGGTTTGTAGAGGGTTTGTGATGATAGAGTCGGTAAACATCAGGCTTGGTATCCCCTTGCATGTTGGAAACATGAAATGTTTCAAGTTTCACCAGCTGTACGAGGGTGTCATTCATGTAATAAACACCCAGGAATTATTTCTTTAAAGAGGCGATGGACTTGCCCAGGTGTTTCTGGAAAGGCCTTTATCATGCTGCCATCACCATCTTGGTTGGTCATATTCCCTGTATCTAATAACAGTGCTGATTGATAATATTTACCGACAAAAAAGGAACCAGACTATTTCTCCTTTCAGCCTCGGTTTGGCTACATTGAGTTGAATGAGAGATCAATAAAGATGGCCGCACCATGATAAAGGTCTATTGGCAATAAAATGTAAGAGACAGGGACTTGCCCAGATGTTTCTGAATTGGCAATAAAATGCACTAATGTACAAGTTCATGAGCCCTTTCACAGGGTAATATCTTTAATTAAAAATGATGTTCAAATGTTGACTGTAAGTTTGATAAATAACATTTATTCTGTTGAGTAAAAGTAATACCTATAAAAATGAGATGAATCTGCTCTAGTGCCTGTTCAAATAAAAACAGTTCTAGACGTGAAACTGTGCAGCTTTTTCTCTGGTCTTGACGGGTGCAAAGTTGGACATCTCCAGGTGGAATTCCACATGGAATTTGCACATTATGGACAAACAAATATTTGTTGTTAGTACGATTGAGTGTTGATGCATTGCAAAAGAGTAACAAAAGGTTTCTTACCCAGCTATCTTCTTTCAACTGCAGCAGTATCGCCCTGGTGGGGAGTAGAAACTCCTGCAGAAACCGCACCCCGTCCCCGCCGTAGTGGTGGTCCACAACCCGGCATACTTGGGACAGAAGATACGGGGCCACAGAGTCAAACGGCTGATAGAGCTCTGATAGGATATCTTGCATGTTGAGGTCAACATAGTCCGAGCCCGACCTCTGGTGGATGGAAAGAAACAAAATACGAAAGTTGATAAGAGCCCTGTCAGTTTGAGGTTCTGGTGATGATATTTCAGGCCGATTTGATGACTTCCATTCAATTCAAATCCACGGAGACAAGTGCCCTGTTGACACATACTGATAGTGAAAGTATCATTCCCAGTAATAACTAGAAATACCCTTTGCAAAGAAAGAACAAAATATCGTTGTCAGCAGAGCAAAAACACTGTACATGTATCCGAAAATAGCACGCGAATTAGATAGTGCCAACACGTTGTTTTTCCTGGATGTACACACCAAACCTTAGGCACCGAGATACAACTTTTTTGCACGGAGCTGTTAAGAATGATTCACAGTTAAGATCAATCTAAGCTCTTTTTGAAATCGAGCCCTGCTTCCACAATTTCATCATAAAACTAGCTTTCTCAAGACTTAACCTACCAATAACCTTGCAAAAAAATAAGAAGAAAAAATGAAGGAAAGTTTATAAGGAGATAACTTGGAGCTTCTTATGACAAAGTGGACAAACTGATCAGTTGGGTCAATTCAATCTGTGTGTCCTGCTGCCACAAAAAAGACAGCAAAAGTGTTAAAATATTTAAGAATGATTCTTGAGTAAAAAATAATTTGAAACATCCTGCAAAATAAGGAACAGGCCTGGAAGTACACGGAGACCACAGAGGCTACGGAGGCCATGCCTCTGTTACCCCTGGTCTTGGCCTTGGACCCCTAGGCTTGGCCTTGGACCCCTAGGCTGGCCTTGGACCCCTAGGCTTGGCCTTGGACCCCTAGGCTTGGCCTTGGTGCCCCTGGTCTTGGCCTTGGACCCCTAGGCTTGGCCTTGGTGCCCCTTCAAAAGTTTCCCCGTAGACTTTGAGACAAGGGAAACTAATGATCAAAGTGTCCTTTGAAAATGGCCTTGCCCTCTCAAATATTCAATTCCAGGCCTGAAGGAATATCTTATAATTATAGTAGTTTTGATATCTTCAATCTGAAAAACCCCGTAAATAAATAGAAAACTTTAAGGAGAAACACAACAAAAATCAGACAAGGAAAGATCCAACCAAGCCACATATCAACTTAGGTTCGGAAGGGAATCAAACTAAAAAACACAGCGGTGGAAAAGAAAGTACCTTTAAAACATCTGCAAGTAATCAAGCGATTGGCATTTGATTCATAACTACTCATAGTATGTGTAGGAGGTAAGGTAGCACTCCTTACCTTAAGACCAAAGAAACATCTGATTTGAAATGTCAAACAACGCACCGCCATCGTTGCATTGCGTCCATTCCCATTGACACAAAACCGAACTCATCAACAATCCTACACAATCCATTTCTAGTGACATAACACAGTCATCACATACACCTCTACAACAGCAAACTTAAATCCTGTGACTGGACATGAGAAAATATGTGCAGTAATTTGACGGTTGACAACAAAAATCTGGTGATGAATTTATGAAGAGAACATCTTGACTGTTGCCTGGAGTTAAACAAAAGCAGTATCAACATTTGAATCTCTACTACAGAAGACCTCCTTTATCCTAAAACACACGAGCCCTCATTTTTGTGTAACAACAATTGATTTACAAGTATAGAGATAGGTTGCAAGAATATAAACGCAAACAGAGAGCGGTAATAGTTGCCGGCAGAGAGTAACTTTTTTTCAAACAAGTTTATAAAATTGCCTGAACTTTGAGCAGACCTCTTTGTTGCCTTCAGGAATTTCAACTTTTGTGGGGGGTGTGTGGTTGTTTTCAAAGTGACTACATTTTCGCAACCTTTAGGTTAATAAAATTAAGAAAACCCTTTCTGTCACTCTGAGGAAAGTTTTAAAATGTATAACATGTGGGAGGAAAAAAAACAGGTAAGAAAATAATGCAATCAGGTGGGGAATTAAAACCCAATGCAAAAACATGTACATCAGGTTTACAGAGTTGAATTACTGGAATGGTATTAAGCACACAAATCTGCTCAGCACAGACAAATATTGCTTAGCTAAAACAGGTTATCAGTCCAAATTTCATAAAGTTTACATTGTCGCCACTGGTTCCCGGCTAATTTTTAGCTTAGCAAATTTCTTTGCTAAGCATTATTTTCTGCTCAACAGCTTTATGAAATTGGGCCCTGGGCTCAACATCATGGTGCTGCTTTTCATCCGCACTTACGGCAGCCAGTAAAGCACAGTGATCAATGGGTCGTAAGCACTGAACTCTGCGGTAAGCACAGCCACGACACCGGGCCCCGATTCTAATGCAGAAGTACTCAAGGACATTTCACCCATACTGCTACCCCTTGTTCGTTTCACACTTGGTGCAATTTTTCTGGGAGAAATGAATACTCAGTATGCTGGTAGGGTTGTCTAGCTTAACCTTAATAAGCAGGGGTGGCGACGTATTTCAAAGGAGTTTGCCTGTGCTCAATTTCATAGAGCAGCTGAAAAGCAGAAAATATTGCTCAACAATTTTCTGCTAAGCAGAAATAAGCAGGATACCAGTCACAAATTGTACATGTGACATGGTAGTTTGGCCGGTAACCTTATTCTGGTAAGCATAATTTTGTTGTGTCCTTATCTACTTTTTGTGCTTAAGCAGCTCTATGAAATTGGGCCCAGGTTTGTGTAAAAAAGTTCGACCCAATTTAACAAGGAATTAATGGTGAAAACGACAAAAATTAATAACATTGTAATGCCAGTTAGGAACCGTAAAAACACTAATTAAAAAAAAGCAGCAATTAGTAAGAAAAATACAACAGGAATAGTAACAAATTTAAAATGTAAGATTTAGCATTATTAGCCTTACAGTACAAGTTGCTACACACTTTCAACAGAAAGTTGAGGAAAGATACACAACCTTATCAGTTTCAAACCCTAATGTTTTGCACAATTCGACCCCCCCCCCACCACAATGATATGCTAAAAATGTTCCATGTACATCTATGGTGTACCTAAGTGTCACAAGGATATGCTAAAAATGTTCCCTGTACACATCTACATTGCACCTTGTAAGAACCCTTCATTAATTATGACAGTTTACCACCAGAGGCTATTGCCAATAACACATCATGTCATTCATAAACAGTAGGCCTACATGTGGAGAAAACAGTTTACCAGTGCATGGTTCCATATTATGTGCAGCCTAGACGTCAGCCCTCGTACATACTTGACAAAAAAATTGTCAACTTGGAAAATACACCACAGACCGGAGAGTGCGTACGAACTTTTTTCACAAATGAGTTTGTGTGTCGTCAATACTGGCAGCATTGTGTGTCGTGTGCATTATCCCTTTATTTGTTTACTTTGAATAGATATATCACCTCGACAAAAATCAACAGCCTTTGACCCAAAACATATGACAGGGACCTTCAGGGGTATCAAAGGGGCAGGGGGGGGGGCTATCAAAGCTACTGGTCTTCCAGAAAAAAGTAGAGGGGTTTAATCCTGAGTAAAAAACTATGTATCTTATCGTGGCATTAGTATTTCCAATAAATTTATCAAAATGTCATTTGCCGCCAAGAACAGAATTGTGAAATTCAAATTCACCCCTTCGATTTGAAATTGTTTGCTTGGGACTGGAATCTTTTAGTGTCACTACTTCGGACTCAAATTTTAAGACTCAAGAAAGACTAAAATTTAATTGACACTCAGGTTTTCTTTACAAATTTGACTTGCATTTTGGACTCAACTCGAGTTTTGAACGGAACAGTCCGACCCCTCATTCATTCATTTAAATGATGACATGACATCGACTTATTTAAAGGTAGGGTCATAGATTGTAAACACTCAAAAAATTATTGATCATAAAAACTTAAGCCTACTTGGTAAGAAGCACTACAGCTGTTGATAGTATAAACTACTTTGGGCAAGGATTCCCTTCAAAGTAATATGATTTTTCACCCCAACACACTTGAATTGTGTTTAAATCATTTCTCAGATTTCTGGTGTCTGTTTGAGAAAACTGCGGCCAGAGATGCGGTTTGTACACACGCTGTTACCTTGCTAAACGTGGATGGAATCGATGTCCTTTTGAAAATACTGTGACAGTTTTTTTGCTGTTTTCTCAGCAAATAGGCACTGTATTCAACTGAAACTCTCACATGTGACTTTCAATGTGTCTTTCTTTATAATTTTGCTTATAAATAAACATTACGTTGACAAAAAAAAACAATCTATGACCCTACCTTTAATGTTACATGCATGTCATTGCAACTTTTTTAAAGTAAAATACAATCTTCGGGGGTGAGAGCCGAGAGTCATTGCAGGCCAAAAGGTCCCAAACTAGAGTCCAAATTTTAGAAGATACCTCTAAATGATGGCATTTCAACTTGCTGGGAATCCCATCGGTTGTAGATTTCAAGGAGCTTTAGGAAACAGTATCCTCAGCACTAGAGAAGTAGATCAAGGAGGAAGAAATTTTGTTTCCCAGGCAGACACAAACATTTTCAAATTCTCGTCCCGACTCTTTGTGATTGTTAACTTCCAGTAGAGCATTTCAAGGAGAACCCTGGCAAGGGAACCACGGACATGGAGACACTTGTCTCTGTTATCATCTGCAAAGTTTGAGTCCTATATGAATCAACTTTTACTTAACTTGAACCCAACCGGAACAAGAATTAGGCATATTTTTGGGGTTTTACCATTACAACTGAAGAGGAAGCGAACAAGACTTCCGAAAGCTAGCTATTGCTACCCAAAGGATCTGCAAAAACACCCTTAATCTCGAAAAACTCCGTTCACTCCTGACCTACATGGTCAAAAAAGGTCACACTTTTTCAGTTGAACTATTTTCCCACCACTTCCCAGTTAAAATAACGCAAGTGAAAATAGTCCAGCACAGTTACCATATTAGGAATTGTATTGTCACAAATACTTTTTTCAAATTACAACAAGTCAACAGATACAACGTCTCTGGATGGGATAGCACCAACATTTATTATCCTATTCTTATCCTTCATGCAAAGTTACATCAAGAATAAGACCCCCAAAAACTGGTAATGAAAAAAAAGCACAGGAATGGAGTTGATTTATCCCTAACGAATTCAGCCTGAAGTCCTACCAACATGGTACAAACCTTGCTGCGAGTGCAGTCCCCCTGTCCCTCCGAGACATAATCTTTAACATCATTAAGAAGATTCCACACCCCAAGAAGCAGAAGAACTCTCGGTAGCCAACCCCCAAACAGCAGCAGCAAGAGAGCCTTCAAGAAGATTACGTCATGATGAATGTGTCGTTTACGGACGTCTTCGGCCATCTTTATTCCCCCACCAAGAAGATACTTATTTCTACATCCTCAGCGATTTATGACTACATCTACATGAACTGCAACGGTAACTGACTGACTCGATCTTATGCACGTTGGATACTTTGCATCGTCCGCATGTAATCAGACACAATTGACATAGAGGTCTCTCCTCTCTCTCTCCCTCTCCCTCTCCGTGAGCGGACCAACTGTCTTCATTCCATCACTCATTGGTTCAAAGAGAAGCTGATGTTGGCTTAAAGATGAGGTACTGCTGCTGTAAGACTCAGCTGGTTCTGGCAGGCTTTCTCTCTTTGAATCAAGATAAGGTACAACTTTGGTGTTGCCGTCAAGAGTGCTTCTTCAGAGAATTCTTCTGGTCTTTGAATCAAGACAAGGTACAGCATTGGTAATCTTGCTAAGATAGTCGTTGTTGCATTCTTACTCTCTTTGAGTCAAGAGAGGTACAACATTGGTAATTTTGTTTAGACAGTTGCTATAGTATGCTTAATCTCTTTGAATCAAAATACGGTACAGCATTGGTATGTTGCCAAGACTGTTGCTATGGCACACTTACTGTCTTTGAATCAAGATAATGTACGTAATTGGCAATGTGACAAAGACTGCTGCTTCTGTACACTTCTGTTTGATTTAAGACGATGTTCAGCATATGTTGAAAAGAACACCCGGCATGATGCGCCCAACCAGTTTGAAAATATAAATCACGATCACCAAGCTTCTTCTGGTGAATGTTGATATCCCTATCACAGTAGATATGGTTTTGTTGGACAATTTTGAAGTTGTTTACATCACTCATAAAAAATGTTGCCGTATCTTTAAGAAAAAACTTTGCGAGGCAAGGCAGATCTGCGGATGCACAAAAGGGCGGCTTGAACTTTCTCTGGGAAGATGATGACAAAATGACAACAACAGATGATGAGCATCGGTTTCTCTGATTCATGGTTGATGAATATAGAGTAGGCTGCTCATTCCAAGATGATTATTACACCCCATAAATATGTCTTGTTAAAGGAGATGTACTTGAAGTACAGTCCTCATCCTAGCACAGGACTGGAGTTGTCATTATATTTGTCTCTCTGGGCCCAATTTCATTTAACTGCTTTAAAAAGCACATGTATTCACACTTTATGTGACTCAACATACGTTAAACAACAAACCTGTGAAATGTTAAGCTAAACTGGTCTTTGGAGTCATGAGAAAACAGTGAAAAATAATTTTTATATGTTTTCACTGTTTTCAAACATCGGGTTTTGGACACGCACGATAAAGACTAACTGTTTTACTAATTTCCTAAAAACTATAGCATTTCAAGCAAAACTATATATATCAAAGAAAGTTTACCACCATGACCATCTTTATACCATGTAAGTTATGTGCAAAACTGTGAGCATTTTTATTTTCAATCTTACCAATGTTGTGCACACCTTTTCAAGACAAAATAGCATTTAAACAACACAAGACACTACTGTCACACAATACACGCCTACGTTCTGACACCCTTATTTTCCTAATCCTAATCCAGCAGGCCAAACCACCTCTCTACACTGTGGACAATTTCAGCAGTAGAGGATACTGGCTTTAAAGTTTCTGTCTGTGTCGCAAATATTTCATTGAGTCTTTTTACGACCCCAGTCAGCTAAAACATTTCCCCACAGAAGACTGTAAACTTGTCAAGCTTTGCCTAATGCACTATTTTTTTGTTGAGGAGCGGGTTACTTTGTCTGGAGTGGGTGCAGGCTTTCGAAATATTCAAACCAAATGCCTTGGAAATGCCACAGAGAGTAAGAGCCAGGAGATTTGTACAGTGATTCAACTACCATATTTTGTCAACGTATAGTATATTGTAAGATGTCACATGGTTAAAGGCACGTTACAGCATTGGTAAGAATAAAACTTGTAAAATATACTTTTTGATCACAGATTTACATAAAACTTACACGTTCTAATGATGATGATAATAGAAAACATCCCTTGAAATATTTCTGTCTGAAATGTCATATTTGATGAGAAATGAATAAACTAATTTTCCGATTGGAGTTTATCGCTCAGTGAGCGTTTTATTCATTTGTTGAATCTATATGATTTCATGCAAATGTGTAATCGGTTTTTCACTATTTTCTCGTGACCCAGTTGGCCGATCGATCTCAAACTTCTACAGGTTTGTCAGTTTATGTACACGTATATGGTGGATTATATAAAGTGCTTACACTGCCAGCAACTATTTTGTTAGCAAAAACCAATTCTGTAATGTTCCTTTAAAGGATGCGTGGCCTGATTTTTAGCCAAGTTGATGGTAAAGAAATAACCTGATGGTAACAAGATGATTTAAATATTAGATGGTAATGTTTCCTTAATTTTTTATTTGAGACAATGAATGAAAAAACAACAACAACAACAACAACAACAAGCATGCTTTTCCATTCCTATTAGTAATTCATAGGATATTTTGTAAAACCTAATCAAACAAAATCATAGATTGTAATTTTATGATAGACCTTTTATACATTTTTGTATGCTTGGCTTGAGGCATGGTTCTTATAATGACATAATCCCCGTTGACCATATAATCTTTGTCTACAAAAAGAGTGACTTTGTACACTCCGGGGCCTTTCTGGCAGGCAAGATACTACACTGGTCATGTGTGAGGTTTGACACTTTCTGTCACAATTTCCACATCAATTCAAGAGAGTTTATATAAAAAACAGCTAAACAAGTTCTGAGATAAGACCCCTTTCTTCATAATCAAAAGTTGATAAAAATCAGGTGATGCAATTGCCATAAAATAAAATATGGTTTACTGTTTTCTTCCATTGAGCTGTGTATGACTATGAGTTGTGCCTGCAAGGAGTCCAGGCTCTGTGGCTGCTATGTCACAGGTTACATGGTCTTTACACATTTGGGACTGTTAGTTTATATAGACATGTACATACAGACGTCCTTGACTAAATAGATTTTGTAATCATCCCTTATATAACAGATTATGATTTCTCTCTGATCAGTTGTAAATAAAATGTGATTTCATTCTTATCACTTTCAATATCTACACACAAAAATCATTCTATATGGCCTGACAAATTTACATCTCAATTTGTCTCTTAACTCATTTGCAGCATGCTGTTCGTTTGATTTACAATGGTTGAGAAAACCTCTTTTTTTCTTTCTTTTTTAATCAAAGCTAAATTTTATGAACATCTTCTGCTACAAGACGACCCTTATAAACAAATTAATAACAATACTCTAATTGTTTATACTTTATATGTTAGATTTTGAAAGCAACAATCCGGTTTAAAAGAGGGTCCAGACCAAACACTTATTCCAGCTTGATTTATTCTACGTTGAGTTTTAACTTCTTCCCCCTGAAGAAGGCTGTCAGTCTGCCCTGTTCTCTTCACTAACTTCAAATACTGTCACCCTGCTAAATTGAACTGAACTTCCCATCCGGAGCAGGGTTTCCTCCCACAAAGATTGCGACAATGGACTTGGTGTTTAACGGTCTGTGAAATTGGGCTCTCAAGTTCATGAGCTTGTGGTCCGCAGGGGTCTATCCTAGGTCCAGGGGGAGACTTCTTCTGGCTAATGTTTGGGTCGAGGAAAGTACATTTTGCATTCTTAGACTTCACCTTTTGCCTTGGTTCTGTCTGAACTGTCCGATTTATGGAAACTGGTGATTGGTGAGCGGCAACAGCAGTGAGCAGTTTCAACTTATGGACAAACTAAATATGGTGCCACCTTACAGGCGGTCATAAATAACGCTGTAATCTGACTACATAAGTACAAAAATAGTCCTGCCAAGGAATGTGGCACTGCAATCAATTTTCTCCATGCGAGCAGAACATTTAAAATTTATAGGTACACATGCAAGTTCACAATTGTCTTGTAGCTTGCATTAGACCTTTTAAAGATAACATGAAGTACAGGGAATTATCATGGGGGGGAGGGGTGGTGGGCTTAGTTAGGGCATTTTCTTTTTGTGGGGTATGGAAGCCAACTAGCAGACTGGAGGCATTTACTTTTAGAGGGTGTGAGGAAGGCCAGTCTGTCGACTTGCAGACTACCAGTATCAGGGTTCTCCCTGTGCACAAGCTAGCGTATCACACCGATATGGGTTAATACGCAAAATTAATAATAAATTAATCCATTAAGTTTAATATCTGAGCAAATTGAAAATATTTCCCCTTTCCTTACACAACAGAAACATCCCTTCTTCTGTCACTCAACAGTGCAGTGAAAACCCTGGATAGGACTTTTAAATTTTAAATTTTTAATTTTTTTTAAACAAACAAAAAACATGTACAAAAATTTAAATTAAGAACAAACTCACTAAAAATCATCAAATAAAAAACCATTTCAAATGCTTCAGATTGCACAGTAGAGCTTTTAAAAAACCAAGTATTTATACATCAAGTCGAAAATACGATCCGAGGACCTCGTTTCAACTAGCCCTGAATAATTCTCCATTTATGTTAAAGGAACGTTACAGAATTGGTAAGAATAAAACTTGTAAAATATACTTTTGATCACAGATTTACATAATACTTACACGGTCTAATGATGATGATAGTAGAAAATCATCCCTTGAAATATTTCTGTCTGTAATGCCATATTTGATGAGAAATGAATAAACTAATTTTCCGATTGAAGTTTATCGCTCAGTGAGCTTTTTATTCATTTGTTGAGTCTATATGACTTCATGCAAATGTGTAATCGGTTTTTCACTATTTTCTCGTGACCCAGATGGCTGATCGATCTCAAACTTCTACAGGTTTGTCAGTTTATGTATATGGTGGATTACATAAAGTGCTTACACTGCCAGCAACTGTTTTGTTAACAAAAACCAATTCTGTAATGTTCCTTTAAGAAAGACAAGTGCAACCAGCACAGAACCCCACTGTGTACATTAAAATCAAAGCATCAAACCTTTGTTTTGCAATTTAAGGCCATTTCATACAAGCACCAGTACCAAATAGGTGCCGGTTGCCTGTCACTTCATTTGATTGCGATCAAATTAACAACTTTTCACATGACTTCTTAAAACACAAATTTACCAATATCCCTGGATTTTTTTAGTGGGGGGGGGGTAGGGGTTGTGATTGTTCATTCAATGAACACTTTCTTCTACTAGTGAAATTTTTTATGCACATAGCAAGGGTCCTTGATTATGGCTGAGTACATATCATGGTGATTTTAACATGGTTGCCATTTTTTGGAGGAGGTCTGGATCTCGGTAAAAAAAAAAAACAAGGGTCCTTGGTTATTATTTAACAAGGATACATGCAGCTTTCACACGACTGGAATTTGCTATTTTCTAACATCGATGTGGTTTTGTTAAAATTGTAAAACATTGTCTGTGTCAACAGGCCTTGGAAAAGTCAAACTTTTGGTCAGCAAAATGACCTCAAGAGAGTACTAATGCTTTTAATACTAAACATTATTCTGAACATAAAAAACCTTGGATAGTCTGCAGTATCTCAACTCAATCCATTAAGTTTAATATCTGAGCAAATTGGAATAATTATTTCCCCTTTCCTTTCACAACAGAAACATCCCTTCTTCTGTCACTCAACAGAGTAGTGAAAACCCTGGATAGGACTTTTAAAACCATCGAGCAAACAGAGACTTCAAAGAAGGTAGTCCGCCTCATGCATTTTGCATCACTACATAATGACTTCCGAATAACATCAATGAATTGCTGTTCACCAGATGTTAACCTTTCAGTTTCTCTCTCTCGCTCTCTTAAAGGGTGTGCACAATATCGGTACATTCCCAGATTCACATGTACATGTACATGGTATCAAGTTGGTCATGGTGAAAGACTTCCCTAACCATATTTTTTCCTGAAATGAAAGTTGGTGGAGCACCGAACACGTTAATCCGGAGGTCGCAGGTTCAAGTCCCGCTCTAGTACATTCAGGTGTGGAATTACACGGAGGCTATGGCATCTGATGCCATGGTCTTGGCCTTGGTGCCCCTTGAAAAGTTTCCCATAGACTTCAAGACTTTCCAACAATTTTTTTATTTACATAATTTCATTTTTTCTGTAAATTCTGTATATTTTATATGGGTTTTGAGGCATTGCATGGTGAGGTATCAATATATATTCGGTTTGCGTAACACCATGTGTATAAATATTTACTTTGCTGTGTAGATTTTATTCTTTAGAGAACTTGTCTTGCTATTTATTTACTACCGCGGAGTAGATTTTCGGAATTCGGGAGACTTCTCAGTTCTGAAAAGAACTGTCCTGCTTATTAACTACTACCGTATATTTTGTTATTGAATAAAGTTTTAGATTTGAAAGTCAATCAGTCAATCAATCAATCAATCAATCAATCAACCATCAATCAATAATCAATCAATCAATCAACAATCAATCAATCAATCCATCCATCTATCAATCAATAGACTGAAATAAATCAATAACTGGCAGATTCAATATTTGTTTCTTTTCCCTGTTGTCCATCACTTCAATATCATCAACAGACAAACTAACGGAATGATTCAATCAGAATTTCAAATCCCCATATTACTGGATACAAACTGTTCCATAAATAGCGCAGGACGTTTTTAGCTGTCTCCTTGGCCTAAATTCTTTCGGACTTTTAAGTCAGTTAACATGTGTTTCCCAATCCCTAAAATAGCCACAAGATGTGAGATGAGTGGGAGGCGTGCCAGGGATCTTTAACGATGAGAATTCCAGTAGTATTGCATAGCTTCCTTCAAGAAGCTGCTTTACAAATATTCTTGCCAAGATGGGTCACTCAAAGTACACTATTAGAGATGCCTGGTCCAATGCTGTGAAATTATTATTCTTATTATTATTTTGTTTCTAGTTTGGGGTTGAACAAAGAAAACTTGACTAAAGCTGGATTTGAACCAACAACCTCCGGATTAAAGTGTTGGTGCTCTACCAACTGAGCTATCTAGTCCTATGTTCGCAGTCTCCCTATTTTGTCAATATCTTTGTTCGGGGGTGGGGGGGGTGCCAGTCAGAAGCCATACAACCGTTAACTGCTGCGTAGCCAGGGATCACACCCAAGTTTATGATACAACCTGGGAAAGCGGCAGCCAGGTATCACCTTATTTTTTATTTCAATAGATATTTTCCTGTGGTCCAAAGACCTTTTATGATATGAATTTGTAGTTATGTTGCTAAAGTAGCTACCATTAAAAAGCTAAATTTAAAAATATACTTTTTGTGATGAGTCAAAGGACAACTTTCCAAATTAATGGTAAACATTGATTTAAATAGCTATTTTTTCCTGCCCGTCCAGGAAGTTTTAAACTTTCGTTTGAGACACTCAAGGAACAAAACCCTTGTGTGATTAGTAATAATTGGTTAAAAATACAAACGAGTTATTTTCAGAGCCTAGCAATTATCAGACATTACCAGCATCCATGTACAAACAAATAAGTATTTTGGGCATTTTGCTATGCATACAAGATTAGTATTTGATGCTTTTATTTTCATTTTGAAACAGCATTATCTGTCAAAATTCTTACGGAGAAAAAGTTATTTATTTTAAAAGTTTTAATAATCAGGTGATGCAACTTTAAAGGTAGGGTTGTAGAGTGGTAAATACTCCAAAATTAATGACCATAAAAACTTACTTTTTTACAAACCCCTAAAATATTTGACTAACGTTTCTCAGATTTCTGAGGGTTGGTGTCCGTTCACGAATGCTGCGGCCAGAGATGCAGTTGGTACCTGCTGCTCCTCGCTAAACGGGGATGGTTTCACGTTCTTGGGGAAAACAATGGCGTTTTTGGGGGGGGGGCTGTTTTCTGAGGAAGTAGACACTGTATTCAGCTGAAATTTTCATATGTGACTTTTACTGTATCTTTCTTGATAATTTTGCCTATAAATAAGCATAGTGTTGACAAAAAACAATCAATCTATGACCCTACCTTCATCAAGAATAGATGAACACTTCATACAAAATAAATATGTACGTTGAGGATGATCAATATAGTTGTATCTATTTTCAGTGCTATCTGTTTTATTGAATGTACAATGTACACAGTTTCTTTTGCTCTGCCTTGATGATGTATTTTTGTATGTCTCTGGGACCCTATGGATAATGGAGAACAATGGAATCACTGATTGGGGGGACATTGAGAGACAGAATCGACAGCATAAGTTTCAGTCCATGTGTATACCTCAGGGGCTAGAGTCACTGCTGACAAAAAGGTCTGAAACTAATGAATTTAGAAAATAGGCACATTTAAATGATGGCATTTCCACCTTAAAATGTTAACCCTTGGAGTTATAGATTTCAAGGAGCTTCTGGCAACAGTATCCTCTTTGTGCTAGAGAAGTAGATGAAACTTTAATTGAAAGACTCTGGATTTCTTTATTTCTGAAGAAAATAACAGCTACCTTTTCGTACCTAGACGAACATAAGAAAGTCTGAATTCAGATGAAAGTCTGAAATTTCTCATCCCTGATACCTTCAAATAAATGTAAGCTGACAGACCACACCAGTGGATGTAGTTGTAACTTCCAGAAGGACCTTTCTTTTGTTTACAAACACTGAACACCATTTTGTTCTATATAGACCATTTGGTGGCCTTCAGTATCACAAAATGTGCCGAAGAAACTGGGTTGGCGCAAAGTTGGTAGCATTATTGTATTAAATCAAAAATTGTTGTGGGGTTTTTTGGCAGTGAAGGCCATCAGTACTTAAAACTCATGGCTATGGCTGTGACACTGCAAAAGGAAAGGTCGCCTAGACGTCATAAGCCAAGTCTGCTGACTAAGTCTGCTGACTAAGTCACTCTCATTATCAACTAAAGAATCACAAGGATGGGTCAATATTGTCAAAGACCATGGACTACTGACTAATACATAGCTGCCGAACGGATTCAAACGATGAGTGGTTATACCATAGAGAAAGGACCACTAAGATTTCAAAAAGGTAGCCTTTACCGGAAATGCAGACTTTGTTCAACTTAAAGGGAATGTAACTGTGTGCATCTATTTTGACTAGAACAATTTTGGAATCTTTTTAGCTGACCTTTACATATAGCATTTCACCGAAACCTTTATGGACTCTAATGAAGTGATAGATCTTTGAAAGCATGCGAACTGGTAATTGTCAAAGACCAGTATCCGCACTTAACATATAGGCCTACATGTATTAACAAACCTATGGAAGTTTAAATTCAAGTTCCATCGGTCATCGAAAGTCACAAGGAAATAGTGAACCCCAAAAACCTTTGCTCCAAGAGCTAGACCAAGGCCTAAAGCCAAAATCAAGACCTGGAAACAGCCCAAACCTCAACAAATAGGGTCTTGAGACCAGTCATGATACTGAGTCGGTCTCCAGACCTACAACACTGACCTACAGAGCTGGAAATGAAAGTACCTCTGGGCACAGCTGAGGGGTAAGCCGATACAATTTTCCAAAATAATTGAAGCTTTGTTGTTAGGCACCAGTATTTCTTTCCCCTGGCTGATGAACTGAGCAAGGTGGTAACAGTTCAAACTGATGATTGAAGCAAAGTTCAAGCAGCCTGTAAACTGACTGACAAGACAGCAGCAATCACGCCAAATGATTCCATCTAACCATCCAAATTGTGAGTTCAAACTCATGGCAAACTCATAAATATATTTTCTTATGGCAAACCCTAACAGTGATATTTGCCTTAAAAAAAATAAAGTGATGTGGTCACCGAAAAGAGCAAGGTGGGCTGCCTCACAATTGCATGGGCAGAAAAAACACTGACAGGAACTTAAGCCAAGACCAGTGAAATCATGGAGGAAACAATGAAGGCGTCGGCCTACGCGGCAGCCATCAAGAATTTCCAGCTCTTCAACCTCAAAGTTGCACCACCCCCTTTAAATGGAACCCATTGAATGTCCCCATTCATGTGAACCTGTCTCCTGATACTTCCAGTATGTGTAACAAGGGCATTAAAGAGGGCAAGATCGGGAAAGGAGAAGTTTGATTTGGGGATGCTGGTTACAAAACCTCACAGCAGGATAGTGAAAGATAAAGACCACCAATGTTGATATAAATTAGATGTAGTTCCCTACATGTAAGTGTACATGTACAATGTGTCAACTTCTAATATTTAATAGACTGACTGTGTTAAAGGAACATTACAGAATTGGTTTTTGCTAACAAAACAGTTGCTTGCAGTGTAAGCACTTTATGTAATCCACCATATGCATAAACTGACAAACCTGTAGAAGTTTGAGATCGATCGGCCATCTGGGTCACGAGAAAATAGTGAAAAACCGATTACCATTTGCATGAAATCATATAGATTCAACAAATGAATAAAACGCTCACTGAGCGATAAACTCCAATCGGAAAACTATTCATTTCTCATCAAATATGGCATTTCAGACGGAAATAATTCAAGGGATGTTTTCTACTATCATCATCATTAGACCGTGTAAGTTTTATGTAAGTCTGTGATCAAAAAGTATACTTTACAAGTTTTTTTCTTACCAATTCTGTAATGTTCCTTTCACATGTGTTTCATTTCTTTATGGGTTTCACAGATGAACAGACCCCTCGAATGTGTCACTTCACGAAAACATTAACTGTCTGCTTTGCTTTTTCTTTTCGTTTCATGAACTGACCCGAACCTTTCTTGCTCTATTGCTTACTAATTTAGGACTTCGAGCAGTCAGAAATGGTATTCTAATCAAGTTCAAAGCATTGACTGTCTACTGTAAGAAAACGTGTTGAAAACAATACTTTTTAATGAAAGTGGTGTTTTTAAAAGCGCTCAGCTTCAGACGCTGTTTCTTCGATTGCTAGTTGTATCTACACGATGTCACAATTTCAAACAGCGCTCTCACAATCATTGGCTGAGAGTTGCGCATGGCGCGTACATGCTTGCACGTTTCCATACACTCCCAAATCGCAACCTTGGATCTACTATTACAAACAAACTTCTTCTGTAACTGTCCCTAAAACAGCCAAATCCTATGGCGATCATTACCTTTTCAGTATCTAGTCCCAAACACTGAAACTCTTTACTATTAAATATCCGAGCTACAGAACCTCGGAACATTTTCAAAAGCATGCTTGAAACATATTTGTTTGGCATTGCTTATGACCGACTCTAAATATTGTGTTTATCCACTTGTTCCTGGTTAGTGTGCCAATCTCTCTTTTATAGTGCTCTTAATTACATCCCCTGTATACTTTGATTATCTACATGTAAGTATCTTGTAATGTATGCTTTTCTTATTTTTCCTTTTTCCAGCGCCTCGGAATATGTTTGGTCATAGATAGAGGGCGCTTCACAAATGTTGTACAATTACTTTTACTATGAACTCAGCGATGGGGTCTATACTCCTGACATTTCATAACCATACTGAATTTTATTGATGACGATTTTTCATCGAGGAAACTTGTTGCATCAACAGTGAAAATTTAAAAAAACGACCCTTTAAAACAATGTTCTGAAAGCTGATACAAGTTAATCAATTTTCAGTTGTAATAACATCAATACCCCCCCCCCCCAGAAGGAAGTAGTCCTTAAAGGTTTTTTTCCCCTGAAACTTGACAAAAACCACAAACTCCATGGGAATGTAACACACACAACAGTTTTGGGGGTGTATTGACAGAAGCCAATATCTGAACCCAGCCACCCAATAGGTCACTACTGTTTGGTTAGGGGGGTTAATATGGTTCAACCCACTGGGACACCTAGTGATTCTCTCATCCATCAACTTCATGCAGAGCGTGATGTTTCCATAACTAAACTCCATCCACAATAATGATCTCTTCTTTATGGCACAGCCACAATCATGGGTACACTTTTTGTTACAAAGACACCAAATGAACGACACATAAATATTGAGTAACTCTTCGCAGATCTTGTTTTCGACAAACTCAAGTACTTTCTACTCTTCATTCACACACCGCTGGTTAATTAATTTGCAAAAACATTAAAATAACTGTTACATCACTGGTTTTCAAAGTGTTGTTCATAACATGGACACGAAAAATATGTGTACCCATGATTGTGGCTGTGCACTTATAGAAGGAGCATACTTTTCATACAACATAATATTTGTTGGATAAGCTGCATGGGAGGGTTTACATAAACACAATCTTAGAGATATTACTGGGGTCGATTTCACAAAACTCTTCCTAACTTAGGACTAGTCCTAGGCAATGCTAAGAGAAAGGACTAGTCCTAAGTTAGGACCAGTACTTAAGACTAGTCCCATCTCTTAGCATTGCCTAGGACTAGTCCTAAGTTAGGAAGAGTTTTGTGAAATCGACCCCAGGTCCCCTTTTGGTTTTTTTCCCAAGCATATGAGGAAATGAACAGTATTTAAGCTAGACTTGTGGACAAGTCGTTATAATGTTCGTCGTGGTGATAGTCGAGTAGCGGTGGTGGTGGTGTAATACAATTCAGGTCTCCCGATCGAAGACTGCTCTCCCGAGACCACTGCTCTCACGCGAAGCTGCTGGCTCCCTACTACTCCCCAGACTAGACAGTCGCGAGAGCAGTAGTCTAGTGGGGGGGGAGGGGGCCAGCAGTCTCGCGAGAACATCGCCAGTGTCGCGAGAATTGCGGAAAGAGTCAGAACACTATCACCACGACAGACATTTAAAGACTTGTCCAAAAGTCTATATTTCAGCTGAAGCTACTGTGCATATTGGCTGCATTATTTCATAACCTGCAATGTGTACACTGTAAAATAACTTTTAAAAATGCAAACTTTGAAATTATCCGCATTCCTTTTTTAATTTCAAATTCAAAAAATGCTTCAAGGTCTTCTCCTTTGTGTCAGATTTTCAATTCAACTCAATTTTTTTTTTTAATTACGGTTTACAAATAAATTATGAATTTTATTTTATCGGTGTGCACTAACTCAAACCGACTATCATACATAATTCAATACAAACTACACAACGACTTTTTAAAATTAAAAGGGGAATTTAGAAGGAAAAAAAACATTATTCCAACTTTTCACAGCTATAATTTAAAAAGAGCCACTACTGAGTTACCCCTTTTAATTAAGTAGTGAGTTAAAAAGATGAAAAGCACTGGGTAAAAAGGGTGGTCTGAACTGGGAGAATGTGAATGAAAGAGTGAAGGGAATGAGTTGGGACCTGCAGCCGATTTCACAAAACTTTACGCAACTGTGTAAGTCACACAGGACTCAACGGCTTTACGTGACCCATCCGAAGGACTATAAGCAATAATGGTTACGTGTTTTGCTTATAAGGACACTTTATTAGTGTCAAGACCGGGACTCGAACCCACACTTTTCTGATCAGAAACACCAGACATCATCGTGCCAGACATTATTCAAATGAAAACCCTAAAAGGCTTATTTCCTTATCGTCGTTTTTCACCGCCAGGTAAAAGTTTGAATATACACCATACAGGCACTACTTACGTCACTGCAACATATCACGGTGAGCAACAGTTTTCATATTGCTGAATATTTTTGACAATGCCAAGTTAACCTCAGACTACCTTCCACTCCAGTCACTCCAAGCTTGGGAACGGAATACCGCAAATAGACACACGTAGATTCCTCACAAAGACCACAGAAAAGTACAACTCGACACATTAGTGTGTAGGCTGCTACATGTAAAAAATGTATACCGTAAACAGTACATTACATGCACATTGTGTGTATCACACGCTTAGCTGGTTGTTTTGTTGCAGGGGTCTAAGTTCCAGGGTTCTAAACGTACAAACACTTTCAAACCAGAGGAGTTTCAACATAAAAAAAAAAGTCACACCGAGACTCATTTCTGTAGGGTCACGCTTCAGGAACATAATGGTATATTTTTCACCTTGCACAATACTCAAGTCCTTCGTTGTGACAGAGCACAAAAGTTATAGCCAGGTTATGGAAAAAGAGACTTAATTTGTTAGAAATCGTAAAACGGGGTGTCGTATCGTTTATAGCCATTACAAAATGCACTGTGAAAGATGAAGGGGGGAGGGTCTACGGTTTCAGGAAACAATTGCAATGTTCAGGATGGTTGGTTTGTTAAAACGTTACAACGAGTGAATTTTATTATTGATATTTATTATAATTGCTATTATTATATATCTCCGTAATTAAACTTCTCTTCTCTCGTATACAACAACAAATCAGTATGCAACAACAAATCAGATGTCAAATGTCGAGGTCCATGTCCAGCAGCCATTAACTGAGGATGCCTCACAAGTGATATACTGTACCTCGCAAGCCTGAAGAAACCTGCAAACAATTAGGGTGCTTGTTCAACGATACACGAGACCTACTGTACTGCTTAATGTCCCATGTAAAGATCGAAACCAATAATGGTTACCAGTAAGAGTCTCACTCAAGGACAAAGGTGCCAGGACCAAGACTGGAACCCACACTCTGCTAATCAGAAACACCAGGGCCCAATTTCATAGAGCTGCTTAAGCAGAAAATATTGCTTAAAAATTTTCTGCTAAGCAGAAATCAGCAGGATACCAGTCACAAATTGTACATGCGACATGGTATTTTGGCTGGTAACCTAATTCTGGTAAGCATAATTTTGTTGTGCTTAGCTACTTTTTGTGCTTAAGCAGCTCTATGAAATCGGGCCCAGAGCTTGAGTCTGGTGTTCTTAACCACTCTTAATTGTTCACTTTAAAGGCACTGGATACTTTTGGTCCTTACTCAAGAAATTAATAACCATAGAAACGTACATGGTAAGGAGCACCCAAGAGCTGCTGATATTGTAAAACATTGTGAGTAACGACTCCCTCTGAAGTAATGTAGTTCATGTGAAAGAGATAATTTCTCACTAAAATATTGGAATCTGATAAAATGGCCTCAGGAATAAAGCCATTCTCAGGCGTTTGAAAGTACACAATTCTATGCAACAAGAGTGTTTTTTTCTTTCATTACTTTCTTGCAACTTTGATGACCAATTGATCCAAATTTTCACAGGTGTGTTATTTTATGTATGTGCTTGGATACACCAAATGAGGAAACTCGTCTTTGACAATTACCAAAGTATATCCTGCCTTTAAGGCACTGACACTTTTATTGGTAATTACTCAAAATAATGTTAGCATAAAAACTTACTTGGTAAAGAGCAATGGAGAGCTGTTGATAGTATTAAAAATTGTGAGAAATGGCTCCTCTGAAGTAACGTAGTTTTTGAGAAAGAAGTAATTTCTAGCAGTAAAATATTTGAATTGATTTTGAGACCTCACGCGTGCTGTGTGAGGTCTCGAAATCAAGCCTGAAAGCACACAACTTTGTGTGACAAGGGTGTTTTTTCTTCCATTATTATCTCTCAACTTCGACGACCAATTGAGTTCAAATTTTCACAGGTTTGTTATTTTGTGCATATGTTGAGATACACCAAGTTAGAAGACAAGTCTTTGACAATTACCAAAGGTGTCCAGTGTCTTTAAAAAGCTCAAAAACTACCACTAGATTAGAGCAGATACGGAAACTTCTCAGTTCACTCAGGGAGCAGCAGGAGAGAAAAAAAAAAATTAACCAGTATCGAGGACACGGTAAATATGCTGCTGTACCAACGCCAACGACAAAGGTAAATGGCAATCATTCATGACAAAATCATAGTGAGAAAATTGATAGAAATTTGTCAAAAGAACTTTGATTTGCCCCAGAAACTTTGCTGAATGGTGCAGATCTGAGGGGGGTCGCGGTTGCCGTATCTGTGATACAATCAATATTCAACAACTGAATCAAGGGGGAATGTTTGACCCAAAAAGCAATGGATTAATTGAACTGAAATAATTGAAAATAACCTTGATTCGACCCGGCCGACTAGTGAAATGACAAGATAACTGGTCCCCAGGCTAGTCACCGAAAAAGTTAAGGGTAAACGAACTTAGGAAAAGGAAGAGGACAGGTCCTTCTCAGGTACCCGATGCTGGAACTCTCTAACAAACCACATTCCCGAAATCAACTCTCTCCAGACTTTCCCAAGACTAAATTTAAAAAACATCTGTTCACTTCTCGCCTATAAATTTGTTCTGCATTTTTTGGTAGAAATCATTAGTAGCACTTTGTAGCTTTGGGAAAATGGGAAGTCTTAATTCACTGTAAATTACTTACCCGATAAAATTAAGGAAGTTTCCAAGAAGCAGGTTTATGCACCAAGAATGCATCCGAATCTGCTTTCAAATCAGTCATAAGTCGGTGAATAATTTCAAACCCATCACGTTAGTACACAGCTTGATTGAGTCATTCTAACCCGACAGTGACACCACTCATGGATGCACTTTATAATTATACGTAGAGTTACGCAGCGCCATAAATCCAGGGGTGCGATTAACTTTAAGCACTTTAAGTTATGATCTCATTAATTTTGGGCAGCCTCGTTCCCATGGTCAGTGCCTTGTGTCAAGTTCAGTAGACACTAAACCCCTGGATGGAACACACTGACAAACAATACTGATTGCTTCATGGGCAAGCTTGTTGAGAACTTTTGAGGGGCTTAGCGCATGTGAGCTAAAAATGAAAGTATTTTTCATGTGCTTGCACACTTAATCATTTCTTTCAATGCTGTCTATGGGTTATTATAATACATCAATTACTGTGGCATAACAAAATCAATATTACATTTATACAAAGTTTTGATGATAACTGCAGTTATGACAAGTACTGTCTGGTTCGTTAGAATGTGCCATATTTTCCCACATTTAAAAGACACAGTTCCAGGGGTTATGATTGAGCAAGGCACGCCGGGATAGAATGAGGAAGGCAGTGGTAGCACTTAAAGACCAACTAATTACATGAAAAACTGCATGAGCTTTCGTAGCAACAACCACTTCATCAGATGCAATCAAGGGGGACAAGCCAAGTACATGTATATGGGGATAGAAATTAGAATGGCACGACCTGATCGATAAACCCATTGGATCGAGGTTGCAATTTAGGTTAAATGCTGGTTCTTAGTCATAGAGCCTGATGCATCTAAGTATAGGATGCCAAGGACTTCCCCCGACAAACTTCAGACGATGATCATCGTCCGTCCGGTCATTCAGAAACTAGTAAGCAGGAGTTGCACAGATGTCTCTGCCATCTCCCCTCAACATCCCCCCCTAATCAAACAATACTGCCTGCTTCAAGGGCAAGCTATTTTTTTTTTACTTTTGAGGGCTTAGCATGTACATGTATGTGCTAAAATGAAAGTATTTTTCTTGCACATCAAATCATTTCTTTCAATGCTGTCTATGAGTTATTGATACATCAATAACTGTGGCAGAACAAAGTCAATATTACATTTAAAAAAAGTTTTAATGATAACTGCAGTTATGACAGGTATGATCCCCGCTCCCCCCCCCCCATTACAATAAGTACGCACAGGCCGAGTGACAAACTTTAATGAGCTGTCATATCGTTTACATTAGCCAATTACAGCACGCAGTGATTTGGGAAGTAATGAATATTTAACGATGGCGCAGTGAGCCGGTGACTTTAACATCCACGTTTAGCAAGGTGACAGCGGGTACCAACTGCATCTCTGGCCGCAGCACTCGCAGACGAACACTAAGTCTCAGAGATCTGAGAAACGATTCATGCATGAATCGTTTTTTCAGAATCAAATGTTTTTTGGTGACAAATTATTCAAACTATATTATTACTTTGAAGGGAATCCTTTCAAGAAATAGTTTATACTATCAACATCTGCAACACTTCTCAACAAGTAAAGTTTAATGGTCATTAATTTTTAGAGTATTTACCAATCTATGACCACACCTTTAAGGAAAACCAGCTCTTGGAACAACACCAAATCTTTGATAATACAATCAAAAACTTCATTTCCATTTGGCTACCAACAAGTCTGAGCACTGACACCTGCCCACCCCCTCCCCTCCCTAAAACAAATTGCTAGTTCAATACTAATAACGTAATTACTTTAAATGGTATAAATTCCATACAATTGGTTTTTCCATATTTTGAAGTGCCTGGTAAATTGAGTTACCTCTTACCCAAAGTGTTTGTGGGGCAAAAAAAAAAAAAAATGGAGTTGTTGGGAATAACATTTATATGAGGTGTTCGATAATTCATTTTTTAGATTTATAGCCAAATTAGACTCAAGGCCTTTTGGTTTAAAACAAAATATGAAATGACAAATGAGGACACTAGCAAACACAAAAATGAAGTTTGTTAGGAATACATTGATAATGAGGTGTTGTTTGATAATGTGCACAGCCACAATCATGGGTACACATTTTTTTCGTGTCCATGTTATGAACAACAGTTTGAAAACCAGTGATGTAACAGTTATTTCAATGTTGTTTTGTAAATTAATCAACCAGAGCTGTGTGAATGAAAAGTGCAAAGTACTTGAGTTTGTCAAATACCAGATCCTACAAAGAGTTACTCAATTTGTATGTGTTGTTCATTTGGTGTCTTTGTAACAAAACGTGTACCCATGATTGTGGCTGTGCACTAATTCATTTTTTGATTTATAGCCAAATTAGACTCAAGGCCCTTTTGGTTAAAAAAAATATGAAAATGACGAATCTGAAATGAGGAAACTAGCACTGAGTCAACGGAATGTGTTTCTCAAATCACAGTGACAATTATGTAATGATTCTGTCTAACAAGTGAACCTCAACCACAACTATCTCGTCATTTATAAAAAAACCACACACAAGGGCAGTGAGAAAGAGAGGGAAATGAAACGAGAATTGTCACTACATGTCTACCACTAACACTTGCACTGACTGATTTTTGTTGTTTAAAGGAACATTACAGAATTGGTTTTTGCTAACAGAACAGTTGCTGGCAGTCTTGGTCACGAGAAAATAGTGAAAAAACCGATTACACATTTTGCATGAAATCATATAAATTCAACAAATGAATAAAATGCTCACTGAGCGATAAACTCCAATCGGAAAATCAGTTTGTTCATTTCTCATCAAATATGGCATTTCAGACAGAAATGTTTCAAGGGATGTTTTCTACTATCATCATCACTAGACCGTGTAAGTTTTATGTAAATCTGTGATCAAAAAGTATATTTTACAAGTTTTTTTCTTACCAACTCTGTAATGTTCCTTTAACAGGAAGTTACTGTCAGACTACCCTGGGTAGGGTGAACCACAAACAAGCCAACTAGCCCCCCCCCACAACCCAACCAGTCACAACAAGACAAACTAAAACAGGAGAAGTAAAACTACACATTTATACAAGTGTGATAAGAAACAGACCAAAAGAAATATTGTTTTCCCAGATGGATTTTTACAAGCTTATCCTTCCTAAATGCATGAACCTCATTACAGGGTTGACAGATATGGCAAAAGTGCCATTCCATATCTCTCAAGGCTTCATAATCAATTTAAATTTGCTAAGTATTTTCCCCATTTTCATCTGTGTATCTCTTTTCTACATGTGTTTTTGTGGAGTCACTTTGTATGACTTTTTATCTTATTGTAAAGCAATGTTTGTGTTTTGTATTTTTTTGATCATCTTTTTATCCTGTTAATATCATTGTAATTCTGCTGCAATTTTGATATGCAGCAATAAATAAATAAATCCACAACTTCTTCATACATCCTATTTCTCATACCTTTGATCTCTTCTGGCCCCTTCATTGTTAAGACTAGTCAATTATTCTTTGATCACCCCCCCCCCCCAAACAAAAAGAGGAAATGGCCAAGCCTAGTCAACTTAGATCACCGTTTCTTTGTTCTGACAAAGTTTCCACTACGGTGGGCTTTTAATCTTTGTTTCTTCTCCCACAAAGATGCCTTTAGAGTAAAGTGGAACTAACAGTCCATGGTGTCATGCCGAGAACAAATCCAAAGCTAGTATCATTCACGGAGTTGAATCGACTCCTCCAAACAAGAAAGTCTCTCCGGAGAGCAAACAATCCCGGCTTATTTTAACTGCTTCCCACCCAAAATGAAACAAATCAGAGACGTAGGTTTTGTATCCAAGATTATAAGAATGTGTAACATCTAATAACCTCGTGGGTGAATACTTTCTGTTCTATATCAAGACCACATTCAGTTAGTAAGAGGATCACGAGGGAAAGATTAGGAAGACGTTGCTGGTTTTGATCCTATCGGATTCCGTCCGGTGATTTTTCTTCAACAAGGGGGCTGCCTTAGAAGGCCTTCCATCAAGCTGTTTGACCAACACACTTACTATACGGATTATCCTTCTTTTGTCAGTCCCTACTTGCACCTTTTTTTTTTTTTAAACTCTCCTCTTCATAGACGGGGACATCTTGCGAGACCTTCCTCTTGTCAGAGTGGCCTCCTGAAGGACTCTGTTGGTTTTTTGTTGGTGTCTCCAAGGTCCTATGGAAATTTGTAGCTGGGACATTGACAATTGTCAGTTTATCGGCACAGATTGTTTGAGTTAAGGAGGAGGGTTTTTGTGTGCAACAATTTGGAAGCGCCAATCCTTAGTGGTGGGCTTAAGAGGATCAGGAGGAAGGCTAGCGGACTTAAAAGAGAAAAAAGATTGTCCGTTACTTGGGCTGATTCGATACTCTTTTGTCTAATCACAGTGGGAATACAAAAAAAACTTTTACTTTATTGTTGTTGTTTTTCAAAGTTGGAATGCAAGGACTCGGCTTTTTGTCTAATTGTGCCACAATTCTTTTGAGTCAAAAGAAATTTCCATTCACGCAGTGAAATCATCCTGTTGGAAAGGAGTGTTCCAGATTCTACTGATCGACACTGATTTCCCCTTGATTTTGATTGAATCTAATCAATTTTGATGAAGCGACTGGCCTGACATATAAAGCCACTGGCATACGCCGAGTCCAAGAGTATGGTATAAATCTATCATTGGAAGTTGGTTAATGGACAATAATAATGTACAAGTACATACAGCAGGGCTTAAATTTTACGCTGGCTGCAGGCCCCGTGGCCAGTGATTTTAGCCCCCCCCCCCCCCCCCCAGGTAAACTCATGACCAGTGAAGTCCAGCAGTCTTGTGTTTTTCAACTGCATTTATAATACCTAACCGTAAATTATCTTTAACAAAAAGAAATGATGTTAAAATGATGACTTTGAGTCTCATAAATATCTTTCAATTCTGTTGAGTATCAAAATAAACTTACACCCGTAAGACAAATGAGATCAATCTTCTCTTGGGGCTTGTTTTAAATAAAAAACAGTTTAAATGTATTGTTGAACTTTGTGGAAAGTACACAGATCAGTACTCAATTGAAAAGGTATTTATTTATTTATTTGCAGTTTGATTTAGACAAGGTGGCAGGCCTGGAATGTCATCTTTGAGAGGGCAAGGCCATTTTCATTTTGCAAAGGGCACAATCTTAAAGTCTATGGGAAACTTTTGAAGGGGCACCAAGGCCAAGACCAGGGGCAACAGAGGCCTCCATGGCCTCCGTAAAATTTCAGGCCTGGTGTAGCCTTATCAGTACTACAACTGCTAATCCCTGAGAGCCCTGTTCACAGTCAGTCAAAAGTAAAATAGCAAAAATACAGAGCCATTAAGAGAAGCCAAGAATGAAAAACAGGAAACGGAGAGTAAAGACAAAAAACAACAATTTAAGATGGTTACCGAGAAAAGTTGCAAAACCAAATAAAATTTGTAGGAAGTTCTGTTCTCAATAGAAAAATTAGGTTCTGGTCTTGCAAAATAAACATTTTGAGCCACAAAACCTTGCGGTCTTGTGAAATTTTACTCCAAATTCAAGCACTGAAACACCACATTATCAATCATTGATTTGAGAATAATTTGAGAACTGTCAAATAAAAATAAAAATGTAAAGCAATGACACTGACTTCTCAACATTGATTTCAATCAATAACAAAACCCCGGCTGGTGTAACATAGGAGCCATTGTTAGAAACAACAAGCGGTTGTCCTGTCCCAGATTTGTTTGACAATCGCGAAAAGTCAATTTACACAGCGGATTATTTTGGCCTGTTAGGATTATTGGGTGATGTTATTTCTGGGCTATATTGTGGAAACAAACCATGCCTGAGAACCAGAGACTCACACTGTCAGTCTCCTCTGTCACATTCCATCGCTTAAAGTTGCAAGGCCTGATGCCCATCAAAACAAAATTGTTTTATAATTTGGGGTTGAACAAAGACAAATTGACTAGAGCAGGATTTGCACCAACGACCTCCAGATTAGCCTGCCAGCTGCTCTACCAACTGAGCTATCTAGCCCTATGCTGGTGGTCTCCCTATTTTGTTGATATCTTTGTTCAGGGGAAGGGGGGGTGCCAGTCAGAGTGCAGCCAGGGATCATACCCAAGTTCTTGATACAACCTGGGCAGCGGCAGCCAGGGTTGACAGTCTCACTATTTTGTCAATACCTTAGTTTTTAATAATTTTTTCTCTGACAAATTTTTGACAGACAATGCTGTTTCGAAATGAAAAACATAAAAAAACTTTCGCATATGTCATGGTCAATTCCCCCCCAAAATGTAACATTTGCAAAATTGTTGAACGGCTTATGGAAGCAAAATAATGTCGGGGATCCCAAAATCTGACCTAACATCTTGACAGCACGTAGCCAACATTGGTAATTGTCGAAGACCAGTATCCCGCACTTTATGTGACCCAAGCTAAACGAAACTATGAATTTCTAAGCTCAATCAATCATCACAGTCACAAGAAAAAAGTGACAAAATCCTCATGTTTTCACTGTTTTCAAACATCGTTTTTGACTCGTGAGACTAGTTTCAAGAATGCTTTAAACACAGACATAACAATCTTTCCTTTGTATCCACACCCTGTTTAGTGTAAAAACTGTGTTTTTCACAACAGTCCCTTTCAACAGTCCCTTCGGAGCTTAATTGTTAACTTTTTAAGTCCACAAATTCAAGTGTACACAAGGGCATTTTTAAACAAGTTAAGAAGTCTCTGCTGTTTGCTCGATGACTGCGCTTTATGTTTGCAACTCTTGAAGCGGCAGTGCCACTTTCCCTTGGGTGAAGGGTACTTCCAGTCCATTAGATCCAAATGTTTATTACAGTGACTATTCCAGGAGCTGTACGGTACACTAAGACTAGAGAGGTAAGGAGATGTCCATTTCATGCCAGGCCGGGCCTGCAAGTTGGATGGTTCATTTCACACACTACTCTAAGTTTTGGTACACTCTACAACTCTTGTCTCGTTGAGAGTTTTGGGAAAAAAGGGACTCAACAAAATTATTCATAAGAGTTCAAGACTTTGACGGGTTATGTGTAATGAATGTTGTTGTTTTTTTGTCAGTATCTTTGTTCAGGGGTGCTAGTCAGAAGCCATTCAATCTGTAAACTGCCGTATAGCCCCTACCACCAGCTGGGAAGCGACAAAACAGGGAGATCACCAACCCTAGGGCTCAGTTGGTAGAGCACCAACACCTTAATCTAGAGGTTCAAATCCCGCTGCAGTAAGGGTTCAAATCCCGCTGCAGTAAATTTGTCTTTGTTCCACCCCAAATTATTTAAAATTTACCAATCATATTACACTGGTCGGTTGTCAGTTAACACCGCAAAACATGTTCCAAATGGACATTCATTACAATTCACCTCATAGGATTTGTGCCCAGCCCATGGCGGGTCAGCGGAGTTAAGCGCACGACACATGCCAGTGCTCCCTCTCTAGTTCTTACAACTCCTGTATAGTCTTGGTTCCAAGACGCTCCAGTTGTGTAACCACGTAAACCTTGTTACTGTTAACTACTGTGACTACTGGTTTTCGTGACTACTAGTAGTACATGTGTTTGCGACTACACAACTGCAGTGTCTTGGAACCAAGACTATGCACTGTACAGCTGTACTGATTTGTCCACGGACCAAGGAGGTTACTGTACACTAAAACCAGAAAGGTTTCTCAAAAAAATCATAAAGAGTGCAATGTGACTTGCAGAAAGCAAGGACAGAAGCATTGAATATGGGCCCGAGTTTCAAAGGTTTCAAACCACAGGTTGTCCATTGACATATAAATCGCCCAGAGGGGCATTCATACTCGTAGACCACAAATATGTTTAAGTGAATATTAAAATATTTGGCTTCCATTGAAAGAAAGCTCTCTGATTTTTAATAGGTTGCCACGATGTATGTAATTGTCAGCTTTTTGATAAGTTAAACATGCATTGTTGTCTCCCTTTTTGTTACTGCACTCTCTTTTGTATGCTTTTCTATTATAAATTCGAATGGCGATTTCGCTTTAAAAGACTTTGCTGTTATCAATCAAAGTTGATGACTTTCCAGTTATATTTTCCAGAAAAGTAAACTTTTGTGAATTTGTATCATGAAAATTTACCAACATGGTAGGCCTAAACGTTTTATCTCTAAATGGCGAGTTCTAAAAATATGTATTTTTCGATTAAACAAAGGAAATGACTTCCGCTCTAAACACATGAAAGCAATTGTGAATTTTTAAGGAAACCTTTCCACTTTTTAACCATAGCACCAGAAAGTAAACTTTGTATGTTTGAACGATGAATTCTGAAAATTAGGTTTTTTCTTTACAAAAAATCTTACAACAACAAACTTGCTGACTTCCTCTCTAAACACAGAAAGTGATAATCAAGTATTACACTGGCACCAGAAAGTCAACTTTGTATGTTAGAATGGTAAATACAAAAAATTTGATTTTTCTATTAAACAAAAAAAAAAAAACCTTGAAAATAACATCAACAAACTTGCTGACTAAGCACAAGAAAACAACAATGAACATTTATGGGAAACCTTTCGAACACTGGCACCAGAAAGTCAACTTTGAAGTCAATATTGATCCCATCTTTTTGGCAAGTGACGTTCACATTGTTTGGGTACATCCTGAGATAGGTGTGCCTTGGGTCACCACAGCAGCCAAGGTGCAGGGAAATCAAGATCCCATTGGGACTGACTTCAGTACAATACTGCCCCTGTTGAAAGACAGGGTTAGGCCGTGATTATTTACACAACTTCTAACTCTAGATTTGGACTGCAGACCATCATCCTAATCTAAGCACAGACCAGATCAACAGAATATCAGACAGAAAAACTGCTCACTGTTTGTTTATAACATGGGAAGTATGCAATACTTTACTGAGACTGCCAGGCCTGGTGCTTTCGTTCTGGTGACGTAAGGGCAAGGCAGTTTTCCTGAGTAAAGGGCACCTCTAGTATGAGGGATTTTTAGAGTTTGTAGTAGCACTGAAACTAGGGTAAAATTTGAGAGGGGCACAAGGGGGTGCAACATTTTTTCAAAGGGTGGGGGGGGGGACGCACACTTCTCGCCAATTTAAATTGTAGTTTCCATTTGTTTTTCTCTCAAACAAGCCCTTTTTCAGCGCGCTCTTATTGTGCCATTTACCAGTACTCTTTTTTTAAAAAGATAATCTGAAGTGAGAGTAAAAACAAAAACATTATCTGCGTGTAACTGTAAGTTGAAAAAATGGTTTTAAAAACATTGAAATTATCACATTAGGCCTAAAGCTGATAAAATGTAACATTTTCCTTTTAGTAATAGTTTTTAATCTCACAGGTCAAGATTTCAAAAGAGGGGGTGGGGGCACCCAGAGGGCATGTCGTAAATGGGGAGGGGGCACGTACCCCCCCCCCTAGTTACACCACTGGTTTGTAGTGAACATTTCAAAGGACACCAAGATAAATCAGTAGCAGGCCTCTAGAGTCCATTGCCCCAATAAAAATCACAGGCCTTGACTTTGTTAGCTCTTTTTCTGCTACTCAGAAATCACCATTTGCTGCTCAATTTTTAGAATTCAGTGGGCATTACACATGTTCAGTCTAGATATTTTGCTGCACAAAATTGCTGGACGCAATCGTTCCCCGAGGATGAATTCAAATACCATAGATTCAGAAAAGTTTGAAGTGAAAGGCATCATTGGTTCGTGGAAGATTAGATTAGTTCCAACCCTCTAGCTTAAAAAAAAATAATAACAAAATTAACCAAACTTAATTTTGTTAAATTAAATTTAGTGTTGGGTTATGTTTTAGAGAAAAGCAAAAGCTGTTAGTGTTTTGTGAGTGATATTGAACACGTTCACATCTGGCGTTTTTTAAGTTCCAGCAATCATAATAAGCAACAGTGACTCGGGGTGGGGAGTGGGAGGGCGTCTACAAAATGTGATTTCCTCAACTACATGTAACACTAACAGTATTTCAAAGGGAAATCTATCTCTCTGGATGGAGGACAGTGAGCTTTCAGCAGATTGCAATTGACAAATTTGTGTACTGATAAACCGCCAATCCTGCACTTTGTCTTGAGTGAAGATCTTGACAGTTCTCCTTTAAATTATCTTCCATTTCCAAACATTCTCTGTTTGCTTGTCACTGCTTGAATTTATGATCAGTTCAGTCCTTAGCCAAATAGCCAAATATGTCCAACCGATGAACATTCTAAGGGCTATTTCTACCCCCATTCCAAACAAACTGCTTCGCTGAAAAATGTCCAAACTTGATCACTGACAGCAATGATGATACTATGTACTCATTCATCCAAACAAAGAGCCCATCACATTCCTAGCTTACAGTGCTATAAATATGCCACTGTGAATTACAATAGATTTGTTAAAGGAACATTACAGAATTGGTAAGGAAAAACTTGTAAAATATACTTTTTTGATCACAGATTTACATAAAACTTACACGGTCTAATGATGATGATAGTAGAAAACATCCCCTGAAATATTTCTGTCTGAAATGCCATATTTGATGAGAAATGAATAAACTAATTTTCCATTTGTTGAATCTATATGATTTCATGCAAAATGTGTAATCGGTTTTTCACTATTTTCTCGTGACCCAGATGGCCGATCGATCTCTAACTTCTACAGGTTTGTCAGTTTATGTATGTGGTGGATTACATAAAGTGCTTCCTAGGCCAGCAACTGTTTTGTTAGCAAAAAAACAATTCTGTAATGTTCCTTTAAATGTAAGCATTCCTGCAACAATAGCTTGGAGGCTTTTGGTTTCTCTTTGTCTATACCCACAACCTCCCAGATGTTACAATTCAGGAGGTATACAGACTCTGTGCATCACCAGAAATACAAAACTACAGGTTTGGACACAGTGTGGACTATTTCTAGATCTCCCTTCGGTGATGGCTTTGATTCTTTCAAGAAAATTGAAAGGCTCGAGGAGACTTTAAGAAAATCCTGGTTTTCATAAGAAATCACTGGCCTGTTACAATAATATAGATGTTTTCAGCACCACAACTAGGGTAACACCCAAAGGGGGTGCAACATTTTTTCTTGGGGGGCACTCCCGGCCAAGTTTCCTTTTGCCTTTTTCTAAAACAAGCCCCTTTTCAGCGCACTTTTGATGCAACTTAATATTTGTTATAATTATAATCTGGCATGAGTGTAAAAACAAATACAATGTCTCTCCTTGTAAATAAAAAAAATTGTTTTAAAAACAATGAATTATTACACTAAATCGTATAAAAGGTAACATTTTACTCTGGAAATGTTCAATCCCCAGTTCAAATGGGGGGGGGGGGGGCACCACTGGGTGTTTTACCCTCCCTCTACTCATGTTTAAGCACAGCCTTCACATTGTGTTCCTGTATGTACAACGCTAACTTTCAAGTTGAATTTTCCTCCATTTGGTGAGTGTATTATTATTATTAAGCACTGACAGCATGAATGTGTCTTGCAATAGTTGTACAGTCTTCAATTATTTTTAAAGAGAATAAAGGTATTGATGCCAGTCTTTTCCTAATCACTCCACACATAACAATCCTTGTGTGGAGAAATGCAGGTAAAATTCACACAGAAAACTTAGTCAAGAAAATGACTGACACTTCAGTCACACCAACATCCATAAACACTCTATTACAAAATTGACTGGTATGAACAACACCTAATAAAAAAAATTGTGTTTACCTTCACTAAACATCTTAAACCTTTCATGTTGACATCCAATTATGAACTGGGGTGCGACACATCCAGTGGACTTCAAATCTGCACAGACTAACAAAACAAAAGCAGGCAACCCGATAGAACAAATCATCGCTCACCAGCAGGAAGAGAGAGTCTCTAATCTGCAACCACCACCGAGACCGAGGTAAAAAGTTTTCCCTTTCAGGAAATACAGAATAAGGTAGCCTACAGTACTTTTACTCTACAATACTCACCAGGATCCGTCTAACCAGTGGTCGGATTGCCCTCCTGTAAGCAGATCTAGCAATGCCTCGTAACATGACTAGTCTTCAGGATGTATCGGGGGCACAGCGTGATCGTTTATTTCACCATCACCTCTAGGCTTTAAAATTAGATGGACACCAACACAAATTCCCAGAAATCTCTGCCGGCATATGGATGAGTGCTGGCCTCGGCTAACTTTGTCCTCCAGCGCAGGAAAAATATTTTTAAAATCCACAGTTTGCTCTCCCGAGTTTTCTTGTCTTTTCAAAATCTAGTTGTTGATTGGTTTCATTTATATTCTCCATGCTCAGGAAGTAGATCCATGGGGGTGGACTCTTAATTCACTCCACGGCCCCCACTAGGTGTCCACACGGATCATTCCAATCTGTACATGCCCTTGAGCAATGACATCAGCATGTGAAGGTTTCTACTTCTATTTGTGTTGTCCGAAATCTTCTTGACCGCATAATCTTTCTCAGGCATCACTTATTGTAGTCGCGATGAAATACCACTTTGATTTAGTAAAATCCTTCACACACACACCGCGGCTTCAAATCGGAACATGAGTTGTGGAGGGGGGAAAACTGTATTGTTTACCTCATGTACTGACCACCACTGAATGAAGTATGATCCTTTTTGAAACTAAGAGCTAGCTTACCATGGTCTTAGCACATTGCACATCTCATCAAGCCTAAGGGCACATAGGCTCCATGATAATAAAAGAAACCAACATTACAAAGTCCCCTTCCTCTGGCTGGACACAAAGCCACCACCAATCCTCACCATTAAACTCTATTGTGTCCAACCTTGGTCCAACTCATCACACATCCATGCAGGAATGCTAGGGAGCTATATAATGGATGTTATCTCCCCCTGTCCAGTGCCACAGTATGCAAACTTTAAGACAGGCATATGAGCCTGTGCGCTACAGTGCAGAGATCCCCCTATACACACACAGTAGCGGCTATTGTATCCATGCTTCAGTAGACCTTCTTTACAGTGTTGCCACATGAAGGACCACACGTGTACGTGGTTTGATCTGATCTAACTGTAGCTGCCACTATCAACAACACACACACCCCAACCACTGGGCCCCTCCTTTTTGTACAAGAAGGGGGATTTGTAATGCTCTATTTTGACTGAGCTCACGATACACACACAAAATCAGTGCACACCTCCAAAGAAGATAACTCTTTCCTAAAAACAAATCTTTAAAAAAAAATACTAACTTGGCCTTCGAGAGAGACTCTGCTAGGTTCAAAATGTCAGGCCATTAACTATTTTTTGAATTTACACCACAGGTCCTTGTGGCTGGTAAGCAGTTTGCAACAGCTAATTATATTTCTTAACAACAACAACATATAAATGAATAAATAATAAACAACAACTTTTGAAAATGGGAAAGCATGATTGTTGGCTTGGGAATTTGTCAAATGTTCACTGGTAATATTTCCTAAATGCGTCGTTAACATTTTTAGGGGGAGAATTGGGACAGGATGGGGTAGGTCAGCTCCAGGGAGGGAGGCCTGACTGAAACTCACAATATGATAGTTAATTCAACCATAAAACAGGCCAAGAATTTCATTTTGCAAAGGGCACTTCCATTGGAAAATCTTAAAGTCTCTGGGAAACTTTTGAAGGGGCACCAAGGCTAAGACCAACAGAGGCCATGGCCTCTACCTGGCCTTAGTGTATCTCCAGGCCTGAGTAAAACAACCCACTCAATTCACACATATAATAGCTCTGCACAGACCATGGTGATAAAACATGGAGGGGAAATAGCACAAAACTGAAGAATACCTTTTTCTTCCTGTTAGTTTATTCATGTCCAAGAGGCTTTTTAGCTTCACCAGAGCTCTAATTATTAGGAAATTCACTTGCAGAAACCTTGAACAAGCATTGCAGCTATAAGCAGGGCCCAATTTCATAGAGCTGCTTAACGGCCGATTCTGTGCTTACGTACGAGTTTCTATTTCATAGCGCTGCTAACCGTAAGCACACGAAAAGGTATGCTAACCTTCCGGTGCTTACTGCCCGAAAATGAATGACGTAACAATGCAATTACATGGTGAACGCGCAAGATGGCTGCCTTATTTTCTTGCTAACCTGTGAAATACGCTTATGCTTAAGCAAATTTTTCTGCTACAGTTAGCACGAAAATTTGCTTACCGTTAAGCAGCGGTATTAAATTGGGCCCTGGTGCTGTTTGCTAAAGCTTGGGTGGGTCTTTACTGCTAGAAAACTGTAGAACCCATCATGACCGGCTCAGTGCATGTGTTTGGTGGATCACATACCTAAAACATTGTAGGCCCAAATAAAAATTGTAAAATAAATCAACCAAATCCATCAATCGATCATAGGTACAGGCTCATTTAAGGAGTAGCAACAGGACCAGAAACACTTTTCTATTAACAATCCACACATCACAAGCTGAACATCTGGCAAATGAGTACACTAAAATAAAATATCTACGGCAAAAGGTAAAGCACAACATGTGGATCAACTCAATTAATACAATGCCAAATCTTTAAGCTTTTTTAATTGAAGAAAGAACTTCAGTTGACATAGAGAATGCTACCTCAACAAACGGTTAGGCACCTATGTTCCGACATTCCTGTCATGTCATCAGTAAGATTCAAACCTTTGCATGGTGTACACAGTGAGAACCTAACTAATTTAATACACACTAGTTTAAGGGCAAAACCAAATAATATTCTTTATCCCCGATGTAAATTGATCAGATCTATCAAATTGTTGCTGTACCCACTGCTAAAATGTATGATTCAAACTGCCTCTAGCTACCGGGCAGGCTCAGTGGTCTAGTGGTAAGACATCTGCTCCAGTATGGCAAAGATCTTGAGTTTGAATTCCACCCAAGTAATATGCAAGTGGATTTTTTTTCTCTTTTTCACAGGACTCAGGAAAGTACTGAGTATGCAGTGCTTAGCACACATAGAGTAATGGCAAACACCAATTCTTATTCTTTATCCCCGATGCAAAATGAACATCTATTAAACTAGTTTACAGGAAAACCATAAAATAACATCATCTTGATGTGAGATAACGGTCTTGATGTTTTGAGCAGTGTGCTCTGTTTGTCTTCAGAAGAGTGAAGACCAACAGACTGTTCAGAAAGTCAAGACTTATTCACCTCTGGTTCTGAGGACCGCCACTTTAATACACTGCTAAACTTGAAAAGAATTCAGCCAGTGACCAAACAAATGATGTGAATACTGCATTCCACTAGAAAAAAAAATTGGCCGACTTTGATGAAATGTAAAAAAAAACTCAAGTGTTTCCTCCCTGGAAACTGAATGACATTGCTGAACAGGAATATTCAAAAACAATTCTGGAAAATTAAACTTAGAGCAGGTATCTAGTGGGATTTGAACCTATAATGTCCAGGCTCTTGAGCCCAACCACTCCAAGCCCACAGTAGCTACAGGTGACTCAAGGACAGATGGCATCCTACACCCACCCACACAAAATTGGAGCTAATAAGACCAGTAACTCAACTGCAGTATTGCTAACTGCAATTTCATTTATGCCAGTTTTGCATTTAAGGACGCTGGACCTTAATCACTGAATGATTGCCATGAAATTTTTCGCCAGGTCTAAGAGTTCTGCAGGAATCAAATGGGGGGGCAAGGCCACCAATTAGTCACAGAGGACAGCAAAAGTGAACTAGACAGGAAAAACCAATTTGTCTCTGGGTGACTTACGTAACTTTGCAGACAGGGTCAATGTGTTTTAACAATTAAATACTTTCTATTCAATCACAAGGTTTGGAAGTAATTGGTTCCAATGGTCCCATCCAGGAGGGGGGGGGGGAAACACACTGGTCCCATCCAGGAGGGGGGGGGGGGAAACACACGTGGGATGAGAACAAATTGATCAACTGCCGGATGCTGGAAGTTTGATTGCGCTTTATGCATTACGGATCCAGTCCAGCAGTTAACCATAGGGTAGCGCCTGAAACACTCTTGGGTTGACTGATCATAGGTGAAATAAACAAAAAGACTATGGTGTTTCCGGTGATGGGCTCAAGTTAAGAGAAGAAAAAAACCTGAATGAAAGCTGGGTATTATTATTTACTATGCAAACCAATTAGGGGCTAGTCACCAAGATACATTCATTTTCAACTGAAATTGATTGAAACTGATTGACTTTTTGTTGAAATTGCCTGTTAAAACCTTTATCAAGGACTGAATTGATAAAAAGAATACATTTTGTGCGGTAGCCTACTTTGAAGATGTGTCTATGATTTAAGCTAAATGAAATCGGACCTTGGGCTGAGCTAACTTCATAGAGCTTGCAGGCCTGAACAATTTCATCTGTGAGAGGGCAAGGATGTTTCCATTTAGTGAAGGGCAATTCAATTGGAAAATCATAAAGTTTATGGGAAAATTTTGAAGGGGCACCATGGTCTAGACCTCCATGCAATACCAGGCCTAAAATTTAGCAAAGAAAATATTAGATCCGAAGTTCAGAAGGTGAAATCCACAGCTTTTAAAGGAAGATTTAAACCACATCGGCTCAATCTGGGCCCCGGTAAGCACATTTTTGTGCTTTCTATAGCAAAAAAAATCTGTATAAAAACAAGTTTATTTTTATATTTGTTATATATTTTATAACAATCAAGAAGATTTGACAGTACATGAGGTTGTTCACAATGCATTTGCATTATTGCGTCACTCGTCTGATTGCAAAAACCACCGGCAAGCTGAGTAGGCCTATACCTCTTGCTTTGCTCACTGGTCAGCAGTGTTTATGAAATACATGGCCGTTCGGTAAGCAGAAAAACGTCTGCTTGTAGGCTTTATCAAATTGGGCCCTGTCTGTTTTCCTTTTGTACTCATTTCCACTTCCACAAAAGAAGAACAAAAAAGAAAGAAATGATGGTCATTTATAAAAACCTGCCTGAGGGCCCAGTCTGTTAATATGGATCGTCTACGCTTTTTAATTCTCTCTCCGTAGTTAAATCTAGCGAGATGACTTCGAGTTTTTCTCTTGATCCCTCTCAATCACTGCTTGTTCACACATGGGATAAACCTCCACAAAAAACTTTTTCCTCCACTCTAGGTGTGCCTTGTCCCTTAAGCCGATCACAGTCACCCATGAAAAGCGACTGCCATCAGCAACTGACACCATCACCAATGGATTTGTTACCATGGAAAATAAACCCCGACTGTTGTGAGATAAAAAAGAATTTGGTTTTAAACAGAGGAATAGTAGACCTTAGGTGAAAAAAAAAGGAAATCCGTAATCTGTGTACAATAAGGCAGACCACACAATAGATTTACTCAGTAACAAAGAGTATTTCAGTTGTTGGCCAGCATGCCGGTGGAACTGATTTGAAAATGATGGTTATAAATGAAAGCTGGTATCGGTTTGTCTTTTGTACTTTTGTAACCGAAAAAGTGAGAGGGACAATTCATTTGATTCAGTGTTTCTGTTTAAGGTAGTAAGGAGCTCTGGAATTGCCATCCAACTTGTGGAGATCCTGACATAATTTACTTGACAACATTATAAGCGTAAGATGAGGACATCCTGATATAGTTCATCTTGGAATGAAGACATCTTGAAAAGTCAAATGTCGTCATCCAGATATATTCCATCTCAGAATGACAACACGGAGCTGCCAACATTTGCATCTTGCAATCAGGGAGATTTTGTACAGCTAAATCAGGGAGATTTTGTACAGCTAAATCGGGGAGATTTAAAAAAAAAATTCCCAAGATAAATGACCTTGGGAAGACAACACTCTACTTTCAGGATGTCGGCAGAGCTGCCAACTCTCCCTGATTCTGTAGAATGTTCCCTGAAACTAAACCAATCTTTCCATGTTTTGATGAACAGGTTTGAAAAATCTCCCTGATTATGGAAACTTTTTCCCTGTTATGTTGAACGATCTTTGTCGATGTTATCATCCCATAATGCATTGTCTTGGAAAGTTGACATCCTACCCTCAGGATGTCGTCATCTCGAAGATAATTTACAAACTACATCGGTATCTCAGGAAGTCAACATCTTACTTTCATGATGTCGACATCCTCAGATGAAATGTACCAAGTAGATGACATCTTACTTGAAGATGTCGTCATCCCAAGATAAGTTAAATAAAGCTAAGGAAGTTGTCATCTAATATTCATGATGTCATCACCCTGCAATAAAGTTATTTCACAATCGGGGCTAGAATTTGGGGGGAAAAACCCACAAGACCGTAGCTCAAAATGTTTACTGGACCGGAATTTTGAGTACAAGACCAGAGTTGAAGTGAGAAGAAAAAATGCCTACACAGGTTAATATTTGAACTGTTTGAATTTTTAAAAAGCACTAAGAGAAGATTTATCTCATTTGTGTATTATGGGTATGTAGTCTTTGATAATCAACAGAATTGTATTTATCAGACTGAAAGTCAACCTTTGAACACAAACACAAGACTGCCGGACTTGTCCGAACATGAGTTTACTGGCCCGATGCTAAAATCACTGGCCTCGGGCCAGCGGTCCAGTGTAAAATTTGAGCCCTGAGTCGATCTCAACATGTCCAATGGCACTTCCAGAGCTTGGTAAGTTTAGTTAGCAACTAAACATTCCAATCTATTTGTTGCTATAAAGCCAATCTGTGGTTAGTGAACAATAGTGTCAGTTTATCCAAAGTGTTTAGAATCCCATCAATAACTGTGAGCTTTGATTACACCACTTTTCTTTTTTCTTTTGAAAACATAGCATAGTGTTTGTGTGTGTTTTATATTTCTCAGAAGACCAAACACTCAAACAGTACATTTTTTTATCTGAATATTGTGGGTACTTCAGAATCAGAATGATCAATGTTTTACAATTTTTATTTTTTAAATATTGTTTATTTTCTAAAAAATGTGGGCGGATCAAAGAAAATAGTTCAAAACCAAAAATAATGTGATTTTCAATAAAAAACAAAAAAACAAAAACGCATTAAAACAATTTTTTTTTAAACACTTAACATTTTGCAGAAAACATTCTGGAATGGCCCCTTAAAGTCAAAAATTTACAATTGAAACTGACATTTTATGGCTTTGTATGCCTCCTCAAAACTGTGGGAAACTTTGTCATTGCAATTTTTATGGGTAAGTTGTTTTCACATTCTCCTGAATAGGTCTAGCTACTTGTTTGTTTGCTCTTCTCCCCCCGAATCGGGGTAGCTTTCAATAACAGAAAAAAATGTCCCAGCAATATTGGCGTACACATTGGCAATACTAAGTCTGTTGACCAAATTCACCTGGCGTCATCATCACAATAAATCTTGGATTGCGCCATTTTAAGAGTCAATGTCACTGTGTGTTATTACACTGTAATGCGCATTTTAGGCGACGCAGTGTTTACACATTTACCAGAAAACTTTGGTGGAGTCTGTAAATCAAGAGTTTGAAGGAAAAAAAAGGTTAAATTTGATTTGGCTTAATTTTATTTGGGGGGAGAACACTCTCAACAAAGACAACCAGAGCACACAACAATTTGTCTTTGTCTCTCAACAAAGACAACAGGGGCATACAAGCTCCAGGGCTCGGTTTCACAAAGCACTAAGATTCATCTTCAAGATGAGTTGCCAGTATCACCATAGTGATTTGTATTGTGGTATCACACTTTGCTTAGCAACTAATATTGATACACAGTTAAGATCAATCTTAGCTCTTTGTGATCCCGGTCCCAGAACATTTATGACCAACCAACTAGCCCAAACCACACCCATCCTCTATGATGACAAAGAAAAAGGTATAAAGGCAGTTGAGCATTGGACATGAATGCAAGTCTGACGAAGCTCCAAGCTAAGGAGTGTAATATTACTAAAATAATATGTTAGAAACATCTGTATACATGAAAGAACAAACCTCATAATCCATGGCTTAACATTAATATCTGCAAATATTTACATGGAGGCACAACTAAAACACTGCATACTCTAAATCACAGATAAAAAATATTTCAATAATTCGGGGTTGAACAAAGTAAAAATTTACTAAAGAGGGATATTAAACCAATTTCAAATCCTGCTCTAGTTAAGTTTTCTTTGTTCAGTTTAAAAATAAATACACCCAGTCGGTTTCCCTTGTGACTTGTTACATGATATAAAAAATATTTCACTTCACACTTGTAAACCAGAGCGGCAAATCTCAATGGAATATGCATTGTAGGCAAATCACATATAATTTCTATCTGGAGAATGTTTTCTTTACATTTTGCTCATTCACTTGCCTACTTTGCAATAATTATGAACTCCTGAACATGACCATTTAAAGTCAAAAGAGGGCGCTGTTTGCTCAACATGGATAGTGCTTGTGTTTTGCTGAGCCTAGTTTAGTTGTGACTGAAGGAAAACTGCACCCCAGTAAACATTGTAGGCTTTATTTATACTGCAAAAACTCAATAGTGTTACTTTGCAGTAACACTATTTATAAAATGTTTTTAGGTGAGCATAGTGTGATTCTGAAATGAGTTGGTGGTTTACTCAAATAGAATGCTCTGTTCATCAACAAAGCTCATGTTTTTTATCACACACAAACAAGCACAAAGCGTTTACAAAGTCCCTTAAATACTATGCAGTATCATTTTTTTAGTTATTTTAACTTTAAATAATGAATAATAATAATAGTAATGGGCATTTGTAGCGTGCCATGTCTGTCAGAAAGACACTCCTGGCGCATAGAAGAAAGAACTCTGCTAAAAGTGCAGTACTTGAAGTTTGTTTTGAAGCTGGAGAGAGTGTCTACTAGTCTGAAGTTCAGTGGAAGAACATTCCAAAGAGATGGTCCAACATGTGAGAAGGAACGATCTCCACGAGTGTGTTTAGAACGAGGGATGTTGAGGAGCATGGATCACCTTAGTCTTGGCCCAAGACGTCAGTGATCGGTAGCAGATATTTGTTGTAACTCGTTATAGAGCGCCCTCTTACGGCCGGATTTACAACGAATATCCGCTACCGATCACTGACGTCTTGGGCCAAGACTAGGACTAGGATCACCTTAAATTTAATGAAATGTTCACAGGTTGGTTGGATGGTGTGTTTATTGAAAACTAGAGGATGGGTATGTAAACCTTACTAGGATACAACCTTTGTTTAAAAACCCTCTGGGCCCTAGACCAAATTGTTTTGACTGTAAGCAAGCACTGGCGGTGACAACATTGTTTGACTATTCAAGCATGAAGCACACATTCTCACACAACAGAAAGATTTTTTTCAAAGGCCAACCTTGATTTGTTTTACAGCCAAATAAACAATGAAAAAAGTCTTACTTATCGATTTCCCTTTCATATAATCCAAACAATCATTGAGACCGGCCAAGGGCCAATAAGTGTCCAAGATCTGGGTTTTTGTTTCTTCAGTATTTTTAAAATCTGTAAACTCAAAACCTTTTCTGTCAAATTCCCACATGGCACTCCGTATGTATTTGCCATTTCGGATCTTTCAACTGGAATTTGAAGGGAGTGCATAGTAGCAACCATATTATATGGTTAAATATTGTTTCTTCCTCTCCATGTTGCGCTGTCATACAAAAACTGGACACTTAGGCCTACCTTGTCTAAGGTCGTGTCCAAGTAGGCGGCTACAAATTAAAGGGCGTCCTTAGCGACACCCTTAGTAACAGTCATAGCTGTGTCCTTAGCAACACCCTTAGTAACAGTCATAGCTGTGTCCTTAGCAACACCCTTAGTAACAGTCATAGCTGTGTCCTTAGCAACACCCTTAGTAACAGTCATAGCTGTGTCCTTAGCAACACCCTTAGTAACAGTCATAGCTGTGTCCTTAGCAACACCCTTAGTAACAGTCATAGCTGTGTCCTTAGCAACACCCTTAGTAACAGTCATAGCTGTGTCCTTAGCAACACCCTTAGTAACAGTCATAGCTGTGTCCTTAGCAACACCCTTAGTAACAGTCATAGCTGTGTCCACCAACTCTAATGCGTTGCTAAGGCTCTTTACACAAGCACACCCACTTTAATATCAGCACAACTAAAAGACACACCAGGTAGAAATCTTAAATGCACGAACTGCATATCATGTGACAGCGAATAAAGTAATGTCTACTCAGTCTCCTGTGGGACTGTGGTGTGTTGGTGCTGTTGGGACCAGAATGATTGGGACTACACTTGCTAAATTTGTGACGTGTAGCTTAAAATAGTGCAATATGCGGAGTTAGAACAGAACAGAATTCAATGTTTGCCTGAAGATAATGTTTACTCTAACTTGTTATCTTCCATTGTCCATCAACATTCTATCCTTGCAGAACAATTTTCCCTTGGTACAAAACTCAATAGAAGATGTTCACAAATTAAACAAAAATGAAGAACAAATTACACCATCAGTCACTCGATGCAAAAACAAGCAATCATGGCCGGCCATGGGGGTATCTGAGGGGGGTTGATTTGCCCAATATTTTTCACAGATAAAAACACATACCAATTTTTAATATTTATATAAAGTCTTGTTTGCTTCTTTGTGCCCGATTTTCCGAGGCATAAATGCGTCACGACGTATGAAGCCCAATTCCTCGCTTTTTTCTATGGCACAACCATGCACGTTTATTACTTGGTTGGGTTCTTCCATGGTGAAAGGGGGGGAGTGTTCATCACCCTAACCCTAACCCTACCCCTACACCTAACCCTTCCCCTAGCCCTACCCCTCACCCTACCCCTCACCCTACCCCCTAACCCTACCCCAACCCCTACCCCTACCCCTACCCCTCCCCTACCCCTAACCCTACCCCTAACCCTCACCAAACCACAAACCCTCACCCTCACCCCCTCCCCCCTCCTATCCAGTCACCCTGACCGTCTCGTGGTTGTGGCTTCATACGTATGAAGCCACAACCATGGTGGTTGGCTTCATACGTTTGAAGCCACACAACCGTGGTTGTGCGTGGTTGTGGCTTCATACGTATGAAGCCACACAACCACGCCATTGTAACGTGCATGGTTGTGGCTCGGAATTGGGCTTCGTACGTCTGTTCTCATTTATATCCCCCTCTGCCAGATCGTACATGTACGCCTGTGAAACTGAAAGCAGAGTCTCCGAAATCTTAAATTAATCAAAGAAATTAGCCACAACAAAAGTCAGTTAAATCGAATGGAAAATTTAAAAAACAATCAACTAAATGCCAGCAGTAGACCCTGCTAAATAGTTTCATTGGAAATATAAAAAAAAACACTTACCGATGCACGATAAAAGGAGAAGAATAATGTTCTTGAAAAGTAACAAGCTGCGAGACCATTCCCCTTCTCACACGTCACACACGCACGTACATGTACATGTACATTCGTGTCTAGAAAAATAAAGACACATGGGGAAGAGCGCCACCAAGCCACATAATGATACGGCGATTGTGATTGGACATTTGAAAAACTTTCTACTAATCAGACTCGCCGTACTATTTGACAGATTCCAACATGGCTGCGCCCAGAAAATAGTAAGAAATACGTGTGTTGCACACTCTCTCGGTCTTCAGTTAGAATTTTAACTTGTTTCTGATAAAATATCGCGAAAACGGTTGCGCACACAGTTATACCCAGTATTCCTGCAACACAAACTCATTATGAATGTTGCTTTTGGGTGGTCAAAACTGTGTAATATGGGGCCAAATCGACTGTTTTGTTCCTCGATCCTGTCGAAGACGAAGATTCCGACACGAAGAATATCGGCATCTCAAATTCCGTTTCCAGTTCGAGTTCCTGCAGATACTTGTAGTGGGTACAGATTTGACAATCCGAGAATGGCCTTGCCATGGAGATCACATTGTACTTCAGCGCTTTGTGGAATGTCAAAACGAAACGAAGCATCTTTAAGTTTACAATTAACGGTGAGTGACTCCTCTCACTACTCAGCTCAGTGTGAAGTGAATTTGAACCTAATTTACTTGGTTCTTATTTTTTTTATTAGAGATGGCGCTTATCTGCTTATTGCTAGCAGACTGGAACAACCTTTGTTTCATTGTTTATTTTCAACAGGATAAGCAGACCTTGTTTTGAATTATGAGACCTGCATAATGTAGCAATCCGGTTTACCATCCAACATGTCCAACAAGGGATTTTGAAAAGTGGTGATGTTCTTATTTTTTAAATATTTCATTATTAATTTTTGTTAAAGATGAGTAACAGTAACACTACAGTTGTTTTTGCAATTGAGTTAAAGGTAGATACCGTAGGCTACGCCCACCGGCGTAGGGTATGGTCATACTGTGGTAACGACTGGCAGAACATTTTTTTTTTAAATGATTGGTCATTGTTCAAATTTTTGAATGATTGTTCATTGCGATGTTGGTCACTTCGTACCCAAGTCACTTCGTACTCGAGAAAGGGATTTAAGGCCTATCATCAGGCCAAAAATTTGACAAGATTTTTTTGTGTGTATTAATTGCAACTATATTTTAAAACTGACGTCGTCACGTCTTATCTTATATAATTCATTTTTGGCAGAATGTACCTTCCCATCAGACAGTCAGGGGTCTATCCACATCGGGAACCTCTTGTGGTATCTTCTCAAAGCGCTCATCGGCTGATGCTCAACAACAAAATGAGAACCTCATCTACAGTGGACCACTGACCAACATGGTGAAGATGGTCAAGCTGTTTTCATTGTCAACAAGCGGCATGTCCGTCATCATACTTCAGGTAATGTTCATGAGCAGCGGGAGTGGCGCTATGAAGCTGATCGGCGGCTCCATGGCGTCCATCTTGCTACTCACACCGATCGTACTCCATTGGATCACCAAGTCATACGCGACGCAGATCTACTTCGACAACCTCACGGACACGTACACAGCATACACCCTCAACTTCTTCCTGACCACGTCCAAGCGAGAATTCACTCCCGCCGATGTTGAAGTCCCCGCCGTTCGCAACCTGATGACGTCGTTCACGGCGAGGGGGAAACCCCTTTTGGTGAACCCGACAGCCTTCTTTCATCCCAACCACTACAGCCATCTGATGGGATATGACAAGTTACCTGAGGACTTCTCCATGGAGGAGATGGAGAAAGCTATGGCTGATGAGGATTCCGAGGACGAATACAAAAAGGAATGATGAAGTGACTCTCTTAGATCACTATTTTTAAAATTTTGATGGCCCCCTGATGAACTTTTATAACAGTTTCAAAGGGTACATTTTGCCAATGTAAAATTACCCTATGAGGAGGACTTTTCTTGCAGCAGGGCCCAATTTCATAGAGCTGTTTAAGCAAAGGATATTGCTGAACAATTTTCTGCTAAGCAAAAATGAGCAGGATACCGGTCACAAATGGTACATGTGAAATGGTATTTTGGCCGGTTACCTTATTCTATTAAGCATGATTTTGTTGTGCTTAGCTACTTTTTGTGCTGAGGCAGATGAAATTGGGCCCAGATCCTCTCGTCCAGCTTATAAGCATCTCCAACCATTCACCTGCTTCAGCCTCCCAATGACAGCCAGAGCAAACTGGCCCAAATATTGAGAATAACCCACTGGCTCTTCTCAGAGCCAACACATCTCTCCCGAAAGAAGATTCATACGATGGTGTACCCAAAAGAATTATCATAAAATAGTCAGTCCCACCATGCAGAGCCTCAAAACTTATATCAAGACTTTGCTTGGCTTAAACGTTTATTTTTTTTCACAAAATAAATACTTACATTTATGTTCAAACCATGGCTGCAAGTTTCTCTTAAAGGATTTTAAGTTTTTAAAAGGTAAAATAAGTTATGATTTCACAGGTCTGTAATTCCATGGAGGCCCTGGCCTCACTTGCACCTGGTCTTGGCCTTGGTGTCTTTTCAAAAGTTGCCCGAAGACTTTCAAATTTTGCAATGGAAATGCCCTTTTGCAAAATGACAAAATACCTTGCCCTTTCATAGATGAACTTGAAGTTCCAGGCCTGGTTTCAGTGTTAAAATTTGACAAAAACAGCTTTCTTGTGACTTTTTGCTGAATCAGAACCATGTTATGTAATTAACAGCAATAAAATAAACACATTTAAGAACGGGTGCTTGAATTGGAGAAGTGCTCAACAACAATAGGTTGAAAACAATGGCAAAACTTTTAAAGGTTACATCCAACAGTACATGTAAATAAACTCAATTTAAAGCCCTTATAGACAAGGCAGCTGGTTAGAGTGCAGCCCACATCCTCTTCTCCTATGTCACTCCACACCAAGGTTTTAGCCAGGATTTGGATAAAAGGGTGTCAAAATTTGCTGGAAATTTAAAAACCGGTGTCCTTATTATTAACTTACAATACATTTACATGTAAAAATGACAGACAAAACAGGGTGTCCAAAAGATACCCAGACACCCCTCTGGCTAACCTTTGCGCCACATCAAAATGTTCTGGACGTAGACAAGATGGGTATGCGTGACCCTGTGACAAGCACTTGTTGTTTGGGCGGACTGGCCCAATTCCTTCTAGACCCTTCACTTTGGGAATTGGATACCGAAGGAATTGGGACGGTAAGGGTTGATGATGACATCTTCAGGGTTTCCCTTAAACTTTTGTCAGTGACTAGCCAGCAAGCAGGACCAGTTACATGCCTGGAATTACATGGAGGCCACGAAGGTCCCTCAGTGTGGCCTTCCTTGTTAGCCAATGGAAGTAACCTTTGCAAAATGAAAATGGCCTTGCCCTCTCAAAGGTGAAATTCCAGGCCTGCAGTTAGCTTGTTATTTCACTAGTACGCCAGCGTTTCCACTAGTCCATAATTCATATCAAAAAGGGATGCTTTTCAACACGAACTAGCCAGCAGGACCACTTGGAGTGAATGTTGTCTGGTCCTCCGGTGGTTCAAATGGCATTTGGCCAGCGGACCTCTGTTAGAGGAGAACACTGTTCCTTACAGAAGACAATATAACAGATGCCAAACAATAAAAATATGCACTTGTATGATGTGCAGTAAGCAGTGGAAGCTCAACTGTTTAATAGCAATGTTGTTGTTATTCGGTTTGCGGTAACACCAGTGTATAATATCTACTTTGCTGTGTAGATTTTGTTCTTTAGAGAACTTGTCTTGCTATTTGTTCTACTACCGCGAAGTAGATTATCGGAATTCGGGAGACTTCTCAGTTCTGAAAAGAACTGTCCTGCTTATTAACTGCCACCTGGGCGGGAGGTAGGAAATCGGCCTGGACTACTACTTAAGCATTGTGGATCGGGGCGACTTCTCGTAGTTAACTGCACTGCCGTGGAGTGAAATCTTTTTGGTCCCAACGTTTCGGCTAGCTTGCCCTAGTCATCGTCAGCAATTTTGTTGTTTTTTTAGCGAAGTTTGTGATTGTACAAATGCCCTACAAAAAGCTAATCTTATATGGACCTTCAAAGGCAGGGTATACTTTTGGTAATAGTCAAAGACTAGTATCCTCACTTGGTGTATCCCAACACATACATAAAATAACACGCCTGTGAAAATTTGGGTTCAATTGGTCAGATTCAAATATTTTAGTAAGAAATTACCTCTTTCTCAAAAACTACATAACTCGGAGGGAGTTGTTTCTCCCAATGTTTTATACTATCAGCAGCTCTCAGGTGCTCCTTACCAAGTAAGTTTTTTTTATGGTAATCTATTGAGTAACTACCAAAAGTATCCACTGCCTTTAAAGGACTTCCATTAGAAGTAAGACCAATCTCATCTGATAAGGAAATACAACATGACATTTTGAGGGAAACTCCCAACCCTGTCCCGCCTCCTCCAACCCCCACCTTCACTTTAGATAAAGTACCCTTGACCCAAATAAATGAGGCTTCAAAACTCAAAGAGATGGCACAGCTTCCCTTGAAAGCTTATCACCTTATAAAAAAAGAAATTTATCGCCAGATGGTTGCAAAGTTTACAGGGTGGGTTTCGCTGAAAACATTTTATTTTTAAAGCTGCGAGATCATTCTAATTCTTTGGTCTGTGTAGCTAGAGTAGTTTTTTTAGATGTGGAAGATGTATTCGTGCTTTCTAAAGCAATAAACATCGCTTTTCATTTTTTATAATTTTTTTTTTATGAGGGGGAGGGTAATGTTTCCATGTTGTAAATTCATGTTTTGTTTTGAAGCTTAATGATAAAATTAAACAGAACAAAACAATCTTGGCTCGGGAAAAACCGTCCATGTTTCATCATGTCATGTGTCTGTCAATTCACTTGCAGTGATTCAGAGAAGTGCTTGTCTCTTTTGAGGGTCCCTTGGTTTCATCCCAATAAGATATATAATAAGGGAGGTTTGCCCAGTCATTTTCAGCAAATAAGCGGCCAATTTAAAAGATTACATTATTTTATTTTGCGTGAAATTGAAAGCTCAAAACAATCAATCAGTTTCACTTAATGCGTTAGCAATTTTTCTGTGTCATGCGATTAAAATGGATAATCGTTCAATTTAACAATCTACTCAACAGCATTCAAAGTCACAACAGTTTTTCGCAGAGACTCTGCTAAATTGAGTACCGATCTCGCATGGCTAACATGAATGCCTTATAGACCATGTTACATTTGTTTACAGAGTGGTGACCTCGTACATTATAATGCTAATCCTGACGGGCAAGATGCTACACAGGCTCAATGGGAAAATTTATATTTTGTGTCATAATTTTCACATTAATTCAAAATTTACGAAAGCAACAGCTGTATAGCTTTTGAGATGTCCCCCCTTTCTTTATATCAAAAGTTGAGGAAAATCAGACAGTGCGATCTCCATAAAACATAAGATTTGTTGTATTCTTCCATTGAGCTGTGTACAAATGTGCCTGCCGGAAGTCCAGGCTCTGTGGCTCTTTTGTAAACATGTGATGTCACAGGTCACAATGTCTATAGGTTTAATTGAAAACAATGCTATATAAATTTGCATGCCTCAAAGTGATACTGGATATCGGTTTCAATTGCAGAGGCAAAATCACTTCATTACGAATGCATATAAGAAAAATAGGCTTCTTTTTTCTCGAAAATGATGGGGAAAACCTACAATAACATGCTTGTGATCAACTGTACTCAATACCCGTTCACACAGCCCTGCGACCTTACGAAGACCATGCCGATCACCCCGATCTGAAAAAATTATCAAATCGGGGCACAATTGCCGTCAAAATCCATCAATTTTGCAAATTAAAGACTACATCACGACTGTAATGCGATGCTTCTACGTCAAAAGCGTGCTGACTCGATGCCACTACGATTACACCTAGACCTATGCCGACCAAGCAGTCGTTTCTACTTCGTTGCCGCTACGGCGTACAGGACCATACTACGTTGTTACACAAACCTAGAAGACTGTAGGACGATATCACTATGCTAGTGCTGACCGTATTAAGCTTCTAGTGCGATTTGTGGCGATGTCTATATAAATCGGAGGTTTTCAAGCATCTCTTCAGTTTTTCCCCAACTTCGAAGATGAATGGACCTGATGCGTAAAAGCATAATTAAAACGGCTCAAAAGAGTTGCCGACCGTGCTGCGTTTTTATTACGACTACAGAGATCTCACCAGCTGCTACCACGCTGCTTGTACGATAATGGCGTTCCCGCTACGTTCTTAATAGGACTTTGCCCCGCTTATTGTTGGCCACGACCCGGCTACGCTTATTTTGTGCACATTCAAAATAAGCGTGGGGAGAGCATGCAGCTTCCCGACCTAGGAGATCCCATGATTGGCCACGCTCTCGGCCACTTTTCCATCGTAGAAGAAGCGGCGTCTATGTGTGACCGGGGTATAAGGCACATGCACAACATTGGTGATTTTCAAAGACTAGTATGCGCACTTTATGTGACCCAAGATATATACATGAAAGACCAAACCTGTGAAATGTTAAGCTCAATCGGTCTTTGGAGTCATGAGAAAACCAGTGAAAACCCTCCATTAAAATTGTTTTCACTGTTTTCAAACATCGGGTTTTGGACACGCGCGATAAAGACTACTTGTTTTACTCATTTCCTGAAAACTATAGCATTTCAAGCAAAACATCAAGGGAAGTTTACCACCATGATCATCTTTATACCATGTAAGTTTATGTGAAAACTGTAAGCATTTATATTTCAATTTACCAATGTTGTACACACCCTTAAGTGTGTTCCTTTTCAAAACTCCAACAAAATCAAGACCACTCACAAGAATACAAGTATAAACCATCTCTTTATTGTTATTTATTCAAGTGCAAGACTTGAGCCAGTGGTAATTAATTATTTGGCAAGAGATCAGAATCAGTATCAACAAATTCATATATTTCAAAAATTTTGAGTGGGAGAACAGTTTTATTGGGATAAAGCGAACTTTGTGACAAAGAGGTAGGGCAATTCTTGATAAACTAGACTTGTTCAAATCCAAGTCTGTGATTGAGGTTTTTTGTGTCTACCTGATAGCCAAATACTGTTGCCTGAATCAGTGCTCTCTAGTGGATTGACCTTCCAGATTGCGAGTTAATGGGCGTGTGATTGACAATAGAGACAATCACAATTCACTTGACAAGTCGACCGCAATCTCAGACTTGAAATCAAGTCCATTGATAAATCCGCTCTGTGATCGGAGCCCAATTTGTTAAGAGCCTTAAGAGCAAGAAGTTTCATATTACAGAAAACTCTTGCTTAGCAGAAAATGGTTACCGGCCAAAATAGAATGTTATCCAACACTGCTGTGACTGGTGCCCTGTTCATTTTTGTGCTTAATGAAAACTTTTCTTCTCAACAGCCTTATGAAACTGCCATGACTAAAAGGCTTTGTGTGGTCTTCACGTTTCTACATGCGCCACTCAGAAGGTGGTCCGCCCAACCCCAACCCTGACACCGAGTCCAAGACCTGTGTATGTTCTAGCAAGTATTTTGTCCCCTAACTGCAGAACAACAAGAGTTTGAGTATATAGCTTAAACACTTCTACCCTAACCCCCCCCCCCTCCTCTTTACTCAAGAGCAAAGTTATTGACAAAATTGGTAGACAACACCAGAGTGGAACCCATAGGCTTCTGGTTCAAGTCCCATTCTAGTCAACTTCTGTTGTTAACTTGAGTAATTGATACAGATTGGATTTAAACTGATTAAAATTCTTTGCTGGACTCGGTGAAGGTCAGATACAAGTCTAGGCAACTCTTAAACCACTTACCGCTGGGAATTCCCAATTTAAGTTTTTGGAATGTCCAGAATTTTGTTGTTGAGACTATCGATGTTACAATGAAACCAAGACTTGACCAAGTCAAGGCAAGAAGTGTTCTCATAAAATGCACAAGGGTTTCTTTTTCTCATTTGAGAGAATGTGGCTTTTGTTTACTGTGGAGTCTTGGCAATAAGCTACAGCCGATAATCAGCCATGGCGTGCTGGAACCTCGGACTTACCTTCCAGGCAAAATACAAAGGTAGCAGCCTAACAACCTTGTAATCCTTGTTTGTCCAACAGAAGGACGAAGGTCTGGAATTGGGAATTACTCAACAACCTCTGGGAAAATGGAGATTTTGGACATGAAATTCCAGTACACTTTGTCCCTCTTGTCCTGGGGCAAACGAAGCATAACACAGTGAGTACATGCACTGTGCACGCTAAAATGTCCGAGAGTGTTTACAAGTCTGCTGAGGGCATCCCCGGACACTTTGTAAAAAAAACTATGTCTGTCAAGCTTCCATTTGCCAGTCCGTAAAATTTTCTGGCAGTAAGCGGTTTTAACCTTAAACTTACCGGTAATAGTTTAAGTGTCATTCAAAAATGACTCCACTTTCTCTAGATGTAAATCCCTAAAAAACCCGTCCATTTTCCATCTGTGCACCTTGGACAACCTTCAAACAGGTAACGTACACAGTTTTATTTGTCCTTTGAAACTAATGAATTTTAGTAAAGTGAACAGTAAGCACTTTCTTAGTAAAAGTCCTTGGTTTGTCACAGTTTTCGTATCATACGAGATTACAAAACAGTGCGATAATCCCTCATTTTGCCAACCAGTAGTGCTAGTGCGCATGCATGATGTTTATTTGACATATTTCATTCCTGAATTTTGATGAATGGCAGTGAATTCGACCTTTCGACTGGCACAAAAAAATCACTGCTCTTTGTATTGTACAGACCCATTTGTTTTTGATGTTCGATGACGTCATGTTGAAAATTTCGCTGTGAAAGAGTATCAGATAAAATGACATTTTACACCGATTTAATGTGAGGTTAGAGACTTGTATATTTTTTCCCAACTTTCCCAACATGAGGACTCTATCTATTGAAAATGAGTGCATCACAAAACTGAACTTGACCTTGGAGCCCTTCTTAAAATAAAAAAAATGTGGAGAGGTTCAGCAGGAAGTGAACGCATTCAATGGTCCAATGAGGTGAGGAAGGATAATATTCCTTATGTGGCTGTGTCTTTGGCTTGATGGTGGGATGCGCAGTAGTACTTCTTATGAGCAATGAATGTCGATAAACTACTGAACGAGATATTACAGTTCCGGCAATGTTTGACCGTCGGTTTTAAGCCCCTCAGCAGTGGCCTGGAAGTCCCGGTCAGGTATGAGTTGACCGTGATGCGCGCTGTGGAAGATGGGGGTTGCCTGGCGGTCGGATGCTTATAGACAGGGATTGTTAGCGGAGTGACCGAGTGAATCATCACCGGTGGCCGCGATGGAAGGCGAGGTCTGTTGGCCGAATCCATCCTCGATTCTCGATGGTGTAGTTTTGATGAGGTGGGTGTGGCGTGGTGAGGGACTGAGGACTTGAGAGAGTGGCCGTTGGTTTCCGCGATACTCTCTCCAGGTTCGTGTTTGATCTTCACGTCTGTCTGAATCTCCACAGGCTTCCTGCTGCTGTGAGGGGGTAACGGTGAGGGTGTAGATGACAAACAACGCTTGTTTTGATCGCGTTTGCTGTCCATGCATTCATGTGGATTCATGACTGAATCCAAGTCTTTGGGTTCCTGTTTAATAACCAGACCATTTGATAGCGAACTTCCACTCGCAGATGAGGAACTAATCTCCGCGTCAATGTGCATCAAATTCCTCTTGCGTTTGATGGGAGGCAGGGACCACTCATTGTCCGAGACATCGGACCCATCCAAGGCAGCCCTTTTTAGTTTCGGGGACCAAGACTTGTGCCGCCTATAACCCTCCCAGTCTGTTTTTTCAACTGGTGAGATTTGACTAGCTGGAATTCTGGCAGTGGCGTTAGCCGTCTGCGTGCCATCGGGCTGTAGGACGTCGAGTGTGTGGAGCTCTGCGGACTTGGGGTGTTGTCACATCCCGGGTGATCAAACGCCCTACCATGGGAGGAGCCTTTGGGGTTGATATTCAAAAAGCTGGTCTCCATCGGTGACCCGTGAACTTGGGCGTTTGGACTTGGCGTCTTAACGCGGCTGTTTTGATGTGAGAATTTCTGCATGTTGTGCTGTTTAGTTCTGACCACAGTTCGCGGTGTAAACACGTGACGACCTGCACAGTAATACTCCTTGTGAACGAGTAGGCTTTCCTTCTTGCTGAAGGTTATCTCACACTCTTCACAGCGATTGCTGGACTGCTGATTGGGAAATGTCCTTTCGGTGGGAGGCGACTGTAACATTTCTCTTGATATGACGATCTTGTGGCTGGCCGGTTCAGCAACACTGCACAGCGGAGGCGTTTTGGGCTTAGTGCTGAGGTCCAGGGGTTGCTCCCCTCTGCCCGTGGTACGGATTACCGGTATTCGTAAATTCTTGTCCACCTGTTCGGAGCTACTCTGTGGAAAAACAACAGGGGTTACCAGAACTAACTGAGGTCCATGCAGTATTGCACCTGGCGGAAGAAACTGTGGTCTACCAGTGCCTTCCATTGGGATCATCCGTAACGGATGCTCGAATGAAACTCTCTCATCAGAACTGGACTTTGAATTTGATGAAACTGGAGTATGTGATAGAGAAGAAGGGCTGGATAGATTCAAATGAGATGTTCGATGCAAGCTGCCGTTTCTCGGACTGCAGTTGTCTCTTTCGTCTGTATCAAAAGGTGGCGACCGACTCACCGCAGCAGCCTTTGAAGAACATGGTTCGTTTGACTCACTGGTGTCCTTCGGCATCACCTGCATCCTCTTGACGTCATGTCTGTCCATTCTGGCATAGCTTTTGCCGGCTTTGCCCGCCGACTCCATCCCATTTGAGATATTCTTCACATCGGAATCACGCGTGGCGGGTGGACTATCACTATTGGCATGCCTACTTGCACAGTAGTACTGCTTGTGAGCAGAGTAGTTTTTCTTGGAGATAAAGACAATGTTGCACTCATGACACTTTGTGTCCAGTGGTAACCGGGTGCACAGACCCTGTCTTTGGATTCATTAGCTTGGGAGTCCGTGCTCATTTGGGATTTCAAGCTCACATAAACATCTGGAGTTTTCTCCACAAGATCATTGTGGTGAAACAAATGCTTCTGGAGAGTCGGACTGCCTCGATGTAACAAAGTCACATTTGGGACATGACAGTATGTCTTCCTCCTGTGGCTCCTGTTTCAATGTTGTCGCGACGCTACACAAGTCATCGGCAACACTCTGACCGTGTTCCCTGACCGGCGTCACTGAGCCAAACCTCTCCGCCTTCAGTACAGACGACGGGTTCGATCTGGGCGAGGCAAGCGGCGGAGAGGTGAGGTTCGAGACTGAGCGACTTCTTGGATTGCTTGGACTACTCGTGAGTCGCTTATGCCTCTGGGACGGCGCCGAGTTAGCCCGATCAATCTGTGCTCTACTTCCACTCTTCCTGCACATGATCACAGTCTCATATCTATTTTCCTTCTCATCTCCTTCATCCTCTACTTTCACTCCATTGACGTCCGCTTTCCAATCCAACTCGGCAACTTTCTTAACTTCCACAGTACTTTTCTCTTGAGACACCTCCCTGACGTGAGAGAAGACATGCTGGCACAGACCCTGTCTGTTTCTGCTGATGAAGTTGCAGAATTTACAGAGATTGGCCGTCTCGTCACAGTGCAGCAACAGCATATGGCTCTCGCAGTTGCTCCTGCATTCAAACGATGACTGGCAGAGCTGACACACAAACGTCTTGGCGGTTACTTCCGGGACGTCGTCAACGTCCATGGGCGTGTCTCGACACTTCGCCAGCTTGGGCGGAGTGCTCTTTGCCGCAGTCAGCTGGTTGTGCGTTGTTGCAGACCGACTTGTAGTCGTCGTTGAGCGTCTTCTGGAGGATGGTAGAGGTTCAGTTGCAGTACCGGGGCAGTAGTACACTCGGTGCGCCTCCAGATTACTTGGGTTGCGGAACTCAATGCAACAGAAGCTACATTTGAACGGAGGACCTAAGTTGAAGGAGAAGACAAAAAGGAATGGTATGAAACAAATTATTAAGTAATAACACCACGAGGGAAACTCACTGGGTAAATTGTTTAATAATCTTGGGTTGAACAAAGAAAAACTGACTAGAGTGGGATTTGAACCTGCCGACATCCAGACTAACGTACCAGCGCTCTACCAACAGAGTTATCTAGCCCTATGTTGGCAGTCTATCTATTTTGACAGTATCTTTTTTTCGAGGGTTTTAATGGCTTTCTTGAATCTATAAAAATAGCTATTTAAATTCAAATCTAGATTTATGGGTCAAATCGGCAAAAAATTGGACCTACATGTAGCATCTTTAACCTTTTAGAGACCATTTGTTTTTGTATCACCACCATAGGACTAGCCATTGCTTATATTATGCATTTTTTTGGTCGCTACATTTTTCTATTAAAAATGTCTGGAAAAATAATATGAAACAGAAGTTTAGCTTTGTTTTACAACTGTAGATTCTACATTACATGTAACATGGGAAATATTGGAAAATGTCAACCCAGCAGATACAGCATTTACTTTGAACTTTGTGGTTGAGTGGAAGTAGGTCAAATCTTGCCGCTTTGGGCAACGATCTCTGAAGGATTGATCATATTAACCTATATCTTGCTATAGAAATGTGACGTCAGTGAGAATTGGCTCTACAGTAAATTCCTCAATCTTGATTTCATTACACACCCAACAGCGCAATCAGCGTCAATAACGGTAGGAATAGGAGTTGATGATGAACTACTGGGAAGAAAACCCCAATTGGGAAAACCCACTCAGGTAGGGACTGAAAACCCAATCCACAAGCAAGGCTCCGGTCTGAGGTGGGATTCGAACCGGGGTCCACAGAGGTAATAGGCAGGGGAGAAGAAAAAAAACATCAAGCCAACCTGATCACAGTGTTGCGCAGCAATGTCTCTTACTAGAGCAAGCTAGATGACTAGAGCAAGCTAGTCGAAACGTTGGGACCAAAATGAACTCACTCTGCGGCAGTGCAGTTAATTACGAGAATCCCATCGATCCACTAAGCGAAAGTAGTAGTACCTGCCGATTTCCTACCTTAAGCAGGACAGTTCTTTTCAGAACTGAGAAGTCTCCCGAATTCCGAAAATCTACTCCGCGGTAGTAGAACAAATAGCAAGACAAGTTCTCTAAAGAACAAAATCTACACAGCAAAGTAGTGACACACATGGTGTTACCGCAAACCGAATATACATTGATACCTCACCATATACATGTAATGTCTCTTACCTTCTGTTGATGTGTTAGCTTTGCTCTGTGGTGACGGTGATGTGTCGGGAGTGGCGTCCATACCGGAGGGACTCCTTGATTTCTCAGCAGCATCGCAGCTGTCTTCTGCACCGTCTGAAGGGGCTATTAATACCATCTGGAGCTCTGTGGACCTGGGAATCTGGCGTAGGGTCTTTAGGTACACGGCCCCATCTGGGTTGAAGAAAGTAGGTTCTCAATGAAAACATAAACAGTGGTCCTGGAATTTCATCTTCGAGAGGGCAATGCCATTTTCATTTTGCAAAGAGCACTTCAGTTGGAAAATCTTGAAGTCGATGGGAAACTTTTGGGGGCACCAAGGCCAAGACCAGGGGCCACAGAGGCCATGGCCTCTGTGGCCTCGACGCCTGAAATAGGATGGTGTTTAGGGCTCAAATTTGGGGGAAATGTCCACAATACCCGCAGGGGTTGTAGGTGGAAACTTTTACTGGACCACAACTTTGTCTACAAAACTAGCATCAAAATGGAGTGTAACAAAAATATTTTTGTGGTGGTGTAAGCAAGAAAGAGTGTTTTAATTTCTTTCAGAAGGCTTGTGAAAATTTATGGAAGCTTAGAATTTAAACAAACATCTTGCTAGCCTGGTGGATTAATCAAAGAAAAGGCCTGAATTGCAAAACACAAGACTGCTGGACTTGTTTGTTCTGATGCTAAAATCACTGGCCTTTTGGCCTGCGGCCCTGTGTAAATTTCAAGCCCTGATGTTTAGAAGCTAAATTCATTTCAATCTTGTAGCTTTTAAGGCTTTTACATGCAGGCCTCCTACTTCACTGAGGCAACGGATACGCCTCTATGCTCCTGGCCATTTTCTTGGTGCCCTTTGAAATGTCAAGTATAGAAATTTACGTTTGCCTCAAGGAAGTGGCCTTGCTGGTTAATGAAAAAACTGCCTTGCCCTTACAAAGACTGGCAAACTTGTCTTATAACAGTAACTTGTGAAATTTTATCTGAATGGGGTATTGGGGTAAGATTTAGCAACATTTCAAAAATTAGGAAACATATGTAGCTAGGGCCTTTGTCTTCAATTGACCTTATGCATTGACGTCATCCAGCTGCCATCTTAGAGCTAAACCAATGATGAAACAATGAATACGCACAGATTTGTATGTGCGGCGCACAGAACTGGTCAATAAACAACCTCCTTCAGACCTCTAGGCGAGGGCGCCCTACTAAAAATGATGTCAAATGCATAAGGTCTATTGGTTAAAAACAATAGCTCCCAGCAATCTCCCTTAACAGTGGTCCGCTAACCAGTTAAAACACCCGAGGACCAGTCAAACTTGACTCTAAGTGGTCCGGCTGGCTAGTTCAGTGTTGAAAAGCATCCCTATTGAATATAGAGTATGGACTAGTGACAAAGCTAACTGGTTTAAGCTGGATATATAGTTACTGAAAAAGAAGGGCAACTACCCTAGACGCCTCATCTGAACATTACATTAAACAGTATATTCTTAGACGATCTACATCACTCTATGAATAACAAACTCGAGTAATTGGCCAGGGACTCTCCACCGTCAAGACTATAAGCCACTTAAAAACCTGCGGAGGACTTTTAAGACGGGCTGGTTTGAGACTTCCTACATTACTACAAGATACCATCAACAACAACATACCATGTGAGATAAGAGCGACGTTAGCATTACGATGCGCTGTGGTCCGTTTGATGCACATCCACCACGGCTTCCTGCCCTCCGTTTGATCAACCTCACTCAGGGAGGAGCGATGCTGCCCGGTTGAATGTAAAGTCTGCAAAAAGTAAGACAAATGTGTAAGACAAAGATTTAACAACGGCATGAGTGTCGGTGAATGGTTGTGAAACTGCTTCAATCCTGCATCGGTCCCCTCGCATCATAAACTACATGTATGCTGCACCATTTGTGATGTCAAGATTCAATTCAATTTAATTGACTCTCTCAGTTTTCCATATTGGCAATAATAGTTAAATCATAGATGTATAAGTTGATAATCATGCTAATGACTCATTAAGACATTTTAAGCAAAGAAAGCAACAACAACAGCAAACATTTTGTGGGATTTGGTTAAAATGACGTGTCGTGGCCTAGCAGTCAAGCGCACTGGACTCAAGCTCTGGTGTTCTGATCAGCAGAGTGTGGACTTGTGTTTCAATCTTGACACATGTGTCCTTATGCAAGACACTTAACCATAATTGTTAACCAAGATGTTACATAGAAAGGTCTCGCCAATAGATAAAGCACGATATAAAAACTAGTTATTACTATTACTATTATTAACATACTTTATAACTGATATAATAATTGCATATATAGTTCTTCTGTGGTGAAATAACATCTGATTTGTAGAAAAAGTTCTCATAAAAATAACTTTCTGAGCCATAAGTACAGACATAATTGCAACACATACAACATCAAGACTTGTTTTTATACTTTTTTCAAGAAAACACAATTGTTAACAACTGAACCATTTCCCCCACCCCAGCAAAAACCGCAGCAAAGGCCACAACGAAATCTACCTCGATTCAAAACGTATCCCCCAGAATATATTTGCACTACCCGAGACTCTCCCCTGTAAACAAATAACACTTTTTCTTAAAACGGCCTTCCAAAAACGCACACAAATTGTTGTTATCTGTTGTTTTGGTCTATTTATCAGGCTTCAAAGACATTTTCTCAGTTGCATTTATCACTTCAATCAATCATTCCTCTTTTGGTCTACTTTTCAAGAAAAGAAGAAAAAAAAACACCCCCCATGAAAGACAAAAACATTAAAAAACAGAAGCGCAGACAGAGCGAAACAAAACCCCACAATTTTCTCAAGTTATTTGTTTAGCCATTTTATCTTTATCTGTAAAAGTGCACGTGCATGAATTGACCAGAGTCCTTCGGTTTGGTGTACAAAGATAGCAGATAGTGAAAGCTTCTTATGCACGTAGATAACAGGCTCCATGTGTATTACCTTGAGATAACAGTGTAAAAGTGGAAGGACGATTTTCCAATTGTGACATAACCATTTGAATAAAATTGAACAGAAAGAAAAGACGGTGGGGAGAAGAGGAAAAAAAAAGCGAGTGTTACTACAAGGACATGTGACGTACATGTGACATCTGTGGCAAAGCCAAAACTATGGAAATAGATATAACATAGTTTTCAGGGATGACAGTCGACATTAGCTCCCCAAAGAATTGGAAGTTGTAACATGGTGTATTTCGGGTGGACAGTCAACATTTTCTCCCCTCCGGTAAGTTGACAAACTTGTTCCCGCCCACTGGAACCCTCTGGAACTAGTTTGTCAACTTACCCAGGGGAGAAAATTTTGACTGTCCACCCGAAATAAACCATGTTATAATTGTTCCCCTATAACTCACACATCTCTCTAATTTGGCACCATTAAATGTGGGAAAACGTTATTCTGAGGCACTGTTTGCACGTATACCTGTGCGACAGTTCCACAAGCGCTTAGTAAAGTGCACGCTTAGTCGACTGCTGCACATGCGATAGTCTACTACGCATGCGTATATTTACCCTGGTCGTGACTGCTGCACATGAGATATAGTCTGCTACGCATGCGTGTTTACCCTATGCATGAATTCTGGCATGCGCGCTTGATAAACAGCGAAAATAGCAAATTGTACGTGACGGTATTTGGACCAGTGATAATCCAGCTCTTGATCATGAATATGTATGAGGCATAGTAAATTGAGATACTTGCAAACCAAAGCTAAGGAGAATGGAAACAGCACAACAAAAAACAAATGTAACTGTATGTCACAGCAGCACCAGGAAACAGTATTCAAATCGAATTGTCTGTTATTCAAGAAACATACAAAAAAACTGTGAGAGTTTACTCAAACATTGGCACTCCACTCTTTGAATAGATGGCCTTTACCGTGTTTGTTTTCCAGCTACTCTGTAATTTTTGTCTTCCCTCCAAAACTTGGTTTACAATCACCAGCTGTACAAAACGTGCATGATCATTTTGGAAGCATTTCTGAGAATAATTGGCAGTTTGTTGTTCACTTGTCATACAAGTAATTTATATATATTTTTTTCAAACGGGTGATTGATCGATCTATTTTCAGAAACCATGCCAATCAAAATGTTTTGCTTTTTTAAGAAACCTTGGCTTCGGCTTCGGCTTCGGCTACGCCTTTGGCTTAAACTCCATCGGTAATTTTCAAAGTGTTCATTTCCAGTGCGAAGCATCAAACAGCCCGACAGAGCCAAATCAATTAAGCGGTGATTTTAAAAAGGGTCTCTGTTTTGTTAGAATGTAAACCTTGTCTTTACTAATGAGGTCTGGATTGGTGTACGACAACCAATGAATCAAAGTCACTCTCATGTAATAAAAAAAAAATGATAATTAAAAAAAGATTTCTCGGGAAAAGTTAATCTATAACTGCAGAGAGAGGTCATCTATATCCACAACCGGTACCTGGCATAGTGTAAACCATCCCTCAACACAAAAAGGCTGGAAACTGAAGACATCTTGAGTGTGAAACCCGGTAATCTTTTTCACAGGAGATGTGTTCCAGATCTGTGGTAATCATTTGGCTTCCCTCCCATGTACAAATGTCTCGGGTTACAGTTGACATGATCCATGCAGATTTCCTGTTTGAAAACTAATTTTGTTTGAGGTGACACCAACCCTGTGAATCATTGTAATCTGTCATGTCTGTACAAAGTTACAATGGCGTCTCGGTTACATATGTACTTGACCACTTGGGGGGAAATTTGATGGATTGTAAAACAAGTTGGATGTTTGTTCGGTGTCTGTCCTCTTCAAGGCCTTCTAGTTAGTAAGCGGAGGCAAACAATTTGTAAACTGTAATGGGGAGATTTTGGAATGCTAGGTACATTTCACAAAAGCACTGAGGCCATTTTGGAAATCATAGCTTCAGCAAAGGCTCCATTCGTTCATTTTGAAAACGAGTGCTGTCGGTACGGGCAACCAAACAGGCAGACTGAGCCCTCTGTGGTTTGAAAAAGAGACATAGAATCATCTTTTAAAAGATGATTTGTCAATATCATCTTATATTCACCACATTTTGCTTAGCAATTATGATTTATATGATCTTAAGATCAATCTTAGCTCGTGCCCTGGACCTCTACTCTTTCGTGTGAGGATTTTCGTGTGAGATACAACATTTTTATGCAAATCTAGATTAAACATTTTTGCACTGACACAAGTGTAGGCCTACAGTTCGTGCATGTAAGAAAGTTTCCTCCATGGTGTTTGTGTAGAGTACATGCCATGCACCAGTGTATGGATCCATGAAGCAAGAGTGCTGGGTGAGCCCGGAGTTTGGGGCATATAGCTGAGCGGGGCAAAGTGTGACTAAAGCGTTCCGTCCAGCCCGGCCGGCCTTCATCAAGGCTATGGTGAGACAGATCCTTCACTGCCGCATCAGCCCGAAGGTGGATCACCAACTCCCACTGACGGTCAAATCATCCCCATTTATCACATCATTCAAACCGAACATCAACTCTCACCTGTACAATCAAACCCGCTCAGACAATCAAAACTCATAAATTTGTTCCTTCCTCAAGCGCCAAGAGCGCTGTCTAGGCGGATTCCAACAAAAAGCTTAGCAAATTGTCCGGTGAAAGTACCGACTTTCTACACCACTTTTCCCTGTTTTTTTGTTTGTTTTACGGGAAAAAACATTTGGGCCAATCTCATAAAACTGTTAAGCATAAGAGGTGCTGAGCACCTCAAAACTGTTGCTTAGCAAAAATAGGCTCCCAGCCAAACTACCATTTAATCTACACTGCTTGTGGCTGGTTCCCTGCTATTTTTGCTTAGAAAATGAATTTTTTAAGCAGCATTATTTGCATAACGGCTTTATGGGTTTGGGGTTTTTATTGATCAGCAACTGATCTCCTTACCTTGAAACTGTGAGACTCCTTCTTTCCCTCGTCTATCTCTTCATCTTTCGGGGATACTGTCGTCTTGAGGGTTCCCTCGTAAGGACCGAAGACTGTGTGGGGCGGAATCAGGCTCCCGGACACTAGCCCGCCATCTGAAGCCCGGATGAAGCATGGTGGAGGACAGTTCTCTCTAGCTCCGCGGATTGCTTCGGCAGTACCTTCTGGAGAAGGATCCAGTGGAGGGGTCTCTGCAGCGTCTTGAAGAGACTCTGATGAGGACTCCTGGCTTTCTCCGTCTGTCTCAAGGGCGGATGACTGCATCCTGTCTTGGCTGCACTCCATTAAAGCCATTGCCTAAAATATGAAATGGATAGACGATTGAAAGTTTGCAGTAGCATCATTCCCTGATTTATGGACGATCCGGGGATTACTGGCCCTAGTTGATAGCTCTCAGCCCCCCCCCCCCCTCGGCAATCAACTCTTAAGATCATCACCCTGAACTTATACTAATAATCCAGCTCTAGAGTAAAAGAAAAAAAAGTAAAACTCATTGTAACTGTGCACTATTACTCAAAAGAAGTCATCTGCTTAGAAACAAATGTTTACAAAAATATAAATTTACAAACTTACGAAAGATTCTCCATAATGGATGTATGTCATTTAAAAAAATGCAACCTTTTTAAAAAATAAAAATAAAACTTCACTCTTTAGTATCTAATTAACTCCCTGGCCCATGATGTAATCACCCGCTGCTAAGCCATTTAGGGGAGGGGGATAAATCTATCAACGCAGTTTCCGCAAGTATTTTCAGTGAAGCACAATTGATGCTTCCCCATAATGGCAGACAGGGAAACTGTGTAAGGAGCTATCCTGACCATGGGGGTCTTAAAATGTTTGTGGTTAGGATAAACAAATCGCTGTGTAATACATGCAAGTCAATTGGTTGTCAGCCACTTAAAACGCTTATCAGAGCCAGATTTTTACAGACTTGCTAAGCAGGGGGGGGGGGGAAACCTCACAAATGGAGAGTAAATTTAAACAATGTTCATGCTAGTATTTAGGACAGTACATGTAGCTCTTTTTCTGATGGGAACATTTTTTCCTAGTGTTGGCTCCGAGTCCAGGTGTTTGCGCGTACACACAACCAACGTTCAAATTTATGGACACCATACACGTTTGTAATGACAAACCATAGAGGGCGCTGTGACTAGTGTTATTTCCACCGCGAAGAGGAATAAATTCATCAGCGCCCTCTATGTTTATTCATTACAAACGTGTACAGTGTCCTTAAATTTTAAAGTTGGCTGTGTGTACGCGCAAACACCATGGACTTGGAACCAAGAGTAACTTTTCCCATGCTTATGGGTTTCATTTACTGGTCCCGGAAAACAATATTGAGCACCAGGCTTGGAATTACACATACAGGGCCGTGGTGGCCATGACCTTTGTTGCCCTGGTCTTGGCCTTGGTGCCCCTTCAAAATGTTCCAACAGACTTTAACGATCTATCAACGGAAGTATTCTTTGCAAAAATAAACCGGCTTTGCCCCCTCTCAAAGATGAAATTCTAGGCCAGCATTTTACACATATCTATTCATAGCTAAAAGATATTACAGTTTAGCGACTACCACAAGTACAATGTACATATAAGGTCATACACGAAAGATATAGCGCAGATGAGCGATAGGGATGGCTGTATGGAGGAAGTAGGCCAGGTAAACCAGCACACAGTGAGTCTCACTTCCCACCAGAACCATGCAGCTCAGAGAAAAAACATGTCAGTGACACGAAAAGAGACTGACCTACATAACTTCCTTATCAGTGGTATCAAACACACTTGGAGCAGAACCCTATCTCATAACAATGTCACATCTTTTCATGTTTTCCTGTTATCAAGGGAGGAAAACAGTCTGGTGGGCCCAGATAAACCCCAGGACATCCAAATACCGTTTTGTCCAAACCACCAACGAGCACCTCGTTTCTGTCACTGGAAACCAAAAGACTGCCGATAACCTGAAAACAAGTTGCCTTGAAGATATTTCATTACTGGTAATAAAATCGGCGGTCGCGGATACACCCAGATATTATATACTGATAAATATTTTGCCCTTTTTATGAAGATGAGCAGAGTATACTTTTTCGAAACGTTGAAACTTTTCAGAACCAACACTCCTCCCCAAAGAATTTTATACATGGTTGTATACCCTTGCTCTATGGTTGTACCTGCATGTTTGCGACTATAGTTTTTCAAATGTTTATTCCATTATGATGGACAAAAACAAAAGGTCAGAATCCTTTAAAAAACAATTTTTTTTAAGGGGACTACTTTCATATAAATGCTTTTAGAGAAGCAGATTTTCTTTTTACAAATTGTTTATTCAGCAAAAAACAAGCAGGAAACCGGTCATTGACAATCACATGGTAATTCGGCTGGTAACCTTATTCTGGTAAGCAATTTTGTGTGTACATACTAAACTACTTGTGCTTAAGCAGCTCTATGAAATTGGGTCCTGGCTGCATTTTATTCCTTAAAAAGTCAAAACTTGTTTATTTACTAGATTATTACACATGATTTGCTTCTCCCAAATCGACTACGAATAAAACTCTGGAAGTGATACACCAAGCATTTTTGTAAAAACAGGTTGGCAACAAGTGGGGGTGTTGATTTTAGAAACAGGTTTAATAGTCCCTTAAGTCATTAGAAACAATGATTGATGGATTTGATTTTAAACCGTTTCGGGTCTAACTTTAGTAAGCTGTCTGAACATAGCCTTTAAAGGTATTATACAGGATTGGTAGAGCTGACAAAACAGTCGCAAACAAAGTTCATGTTTTGTGTGATTAACCATATACATGAAATAACAACCTGTGAAAATTTGAGCTCAATTGGTCATCGAGGTCCTGAGAAAATAGTGAAAAGAGACCTTTAAATGTGGTTTTTTTTTTCAAACATCGAGTTTATTATCGCGCGCGATAAAAACTATTGTTTTATTTATTTCTCAGAAAACGATAGCATTTTAGGCAGAAATATTTTAAGGAACCCTTTCTAACCATTACTTACTTTAAAGTCATGTAAGTTATGTGTGAATCTGTGAACATTTGTGTTTTTCGATCTAACCAATAGTGTACAGGGCCTTTAATAACTGAAAATCTAGAGAACCCCATTCATCAAAATAATGTTATGAGAGATGAGAGAGTGAGTTCAGATACAAAAACAGGGTAGGGCATTCTTCATTGGAAATGTGAAACTCGATAATGTTCAAACACACCAGCCTAGAAAGGCCATGTCAAACAGGGGCAATATTTTTAGGTAACTTTAGAGGCAACCATTTGCACTGAATGCACAAGGAACACTTCGGCTGGCACAAGAAACAATTCTTCTAGCTGTAAATTACTATCCCCAGGATAATAATTGAAAAAAAAAACACTGAAAAATGTTAATGAATTTCCTTGTTGGAGATTGTCTGGAGCTGGTTGCCTGTAAAATTGCCTCGTGTCACATGGCCTTTTATAAAGTCGAACCAGATACTCCGTTAATATAATGATAACACCAGATTATATTCCATTCTGGGAATAAAAAATATGAAAAACAAATCGATTAAAAAAAGAAAGAAAAAAAAGTTTATCAGTGAGTCCGGGGGTGCTGTTAATAGAAACTGGGCAGGGCCTCCCTGAGCCCGACTTATCAGGGGCTTGCCTCTTGTTGTTTATCGCTGCCCGAAACCTTCTTGGTTGTCACATAATTCTAGATAGCTGATAGTGGCTATGACATGTTAACCTTTAACACTGAGATACTGTGAGCTTATCTTCCCCGCTCAGTAATTTTGTTCCTTTGGTGCGGGCTCAGTAATTGCCATGACGCAACGACTCTCTCTTTACCCCTTCGGGCAAATCCCTCTTAAAGAGAGAGGGACACCTTGCTCTGATTGGTTCGTTATATTTTGAGGCGCTTCATGGGCTGCCCGGGAATGAAATGATCTGAAACGATTGTTATCTCTATATTGAGGGATTTCTTAAGTCTAGAAAGGAATAATTTGGGGTTTCTAAGAAAGTCTTGTGAAAATATATTGAAACCGAATATCTAGGATTATCTTAAAATATGATAGTAATAACTAGTTTATATATAGCGCTTTATCTACGGGTGGCTCAAAGCGCTTATCATTACTTACTTCTTGACAGGTTTTTGAAGTTTTTTTTAATTATAAGACCCATTTGTGTAACACCAAGTATAGGGTTTACAAGGTGCTGCCAGAAACACCGGGGCAAAACCCTTCTCTTAGCGATGAGTGCATTACACAACACATGGGACCAACGGCTTTACGTCCCATCCGAAACGACGACAACAATAATGGTTTCTTGCTTATGGACACAAGTGTCAAGACCGGGACTCGAACCCACACTCCTGCTGATCAGAAACACCAGAGCTTGAGTGCAGTGCGCTTGACCGCTCAACCACGACACACCACACTAACAATCTGTCCTAAAATACCCACCGCTTTCAAATGTTCTTGTACTGGTTTTAAAACAAGCAGTTGCAACCAATGGTCAGTACAATTCAGCAGTGAGCTATAATCAACTTCAAACCTGTAATGAATTTTTTGATAACATCAGCCGACTCAAAGATCAACGGTTGGTATTTTATATCTGGACAATTTTCAGAGGATATGGAACTTCCTAGTTATAGGTCAACCGTAGAAGTTTCGCTCAATCCTAAATTCATTATTTTTACACACACAGAGGAAGATATCATGGTATTTCCATTCTGTAACAGAATACTTTTCTCGTCAAATTTGACATTTTGCTGTGTCTACCTGTACACACCTCTACAGTTCCCTTCCAAGTAAACAAAGTCATTTTACTGTTGCCATCTTCATTACGAGAACAAGTACAGTGTTGTTCTAGGGGATTTGAGCTCAATAAGTCAAATTATTGTGTTCCAAGAACTATGATTGACCTGTGTCCTCATATTTTTTGAAGAAAAGAAAAAAAGGAGAGTGTTTATTTACAAAACAGCTCCATCATGAGTTCTACATGTACTACACCGTCAGTGTGCCTCCCCCACCTTTGCCCCCCCCCCCCCCCGCCCCCCTGGCCCCCCAGATGAGACCCGGAGGTTGTTGGTTCAAATCCTGCTCTAGTCAATTATTCTTTGTTCCACCCCAATATTTTTAAAATACAAAGTCGACAACCACAATTCTCAATAGGGAAAACGAAGTCACCAGGGAAAAACAAAATACTCTGCTGATGGATGACATGAACTCGAGGAAATGTCCCGATGGTAAATTATCATCACCAGATCAAATGAATCATGCATTTACTGGGTGAGCATCTTAATTGATAGGGGCATGCTGTTTTCTTGGAAGGATTGTCTCAAGACTTATTTGACTTATCCGATCAGTGTCCTCCCTCGACAGAGGTCCGCTGGCCAAACGCCAGTTAAAACACCTGAGGACCGCCCAAACTTCACTCTAAGTGGTCAGACTGGCTAGTTCAGTGCTGAAAAGCATCTCTACTCAACATAAAGAGTGGACTAGTGAACAAAAAGATGACGAACTGGCACAATGACAAGTTGCTGGCAAGTCGCTGAACAATTTAAGGGCAAACCCTGCAGATGTTGAAGCAGGTCTTTAGAACTGAAACTTTTGTAAAGCAAATTGTTTTATTTAACCCCTTTCAAGATATTGCAATTAGATATTGTTGAGTTTGGTAGCGATATCAGGTCAGTTTTATTGATAAGTCTTTTAATGACTTAATTTGCTCAAGCACTAATCCCAAAACCAACTTAAAAAGTGGTTTAGGTGTGCTACTTAATAGATTGATAACAAATTTTCAGCTCATTGAACCTTGACCTGCTGGCAGCATTAACAAATTATCATGACACTAATCGGCCAGCTTCTTTCACTAGCCGTCCTGTTTGTTTCACTAGCCGGCCAGCTTGTTTCACTAATCGGCTAGCTTGTTTCACTAGCCGGCCAGCTTGTTTCAACAGTCAGCCAGCTTGTTTCACTAATCAGCCAGCTTGTTTCACTAATCAGCCAGCTTGTTTCACTAGTCGACAAGCTTGTTTCACTAGTCAGCAAGCTTGTTTCACTAATCAGTCAGCTTGTTTCACTAGATGGCCAGCTTGTTTCACTAATCAGTCAGCTTGTTTCACTAATCAGTCAGCTTGTTTCACTAATCAGTCAGCTTGTTTCACTAGCCGGCCAGCTTGTTTCAACAGTCAGCCAGCTTGTTTCACCCCAAAAGCTTCTGGTGCAGGACTTCAATTTGAACCAATATGATAATCCCCTGCAGAAAGTAGCTTTGAGAAACAATGAAATAGCCAGTCGGAGCACTTGGAAAGAATTTTCAATTGTCCCTCAGTTGTTTTACCTCGGTTTTTGGCTGTGTTAACTCGTCGGCTCAGTACTATAAGGTCCTTAACAAACGTGATGGACAAAAGGTCGTTAACAAATTTTTTGTTAAAGCCTATAAAACAAAATAATAAAATACAACTATCAGAAATTAATGTTTCCTTATGAAAATCTGAAAATTGATTTTCATAAGGAAACATTAATTTCTGATAGTTGTATTTTATTATTTTGTTTTATAGGCTTTAAAAAAAATTTTTTTAATGACCTTTTGTCCGTCACGTTTGTTAAGGACCTTATAGTTCTCACGCGACGAACTAGCATTTGGCTGGCAGAGCACTGTTTAAGGGAGAACTGTTGTGCTCTTAATCCTTATCAGGGCTGTTCTCAGTTACATGTGTGACACATAACTGAATGGGAAATGACAATACATCAACATTCATTCGTTCAATTATTGTAGTAACTGCTAAATAATTATCTTTTGTAATCACGCACCTCGCCCAGAATCAAAACTTAAGTAAAAAATAAACCAAATCTTTTGGTAAAATAAACCTGTGATATGAACAAAATGAAGTAATAAACAATCAATCAATACAATAAAAAAAAACGGAATATCCGGATCTTCATAACTGAGCAGGCAAATGAAACAAACCATGACTAAGTCCACAAGAGACATTGATACAAATGGTGATAACATCAAATTGAAGACAATTTCACCCAAGAAAATTACTAGCTTGAGGATCCCAGTTTACCGTGTTTGTCAGAAAACATAATAACGCACGACTACAGAAAATACATGAACGTATTGATTTCTAGTGGTCAATACGGCACAAATCAACTTATTAATAGTTATATCATTGATATTAATAGGCACTTTGGTACAGGGTCAACCCGATTGCATCACAACCAGATCAACTGTTGCGCAAACGCTGACAATTTCATAACTTTTATTATTACACCACGACTGAGATTACAGATTCATCGAATAGATTAATTTACCCATCCTTAAAAATTAAAAAAAGGGATAAAAATGCAAATAAAATCAAAAACAAACATACTCACAGCGACTGAGCTCAAAATTCACTCCACACACACACTAATAAAAAGACACCCAACTCAACCGGGAGGAACAGGCAATTTGTGGCCGTTCTAAAACAGTGCTCCAATATCTATGCAGCAGGACGCATCCATTGGACAATGCACCCTGAAAATTAGACCTGAAAGGCAGAGCCTTAATCAGTGCTTTCCTTGCTTATCAGCGATATGAAAATTACAGAGTGAAATTTTTCTCCACGCCAGCTGGATAGTGGAGATAAGATAAAGAATCCACGAAGAACATTGAAGGGGGGGGGGGTTAAACATTAAAATATATGCAAGCTAAATCATGCGTCATAAAGAAAAAAATGATACATTAAGAATGCAAACTTAAAGTGATACTCTCCTTTTTTACAAAATAAATAAATCATAAATTTATTTAGAGTAGTTTTTTTAAAGTATTATTTTGGCAGCAATGATTTTAGAAAATATTGGACTGGGGTTTTAGTCTGGGAAAACAGTCCCTCTGGAGGTGAAGAAATGATTATCACAGTGCAAATGTTGAGCTGATTATACCACTTTTGTTTTTGTTCAATTAAAAAGTTTTTATCTGAGTTCGTTTTAAGTGGTTTTGTTTACAATTGAGCCTTGTTTGTTTTGAAATTTTGTTTTCATTTCTGCATGTTTTGTAGTAATCATAAAACATAGATTTTGAATTTTCCGGTCAATTTAATCACAAAATTTTGTTGAAGATTATTAAACTTCCTTGTGACAAATATTCAACAAAAATGGATTTGGGGCAAAACAAGCTGTATTTAACAATAGTAAATTTTTCTTTGTTCAACCCCAAACCATTTCAAATTTACCCAGTCAGTTTCCCTTGTGGTTCATTACTTGACAATTTAATAATGAAATATTCACATGAATCTAGGTCAACCGCAGGGATACAGGAGTGTAAACAGTGTAGAACAGGAATGAAAAAATGGCACTTTACACGCTGCCTACCTATTCTGACCTACTATTTGCATAAACTGGGGCTTTCACATGAGGGAAAGGCGGTGGCAAATGGGTAACATAAAAATGTTCTTAAGTACCGATCTATCTTATTCAACGAGTTTGGGATGAGGGGGGGGGACTCAGCAGTGCCAGGCCACATTCCAAAACACTTAGCAATCCCGGTACGTCTATTATAACTGAGTGCAGCAATTAACTTTGTTTCGAAAGTGAGCTGATAGTTTTTTTCCTCAATATAGCGCAGCGGGGGCTGGGGCTACATATTTTTTCATCAGTACTCGGTACGCTGTACATTTCTTATCTATGGTATCTCATGCCACACATGTCCTCCCAGTAATTCACTCATATCCCATGGTGTCATCTTACAAGATTGTTGGGACTAGTCAACCCCTCGGCTCAGGGGGGCCTGTTAGCAGGGGGGGTTAGGATGAGGCGGGGGGGGGGGGGGAAGCTGGACCAGCTTGATAAGGTAATACAAACTTCCAGGTGGCATCCTGGTGTTCTTAAACGAGTAGTGTGATTGGTCGGGATCGTGGTTGAACATGCTGTTTGAGGGACGATTAACGACGGTGCGCGTTGCAATCAAGATGGTTTTGGGGGGTTTCTTCCTCCATGGCCGGGCTGTACCTGCATCCCGAACCCATAAATCATTGCAACCCTCAAAAAGAAGTTTAATTTTGGAATGTTTCAGTGAATGCTTAAAGGAGATGCGTGCACCTGTCTGTTTAACGTACAGCGGACTGTTGAACTCAACCACACCAATGGGTCATTTTGAAGAAAGTTGTGTTTGAATCCAGTGCAGTCTTATTTAACCCTCCTACTGTCAGTGACTCTTGGCAACATTTTCCAGTGAGTTGACCAACCATTTGAAACCATTCGACTGCCAAGGTTGTGTACGGTGGCACAACTGTGCACAGAACTAACTGTGTACTGTGTACATGCATTCCCTCATGGTATCATACTTCAGGCTGGCATAGTTTATCTATCATTCAAAACCACAGCGACTGGTATTGAATGGTCAGACAGCAAGAGGGTTAAACAACAGGTACAATTGTACAAATACATGAGTGTTTACCAAAATTTACCCAATCAGTTTCCCGAGTGGTTTATTACTTGATGCATTAAAAAAAAATTACACAAAGATGTAAGTATTAAATATTGGTTTCTTAGAATCTGTCTGAACAACATTAGTACATCAAAATATTGGAAACATATGGAAAGTTTCAATCCAGTCTTTTCCTATATGCTACATGGAACTTTCTCAACAAACCAACTTGATGTTTGTATGCCCCTTGCGGGAGCTTAGTCGAGTTCCCTTAATGTTGTTGGGAATATCATCTAAACAAACAAATAAACAAACACCACAACAAACAAACCAACAAACGAAGACGCTGATGTGGAATGTGGAAGAACTTTTTCCCCAAATCAATGGTCCACGTTCCTTCAGTCAACCACCCACTCCTAGACTGGCCGCAGTTCAGGCTGGACATACCATGTAGGTAAGGCCAAATAGATTTTTAAAACATGTCTAGCGCCCCCACACCTTTTTAGAGGCCACCTCCTTTTCTTCTTTTTTTTACGAAAAAAAAGGATACCTTTTACTGATCTCTGACGAAAAAATTTTTTCTTTAAATAAATATATAAGATTGTTTATTTTAAACTTTAGCACACCAATAAAAAAAGAAAAAAAAGCTGGCAGCCATCTTAGAAAAAAAAAAATAAATAAATAAAAGGCCTGCCTCTTTCCTTTTTTCAAAAAGGCAGAACACTAAACAATTTTGTTGTTGTTTTTTTTTGGCCTAAATTAGGAGTTAAACAAAAAATTGGGCCTGCCATTTCATCCCATTACATATTCCATTGAACCTTACCTTTAAGCATTTTTTTTTCAAGCATGTGTACAAGGACTCATACAAGTAGATCGCTATCTCTGGCAGACTAATCAATTTTCTTGAGGATGAGGGAATAAAATTGTGACATGGAGGACATGTTTCATCATCTGTGAGAAACAACAGTACGCGTTGCCATGGTTACATGAGTGGAAACCATTGCAAAAAGGCAGTTTTCTAATGCCGCAAGCCATTCTTTACTAAAAATGTGGATTATGTTTGTGTCAAAAAAGGAATAATATATGACGAATTAATTAGATAATTGGAGCCCCCGTCTGGTTGGTTCTCCATTTGCCGTTAAGTAATGTGAGGTGTACATTGGAGGTCCTTGACTCACACACGTGGGTTTGGGCTTATGCACACAACCTTTTGGAGTGGGTTTGTGGGCTTATGCACACAACCTTGCGGACAGTGCGTTTGTGGGGTTCTGCTGTTGTTGTTCTACTATTCCCTTTTTCTAAAGAATTCCTCTGTGGGGTTGAATAAAGAAAAACTTTGTGGGGTCTATTGTTTCATTGTGTATAAGACCCCCACAAGGCCCCATGGTCCACTTATGGGGACTTTTACACAACGGAACAATGCTACCCCACAAGGTTGTTTTTCTTCAACTTGTACCCCCACAGAAGAATTCTTCAGAAGAAAAGGGAAAAGTAAAACAACAATGGCACTGGGTAGGTTGGTGTGAATGTGGCCGGAGCAGTGTTGAAACTAGTCTTGGCTCCAAGACCTTCATACCGAAATGAATCAATTCCAACAATGCACCGAAATGGATCAATTCCAACAACAGAGGGCGTCACTATCCCTGGATCGATTTAGCTTCCACGAAGTTACTACAGCCAGTCGTCAAACCGCTATGAATTCGGGAAGAAAAGCGCGCCCTCTGTCGGGTTATCACAAGTATGAGATAGCGACTTCTATTGTGAAACCAGACGTTTTCTTTTTTTTTTTTAGCGGGGGTGGTGGGGGGGGGTGGGGAGGGAAGAGCGGCAAAGACATAATTTATTATTATTTTTTTAAATGTACTCAACCATATTTATGCAACTCTTAGATCTCTTGGGGGGAGGAGTGAGGGATCTGACCCCCCTCCTGCCTTCTCCCCTCTGACTACGCCACTACGGCATGAGGAGTTCCTTATGTCTGATCTCCTACTAGATCGGTACCTCATGTTCCATTTTCCGAGTCATTATTCTTCAACGAATTTGAGAGTGAGTCACAAAAGTTGAAAAGGATCAATCAGAAAGCTTTATGAGCTTAGCGATTTGAGAGAGGATAATCTTGACACTGACACTATATGCATCCTAATCAGGGCCCAATTCAATATGGGCAGTTTTCTGCTTAGCAAAAAATTAGCAGGATACCAGTCATAGATAGTACATGTGACATGGTATTTTGGCCGGTAACCCTAATCTGGTAAGCATAATTTTGTTGTGCTTAGCTTCTTTTTGTGTTAAAGCAGCTCTTTGAAGTTGGGCCCTGTTGTTAAGCAGCATAAATTAAAAGGGATATAACCCAGCATTCTTTTAGTAAACGATAATTTCTAAATGGCTCTGAACATGGGCAGTGACTGTTTCTTGGGACTTGGGAAAAGTTACCCTGAAAAATGTTGGCCTGGTTCTGCCAAATTAATATTGTTGTTGTTACTTCTTGTTCATGAGATTGGAATCAAACCATTCATGAATTTCAAACTTGAAAAAATCCTTGGAGCTACAAATCAAAAAAAGAAAAGGTATTGAGGTGTTATACTGTATCCATTTAAAGTAGTCAATTTTTAATAGTAAAAGAAGAATATCCTTATTGTTGGGGATGCAAAAAAATGTTTGAATGCCGAGAATTAAGCCAGATCATGGCGGTCCACAAGAGGCAGCAATTCCACTAAGCTATGTTCAAATATGCAGCAGTGGTAAAAAAAAATCCCTGTCATTTAACACATTGTATAATGTCCACAATTCAAGTTAAGCATCAATGACGGCACACAATAAAAATTCTATTGATTACAAGATAACCATTATCAGCAAAATACACACTATCATTTTAAAACGTTTTCCAGGAAATTTTATTGGGCTAAATTAAGTTTGTCTCCAATGGTCACAAACGTTTTTGACTGTTGGGTATGCATACGGACATCCCCGTGGCTGGTCCCTGCTTTGTCATAAGAGCCCAAAAATCTACAGTCAAAGATAACCAATTTGAGCAAAGATGTGCCCTTAATCTGAGTCTCCAGGGCCCAATTTCATAAAGCTGTCAAGAAGAAATTTGTGCTTTTGAAACTTAACAGGAAACCAGTCAAAGTCAGGCTGTGTGATGCTGTAGTTTGGTTGGTAACCTTAAATTCTAATCAGCAAAATTGTTTTGAGCTTCACTCCAGTTTGTGCTTAAAGCAGCTCTGTGAAATTGAGCCCAGTCGGCTCAATCTCAAAGAGATGTTAAGCAGAAAATATCGCTTGGCAATTATAACTGCTAAGCAAAAAATAGCAGGGAACCAGTCATGAGCAACACTACACAGTAATTACACAGTAATTGACTGGTAACCGATTTCTGATCAGCAGGACTTTGCTGTGCTAAGTAAATTTGTGTGCTTTTTGAATTTGTGCCCAGACCCAAACTCTAATCAAGAAGCCCATTGGGTATTCATGTTTTAAATCAAAATTAATGTTCGTTTTTTAGTTTTTTAGTTTTGAAATCTGTCCCTTTACATTCAACTTTTATGTTTTCCACTTTAAAATTTCTGTTTCTTGGTTTGTTTTATAACCTTCTTTACTCACAAGTCAGTATAAATAGGTTGCAGTATGACGTAAATCGGCCATCTTTACGGGCAGTTTAGAACAAACAGTCGTGCGTTTCGTGTGAGAACGGCGTGCAACACGCGCGCATTTCACGAAACTCATTGCAGGATTGGTCAGTGAACAACGCAGCTGCGTTAATAAGTTGAGCGTTTGACGCACCAGCAAGCCAAAATGCAATTTGCCCTAAAATTGGCGTCTACTGGGAACTATCTATTCTACGACATTAGTTTTATGGCTTTAGTCTCATTTTAATTTATCTATTTTAAACTGTTCGAATACATCAGGGTCCTCAGAGATAGCAGTTCTAATACTGATAAGGCTACCCTGTCTAAATTAAACTGCAAATAAAACAACTATAATCTGACAGGGACCATTAGCTAGCTGCTGCAATCACCCTCTGTTTTGATTGCGGCAATAGCTATTCTTAAAGTTGCACTGTCTGATTTCTGCTGAGAGATATAATTTTTTTTAAAAGATTAGTTCCTCTGAATGAGTTTGGGCGGATGATGCTGTTTCAAAACAAAAAGCATTCAAAAACATTACAGAATTGGTAGAAAAAAAACTTGTAAAATATACTTTTTGATCACAGATTTACATAAAACTTACACGGTCTAACGATGATGACAGTAGAAAACATCCCTTGAAATATTTCTGTCTGAAATGCCATATTTGATGAGAAATGAATAAACAAATTTTCCAATTGGAGTTTATCGCTCAATGAGCATTTTATTCATTTGTTGAATCTTTATGATTTCATGCAAATGTGTAATAGGTTTTTCACTGTTTTCTTGTGACCCAGATGGCCGATCGATCTCAAACTTCTACAGGTTTGTCAGTTTATGATATGGTGGATTACATAAGGTGCTTACACTGCCAGCAACTGTTTTGTTAGCAAAAACCAATTCTGTAATGTTCTTTAAATATAGATGTGAGATAATGCCAGGATCCCAACAACAATTTATTTTGACTTTTAATAAACTACCAATTATCATTGACAGCAAGGTTTTTAGCCAGGATTTGGTAGAAGGGTGTCCAAATTTGCTGTCAATTTAAAAACTGGGTGTCCAAATTGTTCACTTACAATACATTTACATGTAAATGACAAGAGAAAAAAGGGTGTCCAAATTAAAAAATAGGGTGTCCAAAAGACACCCAGACACCCCTCTGGCTAACACTATGATTGGCAGACTTTTCGTGCAATACCTTAAATGAATGCTTATAACTTTCTATAAATCTATAAAATAGCTATTTAAAATTAAAAAATTTGGGTCAAAATTGGCAGAACCATCTTTAATTGCTCTTTATTTTACTAGTTTACAAGTTTTCTTTTTGCATACTGGGCCCTTTGTTGCAATTGTTTTTATGATAATGCTTCCCCAGAGAGCTGCCAGCTCTCCCTGATTCTGAAAGAAGGTTCCTCGAAAATAAACCAATCTTTCCGTGATCTGATGAACAAATTTGAAAATCTCCCTGAATATGGAAACTTTTTCCCTATTATGTTGAATTCAATTCAAAAATATCTCCCGATTGTTGTAACAAATCTCCCCGATTGAAAGATGCAAATTTTGGCAGCTCTGCTACCCTGTCAAAACAGAGATAAGTAATCGTTCCATACCTCCAAGCGTCTCAATGAAGAACACACTGGAAACAGCCCCCTGAATTTGGACCAACTGTGTAATTTACAAACCTAAATCTGAGACCATTGAGACGGATAAAGCAGGCATGACATTTGGCCCTTGGAAAAGGAGTAGGGCAATTTCCTTTAGTTGAAGGGCTGACCTACATGTACACGTGGTACAGGCTTTAATCAACTTTTGAGGCTATTTAATAAATAATTGTACTGAATTTTTTTCTGAGGGCAAAATAATCGGAAATCAGATTAAAGTAGGGAGGAAATCATGCCTGGATAAAAGTTTTACGGACAACTTTGAAGCGATGTCATTCCCATTCCATCAGCCACCCTTCGAACAAAATAACGAAAAACAAATCCTTGAATATTTTTCTACGCCGGGCAATTTTAAAATTCATCTCGACAAAAAATCAGCAGCCAACAGTGTCCCACAAACCCCCCCTCCCCCCCTGAATTGCATATCATGAATTCTTATCTGCTTCGCACACTGGCAGATTGTTGTGTCTGATTAATGTGCACCAACGCTGGTCTCTTATCAGCTGATGTGATCGGACCCTCTAAAATTAAAAATGGCGATACTACAAAGGTCAGAGGAATTTATTCCCAGCCGCGGCACCGCGCCAGATCCCTATCGTCTGATCGTTATCTCACCTATGATATCGCCGGCCAATCACAACGGAGTTTGGTACCCACTAAATATGGACGACTTCAGATCAATCTTATGATATGCGCCTGGCATATGGGATTTGAGGGGGGGGGGATCTGTTCGTCTATCTCTTCGTTCATGTTCGATGTTGCAAGCCAGACCAAATCTCCCTGTCCCGGCTGTAAGATTTGCATAGTTCATGAAGACAAGTAGACTGGTTCCAGAGTGCATCATTCGTTTCAAACACTGGCCTACAGGCATATCAACCATTTTAAGCTTGTCCACCAATAGTATAGAGTTCATTCTATGAATTACATGAACACAATACAGTAAAAATAAATATATCACTCGGAAACACTGCATTCCTTATTGCATACAAGTTTGTACAGATACACAATTTCCAATTACACAAGATTATTGAAGAACTTTTTCTCCACATAAGTACTCTTATTTTGTGAAGAAATCTTGTTTTTGTTTGTTTAATTAATAGTCAAGTAATAAACCACAAGGGAACCTGACTAGATAAACATGAGTTTAATTTTGGAGATAACAAAGAAAAACTGACTGGAACTGGATTTTAACCTGTGACCTCCAGATTAACGTGCCGGCACTTTACCAAACCGAGCTCTCCAGCCCTGATGTTTTTGTCAATATCTTTGTTCAGGGGGGGCCAGTCAGAAGCCATTCAACCTGTAACTGCAGTATAAAAATGGATCACACCTAAGTCTACGGCATAACAGGGATCACCTTAAGTATCAAACAAATAAACAAACAACAAGTGAAACTGACTGGGTAAATTTTCATTCAATTTTGAGGTGAACAAGCTAATTTTGAATAACAGACAGATCGTGACAAAACACTAACACTTGCTACACCCAAGCCGCAAACATCACAATTTGATGTCCATGCCCACTGAGTGCCCTGCTTAATATTTTTCTATAAGGTACACATGTACTAAGGAGCAAAGTGTCAAAACTGAGACTTGAACCCACACTCTGCTGATCAGAAACACCAGAGCTTGTGTCCAATATGGTTGACCACTCGGCCACGACAAACCACTGTTTTTCAAACTATTTTTCTGTATACATGCAGTCAATGTATTTGTTCTTACATCCGAGTCAGATTATCTTGGGCTAACATGGTGCTTGTTCCAGAATAATACAAACATAAACTTCAGTTTTAATTGGCCAGAAGTGTCCCCCAGAACCCAACTGTGCCCCCTAACCTTTTATCAATACAGGAAGGTCTCTTTACATACAGTATGTAAGAAAATAAGACCTGCTTTAAAGAGCCTACCTGGTATAACCTTTGCCCTCCTTCAATCACCCAAACCGTGGTAACTACATTTTTTTAGTAGATGTTAAATTTGCATCGGGGATAAAGAATTTCATTTGATTTAACCATGGAGGAAGTTTAATCCTATCACCAACATGTGTAAAGCACAGTGTATACTCAGTACTTTCCCGAGTTCTGTGAAAAAAATAGTGACCATGGTCGTACCGTGGAGCTATAAAAAGATGTGAGGTTGAGGCTACAAGGATACCAAGAAGTTCATGTATAACGTGTTCTTGATGATGTTTGGGCTGCATCAAGTTGACTTGGATATGAGATACGGAAAGCGCTATACTTTTCCGTACTCCACTTGCGCTTTTGTTACAGGCATACTGTAGTACTCTGGTAATGTGTAGCTTGTTTGTATGAGCTTCTTCATATTCTGCTATGGTATATAATTAACTAATTACTGATTTACTGGTTTACTGTATATTTTGTTGTGATTTCCTGTACAGCGTTTTTGAAATTTTATGTAAAACGCTATAATGAAGATCAAATTATTATTATTATTAAAGATAGATTTCTGCAGTCCCACTCCTTGGACTTCTTCAATGGGCAAATAACATGACATCATCTACTCTCCTTTTCACACTTCTTGAAACAATGATTGCGTAACCGTGGATTTTAATTCCAAATACTTGTTTTACGTCTAACCGATGACAAACAACAAATACGTGTGAAGTAGGGTCTATTCTGTGGTTCCGTACTTCATCTTCCCCCCAAAAAACATCCCCCAAAAAATACACCTGGCTTTACAAAGTACGATGTGCTGCACGCAAACATGTACGTGCACTCTATCTTCTGTCAAATAACTTTTGACTTTTGCACGACAAAGCACTTTTATGATGATAGCCAGTTCCAATGGCCATTTAAGAAGAAGCCAAAAAAAAAGCCGATAGAAAAGATTGCCAGATAACAATGTTGCACAAAGAATCGATTGGCTGATTTCGGGGCAACATTTCCCCCTTTGTGCAGTATCGTCCAACCTTTGATAAACAATGACGGGAGAAGATAATGTACAAGGGTCAACCATGCAATACCAATACCAAGCCCGTTATCTGCTGCTCAGCCGCCCCAGATAAACTTTATCAGGGCTTTTTTGTTGTCGGATGAACTCATGGAAATTGACAAGCGCTGATGGAACTTTTGATGAGACTGTCTGAAAAAGATTGTGGAGGTGATAAAAAAAGAACACGGGCGATGACTCACAGTCCCAGGGTAGATTATCTAGCCCGTTCAACATCAATAGTTGAGAAATTAATGATAAATAGCTGTTGTTTTTCCTTTGCACGTAGTCCTGTATCTTTTTTTTATCTCAGCGTTTGAAGGACTAAAATAGCATGAAAAAATGCAAAATAGATTCACGGGTGAAACAAGGAAAAGTTCACACCAGGGTCTCCACTTTTAAAAACTATGTAGTCATGCAGGTGACTAGTAGAATTCCCTTCTGGACAACATGAAGTCATCTGAGAAATATTCACAACTATTTAACTGGTCAAAACTAACTTGCAGAGTATATTTTGTTTTTGTCAGAGCTTCATCCTTATAAGAGTTTGAATTCTAAAATTGTTATTTCTTTTTTTCAATTGATGCCAAACTGTCCGTCTCCTACACTGTCTCAAATCTTTGTTGCCTAAGCCCTAAAAACATTGCAATAATTTGTATTCAATCTGTTTTATTATTACTTTTGATGTGTATGTGGCAAAATTTCTAATTATTGAAGGATCTATACGCTTCCTTATTTCTTATTTGATGATGCTTGTTAGTGGCGGTTAACCGCTGTTGGTGATCAATAAATAAATAAATAAATAAATAAATTACATAAAAATGAGACCCCTAATCCCGTCTTGTACGCCATTTTGTTTTCCTAAGTCCATACCAGTTGTAGTTATTGGTATGTAAATGCAGTTCAGCAAAGCCAGACAGCTAAACATTCAAACAGTAGATGATAAACCCTAGTGACTACTACTACTACTACTAGTCATCACCCATGACTAACTTTCATAAAGTCATGATAGTCATGGCTGGGTAGTTAACAAACTAAATGCGTTTCAAAAGTAAGGATCTTGATGATGATAATAATAATAATATTAATTTAAAGGCAGGGTTTACTTTTGGTAGTTACTCCAGAAGTTAATGACCATTAAAACTTACTTGGTAAAGAGCACTGGAGAGCTGTTGATATTATAAAACATTGTTAGAAACGACACCCTTTGAAGTAATGTAGTTTTAGAAAAAGAGGAATTTTTCACCCCAAAAAGCGTTTCTCAGGCAATAAGGGTGTTTTTTTTTCTTTCATTATTTTCTTGCAACTTTGAAGACCAATTGAGCTCAAATTTTCACAGGTTTGTTATCTTATGCATATGTTGGGATACACCAAGTGAGGAAACTGGTCTTTGACAATTACCAAAAGTATACCCTGCCTTAAAAATTTATATCGCGCCCTTTTAAAAAAAAGGTATAAAAAGCGCATAATATGTTTTAAAATGCACAGAATGGAAGAAAAAGATAAGGGGGGGGGGGTGGAAGGGAAATCACCAGTGACCAAACCACAGTATTATGGGGGATACATCTGTGCCTGTCCCACCAACAGAGATTAATGGTGTCTTGTTACATAAGCCTAACCCTGCTGGCATCTGTAATGTTTTGATCTTTTCAAAAGAAAACAAAATCTAAACTAACTGCCAAGGCGACCATAGAAGTAAAACAGACATAAGACAAAAAGACACCCAAGAACAATCCTACTATATAAAAAACACTGAGTGCAGCATTAAAAACATGGGTTTTTATCTCACACTTAAAAGAGGCGAGTTTCCGTTCAATGCGATGGTAGAGTTAATTCTACAGCTTAGGGGCTGCCACAGAAAAAAAAACCTTATCACCAAATGTAGGCAACATTTTACCATTGGAGTCATGACAAATGACTATCAAAAATCGATGACGGCTATAAGTCAACTAGTCGCAACAGTCACCCAGGCCAACACTAAACATTCCGTATGTAATGTGCCATCTAAAAAAACTGAATACCAATTATCAGAATCACTTACAACTTGGACTCTTTAAACATTCTTTTTTTTGCTAATGTATGAACATTGTTTACTGTATTAAAGGTAGGTTTTAATCAAAGGAAATAAAACTGACCTGCTAAAATTTTCTGAATAAAAAACAAAACAAAAGCTCACTTTTGATGCTTGCTAAATAATAATAATAATATAAATAATACTGGAGTCATACCGATAAGATACTCAAGGCGCTTGAACAAAGAGAAACATTTTAAAGATATTTTGAAATTTTTGAATTACGAAACCGGTTTATGTAGCACCTTATAAGGGTTTACAAGGTGCTACGGCGCTTTCAGCAGCCATTGCTAGAAACACCAGGGCAAACCTTGTCCCTTAGCGATGTGTAAATGGGTTCTTTTACGTGCATTACACAACAAACGAAACCTACGAACGAAGGACGAAGCATTAATGGTAACTTTTCTTGACACAAGTGTCAATACAGGGACTCAAACCCACACTCTGCTTAATCAGAAACACCAGAGCTTGAGTCCAGTGCGCTTGACCAAGACACGCCATAAATTAAGATTGGATTAAACAAACTAAGGACAGATAGAAAGTTATACATGTAGCTTCAAAAGTCTGAGGCATAAACTCGCAGGAAAACAGTATCAAACATGTACATTGACCACTTGGCATTTTGTTCGGATATTTTGTGTATTTTGCATCAATTTCCAGAACTAAAGAAAATCTGCCACAGAAACAGGAATTGCATTGTGTTGGTGAACCACCCCAAAATCTGTCTCACGATTTTGCTTGAGTTTAAAGGATTTGGTGCTGCTTGGTCCCAACGCCAGGGTTCTGCCCACAGTGGTCGATGCCGGTAAAACCCGCCTGCACTCAGGACTCCCCAACCACCACTGGCAGAATTTTTCTCTGTTTTCTGACCACCACACATTTTCCAAATGTTTTAATATACACTTGCAATTTCCTTTCAAAGGTTTAAAAAAAAACATGTAAAATTGGGTATTTACCAGTAAACATGGTATCCCAAGCCATTTATTTAGAGTACTTCTTTGATTTGAGTCTATTCATATGATCTACGTGTAACTTATCCATCTCGCAATGGTTTCCAGGGAAACATTTTTCCACCACTGCAGAACCCTGCAAAGCACTCAGATTGGATTCCCCCAGACTAAAGCCAGTGTTGCTACATCACATGGTTTGAGCATAGAGCAAGGAACAAGTTCAAGGCAAGCTTTTGTATAGCGACCTCCAGATAAGCAAACCCTGGTACATTACCATTGTACCATGTACACATTCATTCAGATTTGTGTACAGGTGTTTGCCTTCTCTTACTTGTACATAAATGCGCAAAAACTTGCCCTGAACCATGTGACATAGCAACTGCCTCTATTCAGTCTGAGAAACTCAAGTTTTAAAAGAGCTCCCTTGTGACCATTTAGCAAGTCATTGCACCACACATTATTACAAATTTCAACTCACAAATGGCTTACTATGTATGCAGTTTATTTACATCAAGTGGCAAGGAAAACATTATTTTGTTGTTACAATTAACACTCGCTTTAAGTTCACACTCGAATATAAGCATGTGTTATTTTTGTAATCCGACCAAGGCTGTTAAAAAAAGTTATCTCTTCCTTTTAGGCTCGGTCACTCTTATTAGAAACATCAATGTGAAAATAATTCACTTCCCTGTTAGTTAGTGTGCAAGGGAAACAGGAGTACGTTGATTTAGATTGGAGGGGCAAACTGACAGCTTGAGACAGCGCGATGCAAATGTATACTACATGAACTTGTTTGATTTTTTTTCCTTCTTTTTTAAGTGAGCAGTTTTGTTAACAGTTCAAAGTATTTATTGCCTGGACTAGCTTTCTTGATTTGTCGTATTATATTTACCATACAGATCTGAATATTGTCAGTGATCCTAACCCAAACCGTCCCAAGGGTTTCAAGAGAGTGCAGAACCCAACAGGTTACAACAGGTATTACAATAATAAGCCGCACTCTTATATTAGTGTTTTTAACGGGACTGTATTTATTGCTTTTTTTGTCTTGTATGCTTCTATGATTCAATGCCAGTTAATTTAGATTTTTACATCTGTAGCTAGGGTTAGAGCTGTCTGTCTCCTGAAAAGATCAAAACATTACCAATGCCAGCAGGGTTAAGCATTATTTAGTAATATGCACTAGGTAACTATCAGGAATTGCAGTCATAAAATGCACAAATGCACAGACACCCGGGCACGCTTACCCACAGGTGTAAACTATCATATTATAATAATGAAACAATCGGTCTGTGATCTTAATTATTGGCTCATCCTCCTCATTTTACATATTTTATTCCCTAAATACTAATACTTAAAACATACAATTACAGTAGGTGCACAGAGTGACTAAACAAAAACAACTTGCGTGACCAATCAAATACCCCGCGTATCTTGGCCGTACGCTAACTGGTCTTACAGAATGACGCAAGCCCGGCACGTTTACAACGCCGCGTATAATGCATTTGACCGTGAATGCGGTAAAATGAAATATGCACTTAGTAACTATTAGTTCTCTATTGGCGAGACAGACGTATCCCTGCCTGTGGTTTGAGCACTAGCCCAGTGACCAGTCTTTTCTCATTCTTTTTCTTACATTCTGTATATTTTAAAATGTGGAATGCACTCATGATAATTTTTTTGTGAAGGCGCAATATAAATTTGAAATTATTAGTATTAGCACTGTACTTCTGTGCACAACTTCATACACAAACAATGCCAATGAATGATTGTTCCAGCTGCTGATGGTAAGTCACAAAATGTGTTGTACATTAAAGGCCCTGTACACTATTGGTAAGATCGAAAAACACAAATGTTCACAGATTCACACATAACTTACATGATTTAAATAAAGCAATGGTAGAAAGGGTTCCTGAGAATATTTCTGCCTAAAATGCTATCTTTTCTGAGAAATGAGTAAAACAAGTTTTGATCACGCGTGATAAAAATGCGATGTTTGAAAAAACAGAAAACACATAAGGTCTCTTTTCACTATTTTCTTGTGACCTCGATGACCAATTGAGCTCAAACTTTCACAGGTTTGTTTGTTCATGCATATGTTGAATCACACAGAACATGAACACTGTCTGGGACTATTTTATCAGCTCTACCAATCCTGTATACCTTTAAGAGGTAGGGTCATCGTTCGATTTTTCGTAAACGTAATGCTGACTTACTATAGGCAACATTATCAAGAGGGATACAATAACAGTCACCTGCGAAAGTTTCAGCTGAATACAGTGTCTACTTGCTGAGAAAACATGAACAAAAACTGACACGGTATTTCTATCAAGAAAATCGCATCCATTCACATTTAGAGAGAGGTGACAGCGGGTACCAACCATATCTCTGGACACAGCATTCACACACGGACCCCACAGAGATTTGTTTATCTTTGGAGGTTCAAATAGTTTGGCATACTTTTATTGATTTCTAATCAACGTGAGCACTTCAGGAAAAAAACATTCACGAAATGCTTACTACCATTACCGCCTTTAGAACAACTAGGTTTTGGGATAAAAATTACAGACATTTTTCTTTGGGGGGGGGGGGTCCTTACCAAAATATGACCCTACAGGGCTTGAATTTGGGGTCAAACTCCACAAGACCACAGGGCTTGCAGCTCAACACTTTTTACCGGACCAGCACTGAGGAAAGATTTATCTTAGTCATATGGGTGAGTATTATGGGTCTTATGGGTGAGTATACTTTGATAGTCAACAGCATTGAAAGATATATTTACCAGACTCAAAGTCAACATTTGAACATCACGTTTTGTTAATTTAAGACAAATACACACAAGAGGTTTTATTATTCAATTGAAAAACACAAGACAGCCGGACTTGTCCGGTCTTGAGTGTACTGGCCCCAAAGCTAACATCACTGGCCTGCGGTCCAGTGTAAAACTCGAGCTCGGCCCTGCCTTTAGACTCGCAGTAAACCATGAAAGATTTCCTGTTTTATGACCAACCATGGATTGGAAGTCCAACCAGTATCATTCAATCAAAGCTTTAAAAATATCTGGACAACCGGTGAAACTTTCCTACACTGTAGTAATTTTTTTTAAAAACATTATTCAAAATTGCAGGTGGTTAGAGTCTGTCCTTCCATCAGAGACAATTATTGTTTTAAAAAAGAATAATTTCTTCATCAGAGAAAGAAACCGCCCGAACAGGGAAAAACGCAAGAAAACTTACCAATGGTGTCTTTTAGTATGCAGACAGATTAAGCTAATCCGAAAGCCAGGTGGTGTAGACCAATACACATTACAATCAACACAGACTTGCTTGTGTGCGATGCTGGCCGGCCTAGTAGCTGCTGTGATGGTAGATTTCAGCTTTTACACACACACACACACTGCTACACAACTCGTGAACATTGAGAGCCTCAGCCTTGTGCCTCCCTTACGCTCTGAGCTAGGGCTTGTGGTGATACCATCAGTGGCATTATAGTGTCCCATCAGCATCTGACGTTATCACAGATCGCTATCTCCCTCTCTCTCTGGCATATCCTGATAAGCGCTGTGTGGCTGTGGCCCTGTTGTTAACCCTTTTTATCAAAATACCATCTGGTAAAAATGCAGATAAGAGCTGCAGTATAAGTAATCTTATTTCAAAGTCCATCTGAACAAAAAATATACATGTATATATATTTTTTTTAAATTCTAAGACTCTAGCTATACATTACATGCATAAATAGAATAGACTGTTATCAATGCACGACCATCTTTTTTTTTTCGTCCATTCAACTTTGTAATGACCAAATTGAGACTTAAAGGGGAAAAAGTATGGCTCTTTTTTCTTTACAATGAGATTTAGAACTATACCATTGTGAGTGTGTGTGTACCATGGTACAACAGTGTGTATAGTCGAGACCATAAAGTCCGAGACTGAGACCCGGACTGCTTAAAAACTGTGACACAAAAAAAAGGTTGAAAAACTCAAAATTCACTTAACAAAATAAAAAAATTAACATGTTTAGCGTCCTGCCTTTTTGGGGGAAAAAAGGAAGGAGGCTGGTCTTTTTTTTTCTTTTCTTTTTTTAAATGGCCACCCGACACATTTTTCAAGACAACCGGTCCGGCTATTTTTCAAGATGGTTGCCAGCCTTTTTCTGAGTGTTTTTTCAGTGTGCTAAAGTAAACAAAAATACAATATTATGTATTTTAGAATTGATTTTTTTCATCAGAGCTTGTAAAATTGATCCTTTAAAAGAAATTTAAAAGGAGGCGGCCTCTAAAAAAAGAAAGGCGGGGACGCTAAACGTGTTTTTGTTTTTTTGGCGTAAAGGGAACGAAGTACATGTACATCAGTAGGATTTGAAACTTTGCATGATTGGAAAAACAATCAGGTGAGGTTTGCGGAGACACCATGTACATAAACTCTCTACTCAATTGTTGTGTCTCTGAGTAGAACTGGCGGTTTGACAAACTCCACGTTTCGATCAGTTTGCTCTGATCGTGTACATCATTGGATGAGCAAATGCATCCCATATACAACCGTTAAGAAAGGACACAGAACTCAGTGTGAAAATTTCATTTAATTCCATGTCACGTTTCCAGTACAAACAACGGAACACAGTTTGCATTTTTGTCCAGCATTCTGTGCATGTTCTGTTACAATTTCCATTGCAGAAATCAAATTGTAAGCACTTTGGTGACTTTGGGTGTCCTCAAATGCTATTTCCCAAGCTTTGACAGTATTTAAGATGTCAAGTAAACCACATATTTGGAAATAAAAAGTCGCAACCCCTCATGTGATCCTTGTCCTGCCACTTCCCAGGTTGTATCGTAAACTTGGGTGTGATCCCTGGCTATAACGCAGTTTAAGGTTAAATTGGCTTCTGACTGGCACCCACGAACAAAGATATTGACAAAATAGGGAGAGTGCCAACATAGGGCTAGAAATCTCAGTTGGTACATGCATATGAGCGCCGGCACGTTCATGTGGAGGTCGCAGGTTCAAATCCCGCTCTAGTAAATTTTTCTTTGTTTTACCCTAAAAAAAAGTATTAAAGATGGACATATTTCTCTTGAGGAGCGGTGTTGGTATCAACTTTCAGATTGAAACTTATCAAAGTTTCCCGGGTAATCAGGCCTCACAAAAAAAAAAAATTGTTTTCTGTAACCCGATTGATGTTACAGAAAATTGATGACCGTAAACATGGTTACCACCATAATTTGAAAATAGTCTTTTTTTTCCTGACCGACTGCATATTCCACTTCTTATACCACCAGAATTCAAGGTCTAATTTAAATATTTTATCAAATGTGTAGTCTCATTTCAATTCCAGATGTCCAGTATGTGTATTCAATCCAATTCTAGGAGTCAAACTTTTGTTAGTCTCCATTTTATATCAAGATGTTACAAAACAAATTGCTGGCAGATCAATTTCTAGGTCAATAAACTTGATTTCTCTGGTGTGCACTCGATATGACCAAAAATAAATTTTCCTACCCCAAGCTTGTTATACAGGAAACAACATATATATTTTTTTATTAGGCCATACCAATTCTGAACTTTGTCTTTCATGTTCAAACAAATCCTTAACTTAGCCGGTTTCAAAATCCTAAACTATCATCCTCGAGCTGCAAATCAATCAAACTTTCGCAGTAAAATCCTTCAAATTATAATCACCCACACACATATAATGTTATGTTTGCTGTACCCACTGCTAATAATAAGATTCAAACTGGTCTTTCATCACCAGCCACACCCAGTGTTCAAGTAGCTAACATTGCATGACCTGATTTTCACCAACATTTGTTTCTGTTGTTTGAATATGTTTTTTTTCTCAGAATCAGAATCAGAATGATTAAAAACAATCAGGGAACTTTAAATATTGGTCTCTTTCTGAAAGGATCAGTCCTGAATCCCATACAAAAATTGGAGGAGCAGGGGATTGGGGCGGGTGAAAGATGTTGCTCCTAACCGAGCTGCGACAAAACTTTGCATCTTCTTACATGCGCCAGAACAAAAGGAGTGTTTCCTATTGGTCCCTTAGCCAAAACAAAAACAACTTGCGTGACCAATCACATACCCTGCGTACCTTGGCCGTACACTAACTGGTCTTACAGAATGACGCAAGCCCGGCGCGTTTACAACGCCGCGTATAATGCATTTGACCGTGAATGCGGTAAAATGAAATATCTTGACAAACAACACAATAAAAAACAGTAAATTCACACAATCTCTACAGTAAAACTATACCTGGAATTGCATATACTCCAAGCTTATAAAAATTCCCATTGGTATAAAACTATTCTTAAGCAATCAATTTAAGAACAGTTTTATACCATGAACAAATTTTGACCGATGTTGCCCTTTCAAAATGAAAAAACAAATAAAAACTTTTGCATATGCCACTAACAATCTCCCTTCAAGGCAGGGTGTACTTTTGGTAATTACTCCACAAGTTATTGAGAATATTAACTTACTTGGTAAAGACTTGAGAGCTATTGATATTGTATAAAACATTGTTAAAACAACCCCCTTTGAAGTAATGTAGTTTTAGAGAAAGAGGTAAATTTTCACCCACAATTTTGAATCTGAGAAAGGCTTCAGGCATTTGGTAGTTGTCGAAGACCAGTATCCTCACTTGGTGTATCCCAACATGCATGAAATAACAAACCTGTGAAATTTTGGGCTGAATTGGTCATCGAAGTTGCGAGAAAATAATGAAAGAAAAAACACCCTTGTTGCATAATAATTGTTTGCTTTCAAATGCCTGAGAAAGGCTTCATGCCTCAGATTCAAATATTTTAGTGAGAAACTACCTCTTTCTCAAAAACTACATTACTCCAGAGGGAGTCGTTTCTCACAATGTTTTTATACTAACGGCAGCTCTCAGGTGCTCCTTACCGAATTAGTTTTCATGGTAATGTATTTCTTGAGTAATTACCAAAAGTACCCACTCACTTCCAATCAAATTAACCGTCAATCTGGCAAAGTATGGGGCGGTGCGCCCTCAATTTAAAAATACAAAATCAGGAAAAAAACCTTGAGATACGACAGGCACGATAATGGGAGCATGATAAAGTAGACTTAGCAAATAAAAAATATCCTCCGCAAACTGAAAATACACACAGTCATGGAGTGATTGGTCTTTCCTGGTCAACATCAAACACATGTATGAGATGTAGTTACGCTGATTGCTTAATTAATTTATCCTTCCCCTTAACAAAAAAAAAATCAAATTATAAAAGACTGCACATGGTTCTTGCTAACTTCAAAAGACAACTTGGTTTTAAGGGGGTTTAACTTGTAACACATCTTAATTTGGGGTCGAACAAAGAAACATTGACTAGAGCGGGAATTCAACCCGTGATCTCTGGATCAACTGAGCTATTATATAGCCCTAATATCTTGAAATGTGAGACTTACACTTATGTTTAATGTTCAGTGTATTTATCATGGTAAAAAAACAAAAACGAAAACATTATTCTGATTGGTTTTTAAGATCTTTTCCCCTCTCAGTTAAAAATAGGGTCATCATTTGGTTTTTGCTGAGTTATTGGCACAATTATCAAGAAAGAAACAACAGAAGTCACCTGTGAAAGTTTCAGCTGAGGACAGTGTCTACTTGCTGAGAAAACAGCCCAAAAAACTGTCTCGGTATTTTCACATTTGTAAGTAGAATCCATCCACAAGGTGACAGCGGGTACCAACCGCATCTCTGGCCGTAGCATTCACGAATGGACACCAACCCTCAGAAATCGGAGAAATGATTCATGCAGGAACCGTTTTTCTCAGATTCAAATGGTTTTTGTTGATTTCTAATCAACGGGGGCATTTCAGATGAAAAAATTTCCCAGGATGCTTACCAACATTACCATCTTTATGACAAGTAAGCTTTTGGATAGAAGCACAATTTTGTTCAGAGTCATAACCAAAGTATGATCCTACTTTTATTTATGACGAGGATTTAATTTACTCTCTTCTTTACCATTTGACTCCTACATACAATAAAACTAACCTGTGAAATTTTCACTTCAAAAGGTGGTCGCGTTTTTGAGATATCACCGAAAAACCGGAGCGAATATTTCCACGCAGGAAGAATATTCCCCATAGGAATACACAGTCTGAAAAGCGCTTCTGACAGAAACGCTTCTCAGATTCAAATTTTGGGGAATAAAAAGCGATATATTTTCCATAACCGTAGTACTTCAAAGTTAAAAGTTTCTCAAAATTCATTATACTACCCAAGGCTGCTGTACTTCTTACCAAGTAAGTTAATTTTTTATTGCCATTAATTTTCAGAGTCATTATCAAACGTGTACTGTGCCTTTAAACCAGTTTAGACTTTAAACCATTTGACTTTCAAATCGCATTATCCTTTGCAACGATGTATTCACCCTACTTTACTGAGGTGACTGTCTAGGCCCAATTCACAAGAAGCAATTTACTGGCAACAAGTGCCGGGCAATCTCCGATAAGAAAATTTACTCACGCTTCAGTTTTCTCATTATTTTCTTGGGGAAAGTGAGTTTTAAAAGTATAATACAGGATTGGTAGAACTGACTAACTACATAGTCGCAGACAGTGTTCATGTTTTGTGTGGTTAATCATCCGTATCAAATAACAAACCTGTGAAAACTTGGGCCTTAGTTCCAATGTGCGAGTCAGGAGAAAATAGTGAAAAAACCATACGGCACATTTTTCAGCAAGTTAACACATTATCCTTAGTTTGGTTGTAACAACCGAAATCGACTGTTGTGCTTTTCAGATACAGTTTACTTGAATATGACTTTATTTCAGAGGGAAATATTTCACAGAAAAATATATTTTCTAGTATAAACTTCAAAATCAGTAAGCTTTCAGAACAAAAATTAAACGAAAATGTTTTTTATCCTTACCAATCCTGTATACATGTAATACCGAGATTGCCTCTAGTGCTATAAACCAAGTATTCCTTTTCCCTTTTGCATAAAGTGCACAGGTGCAAGTGGTTGCCCTGTGTGACATAGCCTTATAAATATTATAAGTACAAACGAAAATCATGCTTAGCAGAAACAGGGTACCAGCCAATATGCCATAAAGTTTAAATTGGTGCCACTGGTTCCCCACTTTTTTTGTTTAGCAAAGAATTTTGGCAAGCAGTACTTTCTGCTATAAAACAGTTTTATGCTATTGGGCCCTGTTGATGTTGCCAAGTGCATTTTTCTGTATTGAATTTGCCCCCCCCCCCCCAAAAAAAAAGATATTAAATTCTTTCTTCCTAAAAAGTTAATAGACCAAGAGTTTTAAAAGTTTGTTTTGGGTTTTTTTTTTTTTGTTTTTTTTTTGTGGGGTTGGGGTCCACAATGGTCAGATCTTATGTAAAACATGTAAAAGGTAAGAGGGAAAAAAGGAACTAAAAACTATTTTCAAAAGCAAAATTCACTTTAAGTGAACAAGTGATTTCACTGTATGTTTGATAAACGGCAGGTTGTATACATGTAGCTTGAATGAGAAACATTCCAAAATGAGGCAGTGGGCTGGCAGTAGCGTAACTAAGGGGGCATGTGCCCCCCCCCCCAAAAAAATAAATAAATAAATAAATAAATTGATGTCCATACCTTCCTGGGTGCCCAACCATTTGAAACCTGGACTTTTGAGATTAGAAATCACCAGAGTAAAATGTTACATTTGTAAGCTTTAATGTGATAATTCCAGTGATTTTAAAACTAGTTTTCCATCAAGCAGGCAATGTATTTGTTTGTACACTCACAGTCAGAATGTCTTATAAAAAAATAGCAAATGACATAACAACAAGAGCGCTGAAAAGGGGCTGGTTTAAGAGAAATGCGAATGGAAACTACAGAAGTGCCTTCCTAGAAAAAGTGGTGCAACTCTTTTTGTTATACCTCTGTCTTGAATGCTGTATTTTCATTGGTGCAGAACGACCACATGAGCGGGCAACAAATATCCATGTACCACTCTCCTCTCACGCGCACGCGCGCGTCGTACAACTTTCTGTGCAGCAAAGGATCGAGATTATCATCGTTTTGATAAAATTGAAGTCCTTCAGATGAGGAAAATATTACTAAGAATTCAAGACAGAGGTATAACAAAACAATTGTTGCCCGCGGTGACATGGTCCATGGGTTTTGTACACCCTCGGGTGCCATTTGCCCCCTCGTTTCGGCGCTGTGTGAAAGATCTAAATCTAGATTATTACCTCATTTGTTTTGCAGACAGGCATGTTAAGTGGATATGAACAAACAGTGTCAAAATATTGTGTGTACAAATATGAAGCAAAAGGTGGTTTCTAGGACATTATTGACAACTAAAGATTGTATTTGTAGGAGTACCAGTACATTCCATTGTAGGGGCATTTCATAACATGAGGCAACGCTGGCTCGAATTTGGGGGGGGGGGGAATCCACAAGACCGCAGGGCTGGTAGCTTGAAATGTTTACTAGACCAGAATTATTTTTGCAAGACAAGAATTGAAATGCGGAAAAAGATACAAAAATATCTGCACAGTTTAACATTTGACTTTTTAAAATGTTAACATAGCAAGCACTTTAAGAGAAGACTTATCTTTATGGAAGTATTTATTTTATGGAAGTATTCATCAATGCCCATCACTTTTGCCACCATTTCAGGTAAGCGTGTAAATGCTGCTTAGCCCAGAAATTGCACTTCACTGTATGATACACAGGGACATTGACACTGGTCCAAAGGCACTGGGCCATGGGATGGGCTGATGTATCAGATGCGCATTGGACCATTCCTCCTGACCTAATAGACTGATTGCAAGACCAATGTTTACATGTCATCACGTAGTGGGTACTACGTACATCATCTCAGCGGATGGCAAAAATGTGCATAGACTTTGTTGTGACAGAGCGAGTACACCGACAGTCGGCTTTTTTTGTGTGTAAATAATAACACAGTTACTAAGCCCTTTTATTAAAGTTGTATGTTGTGACATTGATTTAAACCACGTTACTGTTTCGTACATTACTAGCCTTACTGAATTTCAAAAGGGACCAACAAAATCAGTTTTGGCAAACCTTCTCTTTAAGTGGATGATTTCAGCTTCAAAGTTGTGACATTCTTGTGTTTTAAAGTGTGTGATCGCGATCGTCCATGTGTGAGCAACATATCGTGAACACAACGTTCTTTGTATAATTTCCAAGACTTGCTGGAACTGTCCTTACTGGCTTTATTCAGCCACTCCGGTAAGGTCTCTGGTATAAACTCTGGATTTATTATTCACAGATTTCGAGAAAGAAAACCCTGGATCGAATAAACATAAATGCAACAATCATCATGTACTTTACAACAAGGGCACTTTCCTACGAAGGGCACCTTGTTTGTTGATGTTTGACACCCACATGTAGGTCACAGTGACCACCTGGAGAGCACAATCCGTCTATACCCCAGGTCAACTCTTCCTGTTTATGAAAGATTCGACTACCTATAATATTGTAGATCTATTGTGTAAATCCATTGCAAATAATTATCGTCATTCTTTGCGTTGTCCTAAAAATAGGGCACGATTGCAACATTCTTCTTACGTTGGTTTAACACGTTGACTGCCGCCTACGAGTATATTCGTAGTAACAGGTGTAACCGCTTCTGCCACTACGAGTATACTCGTAGGGAATGAAAGGGCTTTGTATTGTTATTTAAATACACTGGCATCACTGAGCACGCAACAAATACGCTTCTGACAGTGGTGAGGACATGGCATCCTTAGAATGTGTATGTTCAATTTTTTTTTGTATAGTAGCTATTTGGTATGCACGCATGCGCACTGCACTTGGCAAATGGGAACGCCCTAGGAATCTATGACAGGCAGTCAACGAGTTAAAAAAGATGATTTACATTATCCACGGAGCCTCCATGCTTTAACCCTCTTGCTGTCTGACCATTCAATACCATTCAAGTGGTTTTGAATGATAGATAAACTATGCCAGCCTGAAATATGATACCATGAGGGAATGCACGTACACAGTACACAGTTAGTTCTGTGCACATTGTGCCACCGTACACAACCTTGGCAGTCGAATGGTTTCAAATGGTTGGTCAACTCAATGGAAAATGTTGCCAAGAGTCACTGACAGTAGGAGGGTTAACATACGGTGTGTGTACATGCGCATTGCGCCGACTGCAGTACAGTTGTTCCCATCATGTATCACTACATCCTGAACAAGAATTTGTACAAGCTCCTCAGCCCATCCCAGCGGTCTTGGATGAGACCGGTGGGTCGAGCAAATGATACCTACAGTAGCTATCTGTGCACATCTGCTTTTGCCATTTTCAGGCATGCAACTGTAACTTCACCGGAAAAGAGGAAATTACAAAATGTCAATGATTTTGTACGGTATTTTTCAATTTTAAATGGTAAAACTGAGAATAAAAAAGAGGAAATCAGCTGATCCGAGGAAAAGTTGCATGCTTGCATTTTAGCAAGATGGACAATTTCAACTGCTTCATGTCAACCGAGTGTCACATGCAGCTAACACAGAGGGCGTGCATCGTTAGATTGTTTCAATCCTATGAATGTATCCAATAAAATTAACCTTTTTTGTTTCAAAAAGTGGTAGTGTTTTTAAGATATCGCTGAAAATCTGGAGCGGTTATGTCCACGCAGGAAGAATAATCTGTAATGGGAATACACAATCTGAGAATGTTTCATGCATGAAACGTTTCTCAGAATGGAATTTTTTTGAACCTCTTTCTCTAAAGCCACATTTGTTAAAAGAGAATCGTTTCTCAAAATGTCAAAGACCATCAACAGCTGCAGTGCTTCTTACCAATTGAGTTTTTATGGTCATAACAGACATTCATTTTTGCAGTAATTACCAAAGGTATAACCTATCTTTAAAGGGGGATTGTCGTCATGATCATAGCAGCCTGTGGCTGTGTACATGGAAAGTAACCCAGATACTGCACGCGCTGGTCGTCACATCACAAAGGGCACTTTCATCATGTTATAAATGTGATGTGACGGCCAGCGTGCGCGCATGCAGTAACTGGGTTAGAGTTCATGATTTCATGTACAGCCTGCTGTGATCATGACGAAAGTCCCATTTTAAGGGGAAGGTGATTTTTCCTTAAAACCCAACAAAGGTACCACAGACTGCCACAAAATCCAGTACCTTCTAGGCTAGCATTGGGCGCATGGTTTTTAAAATGGTTCAGCTGAAACCCCATAGCTTGTTTACTATGGTGAACTTTAGTCTCCACAGTCTTGAATTATGAAAACATATGAAACAAATTACTAAGTTATTTGTCTGCTGTCACACTACTAACAAGTGTTCCCAAGTCCTCTATTGCCCCGCCCGGACAAAGCCCTCAAGGTCATCTAATTGGTAATTTTTGGGCCCAATTTCATAAAGCTGCTAAGCACAACAATTTGCCTAGCATGAAATTTCTTCCTTGATAAAAACAGGGTTACCAACCAAATTTCCATGTGTTGCATATTGCTTGTTACTGGTATTCAGCAGCTGTTTGCTTATCCTGAAAATCACGTGGAAATTTTGTTGGTAATCCCATTTTTATCAATGAAGAAATTTCATGCTAAGCAAATTGTTGTGCTTAGCAGCTCTATGAAATTGGGCCCTGAGGAGTTGGTCCGTAGATGATAGGATCGATACATTACACAACGACAGTCGAACAACAAGAATCACAATGTTTAAAATTACACTTAAATTCCACATGATTTGGAGATATTTTAATTTGAATCCTACTGGACAAATCATAAGAATGAAAGAGTACAAACGTGATAATGACGGCGCAGTAATTGGGTACATTTAAAATGTTGGAGCGGAGTGGATTTTCTGGACCCATGCAACGCTCAATGAGAGTACAAGGAACACGTAGAGCCTAATTTTGGCGAGATCCGGTTTCAAAAGAGAACTCCAAGTCCAGGTGCAGAAACGTGAATGGCAACAAGTTTTGTACAGGATTTTGTACATGTAGCTCTATGAGGTTCATAGAGACGATAGCGGATCGAACCTTGGAGTAGTTCTGGGAGTGGTCGAAGAATGTCCAGAGGATTAAAGGAACATTACAGAATTGGTAAGAAAAAAAAAATGTAAAATATACTTTTTGATCACAGATTTACATAACACTTACATGGTCTAATGATGGTAGTAGAAAACATCCCTTGAAATATTTCTGTCTGAAATGCCATATTTGATGAGAAATGAAAAAACTAATTTTCCGATTGGAGTTTATCGCTCAGTGAACGTTTTATTCATTTGTTGAATCTATATGATTTCATGCAAATGTGCAATCGGTTTTTCACTATTTTCTCGTGACCCAGATGGCCGATCGATCTCAGACTTCTACAGGTTTGTCAGTTTATGTATACGGTGGATTACATAAAGTGCTTACACTGTCAGCAACTGTTTTGTTAGCAAAAACCAATTATGTAATGTTCCCTTAAGGGTATGATTTTCGCAACTACCCCCACCCTAGTCCTATAGAACTATACGACTATGAGTTATGACAAGGTATGTTTTTTACTAGTAGAAATCATTATCAATCATTCGGAGCCGAAACGAGGGACGGCATATTAACAACCACGTACATAATTTAGGACACCATGCATACTCCCACCCCAATCTGAGGTGCAAAGTACTCTAACCAATGATCATGCTTTTTCACACTACTAAAATGTAGACTTGAGCAAGCATTTACTGTTCCTTGCTCTTACTTTCAATCTAACTAAGCCTGAAGCTAAGGGCTCATCTTCAGCTTCACACGTCCCCGTACGTATGCACCAGCTTAGCCTGCCTGGCGACCAGTAGGCCTATGCATTTGCTTCCAACTTTCTTCTATTTTCCTCACTTTATTTACAAAAAATACGAACAGTCATCAGCTTAAATACTTACAACGCACTGTGACGAGAGGTGGTTATTCCTATCTCGGATTTTTTGAACGGGAAGTCCTAGCATTTCCTCAGCAGTTCATGCAGTCACTCAGTTCCGCACACACCATTCGTTCGATGCAATTAATGTGTACCATGTACATGTACATGTACGAATACAAAATGTGTAAACACACAACAGTGTACACGTGCTCGTACTGCTGATCGGCACTGTCCATCAAAACAGCGCCACACACGGCGAAGCTAAAACATTAAACTTAAAAAAAAAAAAAAAAAAGTTTCTTGGAAATTGCAACGGAAGCGTTAAAGGAACACCGAGAAAGATGAAAAGAAATTTAAATATATGACTTATATCTTATAATTGTGACTTTAAAAGTCATATTATGACTTATAATGTCTAATTATGAATTAGCATGATTTAGCAAGCCAAAAGTCATACTTAAGAGATATCATAAACAATTTGGAAAAAACCTACATAAATGCCTGCAAATAATATGTTTTACATCATTATGTAGAACCTGGTATTGATTCATAAAAATTGCCCTAAACGTTGGAAATTACAGAGCAAAATGTGCCCCCATTTCCTGTAAGCCCAAAGTGGTTTTAGCATGATCTGGCAAATAAACTCAAGACCCAACAAATCTGGCTGCCAGGTGTTTTTCCAATTGATTAACAATACCTCAGTGCGTAATAACAAAACAATTATGTTCTAATGTTGACTTTGGGTCTGATAGAATACTTTCCAATTCTGTTCAGTAATGAAGTGAACTTATTATGAAAGACAAATGAGATAAATCTTCTCTTGCTTGTCTTATGTTCAAATAAAAACAGGTTAATGCATGCTGAACTGTATCAGCAAGTTTACTCTCATTTTAAATCTGGTCTTGAAAAAAAAATTAAAAATAAATTCTGGTCCAGTAAACACTTTGAGCTCTAAGCCCTGCGGTCTTGTTGGTTTTACGCCCCCCCCCCCACGGACATTCCAGCCCTGTTACTGATTACCATACTGGATGTGAATTGTGAACCACCTGCACTTTCCCCCAATACAACTTCATAATTTTGTAAAAAATAAATCACACACTTATTACAACAGATTAATAAGCTGCCAAGTTTATTCTAAATCTGGTTATTAAAGGCAATTAAACAACATTACACTATGTTTACTGAATTTACACTTAAGAATATGTCGTTAAAAAAAAACCTACCACTCCGACAGGTGTTTACAAAAGTAACAAAGAAAAACAAATTTGTTTGAGAGGGATTTTGTTACATTAAGATCAAGTTGACCAACTGGTGCCTTAAATAAAAGAAAAACCCACCACATTTTGTCATAATACAATTTTGACTAAAATTGAGAAAACACAGAGTCCAAATCAATATAACCGTAAAAGCATGTTTACACTTAATTCCTACTCACTTTTAGGTTGATCAAGTTTGAATACATTAAGTCTTCATGACCCCATATCGTTCTTTCAAATTTGCACCATGTTTTTTTTTTTCTAACGGGTTGGGTCCAAACCGCATTCACCACATGTAAATGGAAGATTGCTCCATTCAGAAATAACTCGGACATAAAAGAAGTTTTACTGCAGTTTAGTTTCTACACAGAGTCCCTCCATTTTCAAACTAGAAACTTGAAGGAATGAAACACCTCTGAGCCCTCAGGGTTTTAGACAGTTTCAAATCTTTTCGTTTTCCAAAAAAATACTGAAATCACTGAAATCAGAGGCATTCTTATTTTTTGTTTGGATAACATACGGCAGTTGCAAGATTTGAAGTGCTATTTTATATGTTTGAATGCATAGCCTGGGTCCGGTAGAATAATTGAGACCATAGTAAAACACCCTTTTTCAAGGAAATCTATGCCTATTCTTATAAGCAGACACATACAAAAAAATAAACATTTAAGGTGTGCAAGTTATGCTCTGTGAACTTAAGATGTACAAATTTGCACTGCATCCTATTTTAAGAATATACCGTTATTGATGTAGTTTCTTATGTACATGCTGCATCAGGCTATTTCATAATGTTTGCAAGCGACTAGCTTTAACAGAAATTTGTCAAAATACCGTCGTACAAGTCATATTCCAATGTGCTTTTAAAACTCAGGGGTTGAGAGTCAAAGGTCTAAAACTTTGGCAAAAAATTTAGAAGTTATGTTGTAATAATAGCATTTCCACCTTTGGGTAACCCCTTGAAGTTACATATGTAAAATTATGTTTTTTTCCACCTTTTGATAAGCCCTGGAGTTATAGATTTCAATGAGCTTTTGGAAACAGTATCCTTACCACACAAGAAGCAGAATTATACAAGTTAAACTTAATGCAGACATGAACAAAACAGTTTGGTGCACATTTATTTTACATGTGAGAACTCATCTGCGAGTAGAAAAAATCCTTCATGCAACAAAAGCTTGAATATTAAAAAAAAAAATAAAAAAAAATGAAATATCAGATTTGTTATTACCCTATGCAGCATTACCGTTGGCACAATTGTTCTTAATTGGTATGGTAGTGGATTGAACAGAAAATGAGACTAGGGGATTTTTATCAAACCTCGGCTCCAGGCTCTAAGCTCTGTTCAATGATGGAAACACCACATAAAATATACACTGCTCCAACATTGATAAGGGAGCCCAAGCCCAAGCCGGAGCCGGAGCCCAAGCTGAAGCCAGAGCCCAAGCCGAGGTTTGGAAAAGGCCCTAATAATGGATCCATAGGCTTGATACTTCACGGAGGCAACACAAGCAATTGCATCCATAACCCTGGCCGGTGTCTTGGTACACCTTGAAATGGTACACAAGAAATTCCTTTACAAAGGTGCCCTTTACTAAGGAAAACTGCAGTGCCCTTAAAACAGGACTGGATCCAGCTCAGGAAATTAAACAACACCACTTTACAGCAACATCAAGAAAGATCAACATAGAAAGAAACATTGGTTTTAGTTACCATCGACATCTTGTTAACAAAACAAGTGAACTTTCACATACCCCTTCATTTTACGGAAGGCAACCCTCCGTCTACTTTATCAGAACTTTGTCCTTTCATGTACCGAACATTTAACCGACAAGGATTAGACCAGGCAATTTAAATTTTGCAAAGGGAGCTTTCATTGGAAAATCTTACAGTCTATAAAAAAACTTTTGAAGGGGCACCAAGGCCACGACCAAGGGGCAACAGAGACCATGGCCTCCGTGGTCTTCCTGTACTGTTAGATGCTTTAGAATAAAACAATGCTAAATTGTACACTGGTATCTTCGCAGGATACTCACTTTCACATTACAATGTTTAGACATGTGTACTATTTGTGCCTGCTGACATTTAACCTCATGGGTCTTTGTTATGTACACCTGTTGAGTCCACCACACAACAAGGTTAATAAGTTATTTGTTTTGGGTTTCTCTTATATATTTTATGAAGCGGAGGGAGTGGGGAATGAACAGTGAGTGATTCGTCAAGAACACTGCTTCTATTTTAGGCGTTCTGTTGCTGTTCTGAATCTTCCAGGTAGATGCGAGTCTGGTGGCTCTGCGAGACATGCTTGACCAACCCCCAGCACGATACACACACCTCCTTGCAGTAAGCACACGTCCACGACGACGGCTCTGGTGGAATAAAGCAGAAAACCATGGTATTGTCAACAAATCAATGACAATAAATATTGTATTATGAATAAAAATAATAATAATGAGGATTTATAATTCGCCGATATCCATCTTAAGATGCTTAGGTGCAGCGGCACATCAATAGAGGAGAATGTTTAAATGCAGTCTTCATTAGATGAGTCTTGAGGGAAGTTTTGAGCAAAGCCAGTGATGGAGAAAGTTTAACATCATCGGGTAAATAAGCCATTTGCGTGTTAGATTTGAATATTGTCTAGTACAATGACGTGGTTAATCGCACGTTACCACTTAAATTTGAATTCCTCAGACTATAGAGACAGTTGCTATGTCACATGATTCGGGGCAAGCTTTTGCGTAGTTACGTAAGAGACGGCGAACACCCATACACAATTCTTAATGATTGTGTACGGCACAATGGTACCAGGGTTTGCTCATCTAGAGGTTGCTATACAAAAGCTTGCCCCGAACCATTTGGCATAGCAACTGTCTCTATAGTCTGAGGAATTCAAATGTAAGCAGTGACTTGTGACTAAGCAAGTCATTGTACTAGACTTTATTCAAATCTAACTCGCAAATGGCTTATTGTTGCACAGTGAAGGGGCAGCAGAAGGAAACGATCTTTCACCCCATGGGCATGATGTTTCGGTCTGGGATTTCCTTACAAGATTCAGGCCTGTGCACACTTCGAGGCTCGTGAATAACGTTAGATATCGGCCTTTAGAACCTGGCGTTACCTACCAGATGTACCTTTTACCTTGCATGCCATAATACTACACAGTCTTTTGCACACGCCTTTGTGGGGACTTCCCTTTTGTTGTTCTATTGTTCCTTCATCTAAAGAATTCCCTTGTAGGGAACAAGTCTAACAAAGAAAAACGTTGTGAGGACCTTTGTTCCATTGTGTAAAAGTCCACACAAAAAGGTGTGCGTGCCTACCCACTCGTGTGTGTAGTATCACTATCAGTCTGGTAGTCATGCCTCATTGCGTAATGAAAACATTGGGTTTGTAAGACCAGTGCCTGTCGGATAAAGACAGGGGACCAGTCTAGGGTTACATCACTTTATTCTTACCATCTCCTTCTTTGCCCATTTGACTCTGTTCCATGAAGCGTCTGACTTTCTTGGCAGCAGGTGGTCCAGCGTGGGTGCTGGAATTGGCGGCTGGAATGACGGGAAGGGTTGACGGATCAACATAACCACTGCTGGGATTCATGAAATAAAAAGACATTGCATCAAGTAACCAGCCATCAACACATGTACACAGCAGTTAATGTACACAGTCAAAGTATCAGCAAGACAAGTGGCGTGTCGTGGCCGAGCCGTTTAGTTCATGGGACTCATGGGATTCAAGTGGCTAAGTCATCAGGGTGTGGGTTCAAATCCCGGTCATGACACTTGTGTCCTTGAGCAAGAAACTTAACTGTAATTGCTTATCTTCACCCAGGAGTAATTGGGTACCTGCGAGGGCAGAGATGGTTCTTGTGATTGATTCAGCTAGGTGCGCTACACATATTTGGCAGCACAGGCTGTATACGCCCAAGGGAGTTGAGATGGTTTAAAGAATGAAATAAATAACCCAATGACCAGGGTAACAATGTTTGAGCACCGTGAGCGTCACTGAGCGACGGATTTGAGCACTATACAAGAAGCCATTATTTATTATTATTATTATTATAATAATTATTACACAAATCGCTAGGTAAATATCAGCGACTAAATCTGCGTATTGATCACACGCTCGTTTTTGTGCACACTGTGGAACGGCACTAATGATGAATGCATTTTCTGTTCAGTCTGACTTTGTAGTAATTGTAAAAGTATATTCAGAGTCGTTTATGGCGTATTGGTCCTCGTGTCAGTGTAGTCCCCTTTTACCCCATTCATCATTATGCAAAACAAACTTTTTATTGCAACAACTGCTGCCACGTATACTGCTGTGAGATTTAGTGAGAATAGTGAATGTAAGAAAAAAATGCAGAAAAAAGACTGGTCACTGGGCTAGTGCTCAAACCACAGCATGGGGATACGTCTGTCTCGCCAATAGAGAACTAATAGGTACTTATTCCATATTATTGCATAAGCTCAACCCTGCTATCATCGGTTATGTTTGACATTTTCAGGAGACAGACAGCTCTAACCCTAGCTAGATGTAAAAATCTAAATTAATTGGCAACACAGCCATTAGAAGTATACAAGACACAAAAATACAATCCCGTTTAAAACACTAATGTAAGAAATGGTAATACCTGTTGTAACCTGTTGGGTTCTGTACTCTCTTGAAACCCTTAGGACGGTTTGGGTTAGGATCACTGACAATATTCAGATCTGTGTGGTAAAAATAATACAACAAATCAAGAAAGCTATTCCACGCAATGAATAACTTGAATTATTGACAATACTGCTCACTGAAAATTTTTTTTTAAATTAATAAAACCATTTAACTTAGAGTTCTTGTGGTCTTCAGAAAAATTTACTATAAATCTTTGAGCTTAAAAAATTGCCATCGCTCTGCTTACCGCAGTATTCTGTGCTTAGTCACCTATCTCTGCTTACAGGGTTAATGCAAATTTTCAGCAGTAGTTGTGCACAGGTAGAAGCAAAGAATAACTCGCTAACCTATGAAATTTGCTGATGCTTAGTGCAAATTTGTGCTCGGCCATTAGTGCTGATTTTGCACTCACGGTGAGCAGAGCCATTAAATAGGGCCCTAGACTTGCAAGTTAACCGCTTCGGATGTTCCTTCCTTTCTTTTTAGCAAGGCCGTTGGAGCACAACATATCTCTTTGCGTAGTATAGTACGATAATGAAATTAATGGAGTCCTTGGTAAAATCAAGGTCTGTCCACAGGGCGAATTTCCAAGGGGGGACAATGCAGCTACTGCTATGGACCCTTGCAAAACTATATCATGCAGCTTTCCCCGATGCCAGCGTGTGGCATTTTCTAAATCTAACACAGAGGGTAGGGTGCATGCCAGATGACCCAACGCTGCTTGAAATAGGGGTTACCACCCAGGTTCCGACACTCCTAATGTAACTCCCTAATCATAATCCTAACCCTAGCGTGTAGATTATGAGGGGTTAATTGCAACACAGTGTTGTTGGAACGTAGGGCAGTTGAAACATAGAGCAGTTGGCAAAGTTTGGGAAGGTAGTGCTCTAACAGCCAGGCTCTTTGTGGATGATGCCCATGCCTACATCCGTACGGACTGTGAAGAGGGTATAACCCTGTTTCAGCCCAAGGAGTAGGTGGCACCATGCCCCTGGTGTGAGTTGATTTGGGTTGACAGCCCAAATCAGTTAAGTGTAGCCCTCACCTTGAAGTGGCCGTACAGCCTTGTGAGTTAGGCCATATTTCCTAAAACAATTTTTTTGTTTTTTGTTAAATTGGTGCAGACAGTGCATTTCCATGGTAAGTCCAGCCCCCCAAATGGCGGCAAGCAGTAGCTGGTGTCACAAGGCAAGGGACCCAAAAAGAATCAGTAAAAAAAAACAATTAACTTGGAATACTTACCCAACGGTTGGGAGGACAGAATTCTTCCCTGTTCCATTCGGGCAGCTTTGCGTGCCTCTTCCTTCTGGGCGAACTGAATGAACGCATATCCCTTGTGCATGGAGATGCCGACGATGGTGCCGTGTTGAGCGAATATCTCCTCCAGCTCCTGCTGACAGACAAACTCCGGGTTCAAGTTGCCGCAGAACAGTCTGGACTCTCTGGCATTCTGGTCGTTGCTGTTGGTGTTGTTGCTGATGTTGGACACTTGCCGAGGCGTGTGGAATCGGTTGAAGTGCTGGTGGTTGAACCCCAGGCCGGGACTGCCGCCGTAGAATCGGTTCATGTTTTTTGGCAAAGGAAGGCTGTTCTGGACAGAATGACAACCGAGATTCAAATCAAGTTTTCTAATGTTGTGCTAACAACTGTAGAAAGCAACGAGGCGGCCCAGGTCCCAATTCCATTAAGCACCGACATTAATCTCAAGGTTGGTCGTTAATGTTGCTACAATGATTTGCACTGTGACATCACACTTTGCTTGGCAATTAAGAACGATACACATCTTAAGATCAATCTTAGCTTATGAAATCAAGCCTAGGGCAAGGATCTGTAACATTTGGTTCTGAAGGTGGACACCGACTGTACAAGAAAGGAAACGATTTCAACTAAATTGTATCTGAGGCAGATTTTGTTGTTCCCCTTTAAATTTAAATTTTAAACTAATATATATTTTTTTTAGGGTGGGGGAAGGAATTGGGAATGCGGTGGGAGGGAATGAGGGATGTATTGACAAGGATGCTAAATGATGGGATTTCACATAACTTTGTCTACAAAATGCAAGCAAGGCAATATTTGAGAATGTACTCACCTTTTCATGAGGAGACCAACTAAGATGTTAATCCAACCAAGACTATTGATTTGAGGAAACATTTAAGGTGATTTTGTGCATTTATGCTTAAATTGAATCGAATCTCAACCACACTCCACACAAAACCAAAACTTCCAGGGCAATTAAATGAAGGGAGCATCTCAAAAGTCCAAACGGTAGGAACATTCTTATTGGATCGGAAAAGCATTCCAGAGCATGGACTGGTCTGTTGGACTTCCTGAACATTTTATTAGAATAAAATGGTGACAGGCGTGTTGGATTGTGTGGATTGTGTAGGATTGTGTAGATTGTGTAGGATTGTTTCTGAAGTTTGGCACAATGTTGCAGTCCAGCAGAACGTTTTGTCGGTCCCATGGACTGCACGCGCACGCCTCGTGGAAACATTCATTTCGCGATAAGAAAGTGCCCAACTTTGGAGACGCACCCTAATTTCCTGGGGACGCTGCTGTACATAAACCTAAGATGAAACTCACTGGTCAGGATGCTGTTGATGTAGGTCTCAATTATCTATTTTAAAATCTTAGTTTTGTCATTTCCTGGAATGATTGGTAGGTATACAAATCTCTGATATCATGCCTTTTTTAGGAATTGAAGATCTTGACAAAAATATGTGAAAATATATACCAACTGTGTAATGTCACAAAATGCCATTATATTTTTTTTAAGTTAGTTGCTGCTTTCTTATACACTTGGGAGAATTGTTCCATGATTTTCCATCGGAGTGTTTTAGGTTGATTTGGTCTCCATTAGAAAAATGGATCATACGAAAAAAGAAAAAATACACCCTGATCACCTGTTGCACTCTTCAGACCTACGCGTTGACAAGTTGATAAAATCTCAGAAGGTTCCAATCCACCCATCGATCAAGTCACACATACTTTTGCACACGCCATTGTGGGGACTTCCTATAGTTGTTCTATTGTTCCCTTTTCTAAAGAATTACCTTGTGGGGACCCAGTTTAACAAAGAAAAAGTGGGGACCTTTGTTCCATTGTGGAAAAGTTCCCACAATGGTATGTATGCCTACCTACTCTTACTAACCCAATTCACCTAGGCCCAATTTCATGGCTCTGCTTACCATAAGCAAAGAAGCGGTGCTTACGGAAGCAGGGAATTCCGTGCTTACGTCAATGGATTTCACGGGTTAGCAGGGAATGTTTGCCCGTCTGCGTGGGTACTCAAGTTACCAGGTATTCTTCGCTCACACAGCTAGAACAGAAATTTGGCGCTTGCACAGTAAGCGAAGAATGGTGATCGCAAGCGCAGAATCAGCAGTAGGCAGAGCCATGAAATTGGGCCCGACGTCATCCTCACAAAATCTTGGTTGCCCCATTTTGGGAGTAAATGTATCCGTTCGTTATACAGTGTAATGCGCATTTCAGGCGACTGGGAGTTCACACGCTTACCATACATTTTTTGTGCAACTTGAATCCCAAAATGGTGAGCATGCAGACAGTTTGGTCTCATATGGTGTTTGTACAAGGGGTCAATAGCCACACTTTAAATAAGAATGCCTCTCATCAAATGACAGTAGTAGTAAAACTCCCACCTCCATAGGTCATTTCTGGACATCGTTTGATTTTGAACCACCACCCCCCCTCCATTACAAAAATATATATATACATTAATTCAGGCAAGCACAAGGAAAACCGCAAGTTCAGAAAGTGCTCAACTAAAGGAGCTTTGCATAATTGTAAAAAGGCTAGAGAGATTCAACTCTCCAAACAAACTGTAGGGCTGAATCACTTGAGCCTTTTTTAGAACTATACACAAATATACGTATTTGACAGCATTATCAGCTGAATGTGCAATCACAAATTTCAATTATATTAATTCTTGACGATGTTGTACATGTAGCATAATGGCCTCCAGAATAAAACTACAAATGACGACAGATTTTATATATACCCTGAAGGACAAAGTGAAACCTCAAACAACGAGGCAGACGTTTTAGATGACTGCTCTCCCAGCTCAGGACCTTATAATGGCCTCTCTGGTCCTCACCATTTAATCAAGCAACTTCGTGGAAAACTTTGTGCAGTGTTTTTCTATTGGAATGAGGTGGCCTATTGAGGCAAGGTAGACTATTGAGGTTGACTTATCCAAGTCCAAAGAATTTGGTGTGGAGTGACATGGTACAAGAGGAAATTGGATGATTGAGGCCAAACTGCCCAGTCTGTAAGGGTTTTAAATGTGATCCTGGTCCGTTTGTTTTGATCATCACAGTGAATGCCTCAAACACTTCCATTGAGCGTACAGATATCTACATTTATGACAGTCGTTTCAGACTAAAAGGTCGAAAGCCATGCTTGTTTAATTTCAGGAGGCATGTTGAAATGTTGACATTTCCACCTTTTGGTAACCTGTTGAGCTTTACATAGATTTCAAGAAGCCTCTAGGAACAGTATCCTCAGTGCTAGAAAATATCTCTTTGTTTTGAGAAAATAACATCCAACTATTTTTCACCAGGTAGTCTAAAAAATCTGAATTGAGATCCAATTTCTTATCCCCAAACGGGTTCATGTAAATACAGTTTTTTCAAAGGAGTGTAAATCAAATGAAATTTTCACAGAAGCAATTCATGAAATCAGAAGCAATTAGAAAATCTCTTCTGCAGACTGCAACTTCAAAACATGTATACTGTACACAAGCTTACAAGGAGTGAATGCAAATGTTTTCTGAACAGTCCTTAACATTTTGAAGATATCTCTCAGCAAGGACAACAACTTTATTTGTTTTAAAAGAGCCATTTTGGGAGTCTGTACTGGATTTGGTCCAGGAAAATTTTTGATTTAAAAAATGAAAACCCAAAGGACAAATTCTTTGGGGGAGGCAGTAATCTTACATCCCCCACCTTCCTCATCTATTAATGTTCTCCCTCAATGGTGGGCCAAGTGCTAGATAAATCACCCAGGACCACTCAAAATTCTCTCCAAGAGGTCCGCCTGGGTAGTGGAAGCATTTGCCATCTTAATGTAAAATATGGACTGGTGAAATGACAAGCAAACTGGTCCTGCTGCCTGATCACCGAAAGATTGAAGGGCAATTATTTCTCTCCTGTCCATCTCAACTTTTGTGTGGTAAAAATTAAAACAATTAAAGCACTTCTTGGGTTTGAGCCAGAAGAAAAAAAATTCAAAAAAGTACTCACCGTGTGGTTATAAAATGAAGTCAAAAATGTCGGCAAAAAGGTCTTCAAAAATCACTCCAAAAACGTCGCCCCAAAAATGTCGCAGAAAAATGTCACGACGATATTGAAAAAACACCAAAACTGCAAGTGTTAAAAAATGAAAAAAGCAAAAAAGGGCATTTAAAACATATAACCTAAAAAATGAAAAAAAAAATACAAAAATGTGTTTAAAATATTTAAAAATTCAATGGCACAAGTAAAACATGAAAAATTCATTTTCTGCAAGTAGGATCAACGATTTATACATATTAACACCTTCTTGACCAAAATTTGTAGTCCGACAGTCAGAAAATGATAGTATAATTTAAAAAAATAATGATACAGACAATTTCAATGTTTAAGTGAAGTATTAACACAGAACAACCCTTTTTTACTTCACCAACACACAATTAAACAACAAGGGAAACACTTTTTACAAGTTTTCATCATTTTAATCAGATCATTCATACTTAATACATTCATACTTTCCAATAATAAAAAAATCCTAATGCAAACCATCTAATAAAAGCACCGGTCTGTTTTTGTAGATCCGTTTCTCAATTTTGTTTGGAATCGGAAGGAACGGTTAAACTATTCAGTCACAAGTTAAAGGTATTATACAGGACTGGTAGAGCTGACAAAACAGTCGCAAACAAAGTTCATGTTTTGTATAATTAACCATATACATGAAATAACAAACCTGTGAAAATTTGAGCTCAATTGGTCATCGAGGTCACGAGAAAATAGTGAAAAGAGACCTTATGTGTTTTCTGTTTTTCAAACATCGAGTTTATTATCGCGCGAGATAAAAACTATTGTTTTATTCATTTCTCAGAAACGATAGCATTTTAGGCAGAAATATTTTAAGGAACCCTTTCTACCATTACTTACTTTAAATCATGTAAGTTATGTGTGAATCTGTGAACATTTGTGTTTTTCGATCTTACCAATAGTGTACAGGGCCTTTAAGTTCCATTTAATCGTTTAGGAAAATAAATGGAGGGGGATGCACAACCCTAGTGATGTAAGGATGGTTGTAAAATTGCCTGGATGTGAGCTTAACATTTTCTGGCTAGGTATAGTTTGTAGTGTACTATTCTTTACACTCTTTTGTGCAAAGAAAAATTTCTATGACACGCAATCCTCAAAATGAGTACTAGTTGAAACAAACAGTCGGTTTTGAAACTGTTGAAGCTGGAATGTATAAAAACACCTTTCATGCATTTTCCTGAAAAAAGGCAATTTTTTTGATAACAATTTTTGATAAAAATATTGATGAAGTCAATATAATCTTATATTTGAAAATAATAAAAGAGTGACATTTTAAATTAAAGGGACACACTGCCTCGGTTTGGGCTATAAAAAGCGTTTGAGAGAAGGCACCATGCACCACAGTTTTGATTCTCAATTTTGATTGGAATCAGAAAAAAACGTTAAGTCACAAGTTCAGTTCCGTTTAAATCGTTTAGGAAAATAAATGTAGATGTCAAAATGTTTGACTCCACAAAATGGCGGACTGTGTTAGTTCAACAAGTAAAACGAAAAACCACACAATTTCAAGGTATATTTGTGTGGATTATTATATTCTACTTTTAAAACATCTTTCCAACTATATTCATTTTATAGCATCAGCTTTTAAATGCTTTTTATAACCCAAATTGCTCAATCAAGGCAATGTGTCCCATTTAAGACACCTTAGGTTTATTACCTGTAATTTATGAGGCATATTAATGCAACTGTGACCCTAAAAATAAATAGTAATAAAAATGACCAAGTCTATTGTGAATTTTGCTCTTATTCAGTTTTCTATGTCACAATATTTATTATTTTTAAAGGAACAAAGAGGAAATCTGCTGATCCGCCGAAAGGTTGCATGCTTGATTATAACTAGAACTTAGAAGTAGTATTAAGGCCGCATGATTATGGCCGCATTCGCATTGGATTAATATTTAACCAAGAACATAGGTAACATTTTAACGGGTAAATCTTACCAGTGTCCACTTTTTAACGTAGGTAAACTAACTGAGACGATGGTGAAACAAATCCGCACTGGACTTTTCTTTCGGCTCAGTTAGTTATACCAGGTTAGTTTGGACTCGGTTCAAGTTATCTGGGTGAAATTTACCTGGGCTGTCCACACAGGACTAAAAATGGTCAAGTTACCCATTTGCGAACACGGCTTCAGATAGTCATAAAACATATGGCGTACAACTTTAAAGGAACATTACAGAATTGGTAATTGTAAAATATATTTTTGGTCACAGATTTACATAAAACTTACACGGTCTAATGATGATGATAGTAGAAAACATCCCTAGAAATATTTCTGTCTGAAATGCCATATTTGATGAGAAATAAATCAAACTAATTTCCGATTGGAGTTTATCACTCATGAGCGTTTTATTCATGCATTGTATAACACATGCAAATTCGTAAACGGTTTTGCACTATTTTCTCGTGACCCAGATGGCCGATCGATCTCAAACTTCTACAGGTTTGTCAGTTTATGTATATGGTGGATTACATGAAGTGATTAAACTGCCAGCACTGTTTTGTTAGCAAAAACCAATTCTGTAGCGTTCCTTTAAGTATGTAATTTAAAAAAAAAGTGAAAACCTCTGTGACCTCAGCACTCCTACCAATTCGCAATACATACTTATATTAATGTACCTGGATTGGAAATATGAAACGAAGTTTCACTTCAGCAAATTCTGACAAACCCAATAAGTTTATGTGCCCATGCAGGACCGAGACACTTCAAAGAGGAAAGGTACACAATTGCCCCCCCATGTCCCAGGTCATTTGCCCTAATGCCTCTAGTGAAATGTCACACCACAAAAAAATAGACCCTTTCTTGGTACTATAAGCAAAGTTGCGTCTGCCCCTTGCGCCGTGCTGCATTGTTTATTTTAAACTCTGCAACTTGATAATCGAACTTGATGCATAGAGAGAGAAGCGCGCTTCAAGTTACGAATTGTGTAAATGTCTGCCCGAAATAAACATTGAACCACAGGGTATTGGGCAGATTCAACCTGCCACATTACCATGAAAGGTCTATGAAGAATTATTTATTACAATTTCTTCAACAAGAGGAAAACAACCCAATTCTAAAAAGAATGATGTATCTATCGCCACTGCAAACCTATTCTTTCGCCCTATGAAAAAAATCTTCTGCTCAGATCTAGAAACTTACCGAATGAATGCCAATGTACTTGTAGATAGCCGGACAGCTAAAAATTGTTTAAAATCATCACTTGTTTTTGGTTAATTTTTAGAATTGTCTCAACGATCTTGACAACTTGCTCATTTTGAAGTAGTACAACGTTCTCATAATTACGTAAAAAAAAGAGGTGCTTTTCAGCATTACTGTATGACGGGATCGAAATGTTTGGGTTATAAACTAGGTTTTGTCGAGCTCCCTCAACAATATTAGAACAATGATACAATCAATTGCTACGATTGACTTGGTACCAGACTGATTTACTCGCAGACGCCGCGAGTGTAAATAATTAAGAAAGTTGAGATCATTCAAAGTTCACCCTCAAAAATCTTTTAATTTTCACCAAAAATGTGTGATGTTTTTCAAACAACGGCCATCTACAAGGACATTGGCATTCGATTGGCAAGTTTCATGATCTAGATCTGAGCGGAAGATTTTGTTCATATGGGCGAAAGAATAGGTTTGCAGTGATGGTGCTAAACTGCTCTAGGGCCAAAGATACGGAGAGGATTGGCCCTATGGGGCTATGATCACTGTATCAGGCCTGTTTAATTTGTTCCCCTGAACCTGTTGGCAAAGTTACCCCAATCAAAAATGTTGAAACTAGAGTTTTGTCATCTAAAATTGTATTGTTGTGGAACTGAAACTTTTCCCTTTCCCGCATGTAGTTGTGAGCATAAGGATTGGTGTTCTAACTTAACAATTAGGCTTCTTTACACATAAACCCAAGGACAAAATAATTATGTGTAAAAATATTAAAACTAAATCTAATGAATTGTAAAAATAATCCCGGGCACGCACAAACGCGAGAGGGCGCCATTTAAATCCCCTCGTTGCACTTGCACTTCGTGCGTTTCTTCTGAATCGACATAATCTTCAACACGTAATTTATCATTTTAAAATAAACAATTTTAACTACCACTACCGATCTAGTTAAGCACCAATACTTTCAGATTCCGCTGATGTATAAATTGACTCACCAGCGACTAAATTAAACAATATTTTTGACTTCGCATTATCCGATGAACGCCACACGAGACACGCCAATGATCCAGGACAGTCGTGAAAGAATGACGCATGTAGCATTCACCTTGCGCATGCGTGAGTTCAACGGCTAGACCAAAACAGGGGAAGCCACTACCAAACAAAATACGTCAACATAAACAGAAGTATTATGGTTTTGGGGTATTGAATATGTATACGCCTAAAAAGCAGCATAACAGCCAACATATTGACATATATAACAACAAAAAATCGAAAACTCATTTTCAAAAAGGACAAAAAAGGCCCAAATGCGAAAGGAGATTTTGTGTAGTACTTAAATAAATGTCAAGTAATAAACCACAAGGGAAACTGACTGGGTAAATTTCAAATAGTATGGGGGTTGAACAAAGAAAAATTGACTAGAGCGGGATTTGAACCAACGACCTCCGGATTAACGTACCGGCGCTCTACCAACTGAGCTATCTAGCCCTATATTGGCGGTCTCCCTATTTTGTCAATATCTTTGTTCGGGGTGCCAGTCAGAAGCCATACAACCGTTAACTGCCGTGTAGCCAGGGATCACACCCAAGTTTACGATACAACCTGGGAAGCAGCAGCCACGGGATCACCTTGAGGGGATGCGACTTTTTCAATTTAAATGTCAAGTAATAAACCACAAGGGAAACTGACTGGGTAAATTTCAAATAGTATGGGGGTTGAACAAAGAAAAATTGACTAGAGCGGGATTTGAACCAACGACCTCCGGATTAACGTACCGGCGCTCTACCAACTGAGCTATCTAGCCCTATATTGGCGGTCTCCCTATTGACCGGCACCCCGAACAAAGATATTGACAAAATAGGGAGACCGCCAATATAGGGCTAGATAGCTCAGTTGGTAGAGCGCCGGTACGTTAATCCGGAGGTCGTTGGTTCAAATCCCGCTCTAGTCAATTTTTCTTTGTTCAACCCCCATACTACTTAAATAAATAGTGGAACAAAGACAGCAAGTTCAGACTACGGGTGAAGGCCGTTCCTCAATGGTCATCATGGAGGTAGTCTTATTCTATGTTCATGGTATAGTCAAATAGCATCCCGGCACAACTTACATAACTGTCTTACTCGAATCACAGAACAAGGAAATCTAGTTCAAATTTTAATCACAAAAAATGCAAGTTTAAAGACAATTTATTAAAAGGACAAGAGACAGGAAAACGAATCATCTTTTGCAGAGGCGGTTGTTGTTTTTAAATCGTTCAAACTCTCTAATATGTAGGGGGATTCAAAGGGACTTCGTCGGGGAGTTAGATGAATGCAATAAAGCATTATTGGAGCCAAGAAGGGATGAGGAGGGGGGATTGCAGGGGTAACTGTAAAAGACAAAATTCAACAACACTGCTGAGCAGAACATTTTGCTTAACAAAACCATTTGCAGAAATTGTAAAACGGACTCGTTTCTCAAAGTTTCTCAGAGTCTTTCTCAAAGGCTTAAAGGAACATTACAGATTTGGTTGTTGCTAACAAAACAGTTGCTGGCAGTGTAAGCACTTTATGTAATCCACCATATACATAAACTGACAAACCTGTAGAAGTTTGAGATCGATCGGTCATCTGGGTCACAAGAAAATAGTGAAAAACCGATTACACATTTGCATGAAATCGTATAGAATCATCAAATGAATAAAACGCTCACTGAGCGATAAACTCCAATCGGAAAATTAGTTTATTCATTTCTCCAAATATGGCATTTCAGACAGAAGTATTTTAAGGGATGTTTTCTACTATCATCATCATTAGACCGTGTAAGTTTTATGTAAATCTGTGATCAAAAGTATATTTTTACAAGTTTTGTTCTTACCAATTCTGTAATGTTCCTTTAAGTCGAAAACATGGGCCACTACTGAACATTTTATATGCCTTTGTACCAAAGGTCATTTCGGATGGTAAGCAGTTTGAATCAGCTCATCTCCCTTTTTTCAACTTTACTCCCGAAGCAAAAATTTACAAAGAACCAGCCAGGAGAGTGCAGATTGGGCCGTGTCAGAAAAAGCAGGCCGTGGTGAGTACAGCTGTCATAGTTGCTAAGGAAGGGTGTTACTACGATGAGCATCCTTGGCTTTAGCTCAATGCAGTGGCATAACCACACATTTTTGTGGGGTGGATGCATCTGCAGCAACTAATTCGAACTAAGCAAACTTTGCGCTTAACAGCCTTATGGAATTTTGCCATGATTTCTAACATGCCAAGGTATGGCCGATTGGTTCATCTGAATATTTTCTTAGACCTGGTGGCAATTTTAAAGAGATGCTTAAGCACAAAAGATAACTAGGCACAGAACAATTTTGCTCACCAGAATAAGGTTACCAGCCGAAATACCATGTCAAAATGTACTATTTGTGACTGGTATCCAACTTTTTTTTGCTTAGCACAACATTTTTATGTAAGATGGTCTGCTTAAAGGAACATTGCAGAATTGGTAAGAAAAAAACTTGTAAAATATACTTTTTGATCACAGATTTATATAAAACTTACACGGTCTAATGATGATAGCAGAAAACATCCCTTGAAATATTTCTGTCTGAAATGCCATATTTGAAGAGAAATGGATAGACTAATTTTCCGATTGGAGTTTATCGCTCAGTGAGCGTTTTATTCATTCGTTGAATCTATATGATTTCATGCAAATGTGTAATCGGTTTTTCACTATTTTCTCGTGACCCAGATGGCCGATCGATCTCAAACTTCTACAGGTTTGTCAGTTTGGTGGATGGTGGATTACATAAAGTGCTTACACTGCCAGCAACTGTTTTGTTAGCAAAAACCAATTCTGTAATGTTCCTTTAAGCAGCTCTATGAAATTGGGCCCAGCTGAGGAAACAAACAGTAACTTGGAATAGAATAATACACACTTACCTACTCAGACAATGTGAATAACAAAAGCTGTATGACATGAACGAAAAAATTTTTTTTTTACCGGATTGTTTAATAATATCATCAATCTCACTCCACCAAGTACATACCATGGCAAATGGTGTTACAGTAACATAGTATCATTAAAATGGAGAACAGGGGCCTTTAAGAAATGAGCAATTTTAACAGAAGAAAACAAACAAACCAAAAACTGTTTTTTTCTTTTGTTTGTTTTCCCTGAAACAAACCAACTTCGGAATCTACCAAAATTTCTTCCTTTGAAATAAAATGAAATAAAATGAACAAACACTTTGTCTTCAACAGACGCATCGACCAATTTTGACATTAACAAGTGTTAGCCCACTGACTTACACGAGTATGATCAAAACTTTCATCGATTTATTGAAGAAAACAATATTTAGAAATTATCAATGATTTGTGTGGTCAAAAAAAATTTAACGTAGAAATATTTTCTCGTACAGAACCAAAATTCTGTCTAATGTAATAAGCACAAGGCCAGTTATGCAGGTATTGATGTATGTGTTTAGTTTAACGGTCACACAAATGTTTGAACAAAAGACTTTTTGCAATCTTTCAAAATGCATTTGTTCGTCAAATCATATCTTTTCATCCGATAGACCTTTGTCATCCTGACACCATCTTTGTCTAGTCCGCTGTGTGCAGCATTTTTAATGTATAACAATACAAACACACACTGAAAATGAACCAGACTATTAGCCCTTCCAGCCTCATTTTGGTTATATTTATTTAAAGATACTGGACACCTTTGGTAATTGTCAAAGACCAGTCTTCTCACTTGGTGTATCTCAACATATGCACAAAATAACAAACCTGTGAAAATTTGAACTCAATTGGTCAGCGAAGTTGCGAGATAATAATGGAAGAAAAAACACCCTTGTCACACAAAGTTCAATTCAAATATTTTACTGAGAAATTACTTCTTTCTCAAAAACTACGTTACTTCAGAGGGAGCCGTTTCTCACAATGTTTTATACTATCAACAGCTCTCCATTGCTCGTTATCAAGTAAGTTTTTATGCTAACAATTATTTTGAGTAATTACCAATAGTGTCCAGTGCCTTTAAATGGGAGTGACACAAGATAAATGTCCTGTGATAAAGGTGTATATAGACATTGTGCCTTAAAAAGAAACCTATTCACCCGCTTTGAAAATAACAAATTTGAATTTTATTTTCAAACTACCGGAGGATAAATTTTGACCAATACATGCATGAAAAAGTCAAATTAAAGATTCTCAAAATAAGCTTGATTTTTGAAATAATAATACAAGAATCATTTGAATTAAAGCATCTTTATTTGCTGGACAAAGTTCATCTAAAAGATGCTCCTACCAAAGTTTATGCATAAACCAAACAGGCTCCAATTGGAAATCAAGTTGTCTTGAAATCTACACTTTTGTATCTTTTCTTTAGATCTACTTATTTAGATTTAGTTCAAAAATATGCCACTCAAAAATAATATTGATATAAATTGATCTGGATCAAACCATACATATTAAGCTATGGCTGTTTGTCACAGACAAGCACTGGGTTCTGCATCATATGGATCTATAGTAGCACAAACCCTGCCTCCCTAAAGTCCTCCAAAATCCCTTTCAGGAAGTTGTCTGATTGCGGAAAATTGAGGACTGTAGGACCAAATAGAAATAGCCAAAATGCAAAAGTGCTATCCTACAAATATACCACAATGCATCTTGGAAAACTGAGTACAGTTTAAAAATGAAATCAAGCTGCCAGGATGATCGCCATGCTCTAGTTTACATGTAACTGTGCCAGGTTTTATAGCTGTGTACGGCATTGCTTCAAAGTCAGCGTGACATGATGGTTGCCTGTGTTGCTTGGACTCGGATTTCACATGGAATCCTTTGTCATGCCATTGGGACATGCATATAGGCTTATTGCTTATCACCAGTCTAATCCAAGACCAAACATTTTGGTGTTGAGTGACCATAGAATCTACTGAGGATAGTGGAGGATTGAGATTTCCTGTGTAAAATTGCTTAACATAAATTGGCTCAGCAAAGATAAATCTTGCTAAACACAAATGCTACCAGAGGGCAGTACGTTTTATTGTGTTCACCCTTTTTCAGCTTTTTCATTCTAACCAAACTTATTTGTTAGGTACTATTTTTCTCCTTAAAATATTTTATATATTTAGGACCTGGCCTAATTTCATAAAGTTGTTAAGCAGATAATATTGCTTAGCAAATTTATTCGCTTAGACAAAAGAAGAGAGGGGCACCAGTCGCACCAGTGTAAACTTGATGTAATTTTTGGCTGGTCACCCGCTTCTGCGAACAAGAGTTTTCTGTGCTTAAGCCCAATTTCATACAGTTGCTGAGCACAGGAAAACTGTACTGCTTAGCCGAACCTGGCAGCCAAACAAAAATGCTGCATAATTGACATCATTGTCACTGGTGCCAGTTAGATTTTGCCTGATTTGCAAATGAGTTTGCTAAACAAAATATTCTCTAATTTGCAGCGGTACCGGTAACAATTAAATAGATTTTTAGTCCACATTGGATTGTGGGTTTGAATCCTACCCCAGTAAGTTAGCCTATGGATTTTTTTCTTCTTCAAGCAGGAAGCACCGAGTATACAGTGCTTATCACACATTGTCATGGGGTAAAACACCCCCACCCACTTAAAAAATAATTTAAAATAAAATATAAACAAGAAAATAAAGGTTGAATCCTACCCCAGTAAGTTAGCCTATGGATTTTTTCTTCTTCAAGCAGGAAGCACCGAGTATACAGTGCTTATCACACATTGTCATGGGGTAAAACACCCCCACCCACTTAAAAAATAAATTAAAATAAAATATAAACAAGAAAATAAAACAAATAAATTAATGAAAAAAAAAGAAGAAGAAAAAATGTAGAAAAAAATGGTAAAATTAAAAAATGATAAAACAACAAAACAAAATAAAATAAGTAAAATACAATTTTCTCCTCAATACTTTTATGAAATTGAAACTAGAACTCAAGCATGTACAGTACTGAGCTACGGGTCAAAGGGTCACAAAAAAGATGGACTTTTCACTTCACAATTAATGGAATTGTTTGACACTCCAGATTTAAGAAAGAATTGAATAAATTACTTCTACTCCTCAAAGCTTCAACTCTAACTCTATCTTTAATTACTCACTTTACCCCACTTCCTGATCGAAATTCTTGCTATTTCCCCCCCCCCTCCGTCAAACATCACTTAGTCTCAACAGTGTATAAAATACAAGTCAACACTCAAAAGTTTAACAAAATCAAAATTTCAAACTTATATGATATAAATGACAAGTAATATTCATGCTACATGTTACAACTATAAATTGAGACAATGCAAACTTTACTGTAGATGTCGTATTTATATGTACACATTCCCAACTAAAACGGTAGCATTTACACACTATACAAACTTTATATGCATTTTCTTAAACTCTTGTAGGTATCTACAAATAAAATACACTTTACAGTACGTAATATAAGCATTTATATATATAACGCGAATAATATTCATTTCAATATGTTATTAAAAGTTAAGATTTACATTTGTGTACAATTTTTTTTTTACAGTACATGTAAATATATAGATAAAATACTGATGAGGTTTTATAAACATACAATTAAAAACTGTTTTTTAAATTTTCTAAAGATCTTTCATAATCACACACTTTTATTGCTTGTCCATGTATGCCAGTCAAAATCATGTTTTTTTTCCCTGGAAATTTTTTAAAACACTAGTCAACAAAACATCATCTTCAACCCCTTTTTTCTTCATATTTTTTTTTATTTTTAAAGCCAGGATAAAATCGTCATGTGGCCTCAGGCATTCCATTTATCTCTGCTTCCAATTAGTACAAACTGACCCAAAGTGAGGCTGGAGGCACACTAGGCTGGCTCCTATTACAAAATTGCTTTACAACATACACGTGCACACAGGTAACTTGACCTGAATGGCCTACATACGCGTCAACATAATCCATCATCATTAAAAACGTTATGATTTTGACTGGCATCATTAGGTTCCGTTCCAACAAATCTAACCTTTAACCTTCCTCAAAAAAATACAGATAATATTTGTTGACGACTGTTCCCCTTTTTTACGGAAAAAAAAGGGACAGTAGTGCTTACCCGTTTTCCTGTGTTTATGTTCCTTTTGTGAAGAAAGAGCCATTTAATTAAATCTACACGTTACATTTAAATAAGACTGGCACAAATAAAATAACAGGTCAGCCTTGCTGTTTCAACACAATATGAATCATCTTATTAGTTGTTACTATAAAGGGAACATATCACATTTACAAAGCGGCACACCCAAAATGTGTTTTTGAAGGGTGTAGAGCATGAGATTCTACTTTGCTTTTTTTAAATAATTTTTTTATAAAGAGGCAAGGGGTGGGTGGAAGGAGGCCCAACATGCCCACCCCCCAGTTTCCTTTTTAAATTCAGTCTAAATGGTTACAGCAATCGTTGAGAAAATAATAATTAAATACACTGAATATCCCCCAAATTAGTTTGTTTGTTTGTTTTCTCAAAAGGGGCAAGGGGATAAAAGGAGGCTTAATATGCTACCTCATCCCACAGTTTCCTTTAATAAATTCAGTCTAAATTATTACAACAATTGTTAAAAATATTTTTAAATACACTGAATATCCAAAACAAAGGAGGCCTTACATGCTCCCCCTCCCCCAGTTCCATTTAAATTCAGTCTAAATTGTTACAACTATTGTTGAGAAAATAATGGTTTAATACACTGAATATCCAAAATAAAGTATGTACGTATGTCCGCACCCTGAACAAAGAAACTTGACAAATTAGGGAGGCCGCCAACATCAGGGCTAGAGAGCTCAGTTGGTAGAGCGCCGGCACAGTTGCAGGTTCAACTCCCGTTCCAGTCAATTTGTCTCTGATCACCCAAAACTTTAAATTAAAATTTAACCAGTCAGTTTCTCTGTGGTTTATTACTTGATTTTAAAAAAAAAGAAGAAGAAAAAGAAAATTTGCGTATTGTGATAAAAAATTCCTCATGCTGAAATGTAGGTTTATAAAGCTATGAAAAATCTACAAATGGAGGCTAAAAAATAAACTCACTCTTGCCAAACCCTAAACAACACAGTCCCTTTAACGAGTCTATCCAGTTCAGTTAGAGGTCATTCAATGTACCATTCATACACATGTATTTATAGAAAGCAATTTGCATTTTCATGACAATAGCAAGCGCATGCCAGCTGACATAAAAAGATAGCCTCAATCCAATTCACAAAAGACCTATTAAAACATAGCTGCATACGTGCACTACCACGCAATTTCGCTGTAGGAAATGATGAGCATTGTTATACTCCTAGGGTCAAAGGGCAAAGGGCGGTGACCTTTGTTTCTGGGACCAGATTGTTTACCCACACATGATCAGGAAGTAACCAGAGGGCAAAGTGTGTCTTACAACTTCATGTACATGTACTTATACATGTACAATGTACATGTTACAGTTTCTCTTCTTGTTAATTTTCAAGAGGAATCTGATAACTGACGGGAAGATTTTTTGTAAGCAAACCCTTTTAAACCTTTTTCTTGGGAAAAAATTTGCTGTTGCCTATTTGGGGGGAAAAAATACAAAAAATACATGTAAAGCACACTGAGTCACTGAGGACCAAGTCAGTAACGCCTGAAAAACCAAATATTTGTTTCCTGTAACATGCTGGGGAAAAGATGGCCAGTACAGGTGGGCGAAAATTACTTTTTTTCCGAAAAATTTGTACATGTGCACACACACAAAAATGAAGTCCATTGACCAAGAAAAGGTTGACCTAGTCATTCAGTGAAATCTTTGAAATCAAAGGAAATTGGGTATGCACCACTTCACTTCAACAAATGCCTGCTTACCTGCCATTTTGTGTTCAGTGTCTGGTTTGAAAACAGTTGATTTTGACTGCGGCATCAATTCACAACATCTGTGTATTTGTTGTATTATTGGTGTCCGAGTACAAATGCCTGATACTTCATAAAGGCATCTCCTTGGTTATTGCCTGGGTGCCCCTTGCAATGTTCCATTCCAGAAAATAATGAACAAATTCCTTGCCCTAACAAGAATGAAGTAAATATAGGCCTGTAGATGAACAATGTACCACCACACACCTGACCTCAGACCTTGAATTTCACCTTTGAAAGGGCAAGGCCATTTTCATTTTGCAAAGGGCACTTCCATTGGAAAATCTTAAGTCTATGGGAAACTTTTGAAGGGGCACCAAAGCCAAGACCAGGGCAACAGAGGCCATGGCCTCCGTGCCCCGCCTGACCTACATTTCTACATCCATGCCTACATGTACAAATATTGTACTTTGCACACAACATGTACCAAGTAACAGCTTGCACACAGCCACTATGTGCCCAGGGACCAGCTAAAAAACAATGTAACGCACTTATTTTAATTTTGGCTGATAAAAGCTACACATACATAATGTGTATTTTTTGCAGTACATGTAGCTACATGTAATAAAACAAGCAATAGTTTGTGCCTAGAGGGGAACTTATATAAAGCCTTGAAATTTGGCCAAGGTGCCCCTTGTCCATGCACACTGAAGTTCCTTCTAAGAAAATGTCATCCTCGTCTTTTTTCACAAAGAGCCACTTATGTCAAAAGGCGTGATCGAGATTTACATTTTACGCCGTGTTTAGCTTTTAAAAACTGCAAATCTGCAATACCAAAGCCACGGTTTGCGGTTTAATACCGCTCATATGATTCTGCACAAATCTAACCTCTCCATTGACTGTCTAATTTCTTTTAAACTATTGGCTAATTGCCATAATAATTAGTCATAGATGTGTGTCTCTTCCTGAAACAACAAAAGTGAGATGACCTACTTAAAAGTGCCCATCTGAAGAACGTGTTTTTACTTAAGAAAGAGATGCACATGTCACATGTCACATGATCATGCGCACACTGCCATGATGTACTTGGCTCTTTGTGAAACCACACAAACGATTCAACCTACATCTAAGCTCTCTGTTCTGTTGCAATGTATTACATGCACTTATTGAGATGTAAGCCCCTTCCTGTATTTAAAATCATAAAGCCCGGTTCATACTTCCTGCGAATGCGAATGCGAAGCGAATATTGACGTCACAAATTCGCAGCGAATAATTCGCAGCGGTTGAGCTGTGCTCAACTCTTGCGAATTATTCGCTGCGAAAACGGAGTCGTGACGTCAATATTTGCTTCGCATTCGCATTCGCAGGAAGTATGAACCGGGCTTTAATCTCTTTAACAATGGGGTGAAGGATGTGTATACTTTTTAGAAAAGATGTTTCCGACATCCTCCAATGCATTATTTCTGTGACTGGTTCCCAACAAATTTTTGCTCAGCACAATTTGCTAAAATAAGCTTCAGGAAACTGGCACCTGGGCCCAATTTCATAGAGAGGCTTCAAGCACAAAACGTAGCTAAGCAAAACAAAATAATGCTTACCAGAATAAGGTTACCAGTCAAAATAACACTTCACATGTGCCATCTGTGACTGGTTAGTTTTTGCTTAGCCAAAAATTGTTCAGCAATATTTTACGCTCAGGCAGGTTCCATGGGCTCAATTTCATGGATCTGCTAACCGCGTAATTCTAATGAGCCGTAAGCGCAGAATTTCCGCGGTAAGAAGGGCCATGAAATTGGGCACTAGTGAACATGTTTTTCTTGGTGCCTTGTTAAATGCAAATGCCTACTATAAATACCACTACTGTTACAACCATCTGGTGTTTCTGATACGACCCACTGCTCCTACGTGTAACATGCTGTATTATAAATAAACACAGCCATGATTCACTGCATACACGCAGTAGCAACACATACATGTACAATCTCTTCTGTGTACATCATTAAAGGCAGGGTACACTTTTGGTAATTGCCAATTAGACAATTATCCTCACCTGTAAACGAACCTGTGGAAATTGGGCTCAATTGGTCATCAAAGTTGTAAGGAAATAATGAAATAAAAGTACCACCCTTGTTGCATAGAATTGTGTGCTTTCAGATGCCTGAGAAAGGCTTCACGCTTACAGGCTTTTCTCAGATTCAAATTTTTGGTTGAAAAAATTAACTCTTTCTCTTAAAACTATATTTACTTCAAAGGGAGTCATCCTCACAATGTTTTGTAACTATCAACAGCTCTCCAGTGCTCCTTACCAATTCAGTTTTTGAGGTCATTAACCTGTTAAGTAATTACCAAAAGTGTGTGTCTCACACTGCCTTTAAGCCCTGAGTGCTGGAAATAAACTGAGTTTCTCAATTACAGGCAAATTGGCTTCACGTCATTCCTATCCAATAATGTAAACAGTGTTTAACCCGATAGAGGCCATAGCGGCTGCAAGTGGCTTGTTCTGAATTGCCCAGAGCGGCCCGCAAACGGCTGCGAGATTTGACCAACTTCCTCTCAAACAAGAGGGTCAAAGAAGAGGTATCAGATCGAATTGACATTTTCCAATGTTTTCCATGATAACATAGAATTTGCAACTCTACAGAAAAAAAACATGTCTTTCTGTTTCTTAATAATTTTGCTGACATTTTTTCCTGAAAAATCAACTAAGATTAGCAATGTGTGGGCGTTTGGTGATGATTATACAGAAGTGAACCACTCGGAAGGGATATAGGGATAGTACAACATTGTTCACTAGAAAGAGTAATGCTAATTATCCAACATGTAGCAATCACCTGTTTATCAACTGACTGTGTACTAGAGTAAACTACAATGTATGCAATTAGGGCCTGCCAAAGTTGTCAATATGTTTTTCAGTCATAAAAAGAGTAGGATGGGAGGAGGGTTGGTGGGGTTGGGGAGGGGGTTGGGGAGGGGGTTGGGAGGGGTTGGGGAGGGGGTTGGGAGGGGGGTTGGGGAGGGGGTTGGGAGGGGGATTGGGGAGGGGGATTGGGGAGGGTTATCAGAGACCTTGTGCCACATCAAAGGTGTTTTAATATGTTGAAATTTCATCCTGCAGAATTAACAGACTTTGTTGACAAAGAGCTAGTCAGGCATTCAGTATGACTATGCTGGGCGTGGGGCGGGGTTTAGTATGAACATCACTATTAATAACGCACAGTGGTAATGCTAAAAAAACAAAAATTTAAAAAGGGTTTCGTAAATCGTTTTCTACATAAATCTCAAATATATTTTGGGAAAATCTAAAATAGATTTTCAACTTTTAAACTTCACCCTTTTTGTTAGATTTCAATTTTTAAACTTCACCCTTTTTGTTAGGTACGCTTTATGTTTCTGCTTATAAATTACAAAATGAAGAAAACCATAGATTTATACACAAAACTGTTCAGTGAGTGAAATCCCCATGGTGGACTTCTGCCAAGCCAAAAAGCTTACAATGTAGTATTGGCAAAGACTATTGGCAAAATAAATCAAGCTTTTGCGCCACCAGCCAATCGGTGCGCTGAAGCATCAAAGGTAATAACCTTTGAAGCTTATGTCAGACACTCTTTGTACAAAAACCTCTAAACTGTTGACAACTTTGGGCGACCCCTAATAAAACATGTTTTGATTTAGAAGACTTTAAATTTGTCTTGCAGCACAAAATAAAATGCTAAAATAAAAAAATAACATTAAAGCTGTTCCTTTGCTGTTTCCTAATAAACTGATTTAATACATTTTAACAATTCCCACAGATTGGTTTCATAGAAATTTTCATTAAAAATGTTAATTCTGGGTAAAACAAAGAACAGTTGACTAGAGCGAGACTTGAACCTGCGACCTCTGGATTAACGCGCCCATCTCTCTACCAACTGAGCTGTCTGGCCATAATGTTGGCGGTCTCCCTATCTTGTCCAATATGTTTGTTCAGGGGTGCTAATCCAAAGCCAATCAATCGGTAACTGCTGTACAGCCAGGGATCACACCCAAGTTTAAGATACAATCAAATTGACCCAGTCACCTAGTTTCCCTTGTGGTTTATTACTTGATAAAAACATTATCTTCACAGAATTGCTTCAAGGAAATTTCATTGAAAACAACATCATCGGAATGGAGGATTTCTAAAAAAAAAAGTTCCAAAAACAGATGACGTACTGGCTTTTGCGCATTTATTTCCTATACACAGTTTATGCACTGTTTAAAAAACCCTTTGAAATTATCATGTTGAGTCTGTTTCTGCAGCTATCAAAGTATCTTTTAAATTTGCAGCTACAGCAAAAGCTGATTGATAACTATTGCAAACACACCCAAGGTGGTAAGAGGCTTTGAGATGTATAATAACACAAGCTGAATCAACAGTGGAGACTTATTCATACATGTACTTTCAATTAAATGCCTGATAAGGCAGGCCTGATACTTTACGGAGGTAACAAGCGATTTTGGAATGCTAGATGGCAGCAGACTTACACGGTAAATATCCATTGTTTACATAGTTCCGAGCATGTCCACATTTCTGAGAACAATGGATTTTCCTGGAAAGTCAGCTACCACCTAGTGTCCCCAAAAGTCTCCCATTGCCTCCGTTGCCTCCTGGTCACTGCCTAGGTACCCCTTAAAATGTCCGAATGGAAATTGCCAATTTCCTTATAGCAGGGCTCGAATTTGACACTGGACCACAGGCCCGAGGCCAGTGATTTTAGCATTGGGCCAGTAAACTCATGACCAGACAAGTCCGGCGGTCTTGTGGTTTTAATTCAATAACAATTCATGTACATGTACCTCACTCTATAATGACTTGAACAGAAACAAATTATGTTCAAATGTTGACTTTGAGTAATGATTTGAAATATACTTAATACTAAAGACAATCGAGGTCAATTTTCTCATATGTCTTAGTGATCGTTCAATTAAATGCAAGTTAAACTGTGCAAGGAAGTCTTTTCTCAGTTTGAATCTGGTCTTGTAAACTTATTTCTCGTCCAGTAAACATTTTGAGATACAAGTCCTGTGGTCTTGTGGATTTTTCCCCCAATTCGAGCCCTGCTTATAGGCCCTTTACCGAGGAGAAAACGCCTTGGTGCCCTTGCCCTTCCAAAAACGAAGCATCAGGACAGATACTTTCATCCTTAGTAAAGGGCACCTCTGTGACTGAGGGATATAAAGGGGCACCGAGGCAATGACTATGTGGGGATGGAGGCAATTCCCTTTGTTGCCCCTGTGAAATACCAGGCTTGCTTAGCATTTATTTGGAGCTTGCCTCTTACAGGTGTAATACATGTACTGTACATGTACACACATGTAATGTCAGTGAATGCAGCACGCTTCAGGAGAATGTCGTGCTTTATGGTGTCGAAAGCCGATGAAAAATCTAGTAATATGAGAATTACTTCTTCACCCTTGTCTAATGACATCAACATGTCATTTGTGACCCGAAGAAGAGCTGTTTCAATGCAGGCATGGAATAGCACGGAGGCCACGGCCTTGATTGCCCGGCCTTGGCCTCGGTGCCCCATCAAAAAGTTTCCCCTAAACTTTAAAAATCTCCAAAAGAAAAAATGGTCTTGCCCTCTCACAAAGATGAAATTCTAAGCCTGTGAATTGGATGAAATCATTCCCTGGTTATGTCACAATCCATCCATGATATTTGAGACCGGCAATCTGAACTACATAGTACGTGCCCTTAAAAGAATTACAAAAAACTGAAAAAATTATAGAACTTTGAAATGATTAATACAATGTACTTTGAAAAGTTATTACTTTGTGCCGTTTGATTGACGGACAGGGGTTAAAGTTCATGGTGCTGTTTAACTACTGTAGGACCATAGCTTTCTCTAACTATAATTGTATCCACTGTTTAATATTAACTTTTTCAGTGACTAGCCAGTGGGACTAACCACTTCAATCATCATTTCACTGGTCAGCCAGTTTTGTTCACTGGCCCATATTACAAGGTTTTCAATCAACACCATTTAAATTCAATCTGTGCAGTCAGTGGTCTACATTAAAATGTTGAATGAACTAGCCAGCCAGACCACTTTGGCAGAATTTGTACTGGTCCTCAGAAGTTTTAACCGGCATTTGGCCAGCGGAAAACAGAGGAGGCTGCCTACTGATTGTCACATACTATCTGGGCTTAATTTCATAGAGCTGCTTAAGCACAAAATGTAGCTAAGCGCAACAAAATTATGCTTACCAGAATAAGGTTACCAGCCAAACTACTGATTCACATGTGCAATTTGTGACTGGTATCCTGCTCATTTCTGCGTAGCAGACAATTGTTAAACAATATTTTCTGCTTAAGCAGCTCTATGAAATATGGCCAGCTCTATCTGTTCAAAAGATGATACTGCAAAGAATCCCATTAACTAAGCCGATACTGTTAATGTATATTTTTGCAAACTGTAAGCAAATCTAGGGTAAATGGGCACAGATCTATCATGAAGACATTTTAAGTGTAATGTTAACCTAATATACATGTAGAAAGCTGCCTCAAGACTAAAAAAGCTGCAAAATGACCATAAAACATTTCATACCGTTAATGAGGATCAGGGGCTCTCATGGCGTGGCGTGTTGGCGCTCTTGATCCGCAGCCAGTTGTGCCATATGCATTGGGTCTGACCATCGTCGTTTGAGCGGCTGTAGAGGTTTGTCCGACCGTGGGGGCGGTCTGTCCCCTTTCCCCCCGGCTACGGCATCTGTAGTCCGTATCAAGACAGTATTTGCATTGCTATCGGTCCCCTGGGTGAACTTGGCCGGGGACTGTTCTGTGGTTGACATATAACTCCTGCTCACAGGCGGCGGAACCGCAAAAGTATACGGGGATGGAGGGGGCTCGGGGTGGCTGCGCTGTTGAGGTGATTCACGATGCCACGTCATGTCGGTTCTCAGGGTCTGTGCTGCCTCCTCGCCAGTCGCCATCCTCCTGGACTGGTTCGAGTCTGGGTCGTTTGGGCTCCGAAGACCAAGACGGTGACGTCTCCTTTGAGCTACCCGAAAAGATGCTTTGCACTGGAATCTGTTGTTGCAATTGTTTTTGAGGCTGCTTCTGCTGAGGTGGAGGCGGATGCTGCAGCAACGGCTCCTCCAACTGCTGCGGTTGAGGGGGCCATCTACCATGCTTGTCCTTGACAGTTAACGATACGCACACGTCACCGACAGCCAGTTTATGGCAGCCCAGGCTGTAACTCTTTAGGGAGCGGTCTGGTTTCACGGCTGACCAGCCTTGACCAAAAACAAAGAAGGGATGTTCCATCGGAGCTTCTAAAGATACCTGTAACACAGAAACATTTAAAATTAAACAAAATTACAATCCTCCACCTTTTCGTACAATTCTATAACCCTAACCTTAAAAATGTTTCAAAAAATCCTATTTAGGAAGTCGGCTAGCTTTGTAGGAAACGGCAGGCCCAATTAATCACCTCACAACGGTATTTAAAAAAAAAAATTACCGTGCCTCTGCACAGTATTAATTTTTTCAGATTTTTTCATAACTTCTGGAATAACTTGTTATTGAAAAATATTGTTGTGACAATGAAACCCTAACAAAATAAAGCCAACAAACATTCTTACAAAATGCACCGGGTATTTTGGTTCTCTTACAAGAAATTACAGAATGTCTTCACCATGAGTCAGTCAAAACCTTGGCCGTAAACTACAGCCGATAATCAGCAATGTTATGCTGGAATCCTCAACTTATCTCCCACATGCGGAATACAATGATAAACAATGGAGGCTGTCTATTGTTTTTTTTGTAATCCTCGTTTAAACAACAGAAGGACGAAGGTCTGGAATCGGGAATTCCACAATAGCCCCCAGAAAAAGGGAGATTTCAAGCATGAATTCCAGTATCCTTTGTCCCTCTTTGTACGAGGGAAACACAGCGTAGCACGGAGAGTGCAGGCCAGTGCACGTTACCCAATGGACTGTCTGGGCACAATTGTAAATGACAACCACAAAAAGAGGACATTCCTAAATTGTTCGAAAACCTTGTTCACCATATCTCAGTTTGGAAAAAAATCATGTGTAATATAAAGTCACCCAGCGTCAAGTGGTTAAGAATTGCCTACAATGTAAATTATCGCAACAGGCGTACTAATCTTATCTAGGTCCA